>CAWUFW010006192.1:0-600000 GCA_963921515.1 Calotriton arnoldi
AAGACGTCATGAATGAACCCTATAAGGAATAATCGTTCATGCATAATATATGAGTCCTTGAAGAAATCAATAGTCCTGGACTAGGGAAACTCCCGCAGCCTAAGGGTCTGTTCTTCATGAACTCGTTGTGACGTTAGGGTGGACGGATGTCAGAGACCATGCCTGTATTTGGAGTGCATGGTTTAATGCCTAAATAAGGGCTGGGATTTTATGCCTATATAAGGGCAGGTCGAATTGTGCCTATATAAGGACATGATACTGAAAAGCCCGTTTATGGATACCCTAAGAGGAATACAACAGGGTCATGTCCTTGGACATCCTCCAAGTTGACTTCATCGCTTTGCTTTGTTAGTTTTCAGAGCGCATACCGTATAACCAGGTTCTGAGGGACACTGGGTTGCCCCATTACGTTTGCTATTGTTAGTTTTCAGAGCGCATGCGCAGGTCACATGGCTCTCGAGCTGCTGTTTAGCCAACCCAGGCCCAATATACGAACTAATAGAAAGTCAAAGAAGAAATATATTAAAATCAAAAATAAACGCTTTCACTGTATACCTGCTACTTCTACACTAATCCCATTTATTTATAAATGTCTATCCCGCATTAGTAGCTTTAGAATACCACATTATTAATTGCAGCAATGCGAAGCTTTAGCATGTGAGAACATTAAAGCGGCCATTTTAGCATACACTGCGCAGAAGCAAAAGATTCCCTCCAAGCAAAGAAAGACGTCATACCATGTGACATGGTTGACACATGCGCAGTAGAATTCCCGCATTTTAGCGGCCATTTTGGATTAGAAGAGGATCACTTATTAGTGGAAAACACATAGGCAAGCATCTTCTAGATAAAATATGTTGTGTTGCACATTATTAATAAAGAAATTACAAGGTTTTAGTACAAATTAATTAATACTGTGAGAGGATTGCTTCCGAGCAAGTCTCATTATGAGTACTTGCTCCATCACCACCGCCACTAGGACCAAGTCCTCAATTCAATTTCAACACTTGGAAAGGAGCATCAAAGTACTAGCTATAATAATCCATCAATTATTGTGTTTCATGAAGAACCAGATCCAAAGGCAAGCTTGTGTTGTAGAAACATGCTATGTTTATTCTTGTAAATTTTCTTCTTTGTCTATTCATATTAGTTATTGTTCCAAAAAACTTTCAATCCAACAACCAATACCAAATCAAATCATCAGCCTCAGCCTACGCGTTTCATCCTCACTTGGACGTCATCAGGGCTGAAAAAAAGGAAAAAATATACATATGTCAAATATCGACATCCATTAATCTACCAATCCTTGATCATCACATACTACAAACCTCTCTGAAAATACCCATTTTTTAACAGTACCCTTCCTTGATTTGAGTGCCGCTTTCGACACGGTATCTCACACCGTGTTACTGAAAGCCTTGCAATCACTGGGTGTTGTTGGTTCTGCACTCAATTGGCTTGTTGATTTTTTGACAGACCGTACGTTCCAGGTCTTTTCTCCCACGGCCAGTTCTAAAACCCACTTATCACCTTATGGGGTACCTCAGGGCTCCATTCTCAGCCCTTTATTGTTTAATGTTTACGTCAGGCCTCTGGCGGCTATTGCCGAAGATGCTGGGTTGTCCCTTTTCTCCTACGCCGACGACACCCAGATAATCTTCTCTCTTTCTGCTGAAAGGGCGTCTAAGTCATCATCTCTCCAGTCTGGGTTGAGGAATATTGCATGTTGGATGCAAGCCAACTTGCTTAAGCTTAACGGCGAAAAGACAGAAGTGTTGATTTTGGGGAAGAATAAAGATCTCTGGGGACCTCAACACTGGCCTTCTGAAATGGGTGCTCTACCCCAGCCTACTCATCAGGTCCTTAATTTAGGCTTTATCATTGATGACCAGCTATCAATGAAGCAACAAGCGGTGAAAGTGGCCTCGACCTGCTTCACCATCCTTAAATGGCTCAAGAAAATCCTTTGGATGTTGCCCTGCTCCACTCAAAAAACCGTGGTCCAGGCTCTTGTCACTTCTAGACTGGATTACGGCAACATTCTGTATCTAGGAGTTAATAAGGATGTGATACGCAAATTGCAGGTGGTGCAGAATGCGGCTGCTAGACTGCTTTGCCAGGTTCCCAAAACGGCCTCTATCTCAGGTTCTCTTTGTGACCTTCATTGGCTCAGGGTTGAGAATCGCATTAAATTCAAAGCCCTGAGTTATATGCTCAAGATCAAATCTGGCAAGGCACCTCAGTACCTGAATGCTTTAGTCCACCCTTACTTACCATCGCGCCTTCTTCGTTCCTCCACGCAGGCTAAATGTTTGGTCCCGAGGACCAGATTGTCGCGAATGGGTGGTCGGTCCTTTTCTTGCCTAGGTCCCTCTATGTGGAATTCCCTCCCCATGTCACTTCGGAATGAAACCGTATATGGGAATTTTCGCAAGTGTTTAAAAACTTGGCTGTTCAATCAATAGATTCATTTTCTTTTTTCTGTTATCTTTCTTTTTTTTCTGTTCCTGTCAGGCGGCGCCGGGAAACCTTAGGGTAGCTGTGCGCCTTATAAGATTAAATAACATAACATAACAGCCTGCCTATATACAATACTTTTTTTTCAGCCCTGATGACGTCCAAGTGAGGACGAAAGAAGACAATTTTACAAGAATAAACATAGCATGTTTCTACAACACGAGCTTGCCTTTGGATCTGGTTCTTTATGAAACACAATAATTGAAGGATTATTATAGCTAGTACTTTGTTGCTCCTTTCCAAGTGTTGAAATTGAATTGAGGACTTGGTCCTAGTGGCGGTGGGCCCTAGGAGAGTGAAGCGTCATCAAGTTAGAACTTTTGGATTTTGTAAACATTAATCTGAATAGTTTCACCAGTGCGCTAGGTGGTTGTGCCCTCATCGCCGACAGTAAGGAAATATTGTTTTCAAAGGCGAGTAGCAGCACAGTGACGATTGAAAATTTTCAAGATGAAGAATTTTCTGAACTTGAGTGAAAAGGCATAAGGATGGAGGATGATCGGGAAAAATTAGCTGCTGAAGCATTCCAATTAAGTCAAAAGAATATCACGGAAGTGAACAAAGACATTCCAAGCAGCAGTTTGAGAAGCACATTTTGAAAATTGGAGAAATTGAGAAAATTTGAATTGTCCAAATGGTGAGACGGCGTCACCTTAAAAAAACTATGTAGAACAAAAACGTGTGCCTAGAGGACTGAGAAAATTGATTTTTCGGACCTTTGACGATTTGGATGATGATTTACTAGAAGAATGGGAGGAGAATTTGCATTCATCCTCATTTTGCATGATGCATATCCTTATTAAGAATGCTGCAAGAAAAGTAGAAAAATTGAAGGGTCAAATTGCTGATTTAGAAAAGGAAATTAAGGATATGAATTTGACAGATCTAACTGACAAGAATTATGCAATTTTGAAGGGAGTAATAAACAAACATCAATTGCAGATTGAAGATAAGAAACTTAGCAAGATAAGGAGAGATGAAAGGGAATATAGGCAAGGAAGGGTATTCACCTTTGGGAAAGGTTTTGATGAAGTTCAGAAGCCCAAAGTTACAGGAGGAGGGGAGGTGCAAGGAGAATTGAGCTTGGTTAATTACAGCAGCTCTGATTTGTCATTGAGTGAAGAACAGGGGGCCAGCATAATGGCAGCACTTAGACCAACAACTAGCTCTTCTTTTTCCGAAGAGATTCAAAGAATACGAAGAGGGAAGGAAAAGACAGTAAAAGAACAAGGAGGGGTAGGAGAAAGCACAGAAAATATAAGGATTGGAACACGCAGTCAAGAAGTAGAAGAAGGTAAAGAGCATATGGGGCCCGCATCACAAAATCTTGATTTAGAGGTCATTAATCTATCTGACAGAAATCTGAGTCAACATGAGTTATCAGTATTAAAGAGAGGACTTTCATTTTGTCCTAACAAGAGTTGTGATTTCACTGAAATGGAAATTGATTTGTTTAAATTTGCACGGAGATTAAAATTGAAAAGTTTTTTTGCAAATGTTGAGAAACCTATGAATGTGAAAAGTACAATCAAAAGATCTGATTTGACCATAGAGCATATGCGCAATGTACAATTACTCGTTTCATTAACAGAAGGGGAGAGGTTTGGGGTTGAAGATGTTGCCACCATGTTCGATATCCCTACAGATTATGGATGTACAAGTGGTTTAAAACACTCATCGAAATTCACGCTACAGGGTCCACAATATGCTGCTATTGACTTGTTTGTTAAAATAACTTTACAGGATTTACATAGATTGGAAGATCAATCTGGTCAGAGGAACATGAATCTTGGATATAAGGAGAATTTGTCTAAAGAAGAACGCTTAGCGTTGAAGAATTTGAGACAGGATCACAATATAGTTATAAGAGAAGCCGATAAAGGCAGAAATATTGTGATAATGAGAAGATCGGATTATTGTCACGAGATTAGGAGACAGTTTAGTGATATTACGTGTTATAAGAAATTGACTGCTAATCCCACCAAGGCAGCAGGTAGACACATCACAGAAAGACTTTATACATGGAAGGAACAGGGTTTTCTGGACGAACAGGAGTTTAAATATCTTAATAATACCAGTCCAACTTTTCCTTTTATTTATACCCTACCTAAAATTCATAAATCAATGCAAAACCCGCCGGGTAGACCTATCGTTTCCAGTATAGGTAGTTTGACGGAACACCTCTCAGAATTCGTGGACATGTTCTTAAAACCTTTAGTGGGGAATCTACCCTCATATATAAGGGATACAATGGATGTCCTTAACAAATTACAAGACATGGTCTGGGAACAAGGAATGAGTTTTGCTACACTAGATGTAGTGGGATTATACACCTGCATAGAGAGGGAAAAGGGGAAGCGTGCCCTTAATCATTTCCTGGGGACTAGAAGTGCTAGTTTACAGGAACATTCAGAAATGATTGTGGAAATGAGCGAGCTGATACTGAAGAACAATTTCTTTTAATTTGAAGGAGAATGGTTTCATCAGATAAGAGGGACAGCGATGGGTTCCAGGTTTGCTCCCTCTTATGCGAACCTCTTTATGGGGTTGTTTGAGAGGGAGCATGCCTGGAGCAAGAGAGCTGCAAAATGGACTGATATTGTTCTGGGGCCGCTTCATAGATGATATTTTGTTAATTTGGAGAGGCACAGGACAAGAGTTAATGGAATATTTTGATTTTTTGAACTGTAATGAATTCAATGTTGCATTCACCATGTGTCATCATACTCACCAGATAGAATTTTTGGATATACAATTGTTCATATCTGAGAATAGAATACATAGTAAACTTTTCCGTAAGAATCCCGCCACTAATTCTATCTTAAGGGCTGACAGTGCACATCCTCCGTCGGTAATTAAAGGAATACCGTACGGAGAAATGGTACGAACTATGAGAAACTGTAGTCTGGATGAGGATTTTAATAATGGACTAGATGAACTACAGTCAAGACTATCGAGCAGAGGCTATACTAGAGAGGGGCTGGAGAAGGCTAGAAAAAGGGTGGGCACCATGAGAAGGGAAGCCACACTAACACAAAGAGAAAGGGTTCAAGCCACGGAACGTATAGCTTTTATCTCAACATTTAATACATCACATAATAGAATCTACAAAATTTTGAATAAAAACTGGAATTTACTCAAGGGAGTAACAGGTCTAACGGAGATTATTTCAGATAAACCTTTAGTAACGTATAGGAGATGTCCTACGATTGGGAATTTGATTACGAGGAACTATTTAGAACCAATACATAACAAAGGGGGGAACTGGCTCCCTGAACAACCAAAGGGGTTCTACACATGTGGATCGTGCAACATTTGTGAGTTGGGAATGAATCGTATCAAGGAGTTTAAGTATAATACTAGGAAGTGGCATCGCATTAATGAGTTTATAAATTGCAATAGTTGTGGAGTAATTTATGTACTGCAATGTGAATGCTGTAAAATCTACATAGGGAGCACGAAAAGAACACTTAAACTTAGGATACAGGAACACATTAGAGCGATTGCTAATGAGGATGTCAGATCGCCAATTTTTCAACATATTAGAGACAACCATCCTTTGAATAGGAAAATGAAATTTCACGGAATACAAAAAGTTATTCCAAATGTGAGAGGTGGTGACTGGGAACTAAAAATAAGGCAACAAGAGGCTAGATGGATAAGTAAATGTAGAACTGTCACACAAGGGCTCAACAGTGATAATGAATTACACTATTTTTTGAGTTAGCTCTTGAGCGTCTTTGTTTAGTATCTAAAGACTCAGGAATGAAATGTAGTTATGATCAGTTCTAGTGGATAGTGAAGCGTTTTTGTTTAAAATCAAATAATTTAGGAATGAAAGGCAGTGGTGATTGGGTCTGGCGGACAGATAAATTAAATTGAAAAAAAAGAATTCTCCTAATTAATCATGCATGGAGGTGGTGAATTTGGGGTTCATTCAATAGTATTTAATGAATGGGGAATTGATTCATAAAAATGAGGCTTGGGATGGTGAACAAAGGATACATAGCTAAAACTAAATGGACAAAATTTTGGGGTGTTAGAAAGAGGTAAGTAGGCATAAGTCTTGTGGACATATATTGATAGATATGAGTTGTAGTCACTATGGGCAGTAATTACATAAATACGTTTTTTAACTTGGTAATCAAACCATTGAATTGCAATAGGCTATGAAAAATAGTAAAATCGGGTGACAATTCAGAAAGTATAAAGCACTAGAAATCATTGAGTATGTTGTTAGGAGTGAGGATAGAATTGAAGGGAATAGGAAGAGGAAGCGATATGTAGACACGCCTTACTTCAGGCGGATCAGGCAGTACTTTTGGCAGACTGCTCACTGGAGTGTTAAAGCATCGCCAGTGATTAGAGATCAAGTATGGAAATCACCTAATATAGGGAAAATGGAGGTGGTATAAATATTGAAAGGTCCAAATTAATTAAATTGAGCCCGACGGCTTGTGGACAAGCAGGAACAAGTGTAGCCACGCCCAGCGTCAGGCGGCCAGGCAATAGACTGTATACGTCAGCAAGGGTGATACTCTTTGCTGATTGGTGGATATTAGTGAGGACCGGAGAGGGAACAGCACTTTAGCCAACACTCACAGGTGATTGGCTAAACCCAGTGAGGACCAGAATGGGAACCGCATTTAGTGACGACTAGAGAGAGGATTGAAATAGCGGCATCTGATTGGCTGAGAACATATTTAAAAGGCTAATAGTTGAGGCACGGTCTTTACGGAGGGATTTATCGGGCCAGGCCGTGAGATGGAACGTGGTGAATAAGAAGCTACGGTGAACAGGTGAGAGAGGAGACGTATTGTAGGTTATTTAGCCTGCGGGAATCATGTAGCGATGGTTTTTAAGAATGGGGGTCCCTGGAATTAGGGGAAGGAGATGACATACTTAATGTGATTATAAGGGAGATGGTACATGCAGCAAAATAAAACTAAGCGCAGACTGCATGAAGAGACCATTAATAATATCAGACCAGGGTATAAAAACCAAGGGTTATGACAGGACGGGCAGTGAGAGTATATTACTTAAAAAGGTGTAATACAATAAAGCTCCCAAAATCTATGGGATAAATAATTAGGATTAAAATTTATATTTTTCGTGTTCAGGAAAGAATATCCACATTAAAGGGATGACGATAAGAAGTTTTTGAAGCATTTAAGGAATATCTTATGAACAAAATAGGAGGTACGTGTAATGTGTTGTCACCAAGACTCATTTGATAATGAACAGCTGCATAGAATTAATTGTAACATTTGAAGTGGATAAATGGTGAATTGATACTAAACAGGAAATGTTAATGGGTATTTATGAATAAAGAGAAGCATATCAAGGCTTTTTTGGTAAAACAAGATTTTTTAAGCAATGCTTAATGAACAGTATGAAGATCATACTTGATAATAAATGATGTTAGATTGTATATAGGCAGGCTGGAAGGGTACTGTTAAAAAATGGGTATTTTCAGAGAGGTTTGAAGTATGTGATGATCAAGGATTGGTAGATTAATGGATGTCAATATTTGACATATGTATATTTTTCCTTTTTTTCAGCCCTGATGATGTCCAAATGAGGACGAAACGCGTAGGCTGAGGCTGATGATCTGATATTGTATTGGTTGTTGGATTGAAAGTTTTTGGAACAATAACTAATGTGAATAGACAAAGAAGAAAATTTACAAGAATAAACATAGTATGTTTCTACAACACAAGCTTGCCTTTGGATCTGGTTCTTCATGAAACACAATAATTGATGGATTATTATAGCTAGTACTTTGATGCTCCTTCCCAAGTGTTGAAATCCCATCAAAAGATGGTTCAATCACAAATGTACAATGGGTCACCATAGCTTGTTGGTAGCCTTAAAGAAAACTCTAAGAAATCAAATGGAGATTACTCTCTGTCAAAAGAATTATAAAGTGGCTATTGCCAACCATAAAAATTAAATCAGAATTGATGCTGGGACCAACTCCTTCAGACTAATATTTTAAAAAACAGTGCCAGATTTTGGAAACTAGTCAAATGCCCATTCTTTCCAGGAGATGTTAGTGGCATAGTAGTGTGCCACATTGCGCCGATAGTTGGGTACAGAACTTCTAAGGGAAATACGGTCTTGGCACCATCAAAGAGATAGTCTCAAATAGGGAGCATCCTAGTGGCAAGTTTAACTTGATTTTCCTTGAGGAGGAGGTACATGAGACAATCCCATATATGACCAAAGATAAGGCCCCTGGCCCGGATGGAGTTCCTGCCGACCTATTTAAAATGGATCCTACTAACTTTTTACTAATGTTTTCAAAGCAACATGTAAGGTGGGTATTCCGCCACCCTGGTTCGAAGCAGCAATTATGCCAGAGTTTAAAAAAGGGCAGAGAGAAGATCCACACTGTTATAGGCCTATATCAGTCTTTTTCTTCAGTGGTCAAGGTCATGGGGCATGTTATACTTTCTGGTTAGAAGAAAACAAAGTATTGTGTAATTTGCAGTATGGTTTTTGGTCTGGCAGGGGCACTATAAATCAATGTCTGAATCTAGAGATGCCAATAGGGAAATACACCATCGCAAAGGGGGGCTCGCTACATCTTGTCTTTATGGACATCGCGTCAGCTTTTGATAGAGTCAAAAGGAGCAAATTGTGGTCCACTCTCATTAACATGTGTTGTGATAGAGACAAAGTGAGCTTCCTTCATGTGTTACATAGGGACCTCTCCACTGTATTCAAATATGCTCAGAATGGGAGTCTATCCCCAACATTAAGGGTCCAACGGGACAAGACAGGGCTGTATCTTGGCCCCTCTATTGTTTACATTATATACTAACAACCTGGGCCCAACATTATGTGTAGGTCATTCTCTTATTCCAGCCATTTTATACGCCAATGATTCTGTGTTGCTAGCAAGAACTGTGATAGGTCTGCAGCAACTTTTAAAGTCCTTTGTTAGCTTTATGAATAGTTTGGATCTGAGTGCTAATTACAGTAAACCCCATATCATGACGTTGGGCTCTAGAGAAAGGGCCCCTTTGGAAATGCACTTCAGAGGGTTTTGATATTACTGAAGTCAAAGTCTTTTCATATCTGAGGGTTGTATTTGATGAAAAAGTTTCATGGGCCCTGATGGTTATAGCTAAGCAAAGTACCATGGCTAGAGCGGTTGCCTTGGTGTTTGGATTTGCTTCCCGGTTGGGAGCAAAGCCTGTTAAGTCTTTGTTAAAAATGTATCAATTTAAATACATCTCCATAGCGAGTTATGGCAGTGATATCTGGGGGTATGAAAAGGCCACATTGCTGCAAACAGAGGAAAATAAATGTATTAGGTGCTTACTCTCTTAACACCAATCCACGCCCTCCTAATGCATACATGAGGAACTAGGGTCAGGATACCTCTCTGATCGATTAGCATTATGACCCCTGCTTAGATGGGTTTTGATATGGCTGAATAGTGAGTTGGGTCTGAACCGGGAGATTTTAATTGATTGTATGAAATTAGAGAGGGCCAGTAGCATTCCGTGGCTCAGCAATATTAAATCTTCATTCTCTAATCTAGGGCACCCTAATTTCTATTGTTCCCCTGAAGACATTGTCCGTGGAGACTTGTTATGGGTGAAGAGACGATTTATATCCATTACTCAGGCAAATAAAGAAAGGAGGGTAATGAGTAAACCTACAGTCCATGTATTTGTCCCCCTGAACTCTTGTTTGACTACTGAGCCCTATCTCACTCTTGTTACAAACTCTCACCATAGTTATTTATTAACAAGATTCAGACTTAATTTAGTATATTGGCTTCTAGCAAAACCTTTGGAATGGACTAAAGTTGAAAAGCTTGGCCCTTGTAGTTGTGACTCTTTTTCAGATCAAGACACTATGCACTTTGTAATGTTTTGTGATCATTATAGATTACTTCGGAAACAAAAGATCTAAACTTTGTTGAGAGTGCAACAATTCACACAAGCCAGACCTGCTTTAACTTTTCTGCAATTGCTATCGAATGCTGGCAGATCATGGTCAAAGCAGCAGCATCGTCGTTGCTGAAGCGCTGTCGTCGGCAGACGAACTGTAGTGGATGGCGCTGGCAGGCCAAAACGGCGACTTTGGACGGGTGGTGCGTCGAGTAACTTACGAGCGATGCCCTCAGGCCACGGTTTGAATGGCAAACAAATCTCTGAGCATGTGTTACTGCGGTGCCTTAGTCTCATTGAATTAAGAAATAAACTAAATTCACCTGTAAGTAAGAAGCATGGCAGTGTATACCATGATCAGTTGCCAGAAATTTTGTAATACACTGTTAACATAGTAGTTATTGTTAGTGATGCTAAATTTCTATCAAGCGCATTTTGAAAAAATTAAATACTTTTGGATTATATATGGTATATGAAATAATGTTGAATGCTGTGTCTTTTGATGCTTTTAATGGTAATTGATTTGGTAAACCAAATAAACTAGAAGTCAAACTAAAATGTACTGAATGTAGGATTTCTGAGGGGGCATGAGCTGATAAAGTACATGATTCATGGGTGTCCACTATCACCTCTGCTGTTGATCCCAGTGTCTATCTCATTTGCTGAACTAAATCAATAGGTACATTAGATTGTTTGAAAATGATTTGCTGCTGTTATTAAGTAAACTCAGGCAGTTCTTAACTAAAGGATTTGGGGAGTTCCTGGTGGAATTTAAATTGAAGTGTGTGGTCTTCCATCCTCCAAGTAGTAATCCTAGTCTAAGCGAAGCAAGGTATGGACACTAGACCTGGGCCAATTTGACGGATATGATTGGGCGGAGGCACTGGCTTCCCAGAAGGGCGCGGCTATAGCTACTCGATTGCGCCTGATACAGTTCAAATATCTGCATCAGGTCTACTATACAAGGCAGAAACTATGGAGGGCGGGACTGGTGGGGTCGCCGGAGTGTCTGCGATGTGGTCACGCAGAGGGTTCCCTCATGCACACAATATGGCACTGCCCGGTAATTACCAAGTTTTGGCAGAGGGTCGTGGCGTGCCTCTCGGAGGTGCTGGGCTGGGATGTCCCGTTCTCACCGAGGCTGAGTATTCTGCACATTATGGAGGGTGTTGGAGGTAGTTTGTATAAGCGTCACCTGTTAGTACTGGGGCTTACTCTGGCTAAGAGGGACATTGCAAGAATGTAGAAGGCAACAGCCTCACCAAAGATTTCTGCCTGGAAAAAGGGTCTGGATTTTTGCATGGGCATGGAGCAGCCGGCCTTTAAGGCTAGGGGGTGTCCGCAGAAGCATTTGAAAAATGGGCTGAGTACCTGGGCCTATGGTTGGAGCCTGCGGGCCCAGAGGGGATTGAGGACGTGACATGGATACCAGGGGAGGCGGGACGGTAAGATATGTGAAGAGTCATTTTGTGGGTCAAACTGGGTGGTGGGGCAGCTTCAGAATTACGGGTAGCGGGTGGATGGCAGCACATTGGGGGGGATTTCATAATGGTAAAAGTTTATTGTTATTTTCGTTTCTAAAATATGGCAATTGTATACGAGAGGTCTACAGTATTATAATGTTGTTTGCTGACTGTCGACAGCTTCCTGGTGGGAGCCTCGACCGAGATGTAACAATTGACATAATAAAATATGTTTATAAAAAAAAAAGAAGCAAGGTGATTTCTGAATTTAGTATGGTGTTTAGATGTGAAAAAATGAAATACTTGTTAATTTAGTGTCAAGGAAATGTTGGTAAATTCTTGAAATATAATTTCACACCTTGGTTAATATCACGAAACTGGATTACACATTGTCTGGGCTTGGGAGAATGACCTACCTTAAGATTAATGCATTTCCATGACCATGCTGCTTCTTTGTAATGCAGTTGGAGATACTAGAGAATCAACTATGGAAACATTTTGCTACCAAAATATCATGGGCAAAATATTGATGACCAAAATATCAAGGTAAGTGCATATAGGTAAGTATATATTTACTCTTCATAACCCTATATCTATGTACTTTGAAGATATATATGTATTGTCACGGTACTTGTATGTAGATTTAAGCAATGCAAACCTATACTTACTTATATATACTTATCTTCACAAGACTTTGATCCACGATATTCTGGAGTCGATATTAAGGTGGAATACCTCTAGACACACCTGCAAAGCAAGTGGAGTAGAAAGCCCCAGGTGGGGTATGACAGAAGACCCCTTTCTGTTGTGTACTGCCTGTTTGTTTCAATGTCTGATGGAATGTGGGGTATCCTTTATGATTTTGGCTATTGGAGAGGGCAGGGTTATCGGGTCAATAGCGTTTAGAAAAATGCAACAACTAAATTGTGGTATGTATCCTGGGAATCAATGCATGAGTAATGGGAAGTCACATTAGGGTCAAGACCTTTTCGCACTAGATTTAGAAAGCTTGTTGCTGGATTCAAACTACTCTAGATTAAATGAAAATGTGTAGTTTGGTATATATAGTTCAATATCTTTTTTAAAAGAGTTGTGCTGCCTCCTTTAATGACAATGTTTATTCTTATAATGGTGATTGTTCTGATTCTGGAGATAATGCTCATAAAAAATACATACAAATGCCTATGTTGCCTATTGTCATATTTTGAGTATATAAAAGGTTGACTAGGGCAAGCCCCTTTAAGGACTCCATCCTCAAGAGTATCATCAGCAACAGTCATTAATGCATTTACCTTCATGAGAGACTCTAGATCTAAATCATTCCTCTTTCAGGGTGGTAAGCGGCATCAATGGAGGTCTCCATCTGTTCTATCCAGATTACAGAGAATAAATTTAGATACTGAGTCACCACAGCCGTGAGAGATGTGGAGAGACTTTACAAAAGTAACCTGTATGGCCACCTGCATAGATTCAGGGATAACGTGGAACACTGGATGAAGCTCTCAATGTCAATGCTAAGCAGAGCACCTCTGTACAAAATGAAAATACTTCTGAAATGTGCACACATACTCCAGAACAGCCCTTTACAGATACCAGGGAAAAGAAGCAAAGAGACACCACGGTGAAGTGGGAATTTGAATGGTGCTGCTCAACAACCTCTATTGGGTATATTACAATAGAGTTCAGATCAGGTAATTTGCCATGATACCCACATCAGAATTCTTCAGAAGCTGTAAACAGGAAGGCAACATTTTCCGTATCCAACTGAATTGCCCCAAAGTGCAGACATTCTGGCAAGGGGGGGTCTTAGATATGCTAAAAAAAGGTTCTGGTATTGCCAGCCACAGCAGGCTTGTGGGGGGGGGGGGCAAGACCTTGCAAGCCACCATTAAAAAAATCCCAAACATGGGAATGGTAGTGGTAGGCGTGAACACTCTGCAGAGATAGGAATGCCTTGAAGCTTCGAAACTAGATCATCGTTGTGCAAATATGATTAGGTGCATCATGTCAGAGATGATCATGTACCTACCTAAGCAGTGTCCCAGGAAATTTAAGAAGGTATGGGATTCAGTATTTTGGAATCTGAAACCTTTCATTGTAATGCTCCCTCTGATCTTTTCACTCTCCAAATCAAGTGGAAATATTCTATATCATGAAATCTTTGGTTATGTATCTGCAATATTGCTTTGTTATGGCAAAGGCACAACTTGAAAAATCTTACTCAAGCTGTGTTGATGTATTTTAATTATTAGTTGATCATCACAAGGATTGAAAATGAAAAAACATCAAATGAAATTAATTTAAAAAAAAGAAATATTATCACTGATGTGTGAGTTTTGACACAAAGTAAATAATCCCTGTAAATAAAAGCTTGGTATGTGCCACAAGGCTTGAGAAAGGAGCGAAGGACACTTTTGGGCGAGGCGCAACTTCAAGCAGCACCTGTTAACTTCCGTGTAGCATGCGTAGGGCTTCATGAAACATATTTAGCTATGAATACACTATCCTTTTTAATAGCAATATAAATTGGCATAGAGGTAAGTGAGATGGTCACTTATATAATTACAGCTAGTACTGCACTGATTACTGTGATTTGATACTTTCCAGTGTCAGCCTTGTGAACTAATAAAATGTCTGGTGGACCTGACCCTCTCTGTAGGTTCACCCTCAAACATTTTGCCTTTTTCCCTTCACATTTTGCTGAATTCGTTTTTGTTGGCCTTGGAACTCTGTGTATTTTATCACCGCTAACCAGTGTTAAAGTGCTTGTGCTCTCTCACTAAAACATGGTTAAATTGGCTGATACCCAATTGGCATACTTAATTTACCTGTAAGTCCCTTGTAGAGTGGGCCTGTAAATTAAATGCTACCAGTGGGCCTGCAACACCTATTGTGCCGCCCACTTAAGTAGCACCTTAAAACATGTCCCAGGCCTGCCATTGCAGCCTGAATGCAGTTTAAACTGCCTTCTCGACTTGGCATTTAAACCCCGTTGCTAAGCCCTAAATTCCCCTTTTTTTGTTTAAATCTGTTTATTGCCATTTTTAACAACAAAGGGAAAAAAAGGGAATAAAGGGGAAAAAGAAGAACACCAGAAGAAACACTCATAGCTATGACACTTCACATGGTTACATAGCATAGTGACTGTAATTGGCAAGAGAAGGTTTATCACACACAATTACAAGTTGCATTATGCAAGTGAGTAAAGAAGAGCATACAAATCAGGGGTAACCACTTGCAAAGTTTTCAGCTCAAGTCAGAGTATGCAAAACAAATGGGCGTGATACAGTAATGGGAGCAAATCATATACAGCATAATGCAACGTAAGTTAAGTGGTACAACATACAGAATATACTGTATGAGTGTCATTTCTGCTAAACAGTGTATCAGATCGCACCTAACCACAACAGCCACATTCGTTATGCAGTTAGTCTGGTATATGGGACAGAGATTCCACCGAGTAGATAGCTGAACGTTCTGGGGCACACAAGCCCATAGAGTGGCTAAAACTAATATACAGAGGATAACAACCATTAGCATTAAGAGGTGTCAGGTAAACGAGTCTGCCGTGGTAGAGGAGAATGCTTGGAAGTCCACTAAGCTGGCATTCCATGAAGCCGCCAGGAAATATTTGCGCAATCCAAGTGTGTCCAACACTTTCCACCTGGATCCAAGTAATTACAGAACGCTTCCAGGCAATTGGTAAGGGGGAAGGGGTTGATTTCTTGCTACGTGTGATTAATTGTTTAGCAAGTAAGTGACCCAGGTCCATAAATCTATCTGTGGCTCTGTTTCTTACCTTGTCGTGGGATCCCCAATATACAGGTTTCCCATGTGTGCAATGCTGGGCGTCCCGTGCAATGTGCCAAACGGGTTGAAACCTCATGCCAGTGTATATGTAAGGAAGGACATGACCACGACATGTGTGGAATATCGGTTTCAATAAGATGGCATCTGGGGCAGGTGGCATCGGTATGTAAAAAGTATTGATTTATTTGACATGGGGTGAGGAAAGCTCTATGAAGAATGTAAAATTGAATAAGGCAGAAGTGGACATTCCGCAGAACCTGAGTAGGGCTCTCCAAGGCCAAGTTCCATTCCCCATCTGTGAGGGGGCGGCCCAGTTCCATCCCCTAGCACTGGTGCAAAGGGTTGAGTTATATTGCTGTGTGGGCACACAGGAAGATCCGCTATCCAGTGCGTTAAGTATGTACCTGTACCTATAACGTGTATGTATTGTATAGTGAGGTGTATAGGATGCTTGTGTTGTATCACATT
The DNA here is from genome assembly GCA_963921515.1 of Calotriton arnoldi. NCBI lineage: Eukaryota > Metazoa > Chordata > Amphibia > Caudata > Salamandridae > Calotriton > Calotriton arnoldi. The sequence goes on from CAWUFW010006192.1 coordinate 16,166, forward strand.
TCATTTGTTCCACATAATTCCAGGCAGTGAGTTATAGAGTAGGTTTGTCCTGGAGGTTAACCCTCCTCAGCCTATCAGAGTCTCCAATGGAGTGAGGGCACCACCCTGATCCAAGTCACCGAGTGTATGCAACCCAGCTGCGTGCCAGCTGGAAAATTCCAGGAACATAGTAGGCTGTCTATTGTGGGGTGTGCCCAATAATGGAAGTGCTCGGGCATAGGGGATGACAGCTTTTGTAATAAAAAGACAGAGCTTGTAGCACTGGTAAGCAACTTGCAGAAGGGTGGGATTGGGCAACGGGGACGTTGCACAGGGATGAAATAAGTGTAACATGGCAGGCATGTCCCAAAACAGTGACAGTGTAGGCCTGCCAACCAGTGGGCCACACACTGAAGCTGAGAAGCCAAGTAGCATTGCTCAAAGTGTGGGACTGCCAGTCTCCCTGGTCTGTCGGTAAGTAAAGTTTCTGCAAGGGCACTCGGCAGCATGTATTATGTCATATTAACAACTGCAGCATCTGTTCAATAGTAACAAAAAAGGCTTTGGAATATAGAGCGGGAGATTTGCAAAATAATCAAGGAAGCTTGGTAACATGACCATTTTAATTAGAGCCATGCGGCCAGCCACTGAAAGGCGAAGGGACCTCCAGAATCCTAAGTGTGCATGCACCGATGTTAGGGCTCTCATGAGATTTCCCTCACGCAAGTCTGACAGTGAATGGTAGATCCATATCCCCAGAGACCGAAATACACTGGGTTGCCAGGTCAAGCGAATATTGTGTAGGGAGGAGGCTGTGTTTGTTATTGTAGGGTGGAATGGGAAGAGGCAGGGTTTGGTCCAGTTAACTTTTAGTCCAGACAAGGCCACAAAAATGCTAAACATGGGCCACTACCTACCTCTGGTATGGTGGTGACATCCCTGAGCTATAATAGAAGATCGTCGGCATACAGAGACGCCATGTGTGAACTGTCTCTGAGTGGGACTCCCCCGGACTGACTACAGGCATGGAGGGCTAATGCCAGTGGCTCAATAGCCAGTGAAAAAAGGAGCGGAGAAAGAGGGCAACCCTGGCGTGTACCTCTTGCTATCAAGACAGGATCATAGATGAGGGGGCCCGTCTTTACCTGTATCAATGGAAGCGTGTATAGAAGTTTAATTAGTTTAATGATACGAGGACCAAGGCTGAAATGTGGCAAGACATCAAATATGTAGGACCACTCCAGAGAATTAAAAGCTTCCTCCAGGTTCAAAACCATGCACCCAGGTTGCGGCCAGCGACCAGGAGCATACTACATATTATCTGAAAGAATCTATGTAAGTTAAGGGATGTACTGCGAGCAGGGACAAATCCATTTTGGTCCGTATGTACCAACGCTGGCACCAGCTGGGCCAATCTGTCAGCAAATATTTTGGCTAGGATCTTACAGTCAGTATTTAGGAGAACTAGTGGTCTGTATGAGCCCAGTGGAGACTGTTCTCTATCGGGCTTGGGGAGGGATATAAGTAATGCTTCACGCAAAGTAGGAGGTAGGCAAGTGGCTTGGAGTGCGTCATCATAAACAGTTAACAAGTGGGGGCTAGCAGTGGGGCATAGGCCTTATCAAATTTGCCCGGTAGTCCATCAGAGCCAGACATCTTACCTGTGGCCAGGGCTCTAATGGCTTTCCGTTTAGCGTGCCGTTGAGTTCCACTTTTTGATCCAGTGTGTTTTGGAGCATAGCAAATCCAGCCACAAACATATTTACAGCAGGTGTAGTAGCCTGAGTCGCTGATTGGTATAGTGTGGAGTAGTGGTTGGTAAACTCGGCATGTATGGATGTTTGCGTGTGGAGCAGTTCCCCATGAGATGCACATAACGTCATAATAGGGTGGCAGGGTTGTTCCTGCCAGATAAGCTAGGACCTGTCCGCACCTGCGTGTATTCTAGAGGAGTGAGCTGCATAGTTGAGGCAGCTGAGACTTTCCAATTGTACCGTGTGTTCTCCACATGAATGTGCTCAGTGGCACAGTGAATGTGATTCTGTAACGCACGGGTCTCATGCCCTAGCATGTCTCGCTCTAGTTTCGGTAATGTCCCTGTCCAGTTGGCGGCATATGTTCCAGGTGGTGCCCATCCATTGTCCCCGTATTGTTACCTTAAATGCGTCCCATTCTATTAGACTAGATGAGGCAGTGCCAGTGTTGGCCTTGAAATAGTCAGTGATGGCAGTCGGCTTCAAGCGCCATGTGGGAATAGGAGTGGGATGCCTATCCCAATTGAATCTCAGTAGTTGAGGATTAGGATCGGAATGTGCGTGCCCAAGAAAATCAAAGTAAGTGACATGTGGCAGAAAATCTAGGTAGACAATAATGAGGTCTATGCAAATGAGTAGATCATGGGAAAATGACTAAAAGGAGTAAATCGTTGTGGTGGTGTTGTGTGCGTGCCGGATGTCCACTAGATGCCAATGATTGAGCCAATGATTGAGCCAGTCTGTGAGATTTAGGGCATTTGTTGTGGCAATTGTGCGGGGAAGTGTGGGGAAGGAGCGGTCTAGGTCAAGTCGGAGCACATTATTGAAATCTCCTCACAGAAGCCAGGGTAATTCACTCCAGGGCAATAAGGTCTCAGACAGCTTGGCCAAGAATACTGTTTGGCCCATGTTGGGGGGATGTATATGGTACCCAGTACTGCCTGGTGGCAGTCTAGCCTGCCTCTGATAAAAACATATCTACCACCAGGTTTATATTGGTAGCCTCTGCTTGGAAGAGGACTCCAGCTCGGATCCATACCAGAATCTCTGTTGCATATGTGGAAAAGTTAGTAGAGAACACCTGCCCACGCCAGTGACTCTAAAGCTTGGAAGCCTCAGAGGCAAGTAAGTGGTACTCCTGTAAATAGGCGATATGGGTGTTGTGGCAGCATAGGTACGATTACACGGCATACCTGCGAGAGGGTGTTGCATGCACCGGGTGTTCCATGTTATTACATGGGTGCTAGCCAAATCTCTAGGTGGGGCAGTCGAGCTGGACTGGTCATGACCAAATGGATAAAGATCAGACTGAGTGTGTGGAGTGCTGTGGTAGGGCGCAAACAACAGATCCAAGAGTCAAATACAAACATTAAAATGACAACATGCAAATGCAAAATACCCTCAGGGCGGAACAGCAACATGAGTTTGTCCAAACTTTAAAAGGTTACACGCATGGAAAAAATGACCAACCTAAAGGTTAAGTCCAAGTGTGGGGTGCGGGCAAGTGACATCATGGATGGTACATTAAAAAGTAGAGGTAGTGAGAGTATCAGAAAAACCTGGCCGTCATGTGTTATTTGAGGTAGTTGTATTACTACTGTCATTGGGGCAATAGAGAAAGTGGACAGCAGCAGGGGGCATTGTCATCAGATGAGGTCATCAGCCATTTGTGGTGTCACTTCTGGTAGTGCCACAGTGTCTGATTTGGAAAGCCAGGTGGCTGATGAACTGGTGTCGCTGGAAGACCCAGATGATTCCCGTTCAATATCAGAATGGATCGCAGCATCTCACATGGTAGCAGCCATCTGCAGGGCGTGTCAACGCTCCTGAATTACCTGCCCCAGATCAGGTGTGGATCAGAGCCTTTGGGGGTGGTCCTCCATGTGGCATTTCATAAGGTGTCTGTCTCTCTTTGGAAGTGCCTGCAGCTGGTTTTCAGGCTGTGAGGGATGGAATGTCGCAGAACCTCCCTATCGTTCCAGTCCCATGTCTCTTTAGGGTCTGTAAAGAAATTAGATTTCCCGTCCATAAAGACCCGGACTTTCACCTGGAAGAGAAGAGAGTATTTTATACCCAATTCCCACAGCCAGCATGTGACTGACAAAAAAGAGCCCCTCAGGTGTTGAACTGACAATGTGTAGTCGGGAAAGAGCATGACATGGGCATTGTCAAAAGTGAGGTCAGGCAGTTTGCAAGCTTCTCTGAGAATAAGGTCCCGGTCCCTATATTACAGTACTCGAAAAACAAAAGCTCTGGGGTTGGAGCCTGGTGGAGGTTTCCTGGCTTTTACTCGATGCGCCCTCTCAATTGAGAAGAATGGTGATAGGGCCAAGGGATTGACGATTGTAAAAACCCATTGTTCGATGTAGGTGATGGCATCCTGACCTCCAGTATTTTCAGAATGACCCACTACCCGGATGTTGTTATGCCTAGAGCGGCCTTCAGCATTATCCACTTTCTCCTCCAGCAGACACACTCTGTACTCAAGTAGATGGACCTGTGTCTCTGTTGCTTGAGCTGGAGGCGCCAACGTATTGAGTGATTGTTACGTGTCTCGTACTTTGTGTACTAATTTCTGATGATCTGCGTGCAGGTGGTCCCTAAAATTCCCTTTTATTACATACCTCTAAAGTAGGCCCTATGTAGTCCCTAGGGCAGGATGCTGAGTAATAAAACTACTGTGAGGTCTACGCCTCCCACAGGATAACATTGGGAAATCCTTATTACATTTAATAAGCTGTAATTTCCAATTGGGAGCTGGTAGATATATCATGATTGGTATCTATGAAATTGCAATGATAACCCCGCTTTAATGGTAAAGTTGGATTTTTCATTACAATTTTTAAAATGCCACTTTTAGAAAGTTGGCATTTTCCCCCTCTTAGCCCTTTGAGCCTGCAGCCTGTCTTGGGTCACATGACTAGGTGTAGCTGACAGTTAGACTTTGTGAATTCCTCCCAGACAGTCACACAATAGAAGGATTAAGTGTGCCTCAATGGACCATCTCCTGGCAGAATGGGGGTGTTGAGCTGAGCACAGCTCCACTTACAACTGTATAACCTGTCATTGTCACTACAACCAGCTTGTAGTCAGAGCAGGGGAGTCAGGAAATTCCGTGAACTTCAAAAATCCTTTCCAGAAGCTTCTCCACCTTCCAGAAGAAGGGCACCAGGGTATAAAAATTGGACCTTCAGACCCACTCTTCAGTTCACTACTGGACCTGTGGAAGGACTATCAGAAGACAGCCAGCTGCTGTGACCTGCTGGGCACTCTGCCAGACTGCTGCTGTACCTAAAATACTGGTTTGCCGCCTAGAGCCTGCCTTGGTCCCTCGGGGCTAACCCTGCTGTTGAGCCCTACATCTTCACCTGCACCCAGGACTGCCAGAAGGGACTTCAAGGGCTGGTTGAACCTGCACCTGTACAAAGTATGAGTGAGACCTGAACCCCCAAGAGGTGTATCACCAAACTTAGGCCCTTAGAGCTGGTGCTAAATGTGCCTATACGGCCAATTTCCAAAACTGAGAACGTAGAACGTTTTTGGACAAAAACTGCCTGAGAACCATGAGGAGACCTGGACCAACCTGCTTGCCTATCTGCCTGAGGTGCATCGCAGGTCGGATTGATTTTGCGTCTTCTCACACTATGTTCTTCTCCACAGCAGCAAATCTTTTTCAGCAAAGGCTATCTGACCTAGCGGCACTGTCTTTGGCTTTAGCCCCCTGCCTCGTCCCACTGGAGATTTTCGACTTCCATTTCGGTGACTAAGTCTGAATGTAGAAATCTTCACTGCTGCTTCGACCCAAGGTCATCCAATCACGAAGCTCCCTCCTCAGACAGCTCCTGCAGCCTTGCCCTACTGAACTTTACCTTTTCAGACACTTTTTCTGAGAATTTCTTTAAATGTCTGAAGCTAAGCGCAACTAGATGTCTGTGGTTAGCGCTTTGATCTTTTAGGTGCTAGTTTTCACAGAAACTTTAAAAATTCATAACTCCGGTTCTACTGATTGTATTTTTGTAGTTTTGGTGGCAAATAATTTACTATAATTTACTCTATTTTTCTAAAGTGGTTTAGATATTTCTTGCATTGTGTTGTTTTCACCTTATTGCTGTTTGTGTGCTGCATAAATACTTTACACATTGCCTCTAAGTTAAACCTGACTACTTTTGTGGAAACCTACCCAGGGTTAAGCACAGGTTAATTTGCTGATTTGTTGTGGTTCACCCTGCAAGGGATTGTGGCTGTTGCTTGACCAGGGCTCATACCCCAGTCATTAAACATAAAATACATTTACACACAAACGATAGGCACCCAAAAATAAGTATTAAGAATAGTCACAATATAGGCCAGTACAGACAACACAAATCAATGCTTATGTATGTTCTTTTTATTCGTGTTTTTTTTTGTTCTTCACATTCATGCTTTTTATCTTCACAAGTGAACAGAAAAACATGCAGCCAACGCGTTTCGACAAAACAAAGGGGCCGATTCCGATCTCGGCCGGTAGGGCTCCGAATCGGATTCGGCATAACCGGATCCGATTCGGAGCCCTATTTCCCGACCGATTCGTACGCGCGTCCGGACGAGCGAGTACGATGCGAAATCGCCGACCGACTCGTTCGGGCGTCCCTACTGCTCCGACCGACTCGTTCCCGGGTCTAACCGCACCAACCGACTCGCTTGGACACGACTCGCACCGCGCAATGGAGACGTTCCCCGGCCGGGTAAGTACGATGCGCGCCGCGAGCAGTCTGACCGTCACGCGCCGTCCGGCTCGAAAGAACAGTCGGAGCCGTACTTCGGGGGTCCGTGTCGGACCCCCCTGTACGCGTAGCCGCGCGAGTCGCACACAGGGGGGACCCATGGGTCCCCCCTACCTGTGCATGTACGGCGCAAGTCGCTTCGCCGCGTACCCGCTGTAGGGGGCGCCCTTGTTCACCTCGCACCCATTGAGGCAATGGGAGCCCGCGTACGCGTTGTACGACCGGCTCCCATTGACTTCAATGTACGATAGCATACGGACGCATCGTACTCGTTCGGTCGGGCTGCACGGTCCGATTCGGTCGGAAATCTCTCCGGGTCCGGCTCGGTCGGAGAGATTTCCGGCCCGAATCGGCATCGGCCCCAAAGCCTCTTCAAGGCCCAGAAGAATATACTGGCAATGGTCACCAATTTAGGTCCACAACGTCCCAGGAAGGAATCCAATTATTCAACATTTCCTGACGAACAGGCATGTATTTCATATGGTCAATCTCATTTCGAATCGTCAAAGCAGAAGCCCAGCAAAAATGTCTCTCAAACCATATCTGTAAGTACGGTTGCATCAATCAAAAAGCAGGAATTGTTCAGGACATTTAGTCGTAAAGTAATTAAGCCATGTTTGCGTTATCTGTTGCAAAACCGACAGCCAAGTTCTGTGTGTGGTCAATGAAAGGGCCCTTTAAAATACACAAATGTTTGTCATTTAATTTTGAATAATTTGATGACTTTCTGTAACGTGGTGGACCTAAATTGGTGACTTTCTGTGATGCTGTGGACCTTCCTTCACAAAAACAATCCCCTCAGGAATTTTCCTTTTTCTACGTGTTCTGCAGAATGCAGCACACATAGAAAGAGGAAGTAATGAGGAGAAATAAATATATTTCTTCCTGTTACACCTCACCTGGGAAGGTGTAGCATTTGGCGCATTCCAAGGTCTACCAGTAAAGGTAAATCTGGTACTCTGTCTAAATTGATGGGTGTTGCGTGGGACCACCCACGCAAAGCCCATGGAATGCCTCCCTGGGGGAGAGTAACGCAATGCAGAGATTTGCACTGTGTTGTGTTACTCCAGATTTATCAAGCCACTCAGGGTCACACAAAATGGCGTTACGTGGATTGGTAAAATCGCACTTTTGGGTTGTGTTGCGCATGCACCCCATTGCGTGGTGCAAAACGGGCGTAACCCGTACATAAATATGCGCCTAAATGTAATGAAAGACGTTATCATCTACCACACCTTCTACATAGGGTGACTTTGATTGCCTTACAAATCTGTATTGCTGGAAGCCTAGTCTTTCTTTCATGTGTATGGAAAGAGAACTATATGTTTTGTAATGCATACTTTGTTTTTTTTCTTTTTGGCTTCATACTAGTGTTTACGCATAAATCTTATTCTGCTCTGTGAGTAAGAAAATGGAGCTGATCATTTCCGGTTTGTTATTCATATATAAAAATGTGTTCAGATGAAGAGTACTTTTTAACATGTGCACAGTGAGTAGGCCCAAAATATTGACACTATAAATTGGCATTTGGCTTATTGACTGTTATTGTATCTGCTGAATATTTCCTCTTCATTGTCCACTCACCACTGACTATAACTGACTGTAACATTTCTGATATACATCACAAAAAGTAGTAAACAAGTTGATGTCTGATGGATTAAGCTAATGAGGTAGGGGTTTGTAATACACTATTTGCAATTGTGTTACATGTTAATAGGGTGTTGTTGGACATGGCCCTTCTTAGGGGATCTCCCTAAAATGTTTTGCCTTTTTCCTCCTGGTTTTTGCTGATTCTCTTTTTGTGGCCTTAGTACTCTGGGCACTTTCCCACTGTAATGCAGTGTGAAAGCGTGGGCACCCTTCCTACACATTTCAGGAAGTGGTGCTTACCTGATTGGTTTAGATGCTGTACCTGTGAGTACCCTGTAAAGAGGTATACCATATACCGAGGACAGGTACTGCACTGGCTACCAATGGGCCACAACACTGATTGTGCCACCCACAAGAATAGCCTTTCAAACATGTCTCCAGCCTGCCATTGCAGGCCTGTGTGTGTGTGTGCAGTTGCACTTATGTTCAGGTTGGCATTTCTCAACCATAGCCAATGCTGAGTGGGTTTTTCACTACCACTAGGACACCCCTAGGGTAAGTCCTGAGGGGTGGGGAAAGTGGTAGAGGAAAATCAAGGCAGGTGCACATGTGTGTTACCTGCACAGGTAGTGAATAATCCCCATGCAGGTTTTCTCTACTTAGGAGGTCTGCTCTTCCCAACGGTCAACATGGGGAATTGCTGAATGGCTTTTAAACTACAGTTTTAGCTTATAGCAGGGAGTAGCCTCATGGTGTTTTCAAACGTATCTCAAGCCTGCCATTGCAGACCTGTGTGTGCACATTTGCACTAATGCTCAGGTTGGCCTTTCTAAACCACTGGCCAATCCTGAGGGTACCTTTCACTATCACTAGAGCACCTCTCGGGTAAGCCCTGAAGGGTGAAGCAAATGGGAGTTGAAAGGTAGGGCAGGTACACTTGTGTTCTCTGCCCAGGTAGTGAAGAATAGGTAGTGAAAATGTGTGTTTTCACTACCTATGAGGTTTGCTCTTCCCATAAGATAACATGGGGGAATGGTAAGATAACATGGGGGAATGGTTGAAATTACTTCAAGCTGCAATAGTGGCTTACAGTGGATCAGCTTCATAGTTTTTCCTATCATTGGATTCACAATGACAAAACCTTTCCTGTGTTAAAGGTGGATTTGTCATTAATAGCTTAGAAAAGTCACTTCTAGAAAGTAGGCATTTCTCTGCGCTAAACTCTTTTCTGTGCCATTTAGTTTGACTCCAGTCCACACTGGAGGCTGGAGGAGAACATCTGTGCATTCCCCAGAGACAGCCAGAAACATTGGGCATGCAACTGGAACAACAGACCTCTGCCATTTGAGGACTTTTCTGGATAGAATGGGAGAGAGTTTTTGACACTTGGCCTCTAGGAAGCCAGATCATGGCCCCACTAAAGATTAAGATCTGCATTCCAATGCCTCATGGCAGACAAGACTGAAATTTAGAGGAGACATCTGTGATTCAAAGGGGAACCCTCTGAATGACCGCAACTACAAAGGCACACTACAGTATAACTTCTGGTGCCATACTTTAGCAGGGCAGAGATACACTTGTGGGGATGTGGGACCAGACATCCTGGACTGCGTGGTGCACACTGCCAGAGGAATCTGTTGTGCACAAGGAAGAGACTGCCATTGGAAGGAAAAGTGCACCCTGCCTGAATAGTGGCTGGACTGGGCTGACTACCTGCTGCTGTGTGGTGCCCTAAAGTGTGCTCTCCAAGGGCTTGTTGGCTTGCCCCATGTTCTTTGTGGAGGTCTCAGGGACATCAAAGACCTCCTGTGAGGGACCTATACCGTCTAAGTGTTCCAACTGCACCATGGGGTGAGCGTGGAACTAAGTATTGTGCCTGGAGACTGGATTGTCTTGTGCAGAGCCTCCAAGTTATGCCCACATCTAAAGAGTGTGGCCCCTGCATAGTGGGGCCTCAGCACGCACATGCATCACATTGGTGGTGAGCGAATTCACTGGTTGCGGGACACAGCATGGCCCACATTGTCGTATGTGCTGCATCTCTCTTGTGCGACACGCCGACTGAATGATCATTGCATGCAGTGTCTGATTCACAGGTTGTGACCCTTGGAGGTAGGGCGCATCTATAGCAGTACATCATTCTACCTCGTGCAGTATTACTGAACTTCCTACTGTGTGTGAGGGACCGGATTGTCTGGTGCGACTCGTATCATCACGCACCAGACATTATGCCTCATTTCAGGGAGGTGCGGCAAACCCGACCATGAGTTGATTGGTAGTGGATTGTCTGGTGCAACTCATATCATCACCCACCAGATGTTGTGGTTCTTTTCCAGGGAAGTATTGCAAACCCAACTTTTGGTTCATTGTGACCAGATTGTCTGGTGCGACTCAAATCAACGCACACCAGATGTTCACTTCCCATGGGGTGTGGGGATAGCTGCACCTCCCATTCACGGAGTGTTCCATCTTGCCCTCAGTGCAGCAAATCAACTGCCCTCTCCTCAACCGGCCCGACGGCTTCGTGTTGCCTGGTAGTATTACACGGATCGGGCCTGGGTGTTAACTGAAAGTGACTGGGCTGAGGAACACTTCCCAGAGAGATCGAAAGTGGGTCGAGAGACTGCATGCCACCCCCTGTGATTCAAAGTACTGGGCTAGTGCCTGAAGGCGAATTGAGTGACCTCTTGATTGAACTGGGACAGCCTCCAGCCTGTTTCTGCTCCACATAAAGTGGGTGACCTTCCAGAGTGGTGGCCAACCCCACATTTGTCTACTGTTGCATGGCTACCCTGATAGTTACACCAGACTTCTCCCCTGGGCTCCTGACTAAGTGTGACCCGACCTTAAACCGAATTGTGTTATTTGCCAGTGTTGGCCCAGTTCTGACAACGTATCGCACCACATAAGTGTTCTGGTGGTAAAATAGGATTTTCCCCAAGTGTGCATATTACTGATGTCTTTTTAACACTTTTGGGTCTAGTACTGCTAGTAATATTTCCAAGTGTGAATTATGCCCAGAAATGCATGATATTCATGTTGCGTTAATCAATGTGTGTGTTGAATACAATCTTTATTTACATGCATCACATATGACGTCTCTTTTGTGACACTCAGTCTATTTACTGCGTGAGACTGCTGTGCCAATGCTTTACATATTGCATATGTGATAAACGTGACTACTCAGTGCCAAGCTACCCAAGGGTGAGCGCAGGTTATACAGTGAGCCTAATCACCTAACCCTGACAGGAGTGGTAGGTTTTGCCTGGCTTGGGCTTCGCCTCAGTCAACCAGAAAGTACCAGTTTCAACAGGTGTCCTTCTTGCAGAACTAATTATGACTGAAATGGGGGAAGCTGAGTGAGCCTCTTTCCTATGCCCAATATATAAGGGGAAGAACTGAGTCAGGAATTATGGGAGGGGAAGAGTTGAGGCAGGAAAACTAATATGTGGCACTTCAATATTTCCTCTATCCTGCTTCATTACAGGCATGGCTAGATAGCCTAAAAAATGATGTACAAGTTGTACAAATGCTCTTTCCTCCACCCTATACTGGGGCATCTTAATCATAGTGGTGAAAGTAGTCACAGCATTAAAGCATTTGGCGTGTTGAAACTATGAGAAATACAGAGCTCTGCTTTCTGGGCATGCTTTACCGCTACACATGGTGGCAATAAGTATTTTCTATAATCCATCTCCATCATTCTTCATTGCAAAAGGGATCGAATTTTATAATTCACTGAGATGTAACGTAATTATCTGTGCCCTCTCTCCTTTCTCAAACAACAAGGTCTCATTATCTAAAAAATAGACCAAAATTGATTTTGTGCTGAATAAATAAAGCGAATGAAACAAAGTCATTGGAGTTCAATTAATAAAACATTAATTTCCACAAAGTGTAGGTTTATAGAATTACAACTATGAATCAAGCAAATATGATTTTCAGGAATCATTATGCAGTGAGAGGCAATTACCCCCATTTGCAATTAAACCTTTAACTTTGTAAAACAGAAGTCTTTATTTTTTTTCAATAAAGAGAGCAACTTCTGATCAATGAAAATAGTCTTGAGCTACTAATGCTTTGACCATTACGGCAGTAGTGACCACATCAAATCCAATCACAATAGTGACCACACCTTGTCGGAATACTAGTACTCATCACCCAGATCTATGCCACAATATCGAGTGACAAAATATCGGCATGCCAAAATATCAAATTCAGAATAATGATTAGTTCAATATCATAAAAGTACTAATATATAGGTAAGTATAGATTTACTCCACATTTACACAACTTGAAGACACATATTTCTTCAAGATTGGAGATAAGAAACTAAATAAAATTAAACTTACCTATAAATTCTTTCCTTCATGTTACTGTGGTGGGCAATATTCTGGATAACATGCTACGCAGATTTGTGGTGCGCACTATCACCGGAAGGGTATCCTGATGCTGAGCAGGTGTGAGTCTACCCAAATCTATGGCCTACTGGGACTGCTCAAAAAGCCAGGTCTTCAGCTTCTTGCATAACTCAGGAAGTGATGAGGAAGTTCTTATGTGTAACAGCAGGTCATTCCATGCTTTAGGAGTGATCAGTGCATAATTTGTAAAAGAATATGTCCCGGGGCTCAAACCTTAGCTCAGAAGAACATGGCTGGAGCCACGGAAGTTTGGGGTGCCGAATATAATATAGCAAAGGGCCAAGGGTCCCATTTGCATACGCTTCACAATCATTTTTTAATCAGTAAATGTGTGCGCAAGCACTACTGCACAGGAATCTATGGCACACACACGTGTGCATGCACAGTGCTTTGCAAATTTTACAGAACCATCGTTGGTACGACTGCCTCCCTCATGTGCCTGTGTCTTTGCTTCACCATGTATGAGAGTCCTCAATGAATCATCAAAGGCCCCAGCACCGAGAATGCTCTCTGTCTTCCTTGTTTAGCCAATCACGGGGGGGGTGTCGACTGGTACTGTATTTTATCTGTGCAGGCCAGGTGGGCAGGCGGGTGCCTGCTGCTCACCTGCTCCCAGACTCTCTAATGTTGCACGACTCACGTAGCTAAACAGTTAGGGTTGTGCTGGCTGTTAGACAAGGCAGTGCAGCACATACCACCAACAAGCAGACAGTGATCTGACTGAAACTGGCGTGAGTCACCGGCACAATGATGAGGGCAGAATATGGCCAGCCAACTTTATTCCTGGGCAGCGAGGCATGCAAAATTACTTTCCTCCTCACATGTAGTGCCTTGGCAGGAAACTTTGTCATGCACCTGCGCAGCCCTAACCTGCCTCACCCCACCTCAGCTGGGGTGCAGACCACAGACTCACTTATCCAATCTGCATAAAGAAGATAGACAAAACGTGACAGACAGATATGCTGACATCACTAACGTGATGATGCACAGTCATCATGATGCCTGGACCAGGATGGGTTTGCCTGTGAAGACACCAGGCAGTCACCCTGAAGGATAGGTACATTTATTTTTATTAATTATCTGGCCCCACCACTGATGGAAGAAAAATGTTATAGCCCGGCCCTGTGAATTAAGTGACGGTGCTCAGCACCGGAAACCACCAGCTCAAATTAAGCACTGGGAGTGATGTTAGAGAAGGCTCAACCTCCGGATCTGGTTTCCGCTTGCATGGGATGTGTGCAAGCAGGTGTGCAGACGAGAAGAGGCATCTGGAATGTTTGTGAAAGCAGAAGCGATTGTTGAGGTATGCTGGGACAGTGTTATGTAGTTCCTTGAAATGTGCTCATTTGTGCATGGGTAGCTAGAGGAGCTCTTTCGGGTGGGCTATTCTTTGAGTGTGGGGTGGGAGGTTAAGAGTGACTCTGGCCACCAAGTTCTGAATGGTCTGTAGCCTTCAGGTGTGATTTTGTTGATCGCGGCATAGAGGGCGTTCCCGTAGTCGAGCTTGCTTGTGATGAGGGTGTGCGTGACAGTTTTTTGGGTGCTGATAGGAAGCCATTTGAAAATCTTCCTCAGCATCTTCAGAGTATGGAAGCATGAGGTAGTGAAGGCATTGAGTTTGGCAGTTATGTCTAATTTGCTATTAAAGATGATCCCGAGGTTTTTGGCGTGGGTGGTGGGGATAGATGTTGGTCCTAGCTCTGTTGGCCCCCAGGTGGAGTCCAACACTGTGTAGTGCACTTCCTGAAGATCATGATTTTGGTCTTGTCGGTGTTCAGCTTCAGACACTTAGGATTCATACAGTGAGCAATTTTAGTCATGCAGTGTGAGAAACTGGGTTGTTGGTTGAGAGAATTGTGAGCCCTTCTCAAGCAACAGCCACAATTCTTGTCAGATGAATCACAACAGTCACTAAATTAACCTGTGCTTAACCCTATGGTAGCTTGGCACAAAAACAGCCAGGCTTAACTAAGAGGCAATGTGTAAAGTATTTATGCAGCACACAGACAGCAATGAAGAGAAAACCCAACACAAGGAAAAACCCATAGGAATTTAGAATGTATTAAATTGTTTGACACCAAAATGACACAAATCCAATCATGAGAACCAGAGATATGCAATTTTAAAGATTTCAGGTAAGTATAGTGCCTAAAAGCACAAAGTGCCGCAAGTAGTAATTTGGTCTAGTGAGACCAGGTGAAAGTCACAAGTTAAGGCTGACCGCGATGGAGCACGGGTCAGATACAGGGACCAGGTTAATCCCGCTGAAAACGTTACCTTCTAAAGTCCAGCGTGAACAGTTCTGTTTGCGGTGGAGGAGGCCCGAGGAGCAGAGAGAGTGTAGCAGATGGTCACCGCTGTGGCAGGCTGAGCGTCGCGGACGCTAGTTGCTGTAATGCAAAGATGCTGATGGGAGTTATTAAAGGTCATTGATAGAGATTTGCGTTGGCAGTCACTGTGGGCTCTCGATGCTGTAGCGCAAAGTGCAGATTTCACATTGCCGTCATTACTGGCAGTCACTGTAGCGTGATGAGTCGGGTTCAACACAGATCCGCATTGGTGGGCGGCACGGGACACAAGATCTTGGCAGGAACGGGCCCGTTTGTGGTTGCTAAGAGACGAAACTTCAGGATTTCTCCTTTTCTTCAAGGAGGGCAGCTGATACCACACCAAGGGTCGAGTACCTGGGAGGCACCACTTGGGGATCAGGAACTCACTCCGGCAGAGGCCAGCAGGGCTCAGGCAGGTCCACTTGCAGGTTCAGGCAGGAGCAGTTGCAACAGGTCAGCTGAGACATTCCAGAGAGGCCTCTGGAGCTTGTTGTGTCCCTTTAGCTCTGAAAAAAGGTCAATCAGCTGACCCTTTGAGTTACTTCAGCCTGGGATGAAGGGTGCAGGTCCAATTTTCCTTCTCAGACAGCAGAGCAGGCCTCAAGCTGTAGCGTAGTCCACTGGCATGAGGGCAGTCCTTCTTCAGTAGTGTCCACAGATCTAGGAGTGTACTCAAGAGTGGGTCTGAGGGCCATTTTGATGCTCGGTGCCCCCTTTGAAGTGGAAGAAGCTTCTGGAGTTTTCCCCCTACAGAGGTGTCTGGGATTTCCTGCCTCTCTACCCTGGTTAATAGGCTAGTGTGAAGTCCTTTGTGTATGAGCTGGGCCAGTGCCTTTGAAGTGCAAGTATGGTAGGTGGCAGCTTCCCCCCTCCATCATGCCGGGAGAGCCCATCCTGCCAACACCCAAATCCTCTCTCTTGATACTGTCTGGTAGGAATACACAAAGGTCAACTGCCAACTACATCTAGTCATTGACCCAGGGAACCTTAAGCAGCCACCAAATGGTTAGGACAGGAAAATGCCAACTTTCTAAAAGTGGGTTCAGAATTGTGACTTCAAATTTAACCCTACCATTAATGAGGGCTATAAATTGCAATTTCTCAGACACCAAACATGACATTCCTAACTGCTCCCAAACAAACAGTATCACTTATGAAATGTAATAAGGTAACCCAATGTTATCCTTTGGGAGAGGTAAGTCTTGCAATAGTGAAAAAAAGAGTTTGAGAGTTTATCGCTACCAGAACATGTAAAAATTAAAAGTACATGTCCAACGTTTTACATACAATGCACCTGCCTTATAGGCTGTTTAAGGCTTTCCCCAGGGGTGACTTATAAGTATTAAAAAGAGAGTTTCAGGCTTGGCTAAAGGTTTATTTTGCCAGGTTGAATTTGCAGTTTGAAACTGCATTAAGTCTGCAATGGCAGGCCTGGGACATGTTTTAAGGGGCTTCTTAACTGGGTGGCACAATAAGTGCTGCAGGCCCACTAGTCACATCTAATTTACCAGACCTGGGTATATGGTGTACCACTTTGCTAGGGACTTATAAGTAAATTATATATACCAATCAGGTGTAAGCCAATTTGGCAGTGTTTAGGGAATGAGCCCAAGCAAATTAACATTGGTTAGCAGAGATAAAGCGCACAGAGTCCTAAAGCGACAAAAATAAATTCAGAAAACCAGAAGTGGAGAAGGCAAACAGTTTGGAGGTGGCCCTGTAGAGAGGGCCAGGTCCAACTTGCAGACATTGAACTTGATCCAACTACTGGGCGTCTTGTCCCTGAGGAAGCGAATGAGCTGTGTGTCGTCAGTGCAAGAGAGGATGTTAATGTCATGAGAGTGCATGATTTTGGCGAGAGGAATCATGTATGCGTTGAAGAGGGTCAGGCTAAGAGAGAGTCCTTCGTAAACTCTGCAGATGAGGTAATGGGCATCTGAGGTGTATGGTGCCAAGCTAACTGACTGGGTCCTTGCAGTCAGGAAGGAGAAGGTGCATGTCTTTGGATTCTGATGTCATGTACGCATTGGATGAGGATGGGGTGGGAGACCATGTCAAAGGCTGCGGAGGGATCCTGGAGGATGGGGGCCGCCGTGTAACCTCTGTTCAGAGTCATGCTGATGTCATCTGTGGAGGCAATGAGGGCAGTTTCCATGCTGTGGTTAGATCTGAAACCAGACTGAGTGGTTTAGAAGAGTTGGTGGGGATTGAGGTATTCGGTGTGGCGTCTGTTGATTTTCTCTAAGACCTTGGCCGGGAATGGCAGCAGGGAGATCAGTTGGTGGTTGGTGAGCATTGAGCGTTGAGGGTCCTCAGAGGGTTTCTTCAAAAATGGGAGGACCGGTGCATGTTTCCAAGCATCTGGGAAGGTTGCAGCAGAGATGGAGGCATTCAGAATGGTTGTGAGCATGGTGCTGATGAGCTGTAGCCTTCTAGAGTAGGCATGGTTGGGGCAGGGGTATGATGGGGTTCCGGAGTAGATGGATTTCATGGTAGTGGCGGTTTCTTCTAGGGTGATGACGGTCTAAGTGGTAAGCATTGGTGTTTTGGATAAGTTCGAGAGGCGTTTGGCAAGGCCTGTCAATTTCAGTTGCGGGTTGAAGGTGCTGTAAATGGCGGTGATTTTGCTGTTGAAGATTTGACAGAGACTGTTGCAGAGGTCCTGCAAGGGGGTGATCAAATTGGAGGTGGCTACTGGTGAGGTGAAATCCTTCACAATGGCAAAGATTTTTTTGCTTCTGTTGGTCCTGACATTGATGCAGTCTGCCAGAGCAGATGATTTGGTGGTCCAGATCACTTGGTGGTAGCGTCTCAAAGAGGATTTGAAAGTGCTCCTCTGTATTGTCCTGACTCAACCTCCATTTGAGCTGGAGTTGTTTGCAGTGGTGATTTCATCAGTCTGAGTTCCTCCATGTATCAACTGGCCTGGGGTCAAGATATTGTGGTATATTGCTCTGTTTGAGGGGACCAGGGAGATGGTGTAGGAGGTGATCCAATTGTTGAAATTCTTGATGGCTTTGGGGAGCCTGTTGCTGTGTTCGGGTCGGTATTGAGTTTTTTAAAACTCAATATTGAATTATTTAAAACTCAATATTGTAGTAGAACCCTTGCCACCCCTACGTATAAAACAAGGATACTAAGAGCAATGTCAGGAAAAGCTTTATCCATATAAGATGCATTCACATAACTAATGAAAAAAAGCCACAGCAGAATTTGACCACTGGCACAAAGGAAATAATAACTGCTATGAAGTACCCCACTTGAGTTTGAACTATCATTTAAAGAGCAGCTTTAAATATGTTTAGGATTTTTAATAATTTTATTTTCTAACATCATGTCAGTATCTCAAAATACAATTTTTAAAAAAATCAAATATACACTATTCAGATTGGGCTAACACAATAAAAAAACTTTTTTGATCCTGAAAGAAAACTACATTTTTTGACTCAAACGTCAGTTTTCATGCATGGTCACCAAACGTTTGGTTCTGATTTCCAAGTACTAATGCATCAGATTGATAGATTTTGCTGCACCTGCCCATATGTTATAATCACATGCCAGGCTGCCCACCATAATGCTAAGAACCACCATATCACGTCAGTCATGAACATTATTATTCCAAGGATTGTCATGAGGATGTGATAGACGGCCACAATTAGGCCAATCATACTCAAAATATGACAAGAATAGCTGCTATGCCATGATTAGTCCAAGGATGCCCAAGAGCTACCATTATTATGCCAGTGCCAACATTATGTAAGGTATTGTCATAATTGTGTCAGGGAAGAAACTCTTATATTGGTGACACAATATAAATTAGGTGTTCCCTGACACAAGGAATGGCTTCCCAAGAGAGTCAAAGTCTTTCAAAGAGCGGCACAACTGCATCCACATGCACATATAAAATAGTGCACATATGCATACATATGCACAAAGAAACATTTAAACGAATACGCATACAAGTACGCACCCACCAGTCCACTGTCTGAAACAAACAAACATTACCTCTCTGCAGTCTCAATCCAGACTCTGCTCTCCTTGGCTACAGGGCTGCTAATACACAGTAATCACATACTTCCACCCTGTCTCCAGCAGTCCCATACTCTGGCGCCTCCACTCTGCCTATTGCTGCCACTTTCATTCTGGCCCAGATTGCCAGGTACTTTATGATCGACAGAGTGGAGATGGCAAAGTGACTAACCCCCATGTGACTTTGAAAAATTAAGAGTTGAGACAGGTGGTCATGTTGCAGGTACCACAGGCTGTTACCATGTGTGTTTGTGTGTAAACTTGTAACCCTGCCTTTGATTCGGCTGGCGTCCACTTCAAGGTTACAGAGATGTGTAGCACTGCCATTGTCATAATTGCTAGACCCTCTGAAATACATACTGTGCTGGGATGAACTTCAGGGATCTACTTCCAGGGCACAAGCAAGCTACCAGTAGCTACTGAGCCATCTGTGGGACATATCTGATTTAAACAAATACACCTATGTGCATGCACACACCATTCCCACCATCTGAAACAAACAAGTGCATTACATGTCTCCACTCTCAATCCAGCCTCTGCTTTCCTTGGCTGAAGGGCCGCTAATGCACAGTACTTCCACTCTGTCTCCAGCAGACACACAATCTAACGACTCCACTTTGGCTATTCCTGGCACTTATTTTCTAGCCCAGATTTGACAGGTACTATATGGTTGATAGAGTGAAGCTTGCAAAGTGACCAATCGCCAATTGAATTAGCTAAATTAAGGGTAAAGACATGTGGTTATACTGCAGGTGGTCACAGTGTCTGTGTGTAAGCCATGTGGCCTTGCCATTGGTTTGGCTGCCAGCCACTCCAAAGATACAGAGATCTTCAAAATGGCTAGACTCTCTGAATTATGTGGTGTGCTGCACTTCAGGGAGCTACTTCCATGGTACTGACGAGCTACCAGTAGCTCCTGAGCAACCCGCTGGAGACACGTGCTTTAAAAGATGCTAATCCAGTAATTGATCACCTCAGATCTGTATGAAATCATAGTCACCATAAAATTACACTCTAAATCACAGTTACCTCTGATCTAAAATTGTGAACAATACGATTCCTGTGACAGTTCACGCTGAGCCACAAATAACATTTTCTCTCCAATTGTCCTTGGAGAAACATTGCTTTATGCCACTTCCTACAGAATGCAAGAGTGGGTATGCTTTTGACTGTACATAAAGCCCCTAAATGGTTAAAGAAACATATTGGGCTGGCATTTCAAAATGCTGTCAGTATTAATGAACATTTTATGTTTTGCTGTGAGGACTTCTCATTATTGTCTAATATGTGTATAAGGCAGATACTCAATCGCTTTAAGACTGTGGAAACCAACTGGAAAATTTGAAAAACTGCATGAAGTAGAATGGTCACAGACCGATCTCACAGCCATGCAATAACAACTTGTGGTGAGAACACAATCGGATTTCAAACTTTGTTGAATCCCAACATTGACCACTGTTGACGTGGTTAATACACATGAAAATATTTCCAGCACAGTGACGGATATCCTTACCTGCAAATACATTTCACTTGGTAGTGTAATGTGTAGAAGCAGATGTAAAGCCTTGAAAAACTCACCCTGAATGACTCTCAAACTAAGCACAGACAATGCAGGTTTTGTGATAAATAGCTGTATACAGTACAACACTAAGCTTACAGCAAATAGAGACCCATGCAAGACAATGCTTGCCATGACTTGAGAGTAGCATTATCTCAAATATTATTTTTTAAGAGTAGTAGTGGATCAAGTCTGTTACACACTATGATTTTATTCTCCAAACATAGCAGCTGACACATTGGTTTACCATTTTTCTATGCCATGTACAACTCAAATCCTGCATAAGAAAGCCACACATAATGGCCATCCAGTGTAGTTTACCAAGAAGAAGAGCTTAATACAATGGCTCCCTTTTCTTATGCTGAAAGTAATTAAGACAATTGCTCCAATGCCCCTAAATGAGAGGTCTGGCTCCACTGGGGCACCTCGAGGACTCAATAAACACCGCCCTGATCTTTGACGTCTATTGCTAGTATCAATGACTATTTGGTTAAGACCCAGACAATGAGCAGTGGGATTTCGGGCAACAAACTCTATAACTTCTTTCAAGCAGCTGTACACTCGTTGTTTAGTTGTTTAACCTACATTAAGCACCAAAAACTGTTGGTTGATTGATTACTCATTGGAAAAAGTGTTAGAAAAATAGAGACTCCAACCGCTACTCCTTTGGTGATCAATATGAGGTGAGAAATTCTTGTTTACTACTTCCATATTGACACACAAAACTTGATGGCTGCCCACAATGTGCAGAAGCAATTAAAGAAAATACAACTTCTGCATTTGGACCTCATACTTTTACTAATCAAATTGTTGCTGGAAAACAGATCTAGAGAACATTTGTCTGTGATAAGGGAAGTTCATAAATTACCACAATTAACAGTTGAAAAACAATATCTTGCTGTACTAAAACATCACTACTCGTAGAGTTTAATAATTTAATTGTTGAGATACAGACTATCTCTAATGGACTAATTTGATCTGCTTTGTTAGATCAATGTTGCTGTAACACTATCATGTAAGATAACAAGATGAACCTTCTCTCTTATGTCTTCTTTATTATGCTGTCAAAAGGAGAGGTTTGAACAAATTTTAAGGGGCACTGTAGACCAGCATATGTTTACTATTTAGAGGTAACTGATGATTTAATTTGTCATGCAGATTTTTGTGCTAAAAAATTAAAATATGTCAAAGTGTGTTCATAGGAATGATCTGAGTGATACAAATATGTAAATAAGATGATGAATACAATATAGATTTATTGTTTAATTTTTATGGATAAGGTGCTTTTAATTTTATTATTGTATTTGTATATATTGCATTGTGATTAAAATGTTTAATGGAATTGTATTTGGACAATCAAATTGAACTAAAATTGAGCGCACAAGCACACACATACATGTGTGGTGTAGGTTTCAAAGGATTAAGACAGAACAGCAAAATATCATCCAAGAGATCACAGCTCCAAGCTGCAAAATATCATCCATATAGCAATCAAACAAACTCTGAAAAACAACACAAATGCTGATTGTTATAGATCCAAAAATATATTTACAGTCTATTACAAAGATTACAAATGGAAGTGTCTATGTAATGGCAATTTGCTAATTAAATGTTGCTAATTAAATGCACAGATTTTCTGGAAAGGGAAACCAAAGCATTACCTGCAAAATCATACAGATTTTTTAAAACAAACAAATAAATAAAACATCGAATATAATAATGTGCAGTGATCAAAAGGGATAAAAGTAAAGTAAACAAAAGAAAATATCCATTTGAATTTCCTGTAGCCATCTTTGGTCCTAAATGTGGGAAAATACCTTATGTAGCACTGAAAATACCTGTTCCTTTGTGATGCTCTGCAAGCAAAATAGAAAAATATAGTGCATTTTCAATGTATTCAGAGCTCACCACAGAGAAATGTGTACAAAATGAGACAGTATAAATAAAATGTACAATCTTTACAGAGTAACATTTACAATTATTGTGGATTCCCACATTATCAAACAAGACCAATTTTATGACCGATCCCTGGGATCTTTCGCTATCAAAATCGATATAAACAGCCCCATCCTCTTTGGAAGTACAGCAGTCCACTTCAAGGATAGCTCATGGTTTTCATAATTTTTAAAAGCATTTATCTTGCGATGTAAACGTAATGCACCTACCACTAACATCTGTTGTGTCACACTTTATTGCTCATTAATAGTGTCGAGAAGATCAGCACAGATTATATGCAAAGTTAGAAAGGCTAAACCTGTCTTCTCCTTTTCCCTGTATTTAGAAGGATATTGTGAAAGTCTCCAGTTGTGGCACCCAACAATTCAGACAGCATACGACAAAGTCTGTGAATATTTGCATACAAAGCATCCCCCCAAGTGCGTCTCGAATGTCCTCAAAGTTCTGGACCGTTTAAAGATTAGATTCATGCTTACTAAACATACACCATTGTGTAGGTTGCACCAAGTGTGTCACCAATCTCCAGAAGTTGTCTGGCTTAGCAGCCAGGAAAACATTTATGAGTTTTACTCATTCCAGAAAACTCAATACTCGAACCTGGGACACAAAAACCATTATATATCGACAACCGCCAACTGGGAGCACATTAACCATTATCACGTCTAATGCGGAGAAGCTCATATCACTAGACTAACTGTACATTCCGGAAGATAGTCCTGAAGCAGATAACATTATGCACACTGCAGTTACATGTGTGCACCCGAAGAGGAAAACGCTAATAAAAAAACATGAAAACTCCGAAGCTTCCTTCGCCTCATGCTCTATTTCATATATAAAACCTAAAGTCCTGCAATATTAGTTGGACTGTATTCCTCTCTAGCTCATAGAAAACCTGTGCCAATCTTTTAGCCCACATTTCTATGCAGTACATTCAAAAAACTCTAAAGTCGATGTGCTCAGATGAAGTGTTTAAATAACCCTGGCTCATCCAATACAGTCACTTCCTTTAATCCCAATTCTGGCAAAATCTTTTGAAATATTTCACAGATGAGAATCTGCAGCAGAAGAGTTTCTGCCGTGACTGTGTCCATGGAAACCATCATGCAAATATTTAACTCTTTCTCATGGATGCCTTGTGACAAATTCGGGATCATTATTGCTTTTGTTTCTCAGAATATAATGCAAGGGAAACAATACAAAAAGTTTCAAAGATATCGTCTCTTGGCAACCTGCAACTTCTGGACTTCCTGGCATTGACTTGAAAGAATAAAATGGCACAAAATGAGATACCCATATTGTTCTCAGGGAAACACATTTTCAGTCATGCGCTTTAAGAAAAAAATCAAGATCTGGACAAATGATCCCAGAAAAGCAATATGCCACTTAATAAGCACTGAAAACTTCTAAAGATACTTCTAAAGTTTACTGAAAGAAAGTCCATGTGTGGAATAAAGACAAATAATAAAAATAACATCCAAAAATCACAAATTTAAGGAACATTTTGCTGAAATTAACAATATTATGACTTTATCTGACAAATATATCTTTTTTAAATTCTTTATGTACAGTATATTTTTTTTTTATTGTAAAAGTCCATTGGATAAAAAGGAGGTTAGAGAGCAAAAGGTGTTCGCTTGTGTTTTTTTTTTCAGGTAGTACTTTGTTTTTTTCCGGTCACTGCTATGTTTCCTTGCTACAACTGGTGGATCATGTTGTCCTGTCTTGCATCATCTGGCGGCACTTAGGAGTTCAAGTTTGGAGGTGCTTGTAGATCTTGTCGATCTTGTATCCACTGGGGAAGTAGTGAGGAGGACCCAGGTAATCAAGTGTCTTGTAGCAGCAGTTCATGTGTACTGAAGGCCAGTGCTGTTGTCTCTTAGTCTGTCACCTCCCTCGTGAGGGAGAATTGTCTATCACACCTGGATGCCCGATCCATGTAGATGTAACATTTGTGCTCTCATAGTCTGAATACTGCTCGCAATTTTCTTCTGATGGCCGACCAGTGTGATTCCTAAACTCATCACATCACTGAAAAAAAGGAAAACATGACACAAAATGTACACCTATTATTTACTTTCATGTTACAACCACAAACAACAGCTGGACAAGTCACAGATCATTATTTGCATCAATCAAAAGTTGTCGTATTTTCTGACACATCTTATATAATAATCCATCAGCATCTTCCTTTTGCACGTTCAGAAGGCAATTGTTGAGTTTATAGGACCTATGTGTTTTCAAAACCGTACTGATTCTTTTAAGGCAGTAGCTGACATTTAACAAACGCATATGCAAGTCTAAACCTGCTTTGCACTCCCTCTGCCATGAAAATCGATTGGTCTGGAATACCTACCAAGCAACAAGCATCATCAAGCCACTATGCTGTGTGTACAAAAAACTTGACTTCATTGTTTAGCCTATCATCGTTTTGGAAGGGGAATGAGCTCCTCACATTTTAGTGTCTCTCAGTTGCTAAGCTTATGTTGGTTAGGGCCTGAATAGGTACACATCTGCCTACAACACATCAATGGTTACAGGCACTAGTTAACACTTTACTTTGGAAAATATCTCCTTTGGGAAAGACAATAAGGGACACAGACCCTGTGTTAAATGAACTGGCCATATTCAGCATTTTGGTGCGATTTAGGATTAGCATTTGTTTGCTGCTCCGCAAGCTGGCTCAGTGTGTTAAATACTCCCTCATGACCTATTCAGTGAGCTGGGGGTCATGACTTCAAATTACTGCAAAAAAACTCATTCTTCATTTTGTTTGAGGTTGTCAATGGAGTACCAATATTTACAGTAGCATTACAGTAGTTTCTCTGTAGTCTTTGTCATTGTTTTTCTGGTCATCAACATAGTACATAAGCTGAGGAACCCCCCATACAATATGTGACAGGTCTTCTTTAGGCAATTACAACTATTTACCCTATTGTGGGAAGTCCCTTTGCAAATACTGGTGTAGAAACAAATACTGACAGAAGCAAGACAGGTACACAGTTCAAAAATGGCGAATACCCTTGTATGGTTTACAGACACCAAAGCTGGAAGCTTGGCTAACAAATAAGAAATATCAGTAATTCTAGAAATATCAGCATGGGGGAATGCCATTGTTGCACAGGATAAGAGAATTCCTGTTTTACAGAGGGATTAATGACTCCGAACTGTAGCATACAACTCCCACTTACTCAATCGTCATCCTTGCCACTGCTTCCAGCGCATTGTAGCCAGCAGAGCTGAAGTTCTCTTTGTACCTTTCCATCTTGATGGCTTCTAACCACTCTCCCACTGAACAGAAAGAAGTAAAATCTACAGTGTTCTGATCTAGAAGAGGGCTTTTAGGTCTGTAAAGGAGACAAAAAGAAGGAGGGGTCACAAATTAGCAATACTGAGCCAAATGTTTGAATTTACCTGTAAATAATTTTAATACTGTAATTGTAAAACTAAAACATTGTAAGGTAATCAGAAGGCTTCGCGTTCCGAGAAGCAATGGCTAACTTGCATTTACCATGAAAAAATCCTGTTAAAATAGCATTTATGGTGTAAATTATTCTGAATACGTTATTATTATTCTGCAAAGCGACTGACTATCACACCCCAAAAACAACAGCCACACTAGTTTATGTTTGGTAAGAAAAAAACATTTCAAGATAGAAGTTGTAGAAGATGTATTCTGTGGAAATGCTGCTGTGCAGCGTCTGGAATATAGAAAATACATGATCCAAAACCAGGGCACCACACAACAAAACTAAAACTCTAAAAAAAAAATTAAAAAATCAGCACACAAAATACTTGAGCCCATGTGTGCATGGATTTCCTGTTCATGTGTGACAAAAATACAAAATGAATATGTGTTTGTGTGTGCGCGCACATGCATGCCGGCACACACTGTGTGATCTAGACTGTTCCTAATGGTGTTTGTAAACCCTGATGAAACCAGACAAACAACAGACCATCGCACTATGGGGACTGGTCCATGTAGTGTGTTTAGGTACTTTTAAGAAAGTGCATCAAAATCTAAAAGCACAGTTATATTTGCTGTATTCCACTTTATGACCTACTCCAGTATTGTGGAATTAGAATATTAAATAAACATGCCATTATGAACCAGTCATTGGATACATAGGTATGGTGTGTGTGTGTGTGTGTGTTGTTCAGTTATGAATGTTCTGTGCTAGTTATCTTACCTGCTGCAGGTTCCCAATGGAGTTTTTAAACTGTTAGGGTTACGAATCATTTTGTCTAGAATGCCAACGATTTGCTCAAATTTGGGCCTTTCTCCTCGCTCCTTCTGCCAGCAATCTAGCATCAGCTGGTGCAGGCCTGTTGGGCAGTCCATTGGAGCTGGCAAACGATATCCTTCTTCAATTGCTTTTATAACCTGAGAAGCCAAATGACATTGCTCAGTCAGACAGAATTTGTAAACAATGAGGTCTGCAGCAGTTCACAACTATTCACCCAGCAAAATCATCCCTGATATGTGAAGCATGTTTCATTTCTCGAGAATAATGATCTGCCACAAGTGCATATGATACACTGAACAGCTCCTTTTTCCATGTTTCAAACACTTTATTGCATCCTCTTGCAATGCCAATAATATAACAGTGCCAACTATCCAAATTAGCTATTCATAGTAGGAATTCACTCAATTAACAGGGCACCAGACACACAATTAAAAACAAACAAGTGCTTATGTTGAATAAAACATAATCTAAGAGGCTCTTCATAATAGCTCAGTATTGTTAAAGATAAACATAACACGAATCAGCTACTGTATAGCATGCTAGCAGAGGTCAACTTCTGAAACTGTTTCCCTTTGTGAGGAGGGGGCGGGCCTTGGAGGGGCAGGGCTTTGCGTCAATCAAACAAAGCCTGAGGTAAGTTTTAGGCACATTTATTTCCTCCGTTACACATCCCAAAAAAAATCCACTGATGTCCAGGGGAAGTTTCACTCCCTTGAATGGACATCAGCTTCTCAGAAACTCCACACAATGAGCCTGCCCTCTGCCAGAGTTTTCAGCTCACTGTGTGGACAACGTGTGATATTGGCTCCTCACCAGGAGACCATGTGAAGGGAGCTAATATTACCTAACACACTGCGGCACTGTGTGAATTAGAATGTCTGACATAGGTTTGCAATGCAGCACAAGGTCATGCTGCTGTTCACTGAAATGAAAACATCATTGTTTGAAGCTTGTGTAGATTACAACTGCAATGTCACCAATTGTTAAGTAGTAAAAACGCAGATTTGAAGAAGTCTGATGAGAATGTTCCAAAATAAAAACATCCCCCATACTTATAATAACTATATAGTCAATGTCACAAAACAGGCGTGCATGAAATATCTCAGATGCCCATTTCTAGCCAGATGCTATTGAATTTTAGAGGAAAAGGCAGGCCTGTATAATGGATGGCATGAGCCCTAATGCAAGCAAGGGAAATAACCACAGGGCCCTGTGAGCACATAAAGCATGCAAGGTAGTGTCCCTGTGCAGTGGGTTGTCCCCCTTGATAAACTTTTTAGAAAAACTGGTACCAGTGGTGCATTTTACATCGCAGTTGCCGAGGAAATTTGCTTACAGGCACCTCTGTACGGACACTGATAAAATAGTTCAGTAATAAATTGTCTGCTGGGTGAGCCTCGCATTCTCTATGGTTCTTTTTATAGATATTTCAAAAAATGGGGCAAACTACATTTTATGGAAATATTTCCCTAAGGAATAGACGTAAATTGAGCACCTAACTGAAGGTCATTATGGACACCTTCTCCAGTACTGAACTTTTCATCTAATAATTAATGTCAGGAGCGTTAGTGTAATTACTTCAATGGAAGCAAAAGAGGACTCCAACACCCAGAATGCATTAAGCTACCATACAAAGTCCAGAATCAAGAAACAGCATCCACAATGACCTGGGGGGGCAGACACCTTAAAAGGAGGGAGAATGTTGCATTGATGTGAATTCATTATGATCTAAATGTATATTCGAAGATACTTTCCTGCCTTAATTAATTTTCAGGATCTTCTTGTGACAAATGGGTCATTCACAAACACATTTAGCCAAAATCAGACAATCTGAAGGGGTCGAAATGAAAATTCAAAGTATCTCGATAATCAAATAATATTTGTAAAGGGTGTCATCTGAGCCCTTTCTCCACACAGCCCCTCATAATTAGTTCTGATAACGCAAGTTGCTCTGTCAGAACCCCCAGTAGACAAACTCTGCTCGCTCTCCATTTAACCCCACTGGGCATTGCTAAATCAACGCCAACATGCCCAATTTCCGGACCCAAGTCTACAGATTCTCACCATGCAGGCAATTTTAGCATGTGAATACCAAGCAATGTCTCAACAGGTAAGAGTTCCTACAAGGGATTCTTTCATCTACTTATTCTCATGTTTTTTTAGAAATCATCTGCATTAAGCTCTGGGCAGTAGCTTACATTGAATTATTTTGAAAAATTAATTACCTATTTTAACATAAACAGATCTATGAAGAACTGCAAAGGAACAAAACACAAAAATGTATGTTGAAAAATAAGCATATTAAAGGGTACATAAAATCCTGCTCATATAGACACACAGCGACCGAGATTTAGAAGTTTTTTGTTGCCGCTCTTATCTTATTTTCACTTATGTGGTCACCCATTCCATACATATGTACATAAGGAAACTGTAACAGATCATACAGAAAACAATTCCTCTGGTTGAAAAATCACAAAGAAAATAGGTGCAGTTGTCGACGTTTCGGTCTATGTAGTGAAGGCATCTGCTAGACCATCTTCAGGACGGTAGTTTCATTTGTTGAATGACTCTAGGGAAGCTATGTACGTGACTATAATGGTTGATTGTTAGATGTAGTCTGGTCCGTTGAATTAGTTTTGAGGGTATGGAAAGCACATGGGGGCAATTGCTCCTCCAGCGGTCCACCAAAAAGGTAATATTTAAAATTCCAACGTGGCCAGTCACTGCACTGAGTGTTCAAGGACGGGCACTGCGTCCGTTCGGTAATCCGCTGCACGACGCTGACCGTATGTGCAGCGGATTACCGAACGGAGCAGTGCCCGTCCTCGAACACTCAATGCAGTGACTGGCCACGTAGGAATTTTAAATATTACCTTTTTGGTGGACCGCTGAAAGAGCAATTGCCCCCGTGTGCTTTCCATACCCTTGAAAGAAATTCAACAGACCAGACTACATCTAACAATCAACCATTATAGTCACCTACATAGCTTCCCTATGGTTATTCAACATATGAAACTTCCGTCCTGAAGATGGTCTAGCAGATGCCTTCACTACATAGACCGAAACGTCGACAACTGCACCCATTTTCTTTGTGATTTTTCACCAGAGGAATTGTTTTCTGTATGAACAGTTACAGTTTCCTTATGTACATAATGTATGGAATGGGTGACCACATAAGTGACAATGAGATAACAGCGGCAACAAAGAAACTTCTAAATCTCAGTCACTGTGTGTCTATATGTGCAGTATTTTATGTACCCTTTAATATGTTTATTTTTTCAACATACATTTTTGTTTCAAGAAGTATACACTTGTCTGTGTTTTGTTCTTTTGCAGTACTTCATAGATCTGTTTATGTAAAATAAGTAATTAATTTTTCGAAGTAGTTCAATGTAAGCTACTGCCCAGAGCTTATTGCAGATGATTTCTTAAAAAACATGAGCATAAGCAGAAGAAAGAATCCCTTGTAGGCACTCTTACCTGTTGATACACTAATTACCCAAGCCTCCAAGGGTCTACTGGGTTCCCCACTTCCCCTTTTTACTACCAAGCAATGTCAGCACAATACATCAGTATAAGTCTCACAGCTGTTTTACTTTACAGTAAAGTCAAACATGCATGTAATTCCAGGTGCTAATAGCACCCATCTCAATGACACCGATAGCTTTGGATCATGAAAGAAGGAAAAGACAAACTGGCCCTCTGGGACACAAACCTGTGACCTGGCTACACACAGATGAATACATTAGTACACTGAAGCATCTAACTAGACCAAACTCTATAACCCAGTTATATACACGTTTAGAAGAGTCATATAATAAAGCAGAGACTGACACAGGGCCTGATTCTTGAAACTTGTGGGGTTTACCTCCGGTAAGGCGTGCTAAACCATCCTTTGGGAGGTTCAAATCCAGAGAATCAGGAATGAAATTTGCACAAAAAGAAATTAGGCCAAAAAAACGAATACCATGTGGGCAATTAATCACAGAATCGGATTGTTGGATGTCCCAGGGAAGGTCCCCCAGCAAATTTTGGTGGACACCCACAAATTCACCAACATTTAAAAGTCAGTTTCACACCCCAAATACACTTGTAGATTAACTCTTGCCAAGGCCTGGAGTGAATACGTTTTTACAGAGGAAATTAGAAGAGAACAAGCTAACTCTATTTTTTACAAAAAAAAGGGGAGAAAAGTTTTTTGATTTGCAAATGAACTAATGCATCACAATTCCTCGTGCAAAAAAAGTTCACTTGCCACATTTCTATATGTGAAAGCATTTACACATACGAGAACGCCTGGTAATCTGGCACAGTTACAGAGTCCTTAGCTATAGGAGTACATTTATGACTTACACAGGAGGTTGTGAAAAGCATTTGCACATTTCCCCAGTGCAACTTTTATGCACATTCATCTAGCTACCACAAAGCATCGGCAATGCAAGTATCTATCCAATGTCCACAATGTTGTAAAAATGTTTACAGAGAGCTGTAGTCACCAGGAAAATAGGCCAAAGAAAAAGGTCCCATCTGTTCAGGCTTTCTCCGAATTCCCCTCACATCCCTGGGCAGCCTATCTCTGGGACACAGTTTAAAAGATTTCTTTTCACAGAAGTAGGCACTGCAGTTCAGCTCACTTCCTACTCGCATTACACATTTTGTTCCCCATCTCCCAGGACATTACAATAGGGCACCAGTTCTGCGACTGGATGAGTAACAATAAAATGCGTTATTAAGAAAAGCATCTGTTTGCGCACAGAAACTCTGAGACGTTTTCTCGTACTGTATAAAGTGTTTATTGTTGTCCACTCACTGGTGCTTATCTACAGCAACATTCACTCTTGCAGCATAGCCGTAACCCAGAAGAGACGGTCCCCCCAAGAAGCTTTCCGTTGGATAGACTCCTTGCAGAACATTATCAAAATCAACCAAGTGCCCCATGTGCATTAAATAAATATATGAATTAATTTAGCAGTTCATATTATGCATTCCTTGCAGAACATGGCGCGCTGTTCATTTCACCCTTGGTACATTCCCCGCAGAACAGATGACACACAGACCAGAGGAAAGGCAAATTATTCCAATGACATGTCAGTACATAAAAAGCTGAAAGCCTTTGCTCATAATCCCCCCACACGATATGTCCCTCACAGGACTGATCTTATTAGCCCTCCATTGTAAAGACATGCAGCAGTTCAAGCACTAAACTCGGGGACAGGCTCATGACCTCTTACCCAAAACACACACGCCACTTTGTAGGGTAGACACCCATCCTAAGGGCACACGTCCTTCCACTGCAACAATGGACAGGATGGTTTACCTCCTCACACCAGCCAACATCTTCATTGCATTCTTATGGAAACCACCTGCAGGAAAGCATTCCAGTGCCCAAAAGAATAGCACAGACACCTCCCCCTTCACCTAGTGGTGGATGTCCCCAGGACAGCTGAGACCAAACAGCTACTCCAAACCTCCTTCCCACCTGTTCTGAAAGTGACAACTCCTGATCTGTTCTCTCAGGTGAGGCAGTTACAGAAATGGATGCAGGAAATGCTGCTCTGCGTTACATGCTAACCCTACAAGGATAGTTGTAATAATCAAGCAAATAAACAAAAGGATAAATTATTGTTGGCTTTCTAAATCATTCGTCTGCTGAGAAACTTGTCATGCATCGAATGTTTCAGAATAACAGACATGGAAAAAGTGCTTTCAAACATCTAAATAAAATGTATTATAAGCCACCTGATATGTTCAGTGAGTTAAGAAAATTGTACCTCAAAACCCAGCAGCGCCAACAAGGTGGACGCACATAGCTAGTGCTGCGCCTCCAATACCCTAAGAATCCCTTTGCATCCTATATTTAGGGCCACTGGAATTACACGGCAGGGGAGAAGAAAATAGTAAAGGAGGGTTGACTACATCATGCAGCAAGAAAAGGCACATTTTTTGATAGCATTACTTCATTATTTTGTAATTTTTACACATAGTAACACTGTCTGGGCATAGATTCCACTTCATTAGTAACAGTTTACCAAAGAAATACAGAAAAAAGCAACTGAAAGATTATCTATAAACCTTCACGAAGGGCATTACACTGTGAGGGAACATGTCGCCATGTTTTAGTAACTTTTTATAAGTTTGAGCAAAAAACAATTTTTTTGTTAAAATATGCACATTATGCAGCAGATTATTGATTATTTGGCAACTGTGGCAAATCTATAATTATGCAGAAAACACCCTGGAAGCCAAATCACATAATTCCAGTGACTCTTCCTATTCTACCTAACTTCCCTGTCTGCTGACGGGTGGTGGCACCCTGCTTAGGGACATCCCAATGATCAGCCGCAGTCCTGTATACGTTGATCTGTGCAGGAAAATACAGGGCCCTTGCAAAAACTCCCCGCAGCCGCTCACAAAATGGTGGCTTGACTGAAGCCTTGAAATCTCTGGGGCCTGGAACGTGGACTGTGGGATGCCTCGTGGGAGGCCGGCTGGGCCCTAAGGAGGCTTGGTGTAGTCGTTGGGGGACCACTTGATGGTAGGTCCAGCTGCTGCTGAGTCCGCAGGAGGAGTGCAGCATGCACCTGCCACTACTGCCCTAAGAATGAGAGGACAAGATTGATGCAGCCCCGTAAAGCCCAAGGCAGTGCAGACACAGGTCGATCAGGATCTGGGTGTCGCAAGCCAATCAGCTAGCTGGATGCAGGCCCGCTCTCTCCCTTGATCCCCCCCCAGCATTACTGAGTGTCATTGGGGGTGGGGGGTGTGCCACCTTGGTGGCTCTTGCCTGCACCCTCCCCAGGGGCTGCCCTTCATCCAAGTAGGGCCCCACTGTATTAAAAGACCTTAGACCTCACTGGCTACTCATGTTGCCCCAAATGCAGAGCCTGAGATATAGCTGCTGTTCAAGATGGTGAGGTGAAATAGATTACTACCTCCCACCATGGGCCGCATCCTGATAGTTGCCCAACCTGGAGTCTGAGACCCGGTTTGATCTCTTGTCTCACAGTGGCCAGTCAAATGGCAACCCCTCAGATGTGGCAAAGCATATTGGGGTGACTTTTCCTCCCTGGGGAAATGTTTCTGACATTTGAATAACTCCATGTTGGGAGCTGCAAGAGAAATAAAACATTACAACTTGCACGTGTCCTTTTGCTGCAAGTGGCATCTTCCCCTCCCTGGGGAATCAGCCTGGGGTGGATGTCTTGCCCCTTACTGATTGGAGATTAGCCCCCATGGATGAAGGCTGATGATGATGGGGCCCTTGATTGTGGAGAGTGGTAGTCTGCCTTTGGGGGTCTGGACCAGCCAATATTGGACTCCCCTAGCCAGCCAGAGAGGTCAGTATTGGCCTCACAAACCAGCCAGGGGAGTAAAAGTGCACTATGGCTGACACCAACATTTTAACACTATTATGTGTGGATAACATAAAATATTTGGCATCACAATGCATCACGGAACCCTGCCTGTTCCTTGCAGGGCATAGGACCACACAAAGTACCTTAGAGTGTCCCCCTGCCCTGTGATGTAATGTATTTCACAGGGAAAGCATCTTAGTTCCAGTTTTGTTACCGCATTACATCCGCTTACTGATTTGTGAGGAGATTTGAACTTTGGTACTTATGCCTGCTTGGAGCACTGAACCAGGCACCAATCGGCATGGTATTCCAAAAGAGGGGGCAGATGGGGAAAGGCGAGCCGCTATGTCTCTAAACCCCAAGGACCCCTTCAGTGTCCACAATCTTGGCAGCTAGATAGGATAAGGATGTTTCTGTATTCAGTCTATATCCATTAGTGTAATTTGATGCATATACTTAAATAATGGAAACCTATCTAGAAAGCAATAGATCACTGTATGTAGTAGAGTTGGCGATGAAATATTCACAACTGTGTACAAAAAACATTCCAATCATAGTACGGATGTAGGGCAAAAGGAGCTCAAAGCTTCCTAAGTTGTAGCACATTATGTGCTCCAAGAAAAGAATTTCCATCTCCTTTCTGAAGTGGAGGAGTGAAAGCGTGAGCCTTATCTGTCATGGGATGCTGGCCTATATCCATGATGAACAGCTAGAACCATTTGTCTTCTGGTCTTTTCCTTTTGAACCTCTGGGCTTCAGGTCTGGCGATTGCATGGCTTTGTGGAATAGTCAGTTTTTTCTGTCAGGTAAGGTGGGTGCTGTGTTGGGTGCTACTGTTCAATAGGTGGCACTACAAGTCTTGTAGCTGGCGTGGTCTGTACATCAGGAAGTGCAGGTCCGTTAGGAAGGGAATGATTCCACTGAGCATCTGTAGACCTCGGATCAGTTATGGAGCACCAAGCAAGATGGATTTCAGTGGAGCTGGAAAAACGTCTTGAAAGTCATTGACTAGGGTGTTGCGAGTGTGCACGTGGGGAAGGTCCAGGATTTGGATAGAGGTTCTTAAGACAGACTTGGAAAGGTGTTTTTTTAAACCCAAGCCAAATCTGAAGTATGTCTTTCTGCCTTGGTATTGTGCATTTGGTTGTCTGTTGTGTGTGTGGTGAAAGATGGTGTTGCAGAATGAGCAGAGAAAGAAGCCGTCACCATGAGCATACATATCTAGTAAGAGCAAGAAAATGGAAAAGGGCGGATTTGTGATTGAAACGTTTAAACTAAAGTGATTGTAATTAACGTTAAAGTGGTATGAAAGCAAACAATAATTATAAAAATGTAAGTTACTTAAGGCACAAAAAGCAGTGAGTATCTTTTAAGTGCACAATGTTTGCAGTCACACAACAACTGCATTACTTACATATTATTATCATTTAATTGACTATCCTTCAAAAACAATCAAAGCTTTGAGTGTTCTTGACTTTACAGTGGTATATTTCAGTCAATACATGTATTTCTTTATTTTCGTGCCATTCGCATTTATATTTATTTTCTAGTACTTGAAGTTTACTTAACAATGATGTGATGTCATTATGACTGACATATAGTACAATACCAAGCGTGCTATGAACAATTCCTGTTATTATAAATTGCAAGACAAAGTGTTTTTGCATTTTGTACTTTTCCATATCCCTTGCAGTGCAGGTATTCACGTTGCGTCAGATGCCTTTATTCTTGGATCCACTGCATAGGAAATCTGTCAAAACCCACGAAACTCTAGACGGTGTCTTGGGAATGAAAATAGTTCTCGTTCATTGCCCCAAGGATTTCGTTAACCATATTTTGACAGTCTATGGAATGTTTGGTACTGAGCCCTGTCAAAGGTAAGCAACTGCACAATCTGTTTGCGAACCCGACATTGGTTTCTTTTTCCTAAAATGATTTATGTCCATTGCTCAAATAAAATACATTACTAAGCAAGGATTCTGTTTTAGCAACCAGGAGCTTCTCTCTCGGAATCTAGTATCCCTAGCCTCCCACAAGGCCCAACCTCCAAAAAACATTGGGAAAGTCAATAGTTCTGGGTTTAATTTGCTGACACGTTAGAGCGAAACACTCGAAGTGGAGCCATCATGAGGGGACCAAGAGATCAAAAGCTGTAATATAGTCCTTCACGTAGTTCAATTGTTGCACTTGAGTGAGATGGAAGGTTATAGCCAAACAGCCAAAAGCATTAGTAGAAAGATGAATACCTCAGTAGGCTGAGTCAATATGTGATTGACAAAGGCTCCAGCCAATAACTGGAAGACTGTGATTGAAGAAAGATACCGTGTGAAAGGGGCAGGTCCAATGCCAACTCTATGTATATTGTTTGCTATCTGTTTGACAATGTGCTGTTAAAACCTAAACAGAAAATGTGACGTGCAACAGTGTCTACCTCTAGTTCCTTCTAACTCTTCCTCCAACTGTTGGCTCTCTGGCTAAGAATACAGATTAAGGAGAGAGAGGAGGAACAGCTGGGCAATCCCTGTTGTCTTCACAGGTAGAGTTCTGGGAACAATCCAAAAATGTAATGTGGAGGAGATTAATACCTAAATGGTAACATGCCATATCCCTTACCGCGTTGGAGTAAGGAAGTCGATTCCCAACAACACTAGCTGTATTAAATAGGGTGTGTCCCGGATTATTTCAGTCAATCACGTGACCCGCGCCACGTATGCGGGCATTGCGAACCACATCCCTTGGATCCCATTAGCGCCATCACCTTGTCAACCACAGACTGAATCCCAACCAGAGTTGGAAATTGTCATTATTTCGGGTATTGGTGTCTCATTCACTGGACCCCTAGAGCGCTACATGATTCATGATGAGGGTCACTTCACCCCTCCCCCTGTCCTGAGGAAGATCCGCATGGCTGAGGCACAAAATTTCCCTCGGTTGCTGATAAGTCGGATCGAAACGTCGACGCTACCCCCTTCTCGCACCTGGACTATCCTCCCCATTACCCCTGTTCCAGCTTGGAAAAATCTACTTCATATTCTAATGAAAATATAATTTCAAATGATTGTGTTTGAATATGGCCAGGTTGCATTGAACTGTTTATTTATTATCAGTTTTTGTACAGTTTTTGTAAATATATGCCCCTTATCTTCTGTTTGGAAAACTCTGAGTCCTCTTGACTCCTCCTAATTCTTGAGCACCCCTTTCTACACGTTCCCTTGAACAAATTCTTCCCTTCTTTTTTTCCATGACCCTCTAAGGTTTGTTTAACTTTGTCTTTTACTTATCAAATAAATATATTGTAACACAACATATTGTTGTCCTGCACATCATGTTGTTTTGATAAATCCGACGATTTATATACGTTTGTGAGCTGACCATTGTAAGCCCCGAATAGGTTGAAATAATTATTGTTCTTAATCAAATTTTTGAATAATTGGTCCAGGACCATTGTTTTTTTGTAACAATCATATCCCTACACAGTCACTAGGAATGCACTGAAACTGGGTGAGGGAGCACACTGCCAGTGAGAGGCTGACTGTGAGCCAGAACACAAGATCCACTGACCATAATCACAGTGATTTGTCGAAAGATTGTAAGATCCGATCCCCTAGAACTGGAACAGGCCACAATCAGCAGACAGCAGTTGGCTTACCACAACACCCAACTGCACCAGCGCGGCCTGAAATTGTAAAACTCTCCTCTAATCAATAACAGTGAAACGTAGCATGCAAGCGTTATACATGGTTGTTAAAAAGATCTGCACTTTGAAATACATACATCTTGATTGGACAT
Source organism: Calotriton arnoldi (assembly GCA_963921515.1). Classification (NCBI taxonomy): domain Eukaryota; kingdom Metazoa; phylum Chordata; class Amphibia; order Caudata; family Salamandridae; genus Calotriton; species Calotriton arnoldi. The sequence continues at coordinate 53,934 of CAWUFW010006192.1, forward strand.
GTCCCAGTATGGCCTCTCTCCATACGACATTACTTCCCACATAACAATTCCATAGCTCCACACATCACTGGCAGATGTAAATTTGCGGTACTGGATGGCTTCTGGAGCTGTCCAACGCACTGGAATTTTTCCACCCTGTTTAAAAATGGGAATTTGAATCAGCAAGGTGCATCAATGCCATTGACTTTTTTTCTAACTGAAAGTATACTTTATGTAACGTTATAAAAGTTAAGAGAAAGCAGATCATTCGCAAAAGCATATTTACTCCTGGGCAAATGATTTTGGATGTGAAAATGTGTAATCCACAAGGCTCCCTGCAGGTGAACGTGGAATGGTGTACACTAGCGGTGCACAGACACCACCACCAGTGGACAATGAAGCAGGTCAGGCACAATAGAAGCACATCCCATGACAGCCTAAGTCTGATCACTGCGTACATCCCATGCTTCCTTACCCTTACACCAGAAAGTGTAAGGGCACTGGACATGGTGGTTATATCGTAACCATCTCCAGCTGTAACCAGAGGTGATAAGCATTTAAGTACAGACACATAGTATTTATTTTTACCAGGATGGCGGGATTATACTAATTTTGAACTCAAAAGCAGGCCAGTAGTACATAAATGGGATCAGTTATTTTAATGGCAAGAATGCTTCAGGTGTACACACGCTTTATCAATAAATAAAATAACACAATGCATAAAGAAAAAAAGGACGTGATCTATGACACGTTGGCGAAATAGCTTACACTCTTTTCAAAATGTGTGGAAGAGGTGCCCACGTGCGTGGGTGAAGCAGAATTGCGCCTGATATCTGAGCTTCAAGTGTTGGCTAACAGTGGGAACTCAGGTGCTCACTGAACTGTATTTGTTAGCTTCTCGTATTAATGGTCAATCACATGGGACTAATATTTAGGGTCATCATAACAGGGACTTCATGGTTACAGCTGTTAAACACATTTCAACAGAAAGTCTAACAACAACGAACAAGTAATTTCTACATTGACCTGAAGGAGATTAAAACACTGGGGCTTGTCTATCTCATATGGTAAAGGAGAATATTTACATCTTAGAGGAGCTTTTAGGAAATCCGGCTACATTTCCTGGAATATGAGTTATGTGGGAGGACTAGTGCCTTCAGGTTTTTTGTCGGAAAAAGTAGCCTGGGAAAAGCCCTCGAAATGAGGAGCAAATATGGAAAGCGAAGCACAAACACCAGTTCCAATGCTACCCTCATTCTAAGTTGCACAAATGAATAAAGGTGTACTACAACCCCTCTGGTAAATAACATAGTGTTACCTTACCCGGTAATTATTGTACTCCCCATTGTCAGTCAATCTGTGCGTGAAAAGTCAGTTTTCCACAATCCTCATAATGAGGGTCTTAATGGTGAACGTCCTGTATGCTTCGTTATGATATTCCTACAGAATTTATTAACTATTTTAATCCAAATCAAATTATTAGCCTTTGATTTGGGTGGCAGTATAAAATGCATTTACTTTTAAAATGCAGGATAATCCGTTATTTCAGCCATGCTAAAATATTAACGCTTGGCTCAGGGTGACTGCAGAAGGCATATTTACTCTCAGCGTACAGGATAATAAATCTTGCTGCTCATGCATAAACTGTGACGCATAAAAATCCCCACATATCCCCCCACCCCCGTTTTTGATTTAAAAGTCTGCGTGTCTTACTGTAGTGGTGTAGACAGCTTCGGGGTCATCTTCTATTACCCTGGAGAGACCGAAGTCAGACACTTTACAGACAAGGTTGCTGTTGACAAGGATGTTTCGGGCCGCCAGGTCTCTGTGCACATATCCCATGTCAGCCAAGTACCTCATGCCAGCTGCGATGCCTCTCAGCATCCCCACCAGCTGAATGGCCGTGAATTGTCCATCATGTTTCTGAAAGAGTCAAGGGAGATGTCCTGTGGTTAGAATCCCAACACCCAGCTCAGATGTGCAGCTTGCTTATGGGCTTCATGGAGGATGCTTTTGGAAAGGTGGATGTGGTATAGAATGTGTGAATGCTTGAGGTTAGCAGCATGCCTTTAAAATGGACAGATGACCATGTATGATGAGGAGAGCTTCCAAGCCACCCCTTTACCTGTGAGTTTGTTCCCTGGGCGTTTAGTGTTTGAACTTTTACAAACGGCATGGTCTGGGTGGATCCTGACCGCTTAGATTTTGAAGGTGAGGTCAACCATTCCAAACATTTCTAAAGTAGAAGATCATTGTATTTATTTGGTTAGGCCAGAATGAACTGGAAATGGGCAATATATTTGCATAAGTCTTTGTGTGCATGCCAAAACAACTTTTGACAAACTACTGGAGGAACACGTTTATATCACACTACTCCTTAAAGCATTTGCTTGTGCGAGATATAGGCTCCTATCACTTCTCATGTATAAATTATTTATCCGACAGATTACCAACTATGTACTAAATATCTGAGCCCTAACCCACTTCATTCACAGTGTGCGCTAACGCTCCGGCTAAGTCGACAGTGTGAAAACTGGTGTAACTAGCTAAGTACAATGAAGTAAAAAATGAAGCCAAAATTGCATTGTGCTTTCGTCCCGTGTGTTTGTGGCCCTGCTCACACTCATCTTGTTTTTCTCTAGCAGATGGGCGTATGACCCTGAATTGCAACAAAAGCAGCTTTCACTCAGGTGGTGTGGAAAACGATTCCATCCAGATGGACAATTATGTGCATGTATTAACCTAAAGGAGTTGCTTTTCTTTGATGCTTATCCATATCGTTATGAAAGGTATCGTGTGGGGCCAATCTACCAACCCCCACACTCTCCCGCAAGGCCCTGCACTTTAGGGAATAGTTCGACGGCACACAGATGTCTCACCTATGTGTGAAGTTTCTCTGGATGGTTAGAGATGCTTTGAATAGGTTAACACTTTGGGGCCGATTGCGATACGGCCCGTAAAGGTCGGAGCCCTTAGGGCTGCATCGTAATGGGCCGGTCAGACTCCTTTCCGACCGCCTCATTTTGATGAAGGCGGTCCGAAAGAAATCTGGACGGTCATTCCGGCTGGCTTCAGACAGGCTCAGAGAGCCCGTCTGCCAGTCGGAATGCAGCCTGTAATCTCAAGGGCAGCTCTTACCGCCCTTGAGATTACAATGCACAGTTTCTGACATGGTTTTCATGCCGGTCTGTCTGACATCGAAACCATGTCAGAAAGCGTGTTAGGGGGCCCCCAGCAGGGCCCCCTTTGGAGCACAACCTCCGGTTGGTGGCCGAGGGGGCACCTATGGTGCCCCCCTGTTGATCCCTGCACCTTGTGGCAGGCACCTTAAGGTGCCTGCCATGGGGTGCAGGGATGAACTGCACCTCCCATTTCACTAAGGGAGCATGCATTATGGCCAGTTTACGGCCGTAATGAATGCTCCCATAGTGAAATATAGGAATGTGACTGAACAGTATTCGGTCGCATCCTAATGGGGCGGTCGGGACCGATGACCAGTTGTCGGTCGTTCCCATGAACGAGTCGGTGTTGGGCGGAAGGGATTCCGCCCGACATCGTAATGAGCCCCGAAGTCTTTACATTACAACCAGGAAGGCTCAGGGTGGACAGAACCTGTCACGGTTGTGAGAATACAGGTGCTTTCAAATATTCAATCACAAACTTACATCAGAATCAACGGATAACAGTCGAAGACATTCTTCTGTTAAGTGAAACCACCCTTTGATGATATTCTTATATATTTTATGCTACCCAGACAGAATATTAGAGCCCTCTAAAATCCAAGATGCGATTGATCTTTTTTGCCACAGAGGCTCTTCACTTGGGGAAGAATGCAAGGAGATAACTCTCCTAGTTCAAATGGAAGGCTGAGAGTGCATTAGCTGGGAGTCCCAAGCTCTTTTTAGGTATCGCCTAGCGTTGGAGCGCGCATGCGCTCCTCGCTCTGCGAGGCGTCTTGTAATCGATAAGATTTCTGAAGGGGACTTGAAGCCCCGCCCATCATTTTCATTGGCTGGCGTCATCATTTATGCTAAACGCTGGCCTTCGATTGAAAATGAGGGTTCTTTGTTACCGCCCTGTCTCCTTTTGGCCCCGCCCATCCCGACTGCATCATTTACTTGCGGCGTTACACGGTCTCCTTGAATTAGTCGGTGGGCACTTTTTTTCTCATTCACGCAAGGGCGACAGCTTGTTATTAGTTGTATGTTCATGCTCAGCGCGACTCCCGCTTTAGGGACACCGCGCTCTGTTCACAACACTGACGCGAGAGTCGTCTCTTTTCCCTCAGCCCACAGGGAGTTAGTTGTGCCTCTCGCACTCTCTCTCTCAGGGTCCACCCTCCATCGGCCCATGGCTGACTCTCTTGCTTCTCCCCCGGGGAGTCCCGGTCCCTCATCAACCTACGACAGTCTCTCCTGGTGGGGGTTGTAGTTTTCTCTCTCTCCCTCTCAAGCCCTTCTAAGTCCGCTCCTGTCTCTCTCTGAGAGCTGTTTCTGTCTCACAGGGAGTCCTCGCATGTCTCGCCCGCAGGCAGGCACTGTCCTCCCGCGCGGTCTCTGCCTGTCTCCTCCCTCGGTCACGCCTGTCTCGCCCGCAGGGAGTGTGCGATGTGAGGGGAAGTGCTCTGACCGCGCTCCGCTGACAGGAACAGAGGGAGGCGGGCCAGCGCTCCCTCCGCGGCAGGCACCGGACCTCCCTGGGCTGACATAACGGACTGACCCAGCTCCCGAACGGGACCCAAGAAGCGGCTGGACCGAGCGAGCCGAGCCATGATAAAGAAACACCTGAACCGCATGCGGCAGCTGGCCAACCACACAGCGGGCAGGTAGGAGCGTTCCCCCCCCTTACCCCGCAGCTGAGGGGGGTTAATGCGCCTTCTGAAAAGATTTCTATGTATATATGCCACTAGACCCGATTTAGGCAGGAGACTCCCGATTTTGTAAACAATACCAGCTTAGTTTTCGCTCTCCCCAGCCTGAAATCGCCTCTGCTTCAATAGAGGTCAATGGGGGGAAATTACATTGTCCCGATTTTTTTAAAATTTTATTTTAAATGTACCACTTTCCTGTTGTAAACTATTGGCATGCATGTTTACATAACTTTCCTGTCCAGGGCGCACTCCCTGTAACGTCGCTGAGGGGGTTAAAGTGCCCGATGCAGAAATATGTGTGAAACTTCCCAGTCACGTGTACCAACGCTAGTAAGGTATTTGAGGGCATGGGGTTAATGTGCTGAAAGCAGAGCTCTGTGTATGAGGAGAGGTCACAAGTTTAATTATGTTTAGTCCGTTTTTATTATTCTAGTTGAAAGTGGACCATGGCACCGTCGTAACTCACACCTCAGCCTCACCTCCGCGTACACAGTCTGGTGGGAGCTTATTGTGGCACTGGCATGAGAGTCCAGGCGAAGGGCAGCTGCAGACACTGTCTGATTAACCAAGCCAGACCTGGTTGATGATGTCACACATATTATGGGTCACTTATCACCTATTCATCTCATCTCTCCCGTCTCTCTTTTCACCCCCTTAGGCCTCTTGTAGGCCGCTGAGTAAAGCAGAGTGGTGATTTGCAACGCAATACGTCTCACATTTACGCGAGTTTGAGCTATTGGCATTGTAAATGACAATGCCTTTTATTTATGTTTTAAAAACCAAAACATAAATAAAAGGCATTGTCATTTACAATGCCAATAGCTCAAACTCGCGTAAATGCGAGACCTATTGCATTGCAAATGCTTGTTTATCCTTGTGCAGTACTGCTTTTGTGACCAATGATAAACACCGGGTACAAGTATGAAATCAATCTTGCTTGCTTTTCTGGCAGAATAGATAATAATGAAAAGTATGTTTTCTTTGTCGCATACTCATTATCGATGGTTGGCGTGGATTCAAACTCGATTTATCAAACATGGATATGCTTAAGACAAAAAGCGCATCATGTTGTCAAAATGCTATTTTACATTCTTAGATAAGGAAAATAGCTCCACAGAAGTACTTGACTTCTATTATGGTTAGATGAACAGAATGTACCTATAACCAGTTTGTTTCAACTTTCCTTCTTTATTGATAACTTCTTCCTGCTTTCTTTGCTACAGGAAATGTTTTTGTTTATTGTATGTCACTCATTACTTGGAAAGTGTACTTACACTTACTAGGCATAACAACCCTACAGAAAGTTGAAAATATATGTAAGTAAAGGCGTAGGTCTGAACAATAGTCTTGCTTACCGTTTCTCTACCACAAAGACAGAACCAATGACACTTACAGTAGAGACTAGTTCAAAATGAATTGCTGCATCCTTGACAATTACGTTTAAGTAGTTGTTCTGCAGTGCTTAATTTGTAAAATATTAAGTGCCAGGACTCTGACCAGGAGGCCACTTCAGCTTGCACTACCCATCGCCCTTGTCATCGCTGCCGAAACAACTACTAACCATCTCTCTCGCTTGTAAATGCGACAGTTCAGATTATTCCAGGTCCCCAAAGCTAAAGGAATGGCTGGAGAGGTAGGTGTAAACAATTTTTTAATGTATATTGTATTCCTAAACAACCGTTGTTCTGCTCATCTCTAAATTAGATGAGCAGCGCCACCATGTGGTAGACTGTTGGAAGTATGGTGTTGACCAATTAAGTGCCGGTGCTGAGCACTGGAAAGCACCGGCTCAAATTAAGCACTGAGTTGTTGGCTAGTGGGCCAGGATCAAGCAGTGCAATGTAGAAACTGAGAATGCACCCTCCTTTTTCAGAGACTATGGGCCAGATGTACGACCCTTTCATTTTGCGAGTCACAAATTGCATCGTTTTGCGACTCGCAATTTGTGACTAGCAAAATGGAATTTACAAAAGTGTCTCGGACACTGTTTGCGATTCCTAATGGGGGCCGCAAACGACATGCCTCATTAATATTCATGAGGCAGGTCACAATTTGCGACCCCATTGGGAATGGCCAGCACTCACAGGGATGGTGGCCTGCTGGGGTCAACAGACCACCATTTCTGTGACTGCTTTTTAAATAAAGCAGATTTTTTTTTTTTAAATGCAGCTCGTTTTCCTTAAAGGAAAACGGGCTGCATTTAAAAAAGAAAAATGAAACGTTTCTGTTTCATTTTTTAAGAGCAGGCAGTGGTCCCTGAGACCACTACCTGCTCTTAACGTTTTTTTTTGCTGCCAGTCACAAAGGGGAAGGGGTCCACTGTGGACCCCTTCCCGTTTGCGAGCAGCTTACCACCTTTTTGAAATAGGTGGTAAACTGCGAGGAATTGCGGTCGCAAAATAATCGTACATAGAAGTGCGACTCACAATTAGGAAGGGACGCCCTTGGCACGACTCTTCCTAATAGCGAGTCGCAAACCCTATTAACGACTTGCAAAATAGGAATTGTACATTGCACAGACCTATTTTGCAGTCGCAAGCGGGCCGATTTCCCGTTTGCGACCGCAAAAAACGGTTGTACATCTGGACCTGGGCCTTCTCTTGAGCTAGATGCTCATACAGTAGAAAGTGAAAATAAAATATGATTTACCCATATCAGGATAGTAAGGAACATTACGGGGGGACATCTCCGCCTGAAGATCTGAATTACTTTTTGAATTACTAGAAGGAGTCTGCCTGTCTGAGATTTTTGACTCATTGTACTTTTCTTCTGAATTAATTTAAAACGCTACTGCTCACTGGAAGTGTTCCAAAAACATTGTGACTGAAGCCTGGGATAAAACAAATGCATGCCTTTTCGGATAATATTGCTTAACAATGCATCTTTCAGAATACCATTTATATGAGGTTTTAAACTTGTGATCTGGATTTCAAAGTATGACGAAACTGGCATGAGTAAGAATATGTTTTCATTATATACTCACCCTCAGAAAGGCATCCAAGGCTCCATTTTCCATGAATTCGATCACTATCATAACTGGTTTCCCTACAGTTAAGAGACATAGTATTGTATGAGAACAGAAAGTTTATACCAAATATCCTTCTTATTTATTTATTTTTTGATTAAATGTAAATACAAAAAGAAAAACTCCAGCAATGAAAAGAAGCCTATAATGCCATGAGAACCTGCATGACTCATTGGTAACAAACCACAAACCTAAAATCTGCAAACCATTTTATTTTCTGGTCAGGTGACATGAATTGGCACAGGGTATACACTAACCATCAGTGATATCCTGAGTTACAGCTAATGAATTAAAAGTGTCATTACATGAATAGTGTATACATTTTTATACGAGAGCTTTTCAATAAAACCAGGATTAGTACTTCCTTTTTTAGGTCTCGCCTGGCGTTGCAGCGCAAAGCGCTGCACGCTGGGCGAGAGATTTTGTAGGAGAGTAGATTTGAGAAGGGGACTTGAAGCCCCGCCTCTCATTTTCATTGGCTGGCGGCACTGTTTATGCTAAACGGTGGCCTGCCATTTGAAATGAGGGGTTTTTGTTGACGCCTTTTCGCCTCCGATCCGGACTGGGTCGCCTGCTTGGCTGCTGTCGCAAAGCACTTTCTTATCTTTATGGGGCCATGTGTTTCTAATTAGAAACACATGGCCCCATAAAGACAAGAGATCGATGCTTGTTTTTTTTTTTTTAAAGGAGCTCGGGGGAGGGGGCAAAGCAAATTCGGCATGTGCTATATTGTTCTGTTTTGTAAGAAAGGTGTGAAAGGCCGTCAGACCAGGAATCCGAAACAAGACACATAAAACAAACAATGCAAGGGTGCTTAAAACTTACAACAATTATGCCATACGAAAAAATAGAGACGGATAATTGCTAGCTCGTTTGAACAGCGAGTGCCTTGGGCACAGTCACTTCAAAGTTAGCAGCGATATGTAGGTGCGCACTTTTAACACAAATAACCGCGCACTAGCACCATAAAAATGAACAGAGCAATAAAAAGGATCCTCGAATCCCTGAACGCAGGAAGCAGTTCTCAATAGTGTTTGCGAATGCAGTAGCACTTTAGGACTAATTTCCACACAGTAAGGCAGCCTACTTTAGAACATGCTGACCTTCAGCAAACGACGCCCTTCGAGGCGTGCGCGCCCTGGATTATGTCACCGAAGCGGGCAGATAGCCTCTCCATCTATAGTAGGCAATGGTCTACGGACCCCGCCCTGAACCTATTTTAAGAAAGCGCTACTACATTTCAGTGATGCGCAGTTCAAAGCGATAGAATAACATCGGCTCCTGTGCCCAAGTCCAAGCTGTTTACAACTGCACTCCGTGCAAACCAATGTACGCCAGGGAGTGGCTGCGTTATGAAGGTCGTGTATAAAGCAATGATTTAAATCCTGCTTGCTTCGCGCATAGTTAAAAGTAAATCCCAGAGTTGTTCGAGTTCTTGCAATATTATAAGAAACGAAGGGATACGAGGGTTTAAAACAAGACCGTTCAAATGCTGGGCATTACCAACAGTTTCAAGAACGCGGAAATACAGGAGTAGGAGTAAAACAGTGCGTCTCGTTTAAATGAGCAATCGTGTTAGGTGGAAACACACCAGTCTTTCGCCCGTGAACTGTGCAGCACATCCGAGCGATGATCAACATTGCAGGGTGCAAAGTGTCCTGGCCTATCACCCGCGTGACCTACATAAGTCTCCTTTGCGTGGGAGAAGCCTGGAAGCAGCATAGGGGGGCCTCAGAACAATGCCCTTTTGCAGCCGGCACCATTAGTGATACAAACAAACACCGGTAAAACCAATAAGTCTCTCCTCGGGGACCGACCGGCTTTGCCAATGGTTTCAAGCCACACTGCACGCATCCCAGAAGCTTTGCACTGAGGATTAAAGGGTCATTTTGCATGTACGCGCCGACTAAATGAAGCAAGGGCTTTTTTTCGCTTTGTTTAGTGATCCAAGTTGCGTCTGTAAACAAAACAAAACAAGCATTTACAATGCAATAGGTCTCGCATTGACGCAAGTTTGAGCTATTGGCATTGCAAATAACAATGCCTTTTCTTTTTGTTTTCTTTTTAAAAAACATAAATAAAAGGCATTGTAATTTACAATGCCAATAGCTTAAACTCGCGTAACTGCGAGACCTATTGCATTGCAAATGCTTGTTAATACATGCAGTTTTAAAATAAACGAAAGTAGACTGGCCTCAAACTGTATAAAAAAAAAACACAAAATGAGATTGGCAGCTAAACAACAGAACAGCTCAACACATAGGGTCTGCAACCTGCAACCCCACAGGGGGTCCACCGCTTGATGGCTTATAAGTAACCCTGGTGCAAAACACAAAATGAATAAAAATAAAACTTCTTTTGGTTTCCTTTGAAGAGCCATACTTAGGCACATCTTTAAGAAGTGCCAACCTAGAGCTCAAAATAAGCAAAGGACGTAAGACACCCATTAACTTCTCAGAAATCCTGGCCTGTAAAGTGAGAGCTCTCCTTCAGAGGAAAATTCTCATTTTGTGGAAGGCAACAATGCATTCTTCCCTGTGCACATACAAATATATAATTTGCTAAAATAGAAAACAACAGTTTCAATGTTTTCGTTTCATAAGCTTAAAAAAAAAAGAGTGTGTCTTTGCAGGGCTGTCTAATTTTCTCTTTGAGAAGTTCTAAACACATCAGGAAAGCTAGCCCCCTTGGGCAGTACTGTGTTATACATTAGGTGAACACATCATCAGAAGTGTTCACCTAACACTTGCCTGGTTTGATCAGGTACACTAACTAGTAGCACCTCACCAAGATACAAAGCCTACCACTAATATTTCCTTTATCCCTCAAGACTGAGCAATATGGGAACTGTAGTGAAGGTTATGCAAAGACAAATACGAGACTACACATTTCAAAACACCTCGGTTCGAGAGAAAAAAAGGCTAGAAGTGGTCTAAGGGGTCTGCAATGACAAGACACTACCCGAAGGCCATACATATATCCATGGTGAAAAGGAGAACCTCGTTGCAGCACATCTTACTTTGCAATCCCTCACCAACGGTTCTAGAGAAAATAAGTTTTCAGTGGCTTTCTCTGTCACCTACACTTTCTAAAACAGCTCTTCACTTTCCATGCAGTCTTTCCAGGTACCAAGGAAAGAAAAACATTTGCCTGTCAATCTCAGCTACATCATGGAATCAGTAATGATTTTTGGGCTGCGGTCGCAGTAGTTTTACAACTGCAGTTTATTCAGTACACAATGACGAGACAGCTTCTGGTCCCTTAGGCAAGAGAAGTTCTAGCACAAACTTTTAATTTGTATCATCCCAGTCGGACACCTAATGTCTGTGACCCTACATCTCCTGACTGTTCTCCTTAAATTGGGAGGTAAGCCCTTCTGCGTTCAAGCTGCAAAGCACAGAAACGATCTTTCTGTTGCCTTCGGTAAAGAAACAAATGGGGAAAGTCAGTAAGAAACAGACCTGGCTTTTACCCATACAAGCACAACAATATTGCAATTGCACTCTATGGAGCACCAAGAAACACATGGGTAAGAACAGTGATAAGTGCACTACTTGACAATGTAACTCTGGAGAAGAGAACACCCAAGAAATGAAGTTTCATATGTGGTATATAAAACAAACAGCTATTTCATGCAGTAGAAATTGAGGCGGCACTCACCTCTTGTCACAACTCCTTCCAAATGGACAACGTTAGGATGATCAAACTGGCCCATGATGCTGGCTTCGCAGAGGAAGTCTCTCCTTTGTTTTTCTGTAAAGCCAACTTTCAGGGTCTTTATGGCCACAGCAACATCTCTCTTTCCTGGGAGTTTCAAACGGCCACTGCAAACCTCACCAAACTCACCTAAAACAGAAAGGTATCTCTCTCTAGATTTGATCAACTTATGATATACAATTTACGGTAGAAGATTCGCACAAAAAGGCAGTGTTAATAGTGTGCCATAAAAACACCTAATACTTGCTTTAAAGCAAAGGATCGAAGATCGGAAGAATATCGATGTTCCTAATGATGAAACTATAGCTCGCATTCTAACAAGGGACAGAAGAAATACCCCGAGATGGATAACTAATGATACTGCACTTTCCAGCAGTGATGCACAAAACAGCAGTGCTACATGAATACAGGGATTCCCTGTGTGGTACCCACAAGTCAATGTAAAACACCTGCATTTAGTGAACATGCATTGGTAGAAGTCGCCACGTATATTCAGATAGCAGATTTTGGCTTTGCACTGCATGAAATTGTAGGAAACACTGCAAGGCAGCTGACATTCTGACACCTCAGCTTTAAAGTGACAGGAGCTACACAGGAATGGTCACATAACAAGGGTAGTGAAGATCTTGGGCTATTTATTAGGGTTGAGCGTAACTCATGTTATTTTGGGTAGAGTAATTCCACAAATGTACCCGTAAATTACGCAAAGGTACGTATAATTTTGCAAAAAGGCATCTCCCGCTGAAAAATTTGCTCAAACAGTTTGTTCGGGTGAAGATTCAACCCGAAAATGTAATTTCAAGTTGATTTCCTGATTGCTAGCATTCAAAACACTGCTGTCACATTTGGATTTGCAGTTTTGCTTTTAAAAATTACCCAAATAGTCTGCTCGGGTAAAAACAATCTACCTGAAATGTTTGCTGACCACCCACATTAAAGAAACTGCCACTCGCATTCAAAATCTGCCAGTTGCTTTCAAATTTATAGTTCTGCGCTAAAATATTACCGGAATGGTCCACATGGGTAAAAAATGTACCTTAAATGCTGCTCATGTTAAAAATGTACCTGTATGGTATATCTTGCATTAAACTTTCGCCCCGAAATTACGCAATGTGGAGTAATGGAATTTTCTTTATTATTTCACGTAGATTTTGTTAAGCAAAATTACCAGAAATACACCAATTACTCTAGCGTAATTACATTTTCGACCAGGCCTACTAAGTATACTGTTCACTGGTCTAATCTTATGACTTGAATGAATCGACAAGCTTGGAGAACCATGATTTTTCCATTCCTAGGAATCATGGGGGCATATCTGTGCCCACTGTGCAAAAAAGGTATACATTGAGACTGGTGATTGCCACCTTTGCAGCGATTTCCTGGACTCCAAATACGTCCAGGTGATAACAGTGTGTTTGTGAACTCCCTCGAAGAACGAATACAACCTATGCATATTATTATTTATTTTTTTGCAGGACAGCTCATTCCTCAGGCACTTGTTCTAATCAAGCAAGAAGTGTTTATACACTTTGGTGTTTCCAAGTATGTATCTTATCTATGAAAGGTGATAAGAAAGGTGACTGTTTCCTCCAGAAGATACATTAATCACCAGAGCTTAGTTTGAAAATGCAGGGGAAGGACTTTCAGTGACAAACTCATGATCACCTACATCTCTTGCAAATGGCCTGGGGTCTGTGGAGTCACAGACTCATCTGATGCATGATACCACAGGATCAAAGAGCATCTGGGCATGTCTCCTTGTCACCGAGATGAGAAGCGAAGAATGGGAAATTGCACAACCAATAGAAAATATTTCAAACCACCTTTGGTTTGACTGGGGTGTAATATTCCTCCACGCATTCGGATGACGTGAGTAAGGTTAAGTGTGTGCTGCTGCAATCCAAAATACAGTTTGCCAAACCTGTGAAAGAAGGGGAAAATGTTGCCATATCCAATCAAGGAATCCATGTGCTAAATGGGTCCAAACAATGCGGGGTAAGGATAATATACCCTGGAAGGATAGTGGGTGATTTGTCTGCCTCATAAACACAACAATGACATCTTCAAAGGGAGAAACACCCACATGTTTAGTATAGTTTTTTAAGTTTCAAGATTCTTTCAGGGATCAGCATGTGGTTGTACTTGCAGCATACCTTGGGGAAATATTGTCATTACACACTGGCCTCATATGCTTGCTACCTGCTCCAGCAGACCCTGCCCACACCCACTTTGCATGGGGAGGATTTATTCTGCTTATCGCGCTCTATATTGTTCCCTTGAGGAGAAATTCTCATTGAAATTGCACTGAGAAATTATTTCCGAAAGTTCAGTTCAAAACCATCAAATAAATAGGTAGGTCCAAATCTACTCATGTTACTGCAAGGTATTTACATGTCAGTCATTATCATTGGATTAAAGGCATGGGTCCAGAGAGACTGTATCTCGGTGATTAATTTTCTAGGTGTAAAATGTTCAGCCTATTAAACACTTACAGCATTAATAAAACGTGGCCTTTACCTTTGACGTTTCTCAAGATCAATTTATGAAAAATCAGGCACCTATGAACGTAGGCCAGCATTTATCTTAGCAGAGTTTCATTGATTTTTCTAAGAGCACAGTTGTTCATATTTACAGTGCTTGTCAAACCAGTATATATTTTCAAGGCTTCCACTGCTGTGTAAAATGTTATGACAGCAATGAAAAATAGTTTTTTAGGAACCTGCAGCACCGGAGGTTTTTCTTTATGCCTCAACTTAATTTCAATATAGACGTTTCAACTTTCCAATAAAAATGTCCCATATGTTAGTAATAAATATTAATTCGTGGATGTTTGTGTTGTGAAAGTAACATGATTTAAGTTGGCAACAGAGTCACAGCTTGTTTTATAGGAGAGAGAAACAAGCTCCATCAAGTCCACGGGAATAAGGTATAACCCATAGACCACATCAGATGAAAAGGTGTGTTTGGTGTTTTTGATTCTGGCCCTGATCTATTTCATGCCAGTCCTGTACAGAAAATACAAGGACATTCTTTAGTGACCCTACTTGTTTATTAAATGAAATATTCTGTCAAAAATCCATTTGAAAAAAGTTAACTGTTAAAACTATAATTGTCCTATTAAATATTGAGTGAAAATGTCAACACAGCAAAGGGATAGCAAATGATATCAAGAACATTTACTGATCTGCAGCAACTGATAACTGTCTTCCTCCTGGTCCTTACTGCAATACTGCTTTCCAGATAATTCTATCTGATTTAAAACACTGAGGACATATTATCGACCGAGTGCCTTGCCCCTGTATGTGCTGGTGTGCATGCTCACTGAGTGGTTCCCAGTGCAAACCGGATAATGCACCTCGTAAATGAACAAAATCCTGCAGTTTGTCTTTTTCTAACTATAAAATATGATTCATAAACATTCTTCTCCTCTATTTAATTTAAACACAATTAATTTAAGATAATTTGTTGTTTGTGTTAAATTTCATTGCCACTATGTAAGGGGCTGAGCTTTCAAAGGATGAGACTGGACATTAACCCATACAATAAACCCATCATTGTGCTATTTACCATTGATGATGAACATTAGAGAAAATTATTGAACTTAATGTTTCTTTTTCAGTAACAATGTCAAAAGGAAAATCACTGCATTTTCTTAAACATGACTTTGAAATTAATTATTCTCTCTTCGTTTACAGCACTGCTAAAATTAGTTTCACCACTTTCCTAATATCACAGATGTCATTTTGATGTATGTGATGCTAATGTGATTAATTCAACATAATGTGTAAAGCAACAGTTGCCTTACCTGCACCAATCACTCGTTCAATCTTTATACAAGATGCATCAAGCTCTTTAGCAAATTGATGGACAGCTCGACTCGGATCTTCATAGGTTTCAGGGTCTATGTAAGTCTTGGTACCTGGAAATTTAACTGTAGTGATGTCAGAAAATAGGACTCGATAAAGCATGGCAAGTATCCTGCTATCAGCCTAAGCTCAGGAGATATAATATAGACACCACTAATTATTACAATTGGAAAAGGGATACAGCACAAGACATGAAGCTGATATAGGGACCTGTATTTTGTAGCATGTTTCTTAGTATCATTATTGTATTACTAAACATACAAAAAAAATGCTCATCTCAAACCTAACTGTGGAGTCTACACTTTTGCCTCTCCTATCACTCTCCGCCTCGACTGCAGAGATATCCACACCTATAAGTATAAGCTTTAGTAGTAAATGCGGGATGGATGGAGGGGAGTGGCAGGAAAAAGGGGGCTACTTGCTACAAAAGTGGAGGGGTTAAGGCAGGAGTAAGGAGGGCTTTAGGAAAGGTTAGGGAGGGACGTGCACCCATCCAAAAAGAGTATGCCCATTGCTATTCCCAAACCGACCTTCTATAGTTACGACAACCAACAACGACCCTAAACACCCTAAACACCTCCTAGGTATAGCAAAACCCTCATATAGAAAATAATGGTGGCACGGATTTAAAATGCCACAGGAACTAATGTTAAATAAAATAAATTGAACTACTTAAAAACAAAAATAAAATTATTTGTTAAAATAATTATCTAAAACTAAAAAAAAAATTATAAATATAGCTTTAAACATTTTAATAATGCTTTTTAATTAAAAAAATATGTTAACATTAACTTAGATTAAAAATAAATACATTACTTTTAATTAATTCCATATACCACTTTTAATCATTCGTAACACATAATACAAAATATATTTTAATTGCTGTATAAGAGATTTTTTTCTTAATTTAAACTTCCAAAAAATAATGTTAATTTAATATAGCCGAAAGAATTAAAAGTTTTACTTAAAATTAAGTTATTAATGCTGTAACACTCTTTAATTTTGATCTACATTTTTAAAAAATGCATAAAATGAATACTCATTACCATTTAACCTAAATATATGTTTTACAATTTTTTTAAAACCTTAATAATCTTTTTAACTGTTCCCTATACTATCCCATTCAGAGATCACTGCTCCAATTGCGGACGTCTCCAGCAAGTGTGCAGAACATCAAATACAGTCACAAAGTCACAGCTAGTGGTAACTTTATAGTTGGGTTTGATTTTTTCAGAGACTTCACTGCATATTTCAGCGGAGCCGGACATGTAAGTCTACACTTTTGAGTAACTTTACACTCGTAAATAAAGACTAGCTAATGAAGTAAAGTTACTCAAGTTTGTAAGAATAAACTTACTTGTAGTAAATCTATACCTGTAGATTTACCTTTGTGACTAGACCCCCATAGTCTTCAGCAACAAATGCAGCTAAAGATCAGGTGAATGAACCCATAAAAATGACAATTTCTTCAAGGAATCCATTGGACTGCATGACCGCGACTGCCCTTTGTGTTGTTTTAATCAATGCCCATTGTTTTGCATGGGCAATTACCACTAAGTAGAACCAAGTGATTAGTGCCTGCACAAATGCAGAAGAGAGAACTTTTATTGATCATTGCTTCAAGAGTAGCAGTGCTATGACGGACAAATTACCGTATGCACCAGTTTTTAGCACTTGCACCTTAGTCTAAATGATACTCTTAAGTATTCATGGAAAAATGGAATTCAAAACCACAAATCCTGTAAGCATTTAAAGCATTTAATGCGCTCAGCTAAGAAGATACAAAGGCAAAATTCAACTTTTATTATTTAAAAAAGATCTGGGTATAGATAAAATAAAATATCACATTTTATGATCTACATTAAGGTTATCTACATAGAAGCCCAAGCTAATTTCCATGAGCCCTAATTATAAAATCCATGAGGT
This sequence comes from Calotriton arnoldi, assembly GCA_963921515.1. Taxonomy (NCBI): domain Eukaryota; kingdom Metazoa; phylum Chordata; class Amphibia; order Caudata; family Salamandridae; genus Calotriton; species Calotriton arnoldi. Next base: position 71,317 of record CAWUFW010006192.1, read on the forward strand.
AATGAGAGACAGATTGCTAAAGCTACCGTGATAACACTAGAGCTAAAAGAGTATGACATGTCGGTGTGCAGAGCAGACAGGAAGTAAATTGTAATATTAATACAGCAGTACTATTCAGGAGGCGCGCGACCTACGTAAATTCACGAACGTGGCTAAATGCAAATCTGTCATTTGAGCTAGAAAACCAGGAGAGAATATGAAAAGGACAATAGGTTAAACAACACATCTGGTGGAATCGGACAGCGGACAGGGATGGAGAATGAGCCATGCTCTTGTGTTTGTGTTACGCACCAGGGCCGATAGAGGAGGCCTCATTGTGCATCTTAAACTAGTCTCGCTGGCTTCTTTATTTAAGCTCTCATAACACCTTTTGACAAGCTGAGGCAGGTTTGGCATGCCAATGAGCCCACGCTGGTGTGGACTCAATGGCATTGTTAAAAAAACATAATAGCAGGGAACGACGATACAGTGTGTGATTGCTTGAATAAAGACTTGGATTTTTTTTCTTCTAGGATATTGGAGGGGGCATTAGCATTTGTAGGGGGTTGAAAAAAAATAAACAAAGTAAATGCAACTCCATTCTTTGCAAAATCGCTAAAGGCCCACTTTTAGGTTTCAGCGAAAATGATATCTCCTCGATAAGTGCATTAGAACAGAATCTCTGCTCAAGCAGTAAGAGAAAATCACGGTGTACGTATCCAGTGACCAGTCTTCTGTTTCATTTCCACGTGGACGCAGTTGTCTCATGAAAAGTGTCTGACTTTAATCACAAGATCCTAATGTAAGAGCAAACTGAAAAAGGGATCCAGTTATGAAGTAATGGTATACTCTAAAAGATCTTTAATTTATTGGTTTTGAAAAATGAGATACCCTCACCAGCCAAATGCATCTGAGGATTAGGTCTACTTATCCTTCTGTTCCATCACATTAATAAATTATGAAGTATTATTTTTTCCTGTGGTGATCAGTAAATGGAGATTCCCATTTACACTTGCTCACTAAAGAAGAGGAAAAAAAGAAAGCTCTTAGTTCTACATGTAAGACACAATCCTGCTTGAGTTTCGATATATTTAACTACTTATATATTGATTGGTCAGAAGACGGGAAGGCACCAGAGTTCGATAAGTAATCTACTATTCACAGAAATAACCACCTGGCACCTGGAACAATCTGGATAAGATCTGCCCAAATTAGAAAAGTCAAAGTCTGCTTGTTGCAGATGAAGTTTGTCCCTTATGGGAACACTTAATTTGGAACAACAACCGAATGCTTTTTTCTCATCGAAACAATGAATGACTTCAGGGTTTGGATGGTTTAGAAAAAAGTTTACATAAATTACTTTAGATGAGATTAAAAACCTGCATGTAAATATGTAAAGAATTAAGAGAATGGTAAAGCGGTACAGGAAACAAAATAATAGTCTTATGATCTGATACTAGGGCACTTTACCATTAAATCTAAAACTGATTTTGTCTGCTGTTTTTTACTAGCATATTTATTTCAGCCTTTTTAGTTGTATTCTCCAGCAGACGCCCTTGATAAAACCCCACTTGTAAGAGAATTTGCAATGTCTTTTTATTTAAATTAATATGTGGTATTTTTAATGAGCAACGCAAAAAAACTGTCTGTTTTATGAATAAAATGCACAGGAAAAAGTGCAAATGCTTAGGCTCAGCTTGGAGCACCACGCTCTCTGAGCCCAGTCTGGGACTATCAGGATGAGCTGAGCCCAGTCTCCCCTAACCACCATCAGAACTCAGGGAAGTAGCACCAGAGGTGGAAACATGCAGAGCATGTAACACTATCAAGTAAAGATGGGTGTAGCTAAAATCAACACAAATTAGAATTAGATGTGTGTCAGCTTGAATGCAAGAACGAGCAGATACCCAAACTGATTTTGAAAGAGCTCCAAGTCACTTGGTACTAACATGCAATTGGCTGATTGTAACATACATAACTATGATACCTATTCGAACTTTGCCTGTATAGGTCCTGAGTGACAACTAACTGCCAAACAGGTAAGAGTATTGTTTCTTTTAACACAAATGCTTTATAATTTGTGGTCATTAAGAGGCAGCGTCGGCTCCTCCGCTAAGGCAGCAGTGCAAAAAAGGAAAATTAAAATGACAGTAACACGATGTTATTATAAAAAAAATTCCGTGCTGGAGCCACTTTTGGTGTGCGGCGGAGTTTGGCTGTCATCACAGCAGCAGGGGGAGGAGTGGTTGGTGCACTTCAGGGCGCATTGATGGTTTGGCCGGTCGTCTTGGGCCTGCCAAACAGTCATGCGCACTTAGCATGTTCTCCACCCGGTGGTATTGCACAACCTGGGTGGCGAACATGCACAGGCTCGCACTCCCTGCCTGAGAACCTAACCAAGCTGCTCAGACCAATCACGATGCTGCTGTCATGCTGGTGACAGAAGCGTCATGATTGGCTTAGGGGAGCCAGTGTGCTTACTGCTTCAGGGAAGAGAATCGGAGGAGAGACGGCGGTCGTGCAGAGGTAAGTGAAATTGTACTTTTTTTTTTTCACCCCCCACCTGGCTGCCCCGTTCCGTACCAGCTGCCAATATTAAGAGGGTGCATCAGGTGACCCAACACCTTCACTGGAGCAACTTTCATCTTAGGCTGCCCCTCCACAGGCCACAGGGAAGTGGTCTCAAGCCAACAGTATTAGCGGCCGATCTCAGGACATAATGTGGAATAAAGATTAGTCGAATACCAGAAATAAGGACCTGCAGATTATTTTAGCAGACTGAAACCATAGAACTGGCATACTCAATTGAGCTGCAGCATAGCCAAAGGCAAATAAAGGGCACTTGCTGCCATTTTTTATGAACTGTTTCATGCAAAACCTCTTTTCATATTTATCTATTTCTCTCATTGATTTTAATGGGAAGTGCAAGGCTGAAAATGACTTAATACCCTCATTTTCTTTTTTCTGGTGTGACTTTGTGTTACATGAGCAGTTTTTAATCAGTCACGCACACTCAGACATAGCAGGTTTAGGGACTGGAATGGTATGGAAAGCTGAAGTCAGTGACCTAGCTGAGGTGGATTGTCCAAAGATCTTTGCTAAAGTGCAGGTAACAGTGTCTGAGCTAGGGAAGAAGTCCATAACTTGACATATACACAACAATGAGGCTCCCTGTAGTAGAGGATGGTCTGAGCTAGGGAAGAAGTCCATAACTTGACATATACACAACAATGAGGCTCCCTGTAGTAGAGGATGGTTACATTGCATGCACAGTCGATACTTTCAACAGTGTGGCCCGCCATGCATAATTTGAGAATCGTGGAGACTGTGTAGCAGTCTGCTTGCTCAATACTCTCCAAACCAAGGTAAAGCAATTTCACATTAGCTCTGAAGTGTGGCATTAACAAACTGAAGGAAAGTGGAACACTTACAATGAAAGTAAAGCTCTTCATCTCCTTCCTGGTCTGCTTTGCTGTACCCGCAGTGCCTGGAGAGAAGACATCAGTTTACCAACTAAATTATGAATGAATTTACTTCTATCGAGTCAGCACTGCTGCTGTAAGATTCAACCGCAGATTGTTTAGAGATGTAAATTTGACAAAGAAATGACTAACAAAGACTTCTCTTATCAACATCTGCATCAAAAATGAAAGTAGACTTTATCAATAAACATTGATATATTCCTCAAAAATCGAACTGCCTGAGGAACAACAAGCAAGAGTGATTGTCATTATTGTTTCATTTCAATTGCCCTCAGTGGCATTGCTGTGGTCTGATGTAAACTTTTACAAAACCGAAAACACTGTTTTAGTTCACGCAATTTTTTTTTTTTAAGTACTAGAATCTTAGCTATCAAACTACATGTTTGACAGAAGAGAAAGGGCATCTTCTTCCCAATATCAATTTAATACTCTCGATAGGTGTTATTTTTTTCAATTTTATTTAGTGCAAACAAGATCTAAAAGGAGTCTGAGCACTCCACATAAGAACAATTATTACTGCATACAAGTACTTTGCAAAAGAACAGTTATATATGTTTAGTTACATTGTTTAAGTTACAAAAGAAAGAAATACACAGTTACATAAGTTACATATGCACAGATTCCACTTTAACTTTGATCAAGTGAAATAAAATCTTTGCTATTGTTTTGCCACAGACAGGGTAAAATGGATACTTTGGGTTGCTAATGTCAGAGATTGAAAAAGCGGGTGAAATGGACAGTGAGATGCCAGGACGAAGGCACCCACTGATTTTGGAGTACAATACAGGAATAAATGCAGAATGGCACTTGACCATGATTTCAAATCTTCTCGGCGTTAGAACAAGCCTCTTCTAGGAGGATGATCGATCATGTGGATGTGACTGTTTGGACATTTCTACAATGGACCAGCAGCAGGTGTAATTTACTGCATCTCAGATTGCATGCCAACATGACTCCTTGTTGCTTAATGTATTCAAATTTTAAATTCTTTTTTATGCTGAAATATGAATGTATTTATGGTTTTTATATTTTTTATGATTGTTTGTACAATTGAAGAAAGATTTAATGATGATGATGATGACTCTTTGCTGCATCACTGTTCTGCAGAGAAGTGCATGGTCTCCACAGGCAGTTCTAATGCTTACCCATTGCATCCAAGCTGCTTTCAATAGGAAAGGCTATATCTAGGATAACCAAGGTACAACCATAAAGGACAGTTTGAAATGCAAAGTGTTTAACATGTAGTCTGTTTCTGCAATTCATGGTTGAAGATGAGATCACTGCCAAATGCAATTGGCCTTTCTCTGCTAAACTCAAATGATAATGGGAGCTGATCCCGATCATAGGAGCATAATCCTTACCTTCACATTCCTCACAGAAATCTAACTCATACATCCCAACTGTTAATGGACCTTTTACTTCAGGTACTTTGTTTTCAGGCCCTCTGCAACAAGAAAGGCGTGTAGTAGCACAAAGAAGGTAGATTTGAAGAAGGAAGCTTTGTCATGGAACCTTTTTTCATGGGTATGTATGTCTTACTCCTAGAAATGTATTAGTAGGACACACATGATCCTTGAGTAATCCTGACACACTCGCAGAAAATGCTTAGTGAATTGGGCTTGGATATAAAGAATTATTTCTAAAATTAAGAAAGGCAGAATTACTCTTAAAAAAGCTTCTGACTCAAGTCCAAACTCTCTGTTATCAACAGCATACCTCAATTACCTGCATATGCTTTTGGTTAGCCTGCTACACTCAATATTATTGACAATGGCGCAGAAAAGCAGACAAGCACATGTGTAAGAGCTTCTTAGAGGCCATGTAGCAGCAATGCTTTTCAAAAGTGTCTTTTTGGGATGGGCCAGAGGCAATCAACAGGTAATTCCCTACGAAGGGGTAAGGGCAGTCTGACACTGCAAACCCCCTTACAGATGCCATCTTATCCTCTATTGAGGTCTAGATTGCAAGCTAAAGACATCTCGTCAGGGAACCATATGGACGGACAAAGAGTGTGCCGTCCAGTGGAATGAGGTGTAAATTAAGTAATACAACTTTCTGCACAGTTTTGCTTGAGGCCCGGCCCCACTAGCACTAAATTCAGGGTAGAGCTTATGTCACATGTACCAATGAATCTTAACACTGGGCTTCATTTAAATGCTGAATTTGCTATTTTAATTTTACAAATAATCAAAAAGAGAGTGAGAAAATAGGAGCGGCTCGTTCCTTTCCCCTGGGTAAATATCCACAATCAAAAAGAACGGGCTCATAGAAATATGAATTATGCATCAAAAAGACTTTGTGCAAGAAACCAATAGTTTTTTTTTAAGAATCTTCACTCACCAACCTAGTTGGTGGCATGCTTCATCATAGGGTTCCCACCCAGGATGCCGAGTGCATCCCGGGTGTGCTACGACGCCTGATTACATCGTGGCAGGTATTTCTTAAATTTGTGCAAAGTGATCGAGGTGAAGTTAAAAGTATCTACAGGGTCCCCTTACTCCACAGCAATGTTTTAATATCGGGGCCCTGTGATAGGATTAAAAGGAAAAAGATGCAGATATTGTAGAGATTTAACTGGTCTCTCATATCCTGTAGGTGGTCTATATGTTTCAGCCAAGAATGAGTAGTTATGTTGGCTTTCATCAGGACCAAACAAGACTGAATTGACTAAACAATTTGCTCAGCCTACAGTGAGTTAGTGCACACACACTAAGGTGTGCACAGTGCAAGAGAAAAGTTCCTTCTCTCCTAGTGACAAGCTAACTTACGAATTTCAGCTAACTTGTTTATCTGAAAAGGAAAAACAGGTAAATTTTACCGTAGATGTGACACAAAACAATTTTGATGCAACACTGAAAAACCATGCACTGTTATATGCACCATCTGTCACGGCATGCACTGGTCAAGTGTTCTCGTGCATGCGATTTTTGCCCCATGCTTTGGTTAGTGCCATTAAATGCTAGGCACCTCGTTTTCTAACTTTTCAAATGTGTGGCAAAGTATCAATGTTTCTAGCAAAGCACCAATTAAATTATTGTGAGTAAAATCAATGCTCATGTTTAAGAATAAAAATGTAAAGAAGATGAGGATTAAAGAGAATTAAAAAAATTGAAGTAGTATCTAACTTATGTCGCTTTTTGATCTAGGCGACATGGATCCCGGGAGGGGCAGTGCCTGTAGTCACACTCTGTAAAGAAAGTGTCAGCCAGTTGTAATTAAATATTTTTTCGTGGCCGTTACTGATCCTGTTTTTAAGTTCCCGCAAAACCCACTTACTTCGTCAAGGTCCACTGCCCGTTTGTGGTACCTACTCTGGTCTTTCACACGGGACCCTGAAGATGCCGGTATTTTGGCATCACCTGCTTTTGAAGTGGATCCCTGTTAGAGCCGTCAGGCATGTCGCGCTCGTCTGACGTCACACGATCATGCTAGCGTCTGCGTTGAGGTGCGTGCGTCTTACGTCTCGTTCTGACGTCACGCGCCCTCATTCTGGCCGCGCCATGTTTACGATCAAGGTTGGTGGGGACCGCCCTTGAGGCTAATAATAAAGGGGACCCGCCTATTTCATCCTAGCCTGTGGATAAATGGAAATGACAGAAAAGTAAGAATTAAAAACCAGTAATTTATTGGAAGCAGTTGAATTTAAGCAACTTGGCCCTTTAAAAAAAAAAAAAGGGGGGTTTATTTAGACTGCTCGAATACTTTGACAAGACATGAACTTCATTCTGTTTGATACCATAGTCAGAATGGCTACTGGGCATAATAGAAAATTAGGGAAACAGAATAGGTGGTGTTACCCTTATATGTCTTTCTCAGCAAGGGTACTTTTTCTTGAAAAGAAGATGAATTTTATTCATGGTAAACCCACTTCCCCCTATGTGTACGTCATGAGAGCGTGTGCCTTAGGAGTGATCCCATAATCACTAACAGTCAACAGTAGAGAAGAGACAGGGGCCTTTGATCATAAAGGATCCAGGGAGTTATGCTATTTCTTGGTCCCTTTCTAACTGTTGTTAATGGCATTCCATGGGATATTATCGTGCAATCAATTTTTATGAGTGGATAAACGATAGATCCAACGTTGCTCTTTTTCCAGAAGACGGTTCTGAGCGGTGTCTTGGGTACAATCTATTTGCTCAATGATCACCCATTTCATGTCATTGTTAGTGTGCCCAGTTTGTAAAAAAGTCATTTTGGTGGTATTACATTTGCATCGTACGTTGCTACGGTGCTCACAAATCCTCACTTTGACTTTCCTACAATATATTGTAGACTGCAGGGGCATGTGATCAAGTATATAACATTCATAGAATTGCAGTTAGTGTGCCGTCTTAGATACCAGGTTTTATCTGGTTCTAGTACCAGTGTTTTCGTAATGGCAGTTAAATGGCACAAACTGCCTTGTCAAAGTATTTGAGCAGTCTAAATAAACCCCCCCTTTTCTTTTTTTTTAAAGGGCCAAGTTGCCTAAATTCAACAGCTTTCAATAGATTATTGGTTTTTAATTCTTACTTTTCTGTCATTTGCATTTATCCACAGGCTAGGATAAAATAGACGGGTCCCCTTTATTATTAGCCTCAAGGGTGGTCCCCGCCAACCTTGAACGTAAACACGGCACGGCCAGAATGAGAGTGCGTGATGTCAGAACGTGACGTAAGATGCACGCACCTTGACGCAGACGCTAGCGTGAGCGTGTGACGTCAGACGTGCATGACAAGTCTGACGGCTCTAACAGAGAGCCACTTCAAAAGCAGGTGATGCCGGAATACCGGCATCTTCGGGGTCCCGTGTGAAAGACCGGAGTAGGTACCACAAACGGGCAGTGGACTTTGACGAAGTAAGTGGGTTTTGCGGGAAATTAAAAGCAGGATCAGTAACGGCCACGAAAAAATATTTAATTACAACTGGCTGACACTTTCTTTACAGAGTGTGACTACAGGCACTGCCCCTCCCGGGATCCATGTCACCTAAATTAAAAAGTGACATAAGTAAGATACTACTTCAATTTTGTTAATTTTCTTTAATCCTCATCTTCTTTGCCTTTTTATTCTTAAACATGAGCATTGATTTTACTCACAATAATTTAATTGGTGCTTTGCTAAAAACATTGATACTTTGCCGCACAATTGAAAAGTTAGAAAACGAGGTGCCTAGCATTTAATGGCACTAACCAAAGCATGGGGCAAAAATCGCATGCACGAGAACACTTGACCAGTGCATGCCATGACAGATGGTGCATATAACAGTGCACGGTTTTTCAGTGTCGCATCAAAATTGTTTTGTGTCACATCTACGGTTAATTTGACCTGTTTTTCCTTTTCAGATAAACAAGTTAGCTGAAAATCGTAAGTTAGCTTGTCACTAGGAGAGAAGGAACTTTTCTCTTGCACTGTGCACACCTTAGTGTATGTGCACTCACTCACTGTAGACTGAGCAAATTGTTTAGTCGATTCACATTTGTTTGGTCCTGACGAAAGCCAACATACCTACTCATTCTTGGCTGAAACATGTAGACCACCTACAGGATATAAGAGACCAGTTAAATCTCTACAATATCCGCATCTTTTTCTCTTTAATCCTATCACAGGGCCCCAATATTAAAACATTCCTGTGGAGGAAGGGTACCATGTAGATAGTTTTAACTTCACCACTATCACTTTGCACAAATTCAAGTAATACCTGCTCTGCTGTAATCAGGTGTCGTAGCACACCCGGGATGCACTCGGCATCCTGGGTGGGAACCCTATGATGAAGCATGCCACCAACTAGGTAGGTGGGTGAGGGTTCTTCAAAAAATCTATTGGTTTCTTGCACAAACTCTTTTTGATGCATAATTAATATTTATATGAGCCCGTTCTTTTTGATTGTGGATATTTTAATTTTACTCCATAAAAAATTCAATGAAATATAAATATAAAAGTATGAATCACAAATTATGATTTGTAGCTCGACTGAACCTTTACTGTTTAAGATCTGCTATATGGATTTATACTGAAGCGATGCGAAATACAAACCTATAATGAAAATAAAACACACAAATGCTGGATAGAATTAAATTCACAAACAGAAAAAATTGTGCTGTACCTTCTTCCTATGATGAAGCCAAAGACCATGAAAACCAGAATGATGGTACCCGCAACAGCAACCACAGCTATGATGATGACTGGATTTTGTTCACTGATAACTGCTGTTGCTAAAACAGAACAAGACTCCACACATGAGTAAAAGGACAGCAACGGTCCTACTCTGCTTCCAAACAACCACAATCCACCCTCCTTAGCCTCCCAGGTACCAACAGTAGCCTTATTACATGTCATGAGTGAAAGGATACAAATATGCAACTATGGAGAAATTGGCAACAAGCCATGAAACAAATATTGTAACCGCATCATTACTGTCATTGAAAGTCTACATTCATCCATCCAGAAAATTGCAAGGATTAATGCAAATATGCAAGAGACTGCTGCTTGTTACACGACTGGAAACCCCCAAAGGCCCAAGGGTCATTTATTAAAGTAACTGCAAGCAACGAAATAACTAAGGAACTGGTTTAGAGTTTGGCAGATTGGTTACTTCATCAAAAACATGGCGGAAATCCCTTCAACTTTATTACAACTGCTATAGGATATAATGCACTTGTAACAAGATAAGACGGCATATGTGCCACCTTTTTATTATGATATGTTATGCTGATTTGTATAGCGCACTAATCATCCATGAGGATATCCAGATGCTTGGGGTGGAGTAACCTGTCCACTAAACTCTAAAACAGGCCCTAACTATTTTACACAGTTAAATAAATCATCAAGCATTGAACAGTTTTAAAGATGATGGCACCAAAAATTAGGTGTACCAGGTATCCTAAAAGATAATGTGTAGAAAACATTTGCACACAATAAGGTTCTGTGGAGGTTATTAGCACATATGTGTCACTCTGAAAACCCAAACGGACTTCACTATTCATTGGCTGTGGGCCAAGTAATGGCGTTCTGATGATAGAAAAGACCATCCTCTTCAGAAGCCACACCTGTCAACAGTAAGTGGAATTCGACTTGCAAACCTGAGAAAGTACCTATTCAATTTACCTCTTAGGTGCCGAAACATTCCCTCCCCTCACTTTTTCCACTGTTCCTCCTCTGAAAGAACTTGCACTAGGTACGCAGCAACTGGGAAATTACTAATAAACAAATACGTGCAAATTATGACTCATTAAGTACAGTCCGAGATGCCACTCATTGCACACAATGAATGTGGCAAGCAAACTCTTCTAACAATCACAATAATTATATGCGAAAAATCAATTTGCCAAATAATCTAATTTTGTATAGCCTTTTGGTTGTGCTGTGCTTCTCTTTTTTCATGCGGACATTTACTTATCAAGTAGAAGACTGGGAGCCAAATCTAAGAATACTCTTAAGAGTTATCCATTTTGTTTTCGTTCTTGAAAGCAATTGAGTTTAACTTTTTAAGTCCTTTTTAGGTCTCGCAAAGGAGGTCCTTTAGCCGTCGCTCTGCTCATTTTCAAGCACACACTCGTGCTTGTGGCGGCATCCACCTTGCGGGAGCGAGCAGCGGCGCGCCACAAGCACGAGCGCAGTGCTTGAAAATGAGCAGACTGCTCTCCCAAGCGCACGGGCAGCGCACCACTCGCGGGCTCACCTCCTGCTCCCACACATGACCCCTGAAGATGGACTGTCCTCAGGGTTCCTTTGGTGTGCCTTACACTGAATCTGCGTGACTCGGAGCTGCAGTTCTACCCGTTACTATCCCCGGAGGGAATTAAAAATATTATTGAGTAGACAGTACTGTGCCCTCGCTTAGCAGACTCGTTACCAAAAAAAAAAAAGGCTGCTTCTTTTTCAGCCTAAAGCAGCCACTGGAGGACTCCTACCATACTCAACCCTCTAGGCAGCCCACGGCAGACCACACCCCTCTCCCCCCGCGCCACACACTTAACCAGGCATCTCCTGCCCGTTTTCCTCCCCTCACCCGAAGGTATTCCAGGACCGACTTTCTCTCCTTTCTATCTAGTATTCCATAGCAGACTTGCCCCTCTCTCCCCAAGGTAGCCCCAAGAAAAATAAACTTCATTTGCAAAGCTCTGGCGGAAACCTCCCTAAGATAGCCAGGCTGACTTTCTCCATCTCTCCTGGAAGCAGCCACTGACAGCCCCCACCCCCTTCTCCCATAAAAAGCATCTCTTGGCAGTCTTCCATCCTCACTTCCTATTGCAGCCTCTGGCACACTTACACCCCCTCCTCCTTTCCAAAGAAGCCACGGCAGCCTTCCGCTGCAGTTCACTGCACGAACCCCCCTCACACCCTCTTTTACAGGCAGCCCGTACACAAAGCAAACTCTTAATATACTACACAAGTAACCCTGGCAGTCTTCTGCCCCTGTTCCCATTAAAAAATATTTGTTAAAAAAAATTGTAGATCCTACCCCTCTGCCAAACCCGCCCTGGTGCTGACAGCAGCTGTACAAAAGCCAGCACATGAGCGCACTCTGTATCCTATGGCAGCCAGCCCTATTTTACACACTTTACCACGCTCCCCTGAGGGCGCTTCTGTTAGTCTCACAGGATGCAACTCTCATTGCCCCCGGCATCAATTAGAGGAGCAACCCCCGAGGGCCGACCGAAGAGGGCCAGGCTCTGTCACAGGAGACTGCTGGCGGGAGCATTAGTGACGGTGATGGAAAGGCGGGGCTGCAGCTTTAATGTAATCAGCTGCAACTACAACTGCCAAACACGCTTAATGACTTAATCCGCATCTGCACGGGTTCGGAGTCTGCGCGCCCTTATTTACCCCCGTGCGTTGGAATTTCATCCGGTACCGCATCTCGGCGGGTTAATGCGCCTGCTGCACAAAAGGGTATATCATTTCCCTATCATATTTGAATGTAGGTGAGCCCGAGTCAGCTTTTTATCTTAGTCGTTTGTGTCTGTTGTGGGAGGATGAATGCGTGAACGGGAATTGGGGCCTAAGGTGATTCAGAGAATGGCGTGTGGGACACCTGGATCCAAAAACTTGTGGGAGGGAGATTTTTGTTGTCTCAGCCTCAAGGTGGCAATGATGACGCACAAAGCAGGAGTTAGGGGACAAAGCAGCGGCTATTTCAGGCGTGCTCATCACTTGTCTATCCTTTTTGCACGTAGACGCCTATCCCTGTGCAGGAGCGACCCCAGATCCAAATGTAAAATATTCAACCTAAAGCTACTTCCAAGTCATATGTTTACCACTATATAAAACCCTAATTCCTAAATAAATGTCTCAAAGGTTTTTTTTTTTTTTTTAAGTAAGGGTTACCGGCTATTTTTAAGTGCTTCTGATTTTGGCAGACATGGAAACTGGGGCACGGCATTGCACTGCTTTTCTGCTTGCGATTACGTGTCACACAAGTCGTGCAAACGCCGCACGTGGGTACACAGCAACTATAGAAATGTCAGACATGCACAGAGACAATGTGGCAGCTGTGAAGCTCCTTCAACCCCCGCCCACCCCATCTCAACTTCTCTGCTTCCTTTTATCTGCGCTGAGCGACTTCCCCACACCCTCCTTCATAGTCTCCCTACGTCCCTTTATATTGCGCCCCACCCACCATTTCCTACCTCCGTGACCTCACTGCTTCCCTTTAGCTACCCTTAGAGACCCCCCCATTCCTCCGTGACATCACTGCTTCCCTTTAGCTTCCCCTAGAGATCAGCCTGCTCCTCCGTGACCTCAGCTGATGGCTTTCGAAAGTGATTGCCTGTGACCTCCGTTAGTGGCGCTTTCAGGATTAACAAGCATTGGCATAGCCAATAGGTCTCGCCTTTGGGACCTTATAAGTGTTTAGCCATGCAACAGTTCAGTTAATGTTGTTGCAGTAAGGATATTGTGCTGCATAACTAAATACTTATAAGGTCCCAAAGGCGAGACCTATTGGCTATGCCAATGCTTGTTTAGAACATGAATTACCCAGTGCAATGTGAAAGATGTCCTGGCACTGTGATCAGAAAACTACTGTCATCATGCAACCTATTCCAGTATCAACTGAGCACCACCCCGAGGGAGCTTATACCAGCAAATAACATGTGACAAACTAAACTGCAAGTGTTGACAGGCAGGGAAATCACTTGTCTACACTGCCCTATCCCCACTTGGCCATTTGTGTAATAAGTCATATTACACAAGACGCGAGATAGGACCAGAAGTGGCAAGTACAGGACAAGTTTAACAAGCAGAGATTTAAATGCACAACAAGTAGCCTTTAACCAGGAAGGAATCCAAATGTTGGGGAACTGGAACGGGTTCCAGTTCCCCAACATTTAGATTACGCTGGGGTTATTGGATATTTTGTGTGTATTTAATGCATTTAATCTATTAAGGTAGGTAGTATCCTAGATCCCTACCTTGAACCTCTCTCCCCTCCCTTCCCACAACTATGAGCTTGAAGAGTCTCTTAGGCAGAGATTCAGACACTTTTGGTTCTACTTTCACTGCCTTCCACGGTTGGGTACGGGACAAAGCTTCATTCTAAAGTGAATCCCACTTTAAAGTACAATAATCCCTGACTTTATGATCCCAACAACTTCTAGCTTCCTGCTTGTTTCACACAAATGCCTGATGTTGTTTGCCTGTGGCTGTTGCTACTGCCTTGCCATGATATATACTGCCTTACCATGATATATACTGGGCTTAAATTCGTCAAATAAAAACATTTCCTTTTGTGCTGATGTTCAGTTTGGTTTTAAAAGGTAGAAACACCTCTGTGCTGGGTCTCAGCAATCAGACAAGGACGCATTTGTCCACTTGTAGAACAACTGTTAGAACCTGGCACTCAATATAGTCTTTTTGTTGTGATACTTTTCCCAAAAACAAAATCAACTAAACGTAAAAAAGCCAACAAAGTCTAATTGTGAGCTAAACAGGCTATGAAGCCTCAAATTAAGAGAAAGATGACATAAGATGTTGGCATGGCCAATTTCATGACCTGTCACCTAAATTATCACTTCTATGTTATTGAACACCATGGAGCCCAAATAGAACAACTCTTTTGGTATTAACAAAAGCATAACGGATGCTTTCGTTCACATCAACAAGTCTCAGGACTTAATGCACCCTACTATTTTTTGTTGGATCTCTTTACTATAAATTATCAAGAGAGGCACATAATATATCTGAATGCATCTATGTGCCTTCTTATCTGCCTTGATTGTTTCAATATATGGTGTTCAGCAGATATTGAAAGACTAATCCCACTTTCCACAATCTTGCATAGAGAAGTCAGCGATGGCATTAAATGTGTTGTGGTTGACTCACATTTTAATCCTTGAAATTAAATATAAGATGCCTAACTTTTAAGCCCCATGGTTATAACATGCAACATGGGAGTGATGTTAAATGTTCCACTATCATAATGCCATTGGTTTTCATCTAATTTATGTGTTTACCAATGTAAAGAATTCTAGTGGTAGGTGCTACAAATCAATTGTGTTGAAAAAATAGTCGCACTGATGTCCTGTTTAGCTTGAAGTAGAATATATATTCTACTTCAAGCTAAACAGGACATCAGTGCGACTAAAGTAGTAAGCTCAATGGATATGAACATCACTGCATGGTAATAGTGAGGGTTGGAAACAGGGTCCTGGTTTGTTGCCTTTTGTTTGTGATATATGCATGACATTTCTCTTAAGCCTGAGTTGGACTTCGAATCTTCACCAAAAATAAAACTTTGACAATAAGATAACAATTTGTTTAGATCACAAAAAGGCGCATTTGTATTCTGTAATAAATGGATACATTGTTACATGAGGCACTTTCTTTTAAAGATGGAAGGTGAGAAAGAGAGCGGAAAGTATGAGAATATGATTTTGTCTCCTTGCTAGAACTATGTACCTGTGGCTTCTTCTAGTGTGACAATATCCAGCCGGGGACTGTAACTTCCATAGCCAGCAGCTGTGAACGCACGTATCTGGATAACATACACTGTCCCAGGCTTTAGGTTATTGATGGAAACTGATGTTGACTTAGTTTTTACTGTTGAATATGTTCGCTCCCTTTGATCCTGGAAAGAAAAGACAATGGTTAGAAGTTCCCAGTGGAATGGGTTAATGGTTTTGTCTGAACCACTGATACTAAAAGGAGGTTCCAACACTCCCTCATGTGTTTATAAAAATGATAAAGTTCAACTTGTGGTCTCTCTTCTAGATTTATTCTATAGCACAGCAATATTGCAAACTATTCCGGTGTTACTTCATTGTCAAATATAGTCATTGTGCACCATTTTAATGACTTAACACCTGCTCCCCAGATTCAACACAGGATGCCACTTCATATATCTGCAGAACTGAGAACAGATAGATAGCATGGCACCACTTCCTTAATTCATCACTCTGGATCTCTAGGAACCCAAAGGGTGTTGCTCACAGAGCCTCCTTCCCCTCTGTCAGGCCTATCCAAGCCCAAGCAAGATGGAGACAATCTTGGTACAGTGCCCTTGGCTTCCTTGTTGCCTACTTCAACCACAATGTGCCAATAATGATTCATGATGACCATCAATGAAACCTAATTCAACAGCAACTCTCTCAATCTTTCATATCTGCTGCTCACAGCAGCATCTGCTCTGGATTCACCTACAATGGGAGCGACATTAGCATAATCTGAGATTGAGGAAGAGGATGATGCAGGTAAAATAAGGTATGCAGGATAGCAAGTACTTATTACAATTGAGGAACAGTCTAAGATGTGAAGAAGGGCTTAGCTAAAGTCTGTATTTAAGAGGGGGTGGAACTGCAGGGGGAAATCTAGGATGAATGATGGGAGGCCCTAGCCAGTTTTAGACTTTACTTCAATAGCACTTGCCACCACACCATGAGTTGAAGCACTATGTCATCATTTTAAGAACAGACCTGTGGTAATTTGCCACGGGAAACAAAGCACCTTATTGTTATGTAGCTGTAGGAAACTTCCCAGCTGAATGGAAATAGGTTTAAAAAGGTTTTCCTGCTAACCTTTAAAGCAAAGGAGAAATAAAACAAACAAGGGACTCCTTTCACTGAAGAGCAAACTTCTGATAGGAAGTATGAAAGCCACCCTCACCCTCTCTTCCCCAAGAGTGCCCACATCTGCTGACACTAGACGGCCACTAACCCACCACAAGAGTAGTTTATGCTTGACCCTTCCCCTTCCTCTGCTACTTCCCTTCCTATACTAGAGAACAGGATCTAAACCGTTCCTCAGGCCACCTAAGGTGCTCCCATTCTTCCTGTCTGCTTCCTGGGACCAATGATTATAGAGCTTCAGCCGGCTGAATGAGGGAGAGGAGAAGCATCCCAAAGCATGAGTGGTAGTTGGGATTGCAGGAAAGATGCATTTTGCCACCTCCCAGGAAAACTCTTGGCTCTCAAGCAGTAGTGGTAATTCTAGCAAGTTGCCTGCATTCACAGCATGATGCCTATTGCCTCCCTGGAAAAATGTTGGCGCTAACCAAATGGTGATAGCTCTAGGCACCTTTTGGCAACCAAGGGATAATACCCATTGCTCCCCACTGGCAAAATGCTGTCCCTTGCACACTGGTAGTTATTCATGGCCGTGTGTGCTCATCCATGGGATGGCATCCAATGCCAGTCCTTGTAAATGCTGGCCCTTGCTCCAAGTTCTAATTCTTACAAACTTGTGGGCATCCATGAGATGATGCTTATTGCCCATCCTTCGTAACATACTGGAGCATGCACAATGATTATAATCATTGACAATTTGCGGGCACCCATGGGACAGTGCCCACAACCCACTTCTAGTTAAAATGCTAGCAATGACATATTTTGGTATTTCTTAGCAACTTGTGGGCATTCAAGTCATGATGTCCATTGCCCGCCCCTTCTAAAGTGCTCAGTTTTGCATACTGGTGATATTTCTTGGCAACTTGTGGACATCAATGGCACAATGGTCATCTGGGTAACATGTTTTCCCTTTCAAAACAGTGGCAGTTCTTGTACACAAAATGCCAACTGAAGCCTCCTCATGTCATTTACTTTAGGGGTAGATTTATGGACAAATATCAACTGCATAACCTTAATTTCGAATGCATGATTTCAGAAAACACAAATTACTTTTCTGTTGTTCACAATTGATCAAATGTACTATGCAAAAGGGGTTTTATTTCATTGTGGGCAGTAAAGAAGAATCTGCTAAAGGTGTCTTTCCCCGCCTCTGGCAGTCTAGCCACCCAACTTGGGGACCATTTCAAGGCAGACGTCCCATCTTTGTATCGGCCACTGGGCCTCTCATGCTGCAGTGCTGAACGCTGTCAAAGATTGCGGTGGCTGAACTTCCCAGTCTGCACTGGAAGATATGCTTCTATGTTTAGAGCAGTAAGAAACAACAAGCATTTGCAATGCAAAAGGTCTCACATTTGCGAGAGTTTAAGCTATTGGCATTGTAAATGACAATGCCTTTTATTTATGTGTTTTGAAAACCAACACATAAATAAAAGGTGCTGTCATTTATATTGGCAATAGCTTAAATTATCGCAAATGCGAGACCACTGTAATGTGGCCGTGCCCCTTTCTTTAGACGCTGCTCGCCATATTCAGCTTACAGCGAGCCACGTCTAAAGAAAGGGGCGCGGTCGCCATTTAATTGAAAGCATGGCATGGGGCGCTATTACAAAAAAAATCATTTGTGAAGTTCATAAACAATTATTTTTTTTGTAAAAGCTCCTCATGCAGTGCTTTCACTTTAATGCCACACCCCTTTCTTTAGACGCGGCTCGCTGTAAGCTCAATACGATGAGCAGTGTCTAAAGAAAGGGGCTTGGCCACCATTAAAGTGAAAGCCCGGTATGGGGCGCTTTCACCAAAAAAAACAAAGGTTCCGCAGGGCGGCCACTATAGTTAAAGCGGACTGGCCCCATTACTAATACAAATATAAAAGTGGGCGGCATGCTGCGTTATAGGAAAGCACGTCGTGGGTGGAATAGGGGAAAATCATTAAAGAAAATACTGCTCACAGACTGCAGATAAAGCAGACCGTGTAACAACACAAGTAAATAGTCCAGTCATCATGGGAGGTTACAAATGCAGACAAGGAGGTACTAAGGAGGGACTACTAAGCCTATTCATGAATCAAAAGCAACGATTTAGAAAGGACAGTAACAAGAGCCAATTGAAAAGATGGGCGGAAAATGGGCAGAGCCTCAAGCCCATACCTGAATACAGAATGCCTCGCAGAGCAGCGCATGCGCATGCGCT
Source organism: Calotriton arnoldi (assembly GCA_963921515.1). Lineage (NCBI taxonomy): Eukaryota > Metazoa > Chordata > Amphibia > Caudata > Salamandridae > Calotriton > Calotriton arnoldi. The sequence goes on from CAWUFW010006192.1 coordinate 90,010, forward strand.
GCCCAGGCTTGACCTAAAAAAGCTGCATTGGCAAAGTGATGGGCTTTTAAGAAAAGGTGAGTCGCTCCTTGCTAGAAAAAAACCCTCCATCGATTATGTAAGACAAGAAATTCATGCCGGCATTAACAATGCACTTGCATCTTTGAGGTGCGTTTCTACTGTGCAAATAAGCTGGAAGAAAGACCACCATCCTACACTACACTGGTGAAATTTCTGCCAAAGATTTCCAAAAATAAGTGGCTCGGAAGAGGCAGAATGAGACGGCCATACTTGAAATGACCTCAAAAAGGGGCAGAGATTCCATCCCCACAGTTGCGGTAGCCCTAGGTTTGCCACACCTGCTGACAGAAATAGATTCTAACTCAGCCCTTAAGTTCCTTTCCAAATAATTTGCTATGTAAGTGGAAAAACGTACAATGTTTTATGGCTTTTTTGGTTTTCTATAGCGCCTAGCGTGCCACAACGCTTTCAGTGATCCTCCAAATACAACAAATGATTACACTACAATAACATAATAGACATTAAACGGGCTTGTATTTTCGCGACACTGCTTCCTTTGCTCGTTGTAGCGGGACTATATTATGTTGGATCTCTTTTCTGGATCTCCAACAGCTATGCTACAGCAGCATTGCCATTTTCTTCACATGACTCGCGCCACGGGGCTTCGTGTGGCGTAACACAATCAGAAGCAACGAAATCGCATTGTTTCACATGTTTCCTGTCACAGCGGAGTCACCACGGTTAAGTGTGTCTTTGTAGTAGTAGGTGGCACTTGCCTTAAACAATGAAGTCATCTGTGCCTGACACGTCTGGGATGGCACTTGCCATTTGGTTAGGCATGCCACCCTGTCTGGGAATAGTTCCTCTTATCTCAGTGACAGGAAATGACACATCTTATCTGAAGAGACAGTGAGAGGCCTGTGCAGCCTGGCGGCGGATAGCTCCTGCAACACGCGCCTTTGGAAATATCCAGAAGTGTCATATGAGCAGTAGAGATAGAGCAAGGACTCGGAAGACCGAGTATCTGCCCTCGCCTCATGATTTCACTGATTTCGGTGCTTGGGAGTTTGTATCTCGTATTCCATTTCAGAAGAGCCTGGAAGTGACTCCATGGCGGCCAGAGGTTCACTTGGGAACATAGGTTTATTTTCCGTCTTTATGCAGAAGTTTTATAAAGCGCTACACATCACCTGGATCACTTCAGAGAGCTTTAAAGAGTGAATGATGTCAGAGTGCACCTCAAAACCCTACCTAACATAATCAAACTGAGCAATATTCTAGAATACTATTGTCGGTGATTGTTATGGATGCAGGGCTGGGAGACGAGCATTTTTTCTCTATAACGGATGGCCTCTTTAAAATGAACCACAGGTGACTGAAGATGATTGGCCACTGAGGCCTAGACGGAGGCCGCACGGGTTTTCCATTTAACCCACTGGTGTCACTCTGAATGTATTCCGTTGTTTTGCAAAGGCTGTTCTAAGACAGCGACCGATGCTCTAAAAGACGCATGCCCTTTGAACGATGTAAGTTTAGACAGCCACCACTGGAATGGCTTCAGTTACAAGAAGCAAGCCTTGCAGGTCAGACACAGACCCTCTTCAGCTCTCACAAGCAATCACATGGACAAACTACCGATTTTCACAATTAATATTTTTAATTTTGCATTTTTTCTTTTTTCCTGTAACAAGACGTCTGGCCATCCTCAGCATTTTTGAAAAATTAAATCATTTGGATGCTGTGCAATCAGAGATAAGATAACCATTGACCTCAGCAGGCAAATTTGTGGTTCACCAGCACCATCAACGACTGCAGGGTCGATTTCTTGCTGATGCAGGTGGGCCCCAATGTTTGTGTAACCCACACGCACCAAGCTAGGATGTTGCATAAGAGCCAGAGTTGCCGACTTGCTAACTGGGGTACTGGGGAACCAGGTTAGAGTCTCGGCGTCGGCTCAACATCTTGTGATTCTGGGCAAATCACGTAATCTCCCCGTGCCTAAAAAACATGAATGCGTCCTTGTCTAATGCACCTGGTGCTCATGTAAAGTGCTCCAGTAACTTTGAGCCGAGATTGTGCTATATAAAACTGCAAAAAAAAAGAATACATTAATTGTTCTTTTAGCACCACCAAAAGGGTTTGTTAACCATGAATTCTGCAAGATACCTATCTCACTCTGCTGCACCCTCCCTGTGTGACATAGCAGCAGGTGCAGTCACACCGGTCACAGGGTGTGACAAGCCTACTGCGACCTTATTATGATGGGGTTTTACTACCTAATCAAGGACGGGGGTCACTTTTTGAATGCTTCCTTAAATGCCCTATGACACCCTTGTTATGCCACTGTTTTGGTTTATTGTACATTTAGAACATAATGAGATGTTTACTGCATTGCTAAACTGGAAACTTTATTTGAGGTGCTTTTTTTCTCTATTTATGTCGTCTTATTACTAAAGATCAATTTAAAGAAAGACTCCAATCAATCAATCAGGGGTTTGTTAAAGCGCGACTACTCACCCGTAAGGGTCTCAAGGCGCTAGGGGTGGGGGAGGGGAGGTGCAGGTTCCATCCATCAAGGAGGGGGTCTGTCGAAGAGCCAGGTTTTGAGGTTTCTTGCGAAGATGGGGAGCGATGTTGTCTGTCTGAGGTGGAGCGGAAGGTCGTTCCATGCTTTGGCCGCGAGGAAGGAGAAGGAGCGGCCTCCCGATCTGGTCTTTCTGGTGCGGGGGACCACGGCGTAGGAGAGCTGGGCTGATCGTAGGGTCCTTTGGGGTGCGTGGAATTTGAGTCGGCTGTTCAGGTATGCTGGTCCGGTGCCGTGGAGGGCCTTGTGTGCGTGGGTGAGCATCTTGAAGGTGATTCTCGCCTCGACAGGGAGCCAGTGGAGTGTGCGCAGGTGCTGGGAGATGTGGCAGTGTTTTGGCAGGTTGAGGACCAGTCTTGCGGCGGCGTTCTGGATGTTCTGTAGCTTGCGGGTGAGGTTTTTGTTTATTCCGGCGTAGCGTGCGTTGCCGTAGTCGAGTCTGCTGGTGACCAGGGCGTGTGTGACGGTCTTTCGGTGTTCGAGGGGGATCCATTTGAAGGTCTTACGAAGGAGGCGGAGGGTGTGGAAGCAGGAAGACGAGACAGAGTTGATCTGGCGGTCCATTTTGAGCTCGGAGTCCAGGATGATTCCCAGGTTGCGTCTTATAACCTTAAGCTTAAACATTTTGTGTTTTGGAAAATTTAACAATAAAAATCAGCTTTTCTACAAACACAATTTTCTAATGTTTTGTCATTAAAAAGCTTGTGATAATTATTTGTAGACAGGTATACGTGCTCTACTGGGAATAGAACCACCAGAAGCTGAGAGGATTTATGGAACACATTGTAAGTGACATTGTAAAAGCTAAATGAAGCTGAACCACCAAAGGTGCCTGAACCTATCAGAGAATTATCACGAGCTACAAACTCATCATAACAAGCCTCTCTCCAAATGTCCTCCTGATCAAAATACACAGCCAGGACTTCCAAGCGATCAAGGGTAGCAAAGGCATAAAGCACCTTAGCACAGAATGAGTTAATATGAAGTAGTCTACTATGCAATGTGTGCTGAAGGTCGGATTCACAAAGATTGGTGCATGAGCAGGTGTGGCTTAATCTTGTAGTCCTGACATACTTGTGAATTTTAGCGGTCAGCCAGGAGTATTCCTGACTTACTCCTGGAATTCAGGAGTACTCCAAGAGAAAGTCACAGCTAAATCTTTGTGAATCAGGCCTAAAGTTGCAGTGTTACATTCAGCTGCATAGGTTGTACTACTGAATATCAAAATCAACAATATTGAGATGCAAGATACAAGAATATGGAGGGCAGAATCCTGAGAAACAAACTATCGAAAGGTAAGTGTATATAGGGAACTCCAGATTTCCTCAATTTTCAGCCCCACTGATATTGTAGGTTGGATATTCAGGGTACGCACCGCTGAAGAAGGGCGCAGGATGGTTACTAGCCACTGAAGTTAATCATTTTAGTAGAAGAGGACACGAGTGATGCTTATTCAGGCCCTCGGTAGTAGGCGTACTGAGGCCCATTTATGTTAAATAAACTAATGTAGCAGTGAACCATACACATGAGGAAGAACAGCCATTAGACATCTGGGTAAATCATGCTAGGTGTCAAACCTAATTTCAGCATGTAGAGGCTATTACAATGATCATGGCGCGATGCTCCCATACAATTTGCGGGATGGAGGGGATAATGTGGCAGTCTCGTAACTACTCATTTCAGATGCTGCCATACTTACTTTCTCATAATACTTGATTTCATATTCGGTGATGACTCCATTGGGATGTTCAGGCTCCTGCCAGGAAAGCTCGATGCGCCGCTGTAGAACCCTCTCCTTCATTACGCCGCTAACCTGCGAGGGAGCTGTGTGGACAGAATGGGACCATCAGGAGCGAGAAAACATGGACACCAGATGCCTCAAATCACACGTCACAAATGATCATCACCATCTAATAGCAATTTCAGTAATGAAACACAAAGCTGTTTGGTTTGGAGGGCTCAGTGCATATATCAACGAATATCCAAACCGAGGCCTGATAGGTGTCCGTGAACCGAATGCTGACTGAACTGCAAACGGCAGAAAAGGGAGGTGTTCAAGTTTGTGCAAAACCATATCTGATAGGAGTCTCTAACTGAGTGACAATGAGAGCAAGAGATTCGAATTCGTCTAAGAAATGAGGCTTTCAAATTAATCTCGGGTAAAGGATAGACACATCAGGTGCAGCACATTTCCATACAGGGCCGGACTGGCCATAGCGGGCATCGAGCGTTTCCCCAGGAGGCTGGAAGGTCGGGGCAGGTTTTGTTACTGGGGACTGGTTTTGTTAGTGGGGGCTGGTTTTGCAGGGGTCTTGCAATATCACGCCCCAGTAACAAAAGCAGAAGTGCTTCGCACTTGCACGACCCTACCCCCCCCCTTCGACAGAACTGCCAGGGCTGCTTTGGGTTCACAGTCCGGCCCTGTTTCCAGGAGAAAAACAGCCTAAAAATGGAATATTTCAGTACAAGAGGCAAATAAATATAATGAAGGTTGTTGGACATACATTCTTGGAAGCAGTTACATTAACAGACCCTCAAGAATATACATACAGGTTGCAATTTTCAAAACTTTATTGGGGCGAAAGGTCATGCACATAGAACTAGGCACGAGAGACTAACGCGAGATCCGCTTTCCTTATATGAATAACTGGATGAGCAATGACCATTGTCATTCCTAATTGGGCGTGGAGAGGACAGTTGTGTTTCTAAATAATCTTGAGCTGGACATTGGTAACCTTCATCGTCTCAAATGTGCTGAAATGTGGTTGCAACATGTAGATCCTAGCTCCTCCAACAAAAGAAGCGAATAAAAATAGGTTCACAGGAGTTTAGCAATCCAAACTGCAAATAAATATGCCTCATTAATATTAAATGCTCTTTGGACGAGATGAAAGGCGGCAGGGAGAGTATCTGAAAGGCCATCATGGCTGGCTCGTGTTGAGTTACACAGGCTCGTGTAATCTTAAACGGGGGCTGAAGGCTAGGAGGGGAAACTGACAGGTGACCCCGGCACACAGGAAGAATGCAAGATTGCCTCTCATATGCAGTCTCGCAGGCTGCTGGCTCAGAAGCCGCAGTATGCGCTGGCGTGCTACATCAGTCGTCAGGAAAAAATATTAGTGCCAGTGGTCCAAAGCCAAGCGAGGGTGGCAGGCTTCAATGATGAAATGGTAAAAGCATTCCTGTTTCCGAAAGGCCCGCTGATGGACGCTGCTGCAGACTACATCATTGTTAGGGGCAATATGTGTATTTTTTGCAGTGCCTGTTGTACCATTTGCAAACCCAGACCTTGCAATGTAACTGCATTTCATAATTTGTGAGGCAGAATCTGTAGGATTGATAACGCCGATTCTTATCTAATTATCTATAAGAACCTTCTGGCCGCCAAGATCTTTTTACCTGTTGAATAGTGTAAAGGAGAGAATCTCATCAGGTTAGATATCAGCATTCATTTTGTCTGAAAGGACCACTGACTCCGAATTCAAGTTTGAGAATTTATTATCGCCAAAAATAACTGAACGTGCAGGCACCTCAACACGAGGTTAAAGAAATAGATGGGCACTAATACAAATAATAATCTACGCAGGAGTCTCATTCGACTCAGGATAAGAAGAATAGACAGTTCTAGGAGGACCAACCAGACTATGATTGCTCCTATTTCTAAGTTGCTCTTCATGGGCCTAAACAAGCTTAAAATCAATTGCTGTCCTTACACTAATGCTAAGTGACATCCCTGCATAACGATTTTCCCAGGCAAGAAAGAATAAAAGGTGTCAGCTGTGAAGACTTCCTAAGAAGTGCAATCACCATATACCTAAGCTCAGCTCTGTCCTTCTCTCAGGTCTCCCCTACCGCTTCTCTGGCCTCCTCCCTCAGGGCACTAACCCTAATACAAAACCATACTACAAAGGTACACGCCTTGTTTACGCCCTCTTGGCCAGGTCTTCTTTCTTGTGCTTTTCCATTGAAACGGTGACTTCATCCTGGACGGTTTCGTTGACCTTGAGTCCCAGGCGCCTTCTCCGCTGAAAGTATCATCCCTAAATTCCATTGCACTCCCCGTACCATGCCTCCCATCTTTCTAACTTTTGAAAACAAAGAGTTAGTCTTTACTAACGAGACATGTGTCCTTGCACCTGCAACCAAAGATACGGTCAACAGAAACCTTCTACTGTGCTAATTAAATCTACCGTTTGTGCCCAGAGAGCCTTTCCAAGAGAAACCCTTTTCGGCCTACATTATAAGCTAACATAAGAATATACCAGGCCTTCCTTAAGCATATATGTAGTCAGGCCCTTACATATAACTTTTAAACACACATCTTACTTTTCCCTATAAGCATATTCATTACGATTCATTATGCAAACAATGAATTACATGTGCAACTTTAATATGGTGCACGTTTAAACTACTGCAATTACATTACATACACGAACTAATTCCTCTATGCATTATGTTCACACAATTCAAAAAACATTACATTACATCATTATCCTAACACCATTATACTGCTGAATTCACTTCGTTTCAGTGAACTATTCATTCTTTGCTAAACATGCATGAGTATACAATGAAATGATATGTCTGAATACATGTGGGTGCGGCCTATCAGTGATTATGATGCACCCCTACAATTCACAAGAACATTTCGCTCTATCAGTTCCCCCTTTGATGACTCCTGTCATCACATCCCATTCTACTCCCTCGGAGAAGGAACCGACCTAAACAGAACTTGTTCCCATCTTCCCTGATCTGAAGTTCTCCATGCTCTTGAGCCTTTTATACTGATTGTCCTGCAATCTTGCCAATCTCATGTCATTTTCCCTCAAAGCTCTCTTGACTCTGCCTGCTCGATACCATTTGTAGGCCTTGATCATAATCCACAAGCCAGCCACACAAACCACCAAGATAAGGAGTGGTCTCAGAAAGTACCCAAGGAATCCCTTTCCTAGGTTTGCAAACCAACCTCCCACTTGACCAAAACCCTTCCCGACCTTTTCCCAGGCCCCTTCTTCGGTCAAATCCGCTATCTTTGTGTGGATCATAGTGATGTTACTTATATATTTCTCCAGATCCTTGCTACGGTCTGGTATATAAGTGCAGCACTCTTGAACCTTCAGCATTTTACAGACTCCGCCCTCTTTTGCCAATAGGACATCCAAAGCAAGGCGATTCTGCAAAACCATTCCCCTTATCGACAACATCTCTCCTTCCACCAACACCAACGATTTTGCTGTGTTCATCGAAAATTCATCCACCACAGTCGCTAACCTCCGGATCTTCACATCATTCAAGACTACTCCTAGACTAGGTATCATAGCTCCAAAGATATCCCCCACAACGATTCCTGCACTTGCAGCTCTTCTCGTTCTTGAATGCTCTCCACCCTCCAGAAGATTTAAGTCTTCTGTATGGTAAATCTTTGGAAATATTATTGACAAATAACATGTTCCATACCAATTTGCAGGCAACCTCACATAAGCATTCTTCCCACATACGTAATACACCGTAGGTATCACTTGTACAGGACCTTGGAGGAAATCTTTTGCCTCATCTGCCATGGTGAAAACGTGATCACAAGTACTCTGTCCCACTGGAACCTTTTCGTAGTAAGTCTGATAACGCCTTATACACAACTTACCCCTCTGCTCCTTATCCAACGCTATAGGACCATAGCTTCCCTTGGTCTTATGCAACCGTTCCTCCTCTGTCCAATCTGTCCTGTGATGCCCTAAATCTCGGGATTCAGTCAGCTTTCTATACCTATCTTCAACCTGATCTACAAACTTTCTCTCTACATCCGACATCAAGCAAGTCAGATTGTGTCTGTGTGCGAATGCTGTATCCAATTCCAAACTCGGTATGAAGTACTTCCTCAGTCTGTCCTCGGTTTTGTAATAATCATACTTATTCAAATGCTTGTAAGCTGGGACTTCAGGAAGCACTGCGTCGAAATTGGAAAAGAAATACTCGAACTGATCTCTCTCATAAAACAAACTAAGCAAAAGACTACATGAAATACCATAAGTCAGTGGAAGATGATGATACCTAATACCCTCATCCACTGAAGTAGGCAACTGCATACACACATAACAATCTTTCGCATCCATCACGTCAACATACTCATACAACAACTTAGCATACGCATTAAGCTTAAAATCACCCTTAGACAAATCTACATGTAATCTACGACTTTCTTCTAAAATCATAGCTCTATCAGCTGCCCTGTCTACCCCCTTCTGACTAGGTGTGATAGGTGTGGGTGTCCCTGTCACTGCCTCTACTTCTGGCTCATGCGAACCAGTATATGAGACTACAACTACTATGATTATAGAAATTATCACACTACTTATAAGAATGCCTATAATCCATTTTGCTCTTCGATTGGGATTTCCCGGCTCCATGATTTCGAAAGTTCTCAAAAAGTCTTGGTTATCGCAAAGAACTCAGAAAAGTCTCTGTCCTTTATTTATGACTTGCTTAACCAGTTCGAGCAACCATGAAATCTCCGGGCTTTCCTTTCCGATCACAACTTATTTACACAGTCCAGAAAAAGACTTCCCTAGTTTTCGTTCCTCTTCTTGTGGAAAGTCCCTAAGTTTATTCTTCTTCCACTTGGACCTAGGTTATCTTCTTCTTTCAGACTTTTATTTACAGTTCATTACTGATCCATAATGAGATCCTCATTAAGCACGACCAGAACGTGATACAAAAGTTCAAGACGCAAAAGCAGCACTTCGTGTGAAAACGGCTCAGCTCCGAATGGCGGGAATTCGACCCGATGCAGAAGCAATTTTCGGACTTCACTCAGAAGTGGGGGATTCGGAATCGTGAGTGTCAGTGTTCCGTCTATCTCGAACCCTGGCATCCGCAGCACCACCTTCACCACCAGTTTCGGGCTCCGACTGAACACTTCCACTGACTTCAGTCTCCCTGTATTCACCACCCCCTGCATCAAACACAGTGTAAGTCCACTCAGGGGTAGAGTATCTGCGACAAGGCACTCTTGTTCTTTTGGACCTTCGCCGACTGTCTTGTGCTTGGTCTTCGTCGCTTGCTTCGGTTTCAGATACTTCGGACACTGGAGCAAGGTCTCTCTCAGGTGCTAACCTCAGGTTCAGTCGCCTCTGTGTTTCAGGCCAACTTTCAGCACTTCTGTTCGTTCGTCTGCCTTCTCCTTCTATACCCAGTGCACTATTTCCTCTTTCTGCTGCATTTGACTCTTCTCCGCCCACTGCACCTTCTCTTTCTTCGGTGCCTGAGTCAGGGTTCGAGATGTGGAAACCCCCTTCTGCTTGCTCTAGTGCACCACCAGCTGTGTCAGCGACCCTTACAGCTTGGCTTGTCCTCTCATGTGGCCCTGCCACATCAGCTGGATTTTCATTTGCGAGAGGAGCTGTTTCTTCCAAGGGTGCTGGAACTCTGCGGGTATGGGAAGCATGTACCCAGTTCGGCAATCCTCCACACTTTACTGCTGTGTTCGTGATAAGTATCACCTGATACGGGCCACGCCAACGGGCATCCAAACAACTCTTCCTCACGTGCTTCCGGACGAGCACCCAGTCACCGGGACACAAGTCGTGGCACAGATCACTCGAGGCTGGAACCACAGCTGCTTGCACCTGCTGGGATACAGAACGGACCACATCAGAGAGTCCTTTACAATAATCGAGAATCAAATCATCAGTGATGCTTATCAAGGCTGTAGTTGGTACAGCTGGCAGTCTCATTGCCCTCCCCATTATTATTTCATGGGGAGACAACCCGGTCCTTCTGTCTGGGACACTTCGCATGCTCATGAGCACCAGTGGCAAGGCGTCGGGCCATTTCAGGGATGTTGAAGAACACATTTTTGCCATCCGGGCCTTCAAAGTTCCATTAACTTGTTCCACCATCCCAGAAGCCTCTGGTCTGTAGCTACAGTGGAGTCTCTGGTCAATGTTCAATGCTGCACAAAGTAACTTCATGATTTCGCTATGGAAGTGCCCACCTCTATCTGATTCCAAAGAGGTCGGGATCCCGAATCTAGGGATAAGCTCCCTCAACAATAATTTAGCCACTGTCAGAGTGTCACACCTGCGTGTGGGGTAAGCCTCCACCCACCGTGAGAATACACATACTATCACTAGAATGTACCTCAATCTATTGCACCTAGGCATCTCCACGAAATCCAGCTGTAATCTATTGAAGGGCCCTCCTGACCTTCCAATATGACTCAGTGTAACTACAGTTTTCTTTCCAGCATTCATCTGTTGACATGTAACACACCTCTGACATACCGTCTCCGCCATTGCTCGGAACCGTGGGTTATACCACGTCTGTCTGAACACCCTCATCATTGCGTCTCTACCCAGGTGTGCCTGACCATGTATCAATCTTGCCATCGGACTCAACAATTCTTCCGGCAACACAGCTCTCCCATCGTTTGATACCCAAACATCCACGTCTCCTTTCTCACACCCAGCTTTGATCCAGCCCTCTCTTTCCTTGGTTGAGACTTCATCTTGCAATCTCTTAAGCTCTTCCCAAGTGTCTGCCATGGCCAACATTATGCTGAGATCGGTTCCCTCTTGGCTCTCTTCTATCTCCCTGCCTGTGTATATGCATCCTTGTTCTGCGCAGAAGCGGGCTACCTCATCTGCGTAGTTATTACCCAAGGATACAAAGTCCTCCCCCTTCCCATGGGCTGAACACTTTACAACAGCGATTTCTTTCGGATGCTGTAATGCTTCTAACAATTGTCTTACATATTCTCCATTACGAATGGGTGAGCCAGATGATGTCAAAAATCCCCTCTGAGACCATAACTGTCCGAAGTCATGCACCACGCCAAAGCCGTATTGGCTATCTGTATAAATCGTGATTCGAATTCGATCAGCGGCCAAACAGGCACGGGTCAAGGCAATGATCTCAGCTACCTGCGCGGAGCGTACTCCTTCTAGGCAAGCGGCGTCGACCACTCCTGAAATAGTACATACAGCAAACGCTGCTCTCAATTGCCCCACACTGTCTCTTAAGCATGAACCATCGACAAAGAAAATTTCATCTGGGTCATCCAATGGCTCATCGACAATGTCAGGTCTCGGTTTGGTGCAAAGTTCGGTCACATCGAGACAATCATGGTCCTCACAATCTTCATCATCTGTGTTCGGTATAGGCATCAATGTCGCAGGGTTCAAGATGGAGCACCTTTTCAGAGTCACATTCTCTGCGGCAAGTATGACTTGCTCGTACCTTGTTAACCTATTGTTCGTTAGGTGCTGGGTCTTGGTCCTGGTCATTAATAACTCAACCGAATGTGGTACATGTACAGTCAATGGATGTCCCATTACAATGCTTTCACATCTTTCAATGCTGACACCTGTTGCAGCAACGGATCTTAGACATCCGGGCAACGCAGAAGCTACTGGATCTAAAGTAGCTGAAAAATAAGCAACTGGTCTACGGACACCTCCATGGTTCTGAGCTAACACTTCTAATGCACATCCTCCTCTCTCGTAACAAAACAATGAAAAGGCCTTGTTGTAATCAGGCATTCCCAGTGCGGGAGCCCTGCACAAATCATCTCTCAACTGCAGGAATGACATCAAGCACTCCTCGTCCCATGGTACCGGATCACTCACATCCTTGTGTGTAAGCCTCTGCAGAGGCTTTGCTCTCAAGGAGAAACTAGGAATCCACTGTCGACAATAGCCAACCATTCCCAGAAACATCCTAACTTCCCTCTGTGTAGTGGGTACCGCCATGCTCATTATTGCCTCAATTCGATCTGGTGACACCTTCCTCTTGCCTTTTTCTAATCTGTGTCCCAAGTACTGTACCTCATTCAAACAGTACTGCAGCTTGTTCGGGGACACCTTATGTCCATTCTCTGCTAAGTGGTTCAACAAGGCCACTGTGTCAATTCTGCAAGCATCTTCTGTTTCTGAGGCAATGAGCAAGTCATCTATGTACTGCACGAGAACTGAGTTCTGCGGCAACACAAGACTCTCAAGGTTCTTCTTCAGGATCTGGTTAAAGATCGATGGACTTTCCGTATACCCTTGAGGGATACGGCACCATGTTAACACGTGATTTTCTAGCCTAAACGCAAACAGAAATTGGCTTTCCTCGTGGAGCGGTATCGAAAAGAAGGCTTGACACAAATCGATGACCGTAAACCACTCGGCTTCACATGGGATCTGGAACAGTATTACTGAAGGATTCGGTACCACTGGACAACAAGGGACAACTATCATGTTGACCTTTCGCAGGTCTTGCACGATCCTGTATTTCCCGCTCGGTTTCTGTAATCCCATTATGGGTGAATTACAGGGACTACCTCTGATCTCCTTCAAAATACCCTTCTCAATGAAAGTCTCGATCACAGGTTTTATTCCTGCAATCGTTTCTATCGATAAATTGTATTGAGGTGTTCTAGGGAAATCAACATTCTGTTTCACCTCAATCCGCACTGGTTCAACCCCTCTGATTAAACCTATTTCGTCTCCTGCGAAATCCCACACCACAGGCGACACTGCGTCTCTCAGATCATGTGGAAGTTCTTCCACAGTCACCATTGGGTACAGATCTATACACAGATGCTGATTGGCCATCTTAAAGTCAGCATCATCATCTCTCGTCTGGACCTCCACTCCTCGTGGTGTACAATAAATCGTGCAGTTCAATTTGCACAACAGATCTCTTCCCAAAAGACAAACTGGACTCGTGTCACATACTACAAACTGATGTCTAGTTTGGAAAGTACCTATCTTTACTAAGATCGGTTCTGTCAATGGGCTGCTCATCTTCTTGTTCGCTACTCCGACAACCTGGATTGATTGTCCCGAGAGGGGTAGGTTAGGGACTACAGCAGATCTTACAGTAGACCGGGTAGCTCCAGTATCAACCAAAAGTGTTGCAGGATTGCCCTCAATCTCTGCCTCTACAAAAGGTCCTCTCTGGTCTACCTCCAAGACCGCTCCAAGTGTGCAGTCTTCCTCCCCTCTCAGGCACCGTCAGGATAAAGGGTCTAAGCTATCCTCAGCATATCGTTCGAACAGGGGCATCTGTTGATATGTTCGTGCTCCTTGTGTAAACCTTGGAGCTTGGGGAATCTGAGCTTGAGAATTGTAAACCCCCCTTTCATCGTTCTAGGTCTCGTTATTGTGTTAACCACCTCTTGCGCGGGTGCCTGAGCCCCCTCTTCCTCTTCCTGTACCTGATTAGCTGGGTTCAAAGGACACTCGCGTTTCCAATGTCCGACCTGGCGACAAAGATGACACGCAGTGGTCTTCTTTAGTGTGGCCACGTCCACTCCTGTCTTGGGGTCTACTGGTTTTCCCTTTCCCTGTACCTGCCCATTCTGGTTTCCCTGGAAATTTCCTTGCTTTCTCCCCAAGGTCCCTCCACTAGGCTGATTCTGTGCTGTCTGCATCTGGACAAGCATCAATTTGTCTTTTAGCTTTCGATGTTTTGAATCCACCTCATCACTACAGTACCTCGCGTACCGCAAAATTTCATCTAGTGGCTTGTTCTGCCAGCAGATCAAATGGTGCTGTATCATGAGGCTGATTTCCCCTCTCAGACCTGTTACAAACTTTGAGACAAACTGTCCCATATCCTTAGGGTCCAAAACATCCAACCCACTATACTGTTTAAAAACTTGCAGAAGTCTTTCGTAATACTCATGCACCGTTTCCTTGGGTTCCTGTACAGTCCGATCTATCTTAACCCAATCTATATCCTGAGGTGAAATCTTCGACTTCAACCATGTAATCACCTGCTCATACTTTTTCATGACATCAGGTGATGGACCATTTGTAACCGCCTCTCTTTTCGGTTCCGAAGTCGGCCACTCAATAGCGACTTTACATGCTGTCCACAAATCTCCTGGTACCACTATGTCAAACAAAGTGTTCAAATCAATCCACAATACTTTTGAAATTTTCACAAACCGCTCAACCTGTTTGTACCACTCCACCGGTTTTTCCCTCAGCCGAGGAAAATCATTTGTAAATGCAGCCAAATCACCTCTATTCCACGGCACATGCACGTACCCTCCATTCTGTACTTCTCGTAAAGGAAAATTTCCTACACCCGTCGCCCCCCTCCAGGCGGCGGCGTTTCCCCTTCTGCTCTCTTTACTGGTTTCTTTTTGGACCACCTTTCTTCCCATTTGTCCAACAAAATCCATATTCTCATTCCTATGATCAGGTCTCTGGTGTGCGTCTTTAACCCTGTGATTCTTTTCTCCTCCAACTCCTGATCACTGTAATGCAATCTGTGTGGTCCCTGTAACGCTTTAGTTTTATTCAGGTCCACCTCATATCTTTTGGCCAAATCCCTCAATCTATCATGTGCCATTCTAGCTTTTCGAGTCACATCTTTTGCTACAAACAGCAGCTCATCTGATCCATAGATTTCTATCCTTTCCAAAGGCAGACCCCCACTGATCATTTCGTCTACCTCTGCTTTCAGCCTCACTACGTCTAGCAACCTTGCCTGTACTGCACTCCTCAGTACATCTCGACAACCTGAGCCGTCCCGCTCATCACAGTCACTATTCTGTCCTTGTGACCTATTCCCTTCCATATTCCTGGAACCTGGTCTGTCTTCCGAGACATTTTGTGCCCTATCTCTTTGCATCCTATCCTCTTGGTTCGTTACTGTTGGTGTCCACTCCCTCAAAGCTGACTTAGATTCCCGTAAAGACCTCGGTCTTTCCGGTCTCTCCTCTTCTCGCCCACATGAAGAGTCCGCAGTAGCCGGTAACGGCGTACTTGTGTCTATTGGTCTTGGGAAATGAACCACCCTTACTCCAAACCCATTCCCACTCTCACTGTTTCCTTCTTCCCTTCTCATCGGCACGGAGCTCCCTTCTCTCACTCGGTCTGGGTCATATACCGGTACTATAGGGCCAATGGTAACCGGTACTGTCAAGGAGTCCGGTAATCTTGTGTTCCCCCAGGAGGCTGTGTTATCATAGACGCCGTAGCCCCCTCCGTTCCTGTGGAAATTCTTCCCACTACTCTCATGCTAGTCTGGTTCTGACTCTCATCAACTATTGCCACTGCTGGGGTTGTCTTTCCCTCTTCTGAATCTGGATTAAATGGTGGTGGCCTCTCCGCCAACATCCTATCCAACAGACTGTCATCTAAATCACTGTCGTCCTCATCGACTCTTGTTATCTTCCCATTTTGTATTAACAATGGGTACAACTTATCTCCGTCGATCGTGTCTGCTCTCCACCTTTTCTCCAAGGCGTCCCATTTTGCATCTTGAAATGCCCTGACCGATTTCTTCACCCTTTCTTGGCATCTGTCCTTCTTCCTATCATACGCTGCCCTTACCCACGCATGTAGTGCCTCAAACTGTGTTGGTCTAGGTAGTGGTCGTAATGAAGCCATTACACTCTTGAGCTGGTACAGCACCTCTAACCTGAAAGTACCATATCGAGGGAACGACAAATCTCCCTCTGTTTCTGTCATTTTATGCCAATTCTCGAGCCAAATTATAGTATGCAATCCTACATTCTTTGCCATATAATGTGCTGGTGTATCCTCGGGAGGAGCTTCCTCTCCCTCCCGAACAACCACATGTCTATCACCTCTACAAAGTTCTCGTAAAGCTTTAAAACATTTCATGATGAATCAACTTTGTTATTCGTACTCAAAATGTCCGCTTTTACTTCCTGATTCCAATCCACCAATCCCAGCGCGGCTCACACCAACCGGCCTATCGCAGCGCGGCACTTGTCTGACGTCACGTTTCCTCCGCTCGCAGCAGTTCCCCTCCTTTCTAATTCACTTGTTCCCACTCGCATCCGTCCCAATTATACTCTGAAATAATGTCCGTCCTACCGAACAATTACCTCTCTGACCGTCAGTCTTACCAATGACCGATCAGTCTCTTGAGCTTGTTGACCTCAATCTGACAACCGTCTGTCCACGAACGACCGGACAATCGCCTCTAATACACTCGATAGGATTCAATCACTCGATGTTCTGCTCACAATAACCTACGACCTGCGTTGGTTATTCACACACTCACACATGTGTCCCTATCTTCTGTGGGTCTGTCAATGACGTCTCGTGACCCCCACAACTCTGGTCAACGTTCTCAACTCTGGGTGTATTCTACACCACAATAAATCTCCCGGTCCCGCGCGCGCTCACGGTCCGTTTCTCAATCACACAACTTTCGTTCCAACTCCGCAAGACATCACACAACAATATAACACCGCAATCTACCAAACATCACTCTTTTCATACTCACTCTACTACGAACTGCTACTTCCGCCGCACCGTCACTCTCCGTCAGTTTTCCACGACCTCCGACATCCGTCTCTCGCGGTTCTCTGGATCCGCGTCACTCGGGCTCTATGGGGCAACTTAATCTCCTATCTTGCTCTAGATCTCCCCTTACCATCAAAGGTAACCATCCTACTCTGCTACCAACTGATAACGCCGATTCTTATCTAATTATCTATAAGAACCTTCTGGCCGCCAAGATCTTTTTACCTGTTGAATAGTGTAAAGGAGAGAATCTCATCAGGTTAGATATCAGCATTCATTTTGTCTGAAAGGACCACTGACTCCGAATTCAAGTTTGAGAATTTATTATCGCCAAAAATAACTGAACGTGCAGGCACCTCAACACGAGGTTAAAGAAATAGATGGGCACTAATACAAATAATAATCTACGCAGGAGTCTCATTCGACTCAGGATAAGAAGAATAGACAGTTCTAGGAGGACCAACCAGACTATGATTGCTCCTATTTCTAAGTTGCTCTTCATGGGCCTAAACAAGCTTAAAATCAATTGCTGTCCTTACACTAATGCTAAGTGACATCCCTGCATAACGATTTTCCCAGGCAAGAAAGAATAAAAGGTGTCAGCTGTGAAGACTTCCTAAGAAGTGCAATCACCATATACCTAAGCTCAGCTCTGTCCTTCTCTCAGGTCTCCCCTACCGCTTCTCTGGCCTCCTCCCTCAGGGCACTAACCCTAATACAAAACCATACTACAAAGGTACACGCCTTGTTTACGCCCTCTTGGCCAGGTCTTCTTTCTTGTGCTTTTCCATTGAAACGGTGACTTCATCCTGGACGGTTTCGTTGACCTTGAGTCCCAGGCGCCTTCTCCGCTGAAAGTATCATCCCTAAATTCCATTGCACTCCCCGTACCATGCCTCCCATCTTTCTAACTTTTGAAAACAAAGAGTTAGTCTTTACTAACGAGACATGTGTCCTTGCACCTGCAACCAAAGATACGGTCAACAGAAACCTTCTACTGTGCTAATTAAATCTACCGTTTGTGCCCAGAGAGCCTTTCCAAGAGAAACCCTTTTCGGCCTACATTATAAGCTAACATAAGAATATACCAGGCCTTCCTTAAGCATATATGTAGTCAGGCCCTTACATATAACTTTTAAACACACATCTTACTTTTCCCTATAAGCATATTCATTACGATTCATTATGCAAACAATGAATTACATGTGCAACTTTAATATGGTGCACGTTTAAACTACTGCAATTACATTACATACACGAACTAATTCCTCTATGCATTATGTTCACACAATTCAAAAAGCATTACATTACATCATTATCCTAACACCATTATACTGCTGAATTCACTTCGTTTCAGTGAACTATTCATTCTTTGCTAAACATGCATGAGTATACAATGAATATGAATATATGTCTGAATACATGTGGGTGCGGCCTATCAGTGATTATGATGCACCCCTACAATTCACAAGAACATTTCGCTCTATCAGGATGACGAGTAATAAATTAGAAGCTTTTAAATGTAAGAGATGCCCGCAGTGCAGAACTACTTTTTTCTGCAAAGTCTTTTGTCTGAATTCAACAATGTGCAAGAAACATTTCTAATATTATTTTCTTGTAAAGTTATGGACAAATACGTTGTGCATAAATTATCTTTACTTGCATTATCTTTGCCTAGTCTAAACACACAGGGGCTGGTTCAGAAAGGCGTTTCTGAGTATGAGAAGTAGTACCACAGGATACTATTTCACATACTCTTACATGCCTTTGTGAATCGGCCCCGAAACGCCCAACTCCCTATTGGTAAAAGTGCAAAGAGGATATGGCCATTCTAGCTATACTAATTGTATATGTAGAATCCACGACTATTCCAATTTTATTCTCATTTTAGACTTTTTGGCCCAATTCTAAAAGGCATGCAAAAGTACATAAAAGAGTAAAACAGGAGTACTCTTTTACATACTCGCACATGCCTTTGTCAGTCAGTCCCATTTGCTTTAAATCCCCTCATTTAAGGCTAATCTTACTCAATGGTACCTGGTTCTTCTCTATTGCTTTTATCATTTGTATAAGATCTTATTCTTCAAATTTCCACTAGCACAAGGTATCTATTTCATTAATTCATTGGAGCAGGATTTTTATACTTTTAACACTGTGTGTACAAAGTGTTTGCCCCTTTACTTTGCCCCCCAAAAAGAGTAGAATACCTAACCCAATGATCAGGCCTCAGCACCATTTCTGTGTGCTCCCCTTTCATCTGTGCACTGTTCCTCCACCCACCACCAATGGAAAGTGTTTCCCTTATCCTTCTACAAATGTGCTCTCTCTTCTTAGTCAGACCAATTCAGAGCTCGTCTACTTTCAATTAGTGCATGAGATCTCTGACTCCACAAATCTACTTTACATCTTCCTTTCTTCACCTCTTGCCCTGTTCCCATCCAACATATACAAACATCTTCCTTCCCACTTATTGGTGTATAATATCTCTTCTCCCATCCATTAGTGCAGTTTCTTCACAAGTTCAACACATTTAATATAGTGTAGCTACTGGAGAAGGGGGATTCGTTTGGGCCATCCTTTAACCCTGGATACAGGCCTTTCGTCCGTGCTCAGAAACGGTCAGTGGAGCAGCAAGTACTTATCATCATCTGCTAAATACCAAGTAACACTAATTCTTGCACACTATTTTGGCCCGTGCACCACTGTTTCCAAAACAAAATTCCACTTTACCATAAAACCACAACCTTGTTTTTTTAGGAAAAGTTCTAGGCCTCAAGCAGCAACCATGAAGACTAACACTAGCACCAAATGGAAAGCGTATCAAGGATAATACTAGTTATGGTCTAAAACGAGAAAAACAAAGCCAGTTCCCTACGTGTTATGACCACTGATCCTGAAAACTACAGGACACCAATAATAATGCCGCTGCTTGGTTAAATACCCACGCTTGTCACGAAGGGACTGCAGGTATGACTCACTTAATAATCTTTACTTTAAACTGTTTTAATGTCCTGACATATCTGTCTGATCTTTAAACCATATCACTTATTGCTTCCATCTGTTAGCAGTAGTCAAGAGTAGATGTTTGTGGAATGTGCTTGAAGGATTGGTTTCCTCACCTTAGCATGCTAAGCTTTCAGTATGCAGTGCTGCTATTCAGAAAGTCTTTGAATGTAACATAGAATTGTCATGCCCATACAGGAGAGTGCCACTGTGTAATTAATACTTCCCTTTATGCCATCTATAGCTGTGCATGGTGAAGTCATCTATGATTTGATTTTCAAGATCCCATCTTAATTAAACTCACAAATTAATTGCAAGCCCAGCACCGCATAGCTCAGGCCAATACCAAGATCTTAGGTGCCAGCAATATGCATGCTACTCCTTACATGGCAACCAACTAACTCCGGAAGCTTATGAATTATAGATGGGGGAGTATTAAGTGTCTTCAAACTCGTGGTCTGCAAAAACAGGATGCTGTCAGTGCATACGTTTTCTTCAAAAAATGCTCATCATTAAGTGATTGCGAATATTTGTGGAGCAGTGTGTTTCTGCAGATAAAATTCAGCTGGATGCCTCCTTGCATTTCAACGACACAACTGAAGGTTCATGTTTGCGGTAGTGTTGTGTAGTAGAAAGACTGACTATATTGTGCTTTTTGAGTAGTTTCTCCGCAGAATATGAAAAAAAACAGTACTTCAAATTTCAATAACTAAATGAATCATAGATGAGCACTATTTCATAGAATTTCCATGAGATTCGTGTGTACTAAATGTGCAATATTTGCAAAGTAGAATTGGAAATGCAGATCTACTAATAATGAATAATTTAAAACTGTATTATGAGAAGATGATGTTATTTGTTCACAGACTCTGGTAAATTTGCCCTATTTACTCCCTGGTGCTGTCTGTAATTATGAGCAGTCCTCATTATGCCACTAAATAAATTACACAAACATTCTCCATGATCCTCAGTGTGCTCTCGGAAGCCCATTATTTCATGAAAGACCGGGGCATTCATGGGTTTGCTTATTGAGATGACGCCCTATATAGGCCGTTAAATTACATTTTATGATTCGCTGTTGATCATCAATCCAGCACATAATATCCTTTCTTCCCCTTCCCTAATATGCAAAAACATCCAAACAAAATTTGCCTCATCCAGAATTGCAGCTATGTAAGCTATTTGGGGAGCATCCGGGTGATTGGCGGGCACTTGGGGGAACATTACACCAACTGTTCCAAAATGAAATACAATATTGGAAAATATGAGATAACTTTGTACAGTACTTCCAGTTCAAACGTAATTTCGGCGACATCTATGCTGATTCTGTCACAATGTTTGCACTTTCACAATTAGGTTGATTGACTTTCACTGACATGACATTTCCATCTCATCTGTTGGCAAGTACAAGGATGTGTAACACTATTAGTTCTGTTTTCGTCTAATGCAGCGAATCAAAATCACATTTGGCGATATTAAGAGTCCATTCCTTCCTAGCTATGATTGATAGACGTCACTGTTAATACTGAAAATAACTGGCACATTCTTCTGTGTTTAGCAACACTGTATTTCTACTCTCTATTTGGGTCTGTGGTAGGCAGGAAATGACTTTCGTCTCTCTTACCCGTCCAACGGACTAAACAAACAACTGCAGGTGAGGGAACTTAACTAGTTCATAATATTTAATGCACTATTATATGCTCTGAATAAAATGTAATTGGAATTATGCTTCGGCAAATTAATTTCACACTCACTTCAAAGTTATTTCAGTTATTTCTAGTTTGCACTCTCACGTTTCATCCTCTTTTACAGCTGAGTTTTCTTGAGAGCTTATACTCTTACCCAAGACCCAGCTATTGTCTAGCGGGTTGTAGAGGAGACTATTACTATTAAAACTATTTATGATACTACTTGTTTTGGGGGGAAAAATAATTACCACACGAAAAACAAAAATGACAACACATGAACCGACAGCCTGATTTTGTAACATTGGTTTTAGGGAACGGTTTTAATCTTGTTATATTATTTTTTTTTAACAACAGATTGTATTGAATTTTCGTCGTACCAGAAGGGCGGAGCCCAGCAAGCAAAGTACAATTGAAATGCATAATGGAAAATCTCTGGGTACTGTATAACACCCACCCCCAACGTCTGCAGAACATCAGACCAAGGAAAACACCCATCCCCCCACCCCCAAGTGCGCACCATACATACTTCGAGAACATTATATGTACAAGCCATAGGAATTCCCGTCTACGTCTTTTTAGCACTGATACTTTAAACAGGTAAATCATTCACCACCAGTCGTTCAATAGGGTCCCGGGTGGCTGTCTGCGACATTAAGGACAGATCTATACCCCTGTACTTGGCCCACCGAGACCAGATCTTCCCATGCTTCTGTGGACACCCCCTCGCCTGGAACACAGCAATCTCCGTTGACATGCACCTATCCAGGGCCTTTTTCCAGTTAGTTATACAGGGCGGGGACGTATCCTTCCAGTGCTGTGCTATGTCCCGCTTAGCCAATGTGAGACCCAAAAACAGAAGGTGTCTTTAATACCTGTTCCCCCCGATGTCTTCTGTGCTGTGTAAGAGCGCCAATCTAGGGTCTGTCGGGATATCCCATGCCAAAACGCGCCCCATGCAAGACAACACGCCAGGCCAGAAGAGCTGCAATGCCCCGCAACTCCACACCATATGTAGGAATGACCCCTCGTCTGCACCACAGCGGAGACAGATAAGGGACTGAATTGCCCCCATTTTCCAAAGACGGAGACGTGTGTAATATATCCTATGGAGGTATTTAAATTGGATTAGCCTGTATCTGGTAGAGACGGCGGCGTACCGAGGGCTAGCCAGCGCCTCGGCCCAATCGTCGTCCGTCAGGGCTGGCAGGTCCGCCTCCCAAGCCGCCCGGGTTTGGTGAATAGTGGTCTTGGAGTGTGTAGTGAGAGTTTGGTAAATTTGCCGGATTTTGCCAGATCTCCCATCAGTAAGCGACCTTCCAGCGGGTGGAACTCAGGTAAAGACTCTAGTTGCCGAAGCAGGAAGGGCAGTGCGTGACGGAGCTGCAAATAGCGATGGAACTGCGATTTATGAAGGTCAAAATCCGCCTCCAGCCGTTGAAAGGATTTAAAAGTGGGCCCCTGCATGATGTCTCCGAGCGTGGATATACCAATATCGTCCCATCTACGAAACCCCACCAGTGACGAGACAGGCCGAAGATATGTTCCCTGCCAGAGGGGAGTGGCGCCGGTCAACGTACCCCACCAACCCATGGACCTAACCACCCGCCTCCATGTCTGAATAACTATCAGGCAGGCCGGGGGAAGCGCCTCCAGGGAAGAGCTACTGTATAGGAGATGGAGCAGCGGGGTACCCGCATGGCTAACCGCTCCACGGCGCTGGCCGGATCTGTCTGGGAACCATACCACCACTCATTGACCACCAGGAGGTGCGAAGCCCAGTAGTACGTGCGGACGTCCGCCGCCGCAATACCACCACAATACGTGGACTGTATACACGTTGCAAGCGCCTCGCGGATGGCGCCCCCTTGCCAGAGGAATCTATTCAGGAGTGCATTGATTTGGAGAAACCACGACGGGGGGGATAGGGTATGGGTAGTTCTGGAGCCTGTAGAGTAAGCGCGGCAGAGACACCATTTTAAAAATTGCGGACCTGCCGTACAACGATAGAGGTAGTTGGGACCAGATCGTTGTTTCATCCCGGACGGCGGGGAGCAACGGTGCTATGTTGTGCGTCCAAGAGTCGCTGGGACACAGCGTTATGAAGACCCCTAGGTACTTAAGGCCATGGTCCGCAATGATCAGTTGCGAAGCCCAGGCCTGACTTCTCTGCTCGCCGTGAATAGGGAGCTGTGTAGATTTGGACAGATTGGCACAGAGTCCAGAAGTCTCCCCGAAGATTCGAAGAATTTGGAGGACACGGGGCCCGGAGGCCCAAGGGTCCGACATGAAGAACAGGGCGTCGTCGGCGTAAAGCGCGATCCTGTCTGAGTGCTCCGGCGACCAGTCCAGTCCCCTGAGGACAGGGTCCCGGCACACTCATGCAGCTAAGGGCTCGATCGCTAAGGCGAATAGGAGAGGGGATAGGGGGCACCCCTGCCTCGTGCCCCTGCGGATAGGGAAGGGGGCCGAGCAGCATCCGGCCGCACGAACCGAGGCGGTGAGATCCGTATATAGTAGTTTCACATATGCCAGGAACGTGGGTCCCAGGTTAATGGCTTCAGGATGTTTAAAAAGGTAGGTCCAACTCAGAGAGTCAAACGCCTTGTCGATGTCCACCAACAAGACCGCCGCGGGACGACCTAGGCGAGGGGCCTCTGCGACAGCGTTGTGGACCCGCCTAATATTGTGTCTGGTGGAGCGCTGTGGCATGAAGCCTGACTGATCCGGATGTTCCAGATCTTGGATGCAGGTGCGGAGGCGGTCGGCCAGGACCTTCCCCAAAAGTTTAAGCTCAAAATTCAACAAAGAGATGGGGCGATACGAGCCCGGATCTTCTGGGGGACGACCGGGTTTAAGAAAAACCACGATTTCGGCGTGCCGCCAGTCCGGAGGCAAAATACGCTGCTCCAAGGCTTCGTGTAGCGCCCCAAGCAGGTGAGACCCCAGGGTCACCACATGTGGGCGCAAAAAGTCACAGGGGAACCCGTTCGGGCCCGGTGCACGGCCCGGATGTATATTGGACAGCGCCACCTGCAGTTCGTCTAGAGTGATGGGTTTATCCAGTTCATCGCGTAGATCATCGGGTAGTCGGCGAGGGGGGATATCAGAGAAAAATTCATCTATAAGAGGCTCGGCTATTACCTTACGCTCCTCATACAGGGCTGTGTAGAAGCAGGCAAAGGCTTGGACCACGGCTTCGGGGGAGGTACACATAGTGCCGTCTGGGGACTTCAGAAGGGGAACCTGCGTCAGGGACGTCCGGACCTGACATAGCCTAAGGAGCATCTGACTGGACTTGTCGCCCCATTGATAAATCCTGTATTGGGTCGCCAGCCAGGCCTCTTTAGCGCTGTCTGTATGCAACTGATGGAGCTGCTGTTGGACGTGTAAGAGATTCCGGCGGGTACTGGAATCAGAGCCCTCTACCAGTTGGGACTGCAGTTGGTTGTTATATTATTTTAACCATGCCGAATACACTTCGTGCTCCCAAGAGTTAAAACCATTTGTTTTACATTTAGGCCTATTAATAGCATTTTTAGGGAGATTTGGAGCAATAGTAATTTAATTCAAGCATATAGTATGTACCTAAATCTATATAAGTGAATTTAGGGCCGGCGTTAGGGCAGTGTGACCGGTGCGGCCGGACTGGGCGCTGACATGAAGAGGGGGCGCTGACCTCAGGGGGGGGGGGTTGTTGTGTTTAGCAATAACTTATAAATGGGGAGATGAGGTGCACTTTTGCCCGGTGGAAGTGAGAGAATTAGAGGGGGCAGTCATGTGGTGTGGGGGCGCCAGAACTGATTTTCGCACCGGGCTCCACCAGCGCTAATTCTGGCCCTGAGTGAATTTTATTTAGAAGCTTCAACTGTGGGTTATATGAAGATGCAACTCAATTGCTAATTGTTGTTTTATTGTGAACAGACAGTAACACAATGGTCCTGTGTTTCTTATGCTCTGGAGGAATAAAGTAAATCTAGAACTGAAGGCATGTCAGACCTCTTTATAGAGGTTTATGTCCATCTGTTAGTTGTCCAGTGTCGGACAAAGCTTCTAGCTCATTACAGGAGGCAATTAGTGACAGGCAGAGGGTCCCTCCAGGAGGAAAAGGACTGATCAGGTTATAATGCAGATGAGGCATTGCATACCCAGCACTGACAGTGCAAAAACACTGTCTATAGTTAGACCAGACTTTTTTTTTTAATCTCATTTCATGCCAGGGGTATTTACAGTGACACCAACAGGTCACATTTTTGGGGGACAGAATAAAGCCCCTTACACTCATTGGAGACCTCTCTGTCCATTGATCCAGAGAACTGTTGGGATGAAATTGACAGAAAAATGGAAAGTGATCTGCTCTGCCCTTTTTTGCACCAACCTCAGTAGACTAGAATTACAGTGCACATCGCTCAGTATCCCATCTTTGGTAAATCACTACCATACTATGCAGGGCAATCCCTTGAAAGCAGTGAATTGACTCTGAAGAGTTTGGAATGCATCATGGTGTACTTGGTCATCCAAAGTAAGTTCTCCTCTGCACTTCTGAGAAATTAATCTGTTGCCAAAAGTAATGAGTTACCAGTTGCAGTCATAGTCAGCGATACTCTAACTCACAGGTAAAGCACAATCACCACTTCACAGCATATGCGTTTCAGGCTTTTCGACTTGCATGTCTTCAAATGGACTAAAGACACAAACCGATTATAATAATGTTTACCATGACTATAACTGGTGAATCATATCATGAAAAAACCTTTCAGGTCTGATTAATTTTTATTTCCATATAAATCTCTTCTTACTACCTGAACAGCATGGCAGTCTGATCATATTTGAAGAAGCTCAGTTAGAAGCTCATTTTTTTAAAAAGTAAATCAGAGTGTAAAACAGCAATCAATGTAATACTGAACCAACCACTATAGAAAATGTCCAAATGGATGAGCACCATACAAGGGTAAAGTTATCCCTGGGTGAGAATTTCAATAGTCATAAATGTCACAGTCATAAAAGGGAGTTGAATCTTACAATCACAAAACTACCTATTGTTTGAAAATGTTTACTTTTTCAACATTGGCCCTTCTATTCTAATTATTTATTTCAGTGCTTTGTAGAGGCCTAACATGTTGCCTCGTGGCCCCTTCAGAGTGCTCTGTGATGCTATACGCTTGCAGTAATACAACAAATTGGTACGGGAGCCCATGGAATTCAGAGAACTGCAAAATACAGAGTCTGACCATATGAGGCAAATGATTTTACCTTTCTGCTTCTTGTCTGCCTTCTGGTTTTACATAAAGACTTTTTAACATGTAACCTCTAGAGTTTGTTTACAAACCTTTGCCAGAAATGAACTATTTTAAAAACGGGATTTTAACCCCTACTCCCACCTCAAATTTCCAAACTCGAACATTCTCCAACCAATCAAGGTTTAGAAGGCACTGCACTGAATGCCCCACAGAACAGGTATCTTAGATGTGTTGGGGTGAAAACAGTGACCACTGTAAGACCTTCTGTGATAGCAGACAAGACTGATGAGGTCAGCATCCGATAACCATGTGAGCCACACACTCTGTATAATTTCTACACCTTGGGTCCCAGAAACACCCTTATCTTGGATATATAATGTGACATCACACTTCATCCAGATCCTTTTTCACTTTATTGAAGACACATAATTTCCCCTTTCAGTTTTGTGAGAGGCTGATATTGTAGCAGCAAAAAATATTAAAGGCCTTGCTATGAGCAAGCAGATATGTTACACAGTACCTTAAAAGGCTACTTTTGTGATATGTATTTCACCAGCCTGGCACAAGAATGACCAATGGCTGACTTTCTATTTTTAGTATAGCCCAATGAAGACTTTATATATCATAACCACTGCATTAATGGGCTGAGCTGCTTTGTCAATATCCTTTAACCCTCGATTCCCAAACTCATCTCCACAAGAGGACATGCTCCTCACCTAGGTGTTTGTCCTGTCATGCAAAACGCCAAGATGTGGGGCAGAAGTGTGACAAAGCAATGGATGGACCTCAAGTGCAATAGATGTTCAAATGCAACTTACAAGTTATTTTATTCATGATGTTTTTATTTATTTTTGTACACCAATGTCTGTCTGGCAGAAGAAAATAGTGACAACACACAAAAACAGACACAGCAAAAAACAAGATTCGTCTATACTTTCAGTCTCACTGGAGTGAACTTAAAAAAAAATCCATTCAGGGCATGGGCATCTGTCCGTGGCCAGGATCAGAGACCTGTCGAGGTATTGTGCGAACCTCTCACCTGCCTGACAGCAGTGAATTCGTGCTGGTTCTAAATTACTGTCGACTGACTAGGACATACACTCTGCCTACACCGTTCCCCATTTGACCAATCGCAAAGGAAATAAGAAGAGCTTCTTTCAGGTATGGCCCTCTAACGGTGGGATCACAAGTCAGCCAGATTTTGACCCAATATTACCCACTTCGACTGGAGTTACCGATACCAGGAGCTTCAGTAGCTCAGTAGGGGCGAAATATTGGCATGTACAGTTTTTTTAATAACGTTTGAGGTTAGGTGTTTTCCCACCCAATCACACATATTTTTCACTGGAGAGTCCCTGGAAGGTTTCAGCTACTCTAAGCAGCTGGATTCCCCAGGAGAAACCTGGCAACTTTTAGTTCCGATGGGGCTGGTAACTTGCGTTGCATTGGAAGTTTACCAGCCCTATCGGCATAAGGAGGGACTTAAGGTATTAAGTCGAAAAATACAATTGTGCTAGAAAGGTATGTCACATGGCAAGCACATAACCTTTCAGCATATTTTGCACTTTCTACGAAAAAATAGTTTTCATGCTGCCACAAACACGTTATTTCCATTGACCCCTCCTTTATTAGCATGTGATAAAAGTGAAACAAATCTTGTAATACATTAAACTAATTGGTATTTTTACTCTGACAATAGTTTACTACACTGCAGAAGAGCACTGCAATGGCACACTTTTGAATTATTTTCTAGCCATTTCATGAAACAATGCATTATATGGGAAGGTTGTGGGCACGAGAGATGAAACTCATTCAAAAATTAAAATGGAAACATTGAAACATGTGTCAAACAGATCTACTCGTCCTTTTGAAATACTAGCCTAACTTTGTTCTTCAGTTCGGCAATAACATAAAACATTCGCTTCAGTGACTGGAAATGCGGTGAAAATGATATCAAAATGCGATGCAGCGCACGCAACAAAATTCGCTTTATTTATTTAATTGTTTACTTACCTCCGTTCATCCATATTCCGGTGTTTACTACCCCCCACCCTGCCCCTCTCCCGCCCTGCCTCACCGCCCCACGGAACTCCCTCCACCGGCCGCTACTGACCTGCACTGCTCCCACAAATCAAGATACAAACTTAAATTGTAGCTTTCAATTTCAAATTCCTTTGCATGTGAACTGTTTTAAAAATTACATGTTTTCAATTTTGCTTTTTATGTGCACGTACTTTATTAATCTGCTAATATTATTTAATTTTACAAACAGTAGTGAGCCCCCTGAGTAGGCGTTGCGGACCTCCCGGGATCCAATGGTTATGAACCACTGTTCTGTTTTGAAAAAGGCACAATATGCTGTTTGTGAACATCCCAATGAAACATACAATGGAAACTACAGGAGGATTAACAGCTCAACTGAGATGAAGAGAGTTCATTAAAATAAAGTCACTTTGACATGACGTATATATGGCCTAGAGACAGCTTTACCTGTCTTACCAGTCTCATATAATACACAAGCACTGGCAAAGACAATTGGACCGGCATTGGCTGCCAGCCTTTTGGTTTTGTCAATGCTTGTGTTGCTATGTCATGTATTTCTATAAAACTTTATTATTGGGTAAGCTGATGGTCCCTCACCATAATTTAAATATAAACATTGGCTAAAAGCATAACTCTATTTTCGCCTTCATAAAGTATGCATTGCTGTAGTAGTTCCGGGCACTGAACGGAACTACCATGTGTGTGTGGATGTGTTCCAAGTGAAAGAGTAGAATGCCATCACTCACAGTAAAGTTATCCAATGGCTGAAGTGGTCTGACCCATTGCTGTATGCTAAGTGGGTGGAAGAAATATGTGACTGGCACAACAACTGACTAGTGAGGTGTTGGTTAACGCCGGACCATAGAATCCACACATACATAGTGAGGGCCTTTTGATCAGCCCTGTTCATACACTGATCAATCCAACTGTCATTCATATTTTGCTTTTGCCCATAACAGAATAAATCATTCGGTCAGCTCACTTCTTGCACTGAGACTAATGACATTTGTCTTAATCGTAGGTCCTCGTTCATCTAAAATACGTGTGTTTTTGTGTGTTTAAAGTATGTCTTCAGGTTACGGTAATTCAAAGCATCGTATTGTGACCTTTGCATTCAAACCCAGTCAAAATAAACATATGACTTGCACAGATGACATTACCTGGAATTATGCATAATATATTTATGCATACATTATGGCTTTTCCATGTATTAACCTGATAGATGCCTGGAATAAGCCATGCAATTTGCACTTAGTGAGTTTAAGTAGCATTTCAGTCCTTCAAAGTTGGCCTTTAGAAACAAAGTGCAGATCAATGGGGAGGTGACACACATTGAAGAAGACCTCAAAGTAAAAAAAAAAAGACACAACTAACAATCAGTGCTTACTCGTAGAGTATTATTAGTAATATTGCACAACACTACGAAATTAACACTTCTTTTTAGGACTGGCTTGACAGGGGACCTGTCTGGAAGACAAATTGCTACAGATTCTTTAAAATATACAGAGAGTGGGCTTTGATTCCACCCAAAGGAGTAGTAATTTTAGCTAATTCTATTGACTATTGGTGTGTAATTCCACCTTTGAGGAAGTGCTTTCACAGCGATGCATCAAAGACCATTTTACATTTGTAAAGTACATTCAATCGTCAAACTGTATGTCTCACTCAATTTTTTATTTCCTATTTGTATTCTATGAAAAAAGGCAATCTTTTTTGCTACTTTTTCCCCAGACAAGTAGACAAGAGAGGAGGCTTTACGGTGATAAACACTGCTTGCGCATGCCAGTGGTTAGTTACATGTATTGGTACACTAAAGTTAGACCTATAGTCTTTGTCAATGTTTGATTAAGCAGCATCTCATACAAAATCTCTCCAGGTTCCAGAGGCTGTAACAGCAGATGTCAGTGTCAAAAATATATTATTGCACAATTTTTGACTGTGGTTGAAGCAGAAGCTTAAACAGCACCAGTGGGAGTTCTCTCAGTGCTGAACGTTGCACAATGGCATTTGAACTGAGATCTTGTCTTACTTACATGTTCTAATCACTTCTAGGTGCTAGACTATTAAAATATTGGAATGTTGAGCGCTCCATTGAAAACAATGAAGTGCTCTGGGATTCTAACGGCTGGTAGAAGCCCGGAGGATCAACATTTCAATATTTAACAAAGGCCTCACGGAGCCCGCTGGGATTTCAACTCCCTCGGGCTCCGTGAGGCATTTGTTTTACAAATTAGAACATTCTGCTCTCTAGTGGCGGAATGTTCTAATAGCTTTAGATCCCTCCGTAGTTGACTCTACCGGCCATTAAAGGCCCTCTCCCTTGTTATAGGCTGGAGCGGGCATTTAATGGCGGGAAGAGCCCGCTACGGGGGGCTCTAAGGCTATATTAAATAACAAGGGTGCACAAGCACTGCCTTCCTCTGAAACTATATAAATAAAAAATTCTATAATTTAAAATGTTGCAGTGTAGCCACGCTGATCAGTGCAATCCCCAAACAATAAGCACAGAGACACCTTGCATAAACAGGAACAGAATATTACACATTTAAAAACCTGATTATTTAATCTACACATTTTTTAAGCTGTATAAAAAGTAAGTGGATCAAGTCTAAACCCTATTTGGACTACACTATGTGGGGTTTCACTCAGAGACTTCAAATGTTGAAAGTTTCCGAACTACTGGGGTGAAATCATGCAGGAATAAGCATGGAAACAATATTTTTAGCAGTGCCCCAAAACGTGTAACGGGGAGCACTTTGCAAGCTACCCCTCCCTAAGTAACTGATGGCCCGGTACTGGTAACCCCGGGGTTAGGGCAGCGGTGGCCGGCACGGATCGGAGGTAGGGGGGCACAGGACGCGGGGGAAGCGGGTATTAAAAAATAAAAGAAAAGAAAAAACTTACCATCTCGCTGCTTCCTCCCCGCGTCTCTCCTCCGTAGTCCCTCGCTCGGCCTGAACAGGAAGCACACCCTGGCTCCCAGTCAGCCAATCACAACGCTGCCTTAGCCGCACTGTGATTGGTCTGAACACCATGGTTCAGTGCTCATATGCTGACTGGGAGCCTGGGCATGTTCTCCACGCAGGCTATAATGCAGCCTGCATGCAGAACATGCGAAGTGCGCATGACTGTTCGGCCAGCCCAAGAGGGCTGGCCAAACAGTCATTGTGCACTTAGGATGTTGCTACCACTCCTCCCCTGCCCTGCTCTG
Source organism: Calotriton arnoldi (assembly GCA_963921515.1). NCBI lineage: Eukaryota > Metazoa > Chordata > Amphibia > Caudata > Salamandridae > Calotriton > Calotriton arnoldi. The sequence continues at coordinate 122,052 of CAWUFW010006192.1, forward strand.
TGAGCAGAGCAGCCCCGCAAAGCTGCCACAGTAGGACAAAATAAAATGATAATAATGCGAGTTATTATCATTTTATTTTCCCTTTATTTTACTGCTACAAAGCAGTGGGGCCACGCTCCTCCGCCTTAGCGGAGGAGCCACCACTGGGTTAGGGAAAGTAATGGATTGATTTATAGCCCACCCTTGAATGATTAGCTTCAGAGATATGAAAAAGTTAATCTCCTTGAAAACGTCTTTTATTGCCACATAACGCCTGACGGATTATTACACTATTTACAAGGTACTATCCTTTGAAAATCATTGAAAGGAATCATGGGGAAGTTAAATGAAATCCGTTTTAGAAAATACCCTAGTTGCATGTAGACAATGATATTAAGGTACGTTTCTTTCTCAACACACTGTGGTAAATATCAGACTACAAAAATATTGTGGCCAGAATAGCTACAAAATTTCGTGAAGGTAAGTATATATAGGTAGGTATAGATTTACTATACTTAGCTCCTATATTCTTAACTCCTCATCGATGTACTTTGTAGATAACATCCTCAAGATGAGGAGTAACTCCATACTTACCAATATATACTCACATTCACAATATTTTGATAGTTCATATCCAGGCTACAATAGTTTTGTAGCATGACATTTTTGAGCTCGATATTCCGACAGATACAGCACTCGCTGCACTACTCAGTGTTTCTTACTGTGCAGTTTGCGTGTTGCTTGAAGCTCTATGTCTCTCTTCGAAGATATTATTCAGCCTGTATCTAGTGGCAAGTTGCTCCATTAAAATATTGTGAAAGATCATGACCAATTCAGATGCTAACAAAAGGGAAAGGGCAGCGACATAGCCTGACTGTGAGAGAGTGAACATGTCTAGTTCTTTTAGACCATGCTCCATTCCCAGGGCACAAATAGCGCGATATCTGTTATGTTCCCCTGCACTGCTTTTAGTCATGATTCAATTATTGTACCATTTTTTTCGAAATAAAAATACTCGACAATTGCTGCTGGTATAAAACCAAGAGTGAAGCAGAGTACAGCAGTTTGTAAATGACTCTCAAAGGCACCAGCATATTGTTTTCCCTGGTGGACTCCTCATTTAGTCTCAGTTTTTTCTCCTCAACTATTCATCTCCTGTGACAAGTGTCAATTATGAGCAAAAGATTTATGGGATGCGATAGACAAACTAGAATTTACAAATTATTTCCTGTGGAAGCGGACAGGTGTAATGACCGAGAGAGCTAGCTGTAATTGAATCGCTTGCTGCGATCTACTCTGTCATAAGAAGATGTCAAATTCAAGGCTGCTCTATGTGAAATTTGTTTTTTCTTTTCAATCACACAAACCCATTTTGCTATGTTCCTGCTAATGTCATTCAAGTTAAACCTGTCTGCCAACAAGAGTAATATCTTCAGCAGACAGGAATAAGTATAACCTGGGGCTTAATGGTCTGCGTTTTTCCTTGGTTATTAGATAGAGCAAAACACAATTGAAGGCTCTTTGGTATTAAAATGGGACATTCAGTTTCAGATGAGACCAAAACATTTTTGGTCCTCAACACCTGTGCAACAATACACAAACCAGAAAAGGGGAAGAGGCTATAACATACCGCACTTGACAGCAAAGTTTTTTATGAAAATATAGCAATTAATTCCTATTATTGCTGAGGGCAAAGAACCTAGGAGCACTCCCCTTTACACTCCTAAATAGAGAAAAGATTCCCTTAAAACATAACACATTAGGTTCAGCACCTCATAAATACGTATATCATAATGTATTAGGCAATGTGTACACAAAGAAAAATCCAATTTGTAGATGCGATCTTTTCTTGTATAAAACTGTTCTTTATTGTGTTTTCATTAAAATCCACAAAGCCATAGCTAACGCGTTTCGTCTCACACAGAGACTTCTTCAGGGCGCAATAGTAACTTGACAGTGAAGACACGAATCAATTAGATATTCAAGTGTGAGATCCAAATAACACCTTTAGCCCTGATATTTGGCAAGGTAACAGAAAAGTAATTAAAACTCCACTCTTATATCAGGAGTAGGACAAGAAGACGATTATGAGGGTCAGTATTGATTTTTCAACCATCAGCGTAATATAGTGCAACGCCAGATATGTAAAGCCGGTTCTTATGCGAATGCTCAAATTGGCAGTTCACGAACGTCCTCATATCCAAAAAGGTGGCATGGTGGCCGATCAAGTTCGTACAGGTCAGTTTCGAAAACAATTATTGTGTAATAGAAAGGGAGCTCATAGTGTACTATGATAAAAATTTCAGAAACACATTTTGATTCCTCAATGACAATTCGTCCATGACTAATATCCGCAAATGCAAAAACAACAGTTGATGGACAGAATGCAGAACAATGTCATACATTCACCCCAGTACAGAGATCTGGGCCTAAATCCATCATTTTTTTGCTCACCGTGCCATTCCAGTTTGAACCCAGCCATATGCAAATCAGTCTTGACCCTGTGCCTCGTGGGAACAGTCCAGCCCAAACTGCCAAGAGAGGTCCTCCCTGGACTGGAAACAAGCATCCTAGGACAGGTTTCGGGGTTTCACCCCTCTTCAGCCAGGATAGCTTGATTCCAGTGGCATGGAGAGCACAGGACCCACGTCTGGGCATACCCGTCCCACTCGGGGTGACAAATGCAAAAACAACAGTTGATGGACGGAATGCAGAACAATGTCATACATTCACCCAAGTACAGAGATCTGGGCCTAAATCCATCGTTTTTTTGCTCACCATGCCATACCAGTTTGAACCCAGCCATATGCAAATCAGTTTTGACCCTGTGCCTCATGGGAACAGTCCAGCCCGAACTGCCAAGCCAGGTTCTCCCTGGACTGGAAACAAGCATCCTAGGACCGGTTTCGGGGTTTCACCCCTCTTCAGCCAGGATAGCTTGATTCCAGTGGCATGAAGAGAACGGATCCACGTCTGGGCATACCCGTCCCACTCGGGGTGACAAATGCAAAAACAACAGTTGATGGACAGAATGCAGAACAATGTCATACATTCACCCCAGTACAGAGATCTGGGCCTAAATCCATCGTTTTTTTGCTCACCATGCCATTCCAGTTTGAACCCAGCCATATGCAAATCAGTCTTGACCCTGTGCCGCAAATGTACAAAGAACTATGTACTCATAAAATGGAACTGAAACAAAAGAAAATGCTTGTATTTGGTAGAACTCCATAAAAGCCTCACTAAATATAGCAGAAGGACTTATCAGAACGTTGAAAAGCACTTTAAAGCTAGTTCACTAGTGAGAAATGTTATGCCATACTGTGGCATAACATTTCTAAGCGTATACCTTACGAGTTTCACACTTGGCATATACAATAAAGTTTTAGAAACAACAAATGAGTTAAAAGAAAAGGCTAGGGAGATCATAACTTTCTTAGTGACTAGCCTATGTTGGAGGGTGAAACCTTCAAATATCAAATTGAACACAACTGGCACACCTAGAAAAAAGTCTCTAGCTGCCATTAACCTATCATAATTTCAACGACGAGACTTCTAACACTTGAGTTTACGCTTTTAAAAAAGACGACAATAAAGAAAACATCAAACACAAAACTCCACTTCGGCAGGTGATGTTTGGGTGGAATCACAAAGGATGGAGCATCTGCAGCAGATGACAAGGAATGTACATGATTCAAGCTGGTGGGCTCAGTTTAGGCACACCTATATTATGTGAGTTTTGCTTTTTCAATGGAGTTATACAAAGGCAAATATGGCTCTGATGTACGTGAACTACATACAATGATAATTGTCGGTCTAAGAATTGCAGGCACATGGTGAGGAGTATCTCTGCTCCTTATTCTTGCTTCTCTACATCTATCCAACTAGAAGAGTGATTAGTGATTCCAGAATTCAACGAGGAAAGAATGAGAAGGGATATAAGAAGAGCAAGCTACACCTATTGTCAAGTAAGATCTAGGAAAGGTAAGAGAACACAAGGGGCTAAAATCTCCAGGTCTGCCAAGAAATGTTTCTCTAGAAACTCACATAGAGAGTCAGTTCAGTAATTTAAACAGTCGTGGGGCAGGTGAGCCACACATGCACACTCATACATACTCACACTCACTCATCTACATGCACACTCACCTACACCCATACTTCACAACCACGCACACATACACCCACTATTCACAATTACATACACATACGCAAACACATTGCCAGCATGCACGCACTAATACACATACATTCACACATACACACAAACATACACATGCATGAACTAAGCATTTTAAAAAAAACTTACCAGGCTGATGCGGTGATCTTGGTGGTGGGAGGGAAGCTTCTGAGATTCCTAGTGGGTTGGGACTGCTGCATCCCCTCAATGGCTGACCCTTTGGTCAGCCTTTGCGGGGAGAGGGAAGATACTTACTCGTCACAGAGTGGGATGGGGCCAGTGAGAATTGCTGACTCCACCCCACTATGTGACGAGGTGTCACTCATTGATACTTACCCTTGGCACTTCAGGGCTTAAAACAGAGGCTCCCAGATTCAAATCTATCTGTGACATGCCCCTTCGTCATGAGGGGGAGGACCTCGAGGCACTTTGCAGGGCTGAGCAGGCCATGCCCACTGGGCTGTGAAATCAACAGCCGAGCAAAATTCAGCTCAGGTAGCCAGGCGCCTGCGCATTTAGCACATGTATAACACTTGGCTGTCTGACCTGAACATACTGTCTATCAGGTTGGCCTTTGCTCAGCCTGACAGACACTTTTAATGTCTGCAAAATGTGGGGAGGCAGGGGTCCTCCGCTCTTAAGGACAGGCTAAGCCTTTAGAGAGTACTTGATTCAAGGTGAGGATTCGGTGGCAGTTGAGTTGAGTCCACAGAATGAAAAGCATGCTCCCAGACAGTTGCTGGATCATCTAAGAAGCCACATGTGACACCTAGATCTAGACACCCCAATGTTACGGCTGAACTATGATTGCAGTAGTTTCAGGTAGCGGAACTGACGGGTCTCCCTTTCACAAATCTTTTCTCTTGTGGTTTTGAGAAAATGGTGGAAGCTTGAGAACATTTTAGTTGCAAGTTTCATGACAAAGCCTCTCCCTCTCTGGGATATGCAAAAGCACCTTATAGCAGTGGTTCACATTGATTTTTTATCATCCAGTTTAGTGTGTAGACCTCTGGTGTTTGCAAATGATGCAATTTTGAAGGGCACTGTTCACAAGTGGTGAGGAAGCAGCCCTTATTAACATATATTGAGGTTAGCATCTCTGAAAGATGAAGATGTGCAAGTGTATCATTTTATTAGTGAAATAGGAAATTTAAACATTTCAGTGTCGCTAGGTTATGAGGTTTGCGCTTCAGAAAGTTCTAAATCAGTTCACAGATGTGCCGTTTGTCCTTCTTGTGCCTTACTAAGAGCCTAGCACCAGCAGCAACTGTGTTTCACCAGAAGGGGCTCACTGTCTACCTTCTGCACTTAGGTAGTGATCAATTATGAAAACTCTTATCTGTCCCCAACACAGGAGCTACATTTCCTGCACCAGCACTGTCAAGGTTAATTTTCGTATGGCCCTGTGTGTGTTGTTCCGTCTTAAGAAATTATACCAAGGCTCAGGATCTGATTAAATACTCTTTTGCAGTAAGTGAAAAAAAATATGAGACAGTGGTTCGGGTTCAAGGACACATGGTGGTGACTGTATTTCTAATGCAATGGGCTTGACTGCACTTCTATTTAGTAGTGTCTTCTCACCAACTTCACTGGACTCCAAGAGTGCAGTCTCACCCTACATTACAGACACTTTTTCATGTTGGCAAAAGTGGGACATTAGCTTAGCGGAATTCCATTCTGCTCTTTATGACCAATAGTAAGACCAATGGAAGCAAGCAGACAAGGGAGGAGACAACTGTCAAGGTGATTCAGGGTTTTTAGTATCTACAGAGAGGATAAGCCCATCAACAATGGCAAGAAAAAGGGATGTTGGAGCCATACTTCAATTAAATATATGTAATCTCCATTGCTGCTAGTCCTTCTACCCCATATCACAGCCCTCACATACTGCCCTGCTTCCGTGATGGACGATGGACTCCAGGGCTTTGAGTCTTGGTCAATACCAGGTATCAGAGGAAGAGGTGGTTGCCATTTTTACTACAGAATTAGTATTTAGTTTTTAAAAACTAAAAAAAAAATGGTTCTTATTTGGCATGTGAAAATGAAGAGTAGCACTACAACTAAAAGGTAAGTAAACATAGCAATCAATCATTTTATATGGCAGTGGAGTACAACCTGCTACAAGTGGGTATACACATATACATTTTAAGCTCCATTTCTCTGAAACAAACTTGCTCTTTTCTCCACATCTAACATCGACCACCTTCCATTTTGCAAATGTCTTAACACAATCCTGTTTCCTTTGCTTTTCTCAGTCCTTATACTCTGCTTAATGCGTAGCACCTAGAAACCAATGAGTGTATCTGTGGTTTACAAATTTACACACTACAGGTGGAATAAGCTTATGGATCATCAATCTTAGAATTCCTGAGGTTGGTAAATAATGTAGCCCAGATAGATAGCACCAGTTATCAGTAGTCGTGGTCTTTACAGAACTGCTGCAACTAAGTGGCTATTTTTATAAATGTGATAGCAAGTCTTCAAGAAAATCTGAACAATACACGAAGAAGAAAACATCAATAAAGAAAATGTGTCTGTGCAATAATTACTGTGAGTAGGCATAACTTAATTTTTTTAAGTGACTCAATACTGTCACCAACTTAACTCTAATTAACCTTTCCATGTGGTTTAATAATTTGCAAATCTCTGAAGGTGTTTGAGAATGTCGCTCACTGTAGCCCTAGTTTAATCAGACAACTTACTGGCATGATCTGAATCAGAGCAAAATTTATGAATGATGTTGTAGGCTCAACTTGTTGATCTTCATTACCTGAGTTATAAAAGTGTTGTCCATAACAGTCCTTTAATAGATATTTTAGAGCGTAACGAGGAAATAAATATTATATCATACTATAGTTCCTCTGTTAATATTCATTACCTACTAAGACACAATGACAACACATACTTGCTGCAGAGCTCTACGGTATTGTTCTCCAACAACCAGAGACCTGCTGTGGAGATTATGAGCATGTCTGCACTACCTGCAGATCAGGGAGCACATTCTACAACCCCAGTCTTAAATGTCAGAGTTCAATAATGATGCTAAAATGGTCGACCATTCACTGATACTATACGTTTGTCCTGTTTCACGCATATAAACGACATTATTAGTCTTAAGTATAGGGCTATGATGGTTGTAAAGTTGGATGTTCTGGGGTTTCTAACCAATATCGTTCCTTGAACATGAAAACCTGTGAAAATCATATTTTTCGACGCACCGGCCCACCCAAAGGCCATTTTTGGCCAGCAGAAAATCCATTTGTTTGCGGCTGATCTGTGGTGCAACTGCCCCTTAACTTTTGTCTCCTACTAATACACAAGCAAAATATTTTTCTCTCTGGAAAAATTACTTCCTCTAGCACAGCTGAAACTTCAAATGCAATTTGCACCCTTATTCCATCATGAATTACCCTTAATTGTGTGGACAAATGAGGACTAAAAGCCACTGAAAAGATTTGTGACTGCCACAAAGTTATATATATTTATGGGTATTTACCGCATTCTCAATGGCAACCCTATGCCATTATCCTGGGAAAATTTGCGTTTCCACCTCTAACATATAGATATACTTACTACAAAGGACAATCCTTCATGCTGCCATACTTTCCACAGTAGTGCAGGATTAAGGGTTAGAAACATCCTCAAATTCTTCACTTTGAATCTAAACCCTCACTCAACATTTTTGGTGCCATATGTGCATATTGCAAAACAGGTTCTGTCTAAATGTAAAGTCCTCACTTAACAGAGCATTATAGCATAGAAATAGTTAACAACAAGCAAATATTTACTGCTTACCCCACTGATTATTGCTACGCTAAATCAAATGTCTGCACTTCTAAGCACTTTTATAAATATTGTGAGGTAGCCTGGGTATGTGCAATAGCAGTCTATGTATAAAGTGAAAACAAAATATTTGTATTATTATTTTGTATTTTTAGAAAAATAATTTCTAGCAGGAGATATAAATAATATCAATATGGTACAGACTTTAACAATACTAATAATAATTAGAATAACTTGTGTATTTCGTGGTGCTTCGTGCCACACTTTTGCAGTCGGTAAGCGCTAAAAATAACAGGTGCTATTATTATATAATTTACTGGTATTCAATTTATCCACCAGAGAAAGATGGAATTCTGGGTCAGCCTTGCTGCGATTCAAATGCATGACCTTCAGATCAGTGCATGTTTCAGCAGTGAACGTTCAATTTACTGAGCCATCCTGATTGCATAAACAGTTACATCTAACACATTTGTCTTTACAAAAGGGTAAAATGGAGGAGGCCTCAGAGCCTGATTTGGGGGGGGGGGGTGGTCGGTGGCAGCTGCTCTCTTTAGAATGCGAACCAATTTGCAAACTTGCTCATCTGAATATGTGTAAGGCAAATAGCATTCACAGGCTGAACCTATTTCTATAAATATTGTCACAAGGTCTATCACATTTTTTAATTATCATCCACTTTCATTTCTCACAGTGATGCCATAACTTACTATAGCTACGTGTACTTTCCATATTGGCTTTTTTATGAAGGTTAATTTATTTTCTAAGCATACCCAATCAAACACTATGGTGAAATATATGAGAAAATGCCATGAGCAGGGATTGAATTCAATTTTCTGTTTACTGGTTAGCACTCCTATTAGCATAGAGGCAGCAGTGAAATGTCGATTTGCTATGCAATTTCATTTCTTTTTAAATGCATGAGATGTGGAGCATTTCCATGGCATTAAAAAATGTAATTATTGCAATCGATCATATTTCAAGTTGCATGATTAATGCCATTAGTCAGTCAATTTTAACAACCAGATTAACCCCCTTTGTGAAATTCGTTCAGGATCGGTCTTTGGGAACATTCTTTTCTCCTTCCTCCTTCCAAAAAAACTGAAAGAACATGAGCAATTTACTAACATCAGCATACTAGAAAAGCCAAGGCATATTCACCTTTTGGGTACAGAGTTTAGAAAATTGTAATAAAACACCCGCTTTGTACATTTTCACATCTACACCAAATCCATGTTAAATCTTAACCTTATTATAATCTCTCTTTAGATTAGAATTTGGAATTTATTATTTGTTCGAAAGAAGGCTGGGTCGAAATTGCTGCTACAGTGTTAGCAACTGCCCCTTGAGCCTAGGTGGATAGCTACTGAATTCAGGTAGCCAGGCACGACCGGTGCAGGTAAGAGCGGCGGGGCGGGGACTGGTGGGGGGGAAGTTGACAGACGACGGAAAAGGGAAAATAAAATTGAAAAAATATAACCACTTACCTTGCGCTTGCCGCATCGCTGACTCGGCGATGCGGCGAGCGCAAGGTAAGTGGTTTTCTTATTTCTTTTTTTCCCTATTCCATGGTCTGTCTACTTCCCCCGCCGCACCATCTGCAGGTAACCAAGTGTAAGCTCAGGAAGTGTAACTACGAATGGCAACAGTGGAGATTAGAAGGTAGGGCATGAGAAGACCTCCTGAGATGGGAGAAGTCTAGTTTAGCTGGCAGAGCTGCCATTTGCTGCCTGTATTCCTTTAGCTTTTAGAGACTGCAGAGATATAGCCAGGACACTTTATTCTTTCTCCAGGTACAATACAATCAGAGGGTTCAGGATCAAAAACGCATAGGGCAAAGAGCTCCTGAAGTGACTCCTGATAACAAGGAAGTTCCTCAGAGTGTTTTTCTTGACTAAGGAGCACATCGCTAGCAGTGTGGTGACCAAGATTTCAGGTAGATTTCATGAGTTTTCTTCTGCGTCAAAAGAGCAATTGCTTGTGTTGTTACTCCTGCAAAGACCACATGGGCTCATTTCACAAACATTTTGCTGTGAGTATGGCTTGTAGTACTAATGATTTACTCCATAATTCCAAGAGTTATCCAGGATCACTACAAGAGTAAGAGCCTGATTTAGAGTGTGGCCGACGGGTTATTCCGTCACAAACATGATGAATATCAAGTTTGTCTTATTAAAGTTCATTATTTCCTATGGCACTTATAATTCATAAACATTTTGCTGTGACTATGATTTGTAGTACTTATGGTTTACTCGATAATTCCAAGAGTTATCCAGGATCAGTACAAGAGTAAGAGCCTGTTTTAGAGTATGACAGACTGGTTATTCTGTCACAAACTTGATTAGAAGTACATTTTATCCTATGGCACTTGGAAGGAAGACAGGAAATTTGTCACGTTTGTGGCAGAGTAACCTGCTCAGCAAAAACTCAAAATCAGGCCCTAAATCACATTTACCTAAAGCAAAATCTTGGTGATAGACCGAGAAATTGTCTCATGAACCTATGCATGTTTCTCCTATTCCATGATATTGCTCCACTTTCAATAGTTCTTACCTTCTGCAAGGAAACCAGCAGGACTGATTAGCTGACTTTTAGTTGCAGCCAAGCTTAGATTGTCAGTTTTTGCACACCCTTGGATGCATTCACCCATGACTACACCTAAACTGAACTTTCCTTCTGGACTGGTGACATGTGGGTATGATTATTTCATTGTAGGGTAGAACATCCACAGGACAGAGTGGATGCAAATATTGCAGCATTTCCTTTTTTACTTAAAAAGAACACATTAGCATTTCAAATGGCAGGGCGGGAAACACAGAGATTTTGGATGAGTGAGAGGCACCAACAGTTTTTGTTGAAGGCAGGCTGCAGGGCTGGGCTTCTAGCAGTGAAACAGGGAAACACACAAGTGGTTTTTTAAGGTGGAGAAACGGGGTGTCTTACAAAAAAACATGGCCTTCAATTGTGATGTAAACTGCAACTTCAATGTAGGGATTGGAGACGTTTGTAAGCTGTGATTTCAATGAGATGAGAGGGGGTGTTTGTAAAATGACAGCTCACTTGTTCTGAAGCAGTGAATTTGAAATTAAAGCTGCTGAGAGACACACAAGCGAACACAAGAAATAGATTAGGGTTGGGATCTTTTTAATGGGAAAGTCAGGAGATAATTGGTATAGCCTTATAACCCAATGTGGAGGGGTATACCCGTTGTTACAGGCCCTGAAGCTGATTTATAGGCTGCAAGTCACAAGCAAGGACCTATAACAAGGAAGAGGGCCTTTAACAACGGGTCTAGACAGAGGCAGAAGGGCTATAAAGCTAGTAGAACATTCTACCCAGTGAGGCTAGAATTTTCTAAATTAAAAAGGAAGAAACAGAAAGACAAAGTTTGGAATGTTGTAGCAGAAGGCTTAGAAAAGCCATTAGTGGCCCTGAGCCACCCCATTGTCTTTAATGGAGCTCCCTATATTCTAATGAACAAATACACATTATTACCTTCACTTTTCATTTGTTTCACACAAAGAACTACTTGTAGGCAGGGAAAGACACACAGTGTGTTCTAATCTGGGCTCAAATCTAGTCCTTATTTAAACACAGCTGAAATTTGGACTCAATACAACCAAAATAACAAAAGCAATTTGCAGTCTTCCATTTGACACATAAAAAGTGTCAAATAGGATGATAAATATATAAAATATTTGTGGTCAGGGCATTGCACCACCACCTTTTCTACCGACTCCCCATCGGAAAACATTACTTTCGTTTTTATGGATTACGTAAATAGATTGATAAGTAATTGTGATAATACAAATAGCGGACATGCACAGTTCTGTCTTTAATATCATGAGCTGAATATTCTCCAATGGAACGAAATATTTTTTATCAGTGAGCTCTTAAGGATAAAAGGCAGAGTCGGCACTGCAGGGCTTCAAATATACCACCTTTCGTTTTCTGAAGGACCTCAGTCGCAAATTTAGTAGCATGTGGCCACAAAAGTCTTATTCCAGAACAGTGATGTTAGTCTATAGGCTTAACCCCTTCGCCGCGGTGCGAGGGAGGGCGGGGTTGGGTGTGGCGCTGCAGTACTCATGACGGCTCCCGGCCGTCATAAATCACGGTGGGCGTGTGTTCATGACGGCCGGGAGCCGTCAGAACTCCGCCCACTGATTAATTCTCCCGCACAGGCGGGAAATTAACAGCGCATGGGCGGAGCGTCAACGTTCTGACGGCTCCCGGCCGCCATGAGCACACGCCTACCGTGACTCATGACGGCCGGGAGCCGTCATGAGCACCAAAAAGGTTAATATCTATCAACCAAAACAGCATAGCGTACTAATGCTTAAAATTTCAGAAGAATTTGTTTGTAACAAATATCGTCCGGTTCTGTGACTACTGCAGATGAATCCGAGGACCCCCACAATATTAAGTTTTCTGCTAAACAAACATTTCCTTTGTTATTTATTAGTCATGTTCCCTATATTACCCTCTTTGGAAACTCCGTTGTTCCCTGGTCACCACCACTCATTATCTGGAAGATATGTTCTCAGAAAAATAAAGTTTCAGAACTCCCTCTACTACCAATTCATACCTTAAATTATCTATTCTGCATTCTTCTCAGGGGTAAAGCAATGGCGTAGAACAACACACATTGCAGTTAAAAGACCATTTGTTTAAATCTATCTGCAAAAACATTTTTATATTGCAATATGGACGTGCATCTGATGAACAGCTTCTCAAATCCCTCTTCAAATGGTTGTCATGTGGCATTATGAACAATCAAATTCAATATAGGTGGTCTGAAATAATATTTCTGCAATGTTAGATTAGGTAATTTCCTTTTGAAGGATTGAACAGAAAGGATCTTGGGCTAACAATCTGGCCCTCCAGGCAGTGAAGACATCAGACAGTTTCTCTTCTTTTTCATCAAGAAGGCATGACTCATAGCATTGGCACACACTCTCCTATGCTTTATTTTTCCTAACAATTACTGCAAACGCATTTTGCTTTTGTTATCCACAAGCACATCCATAATCTCTGCTTGACTGTGCAAGAATAACACGCCTCTTCACCTCTTTTTATGATCATGTGAAACGTTCAGAACCTTACCTGGGTGAATGAAAATTGCACACACCAGGAAAATGAGGAATTATGAAATGTGGTGATTATTCTTGCGTGATGAAGCTCCACACTTAAGACTAGTGTCAAAAGGGCTGCGCTGCAGGGGAGTGAGCAGACGAGAGGTAGAGAACAGCAACTGTGCAAAACTAACTACCTTTTAGCAGAACTTGTACACTTTGTTTTCATGCGATTCCTATTTATTGATGAGAAACACTGCATTATAGGATTATATAAAGTGAGACGCATTTAGCAACATCACAGTTTATGGTGATGCAGCCCAGCACCATGGACTCTGGGCCTAACATGTTTTCTTTAAACCACCTAGAAATGGCAGCAGTGTAGTATGAAGAGTTATACCAAAAAACGTTATTATAATGCTGGCATTTATTGACAAATACAACATCTTTCCGTTTACCTAAACTGAAATGAGTACTGTGGTGATTTATATTGGCAGGTAAGTAGCACAGGAACTCGTGGACACCTTGCAGTTTGTCTAAAGGCTTTACAGTAGAAGCCGGTATCAGAGGAGAGGTGAGACAACAAATAACGAAAAAAGGAGAAAAAGAAAAATAGCCTCCCTGTCCGCCGCATTGCGGTCTTCTGCTCCTCTCATGGCTCCACTGCAGGCAGAGGCTCCCATACGCACCTGCAGCCAATCCTGAAGCTACTCTCGCGCATGAGAGCCTCTTCAGGATTGGCCTGAGCGCCGATGATTTGCACTCCCAGGGAGACTGGGAGCCTGTGCTTTGCTGTCTCCAACCCAAAAATGTGGCTGAATTGGAGAGAGCTTCAGTGTGCATGACGGTTTGGCCGGCCTGAGACTCTGGGCCAATTCGGCATGCGCACTTATAGCAGTGCAAGCATTCCCCGTCGGTGCCTCTCATCCCCCTGGACCCGCCCCAAGACTGAGCCGGGAAACAAAATAAAACGATAATAAACCCAAGTTTTTCACGCTGCTGGCGGGGGTGGGCGAGGAGCCACCCTGAGGCTTTATTCAGTAGGTAGGCACAGGTACAAGAATGTATAGCAGACACACCAGGAGCAGGTGTTATAGATAACTCAGCCATGTCTAACTGCCAGTGACAGTCAACATGGACTCCAATGCATAGCGTCACTGGAGAGAAGAAATGCAGGTTATAACACAGAAGTATGTAATGCTGGTATTTATTTTTTGTAGTCTCCCCATAACAGGTGGGCCCCACGAAACTGGTTGCCCGGGTATAAAGCGATCCAATGTCACGTGGAAGAAGTATCTGAATGCCTACATGTGCACTGTCAGGTTTCCCAGTTGCAGTATTTTATATAATCTCTAGTGGGGTCACTTGGGCTCAGGCAAAAGCATTTGTTAAACCTGAAATATCTTTCTTACTACTCCTGGCAGAAACTGGTAATGATAGCTGCAGCATCCCATCCAGAATTGAATCACCATAGTAACCATGCCACCTTTTCTCTTGTTTTGTGTTCCAAGCGCATGTATGGAAGCTTAACGAATAGCAGAAATAAGACATTTTAACTGTTGTTAATTTGTTGTGCACAATACACTTGGATATCACATAATGTTCCAACCTTATATTTATACAGTTGGCAATTTACACCAAGCTTAATTCAGGTAAAAAGCCACTCTACGAGGGTAAAGCAACTCAGTATTTTGAAACAGGCATATATGACACACCGCATTGAAACACTTGCTAGGGACACCACGGGTGATTTCAGGATCATCAAAGGGATTATAAGGCTCTTCTGCAATACAACCACAATGCCACCTCCTCAATCAGCAGAGAGGCCCGTCACTCTGTCTTCACTAACAAATTGCTGAATCTTAGTCATTCCATTCAGGCTGCTTTCTCATCACCAACTGCTGTCCTCTGCTTCACTACCACCCGGTAAATCCACTGCTGGACATGGGCAGACCACGCTTTGACTGTTCCTCCTTTGCCACAGTCTCAATCACTAACATGCTCAAACCTGAATGTAAGATGACCACTATTTCATCTCCCCTGAGCCCTTTCTTATTCAAGCTGTTGAAGCTAACCATCCAAGATATGGCACCATACATCCACCACACCATCAATGCCTCTCTCAACTAGGTGACTGAGCCCTTCTACAAACACAAACCTAGATCCCTCTATTTTGTTCAATAGGCCCGTCATCGTTATTAGTTCCAAGGGTATGCAAATCGCTTTCTGAATCTTTCGCATTGTGTTTTAGGGACAGAAGGGTTCTAAATGCTGGTATTTGAGTACAAGACGTAAACAAAGCCTGCAGGGCCTTACAAAACCTTTTTAAAAAAGTAGAAAAGCACAACACAATCTTCTGAATTATCTTTAACTACAAGTGTCGTCAATAAAAAATAAAAAAATTAAACGATTGCCATGAATGTTTCTTTTGTGATCTCAACGGTTGCCTGATAGAATATTGATGCTAAAATATCGTGTGGACAGAATTCCGTGGCAAAAATATCGAGGACCTAAACATAAAGAAGGTAAGTTCAAATAGGTTAGTATAGATTTACTATTCTTAACTCTACATCAACGTACCTTGTAGATCTATATAGTGAAGGTAAATGTATGTGGATTTAAGTATAGTTAAACTTTGCTTAACTATAGACAATTACCTTCCCAAAATGTTGGTCCTCGGTATTCTTGACAATATGTTTGACTCAATATTTTGACCAAACACTGATGGCAACCCAGTTTAAGACTCTTACCTTCAATAATTAAATTATACCTCAATTGGTCTGCTTAATTAATAGATTTTTAGAGTGATGATTGACCAGGCAAGATTTCAACGGCCAACAATATTACAACAGCTAGAAAATAATCACATTATTTTCCAAGTGTGGTCTGTCTGGAAGACTGGCTTTCTCGGGGAAGCAAAGGTCTCTTTTCATTGAGCCATACAAGGACATTCTCCCAGAAAATGATCCATGGATTCCGATATTCCTTTCAATGCAAATCTGAAGCATTTACTGCCTACCACAATTTTGTACAGAATGTCAACCGACACATATTTTGCTAGGAAATACTAACAATTTTGTGTCTCTAGATTTCATCAGAAAATTCATTAGTTATGTTATGTTATTAGGATTTATAAAGCGCGCGAATACCCGTGGGTGTCTTGGCGCTGAGAACAGTTGTGACCTTGCTGGCTATCTAATTCTGGAACAATCAGGTTTTCAGTCCCTTCCTAAAGGAGAGGAGGGAGCTCGCGCTTCTTAGCTCACTCGGAAGAGTGTTCCAGAGCTTAGAGGTGCCATAGAGAAAGCTGCGGC
Organism: Calotriton arnoldi; assembly: GCA_963921515.1. Lineage (NCBI taxonomy): Eukaryota > Metazoa > Chordata > Amphibia > Caudata > Salamandridae > Calotriton > Calotriton arnoldi. Next base: position 138,377 of record CAWUFW010006192.1, read on the forward strand.
CTCCCCATTTCGTAGTACGAATTCTAGGCACTGTCAGGAGTTTGGCCCCCGTGGACCGGAGTTGTCTGGTCGGTTCATACCAGTTGAAAAGGTTCTGTAGGAAGACAGGACCTGTGAGGCTCAGTGCCTTATAAGCCAGACACAGAGCCTTGAATTTTATTCGTTGTGCCACAGGCAGCCAATGCAGACTGCGAATCTCCTTAGATACGGATTTGCATCTGGGGAGGTTGAACAGTAGCCGCACTGCTGTATTTTGTACACTCTGCAGCTTGTTCAGGCACTGCTTCTGTATATTCATGTACAACCCATTGCAGTAGTCTAGTTTCGATTGAATCAGTGCTGTGACTACCGTTTTTCGAGTGTCTGCAGGAATGTAAGGGAGAATCTTCCTTACTTTCTTGATAAGGAAGTGAGAGGCAGAGACCGTGACGTTTGTGTGCTGGGTAAGTGAAAGTTTGTTGTCGAGCAATAATAATCAGAATGCTTAGAACTTGTTTTTATGCATACCGCTCTTCAACCGTTTGCAAGCTCTGTATATAATAGATGCTACTGAAGGTTCAATAAAGTTTGGCCCACTGAGTGTCAATGCACACAGGGGCTGCTGAACATGCCTGCAATGAAACCACACCTCAACTCTCGGGACAAAATATCTACGCTGGTTTGCCCTGTTATGAGATATGATCTCCCGGCTTTTCACTGGGCCGGGTCAACACCATAATTAACCAAATAAAATACAAACGTTATGAAGTAAAAATACAAGAGTTTATTACAACCAAGAGTTTCCATCTACTTTTTGAAAATGAGAAGCAAATCCTGATCTACAGAGCAAGAAACAACTCATCTGTGAATTCTTTGGCTTTCACCCACGTGCAGGCCTTTATACTAAAGCGCGTCGGGGATATTTGACTTTACACTGTCCCTAAGAATGTCCTTAACGACTGCCCACGTTTGTAACTGATCCAAGAATGATAACGCAAGGTGTCACTCTAATTTGAAGAAAATACCAATGAATAAAAATGATATGCTCTGCCTGATTAAAATGAATATTTTAATCAAATTGGAAACAATGTGCCTAATTCAAGGATTGATTTTATTCTGCTTAAGAATGCAAAAGCAAATAAATCAACCTGTCACCAACCAAAATAAAACTTTATTTTATAATTGGGCAAAGAATGAGGGAATAGAAAGAGTATTATGGGGTGAGATGAGCAGATCTCCCTCGGCTCAATCTATTTTAACTATGAAAATGTACTAAACCTTCTGATGCAATAAATTGTGCACAAAATGGACAGGCACACTTGCAGCACTTAGCCTGAATGCAATTAAACAGAAACGTTGTATTGGGAAACACACATTTGGAGAGGGTGCTTGCTCATTAAAACATAGCTTAGCTACAGTTCCTGGAAAAAAATGATAAAGCATATACGTTTGACTTCAAAACAAAAAGATGGATACAAAATATTAAGGTTAAGTTGAGCCCTGGCCTTGCAGACTGTGTTCTGGATTTTGCTTACCTTTACTCCATTCTCTCCCCAAGGCAATCCAATTGATTACAATTCAATGTTCTGTTCACTCCCTTCAGTATGGTATGGTCCTGACCATGTGGTAGCCAAACTATTATCCTTAATACACTCAACATGTATGTATTTAAGCAGACACCTCACCACCATTTTAGGATGGCCAGATTTTCAAAACCAAAAACCTAGAAAGGCCATAAACACAGACGTAGGGCTATATGTTGTGTTCTATCATGTAAGCAAAGGGGCTACAGCGAAAGCATCCACTGACAAAGGAGAAGCACATGGGCCTATCACATATATCTATAAGAAAGACTACGTATACGGACAGTGAAGACCAGTTTCAGAGGCTATGTTTTGTGCCGTGTCAGAATGTTTGTCTAGTCCATGGCGAGATAAAGAACTTTGCTGGTTGCAATGTCAGAGGAGCAGCACTTTCAATTGAGTTTTCTGGGCATTCTGGGACTTGTGGTCTTTTATTTTTTTATCAACAAAAACACAGTTACAAGTGCCAGAAAGCACAGGATGAAAGTCGGAGAGGATAAGCCTAAGTGCTTCAATGGCGAAGTGATGCTTTTGAGTCTGAAACGGGAATTATTTCATTCCCTACACAAGTAACCAAAAATTAAACATTAAGGATCCATTTTCCAGAAATAATACAACTATCACAATTGTGCAGAGCACATTTAACGGTTATTTCATTTTTTTTTTTAAATTCACGTTGAATAAATGACACATCTCCCCCTCAGCCTTCATCACCCGTGCTGTGCTGAAGCCCAAAGAAAGGCTCCTGAGCCTGGGCTTTAAATGACTGTCTCCACCTCCACATTTTTATCCCTCTTTAATACCCGCTATGTTGCATAATGAAGTGACTCAGTGCATTAGCAGAGTGAACTTCTGTCTATTGTGTGATTTAGAAAAACAAATCAGCGAAAATGTTAGCACGCACAGTATTTTAACTAATTTACACACTCTTCTGGCCCTCTGCAAAAACAAGGATGTTTTTGATTTATTAAAATATGCCAGGATGCTGGGACAGTTCTAAAAAAACTGGGACTGTCTGGATAAATCTGGGATATGTGATTATCCTACACTATTTAGAACTGGGGCTTATCTCATCACCTCTTAATGATCAGACGGTCAGAACTCACTGTATTCTCTGGGGCAGCAGCCTCTATAGAGTCTAGAAACCAGAGACAAGTGCTTCACAGACATCTGGCACATTCATGAGTGTGGCTGCCTTGCACCTTGTGTAGGAAGCAATCTTCACACCACTTCATTCTGCCCAGAGACATTCACGTTCTTACTTTATTTAATTTTATTGGGGGCTTGCATTGTGGAAACACCAGTCTCCTAGATAAGCAAGAGATCATGTTTCAAAGCAACCGGCAAGAGATTTTTTGTTTATAAAATCTTGGTGAAGGGGGTTACAATAGAGTAGTTAATAACGAAATGCAATAGCTTCAACAAAGGCCATTATTGTTGAGGCAAGAGAGGTTTCGGTACTAGGTAGAAGGAGAGGAAGGATTTCATTTGTTTCCTTGAAGTTGTGAGTGACATGACCAGCCTCAGATGAAAGATAAGGTTGTTCCAAATTTGAAGGCCATTGAAGAAGTACGGTCTTCTTGTCTTTACTGTCTTTGCCTTGAGGACATTTCTTATTTTCATGTTTGTGCTGAAGGTTTTCTGGTATGGATAGCTTTGTCTGTGATGCAAGACTTTAGTCTGATAAAAGATCTAAAGCACTAATTGGGTGCATAGAGTAGGTGATTTTGTCCTATTTACATAGATCACTGACTAGAGTATTACTGTATTACTGACTATAGTATTACAGAAAACTACTTTCAAGGAATGAGGGTAGATTCTGAGTGCCCAATGAGCAAGGAATTTAGGATGTGGATGGCGTGGAAGAGTATAATCTGGCAGAGAGGAAAACCTCAATGCAAAAACCAGCAAATTTACATTGGTAGACAGAATTTAGTAGAATCTTTGTGGGTGCAAGTTGCTGAACCCGTCTTTGACCTGGGGTTGGAGATGATAAGATCGATGAGAATTAACTTGATTTTGATAGAGTTAAGCTTGAGATGTAAAACAGATACCCATGGCTGAATAATGTTCAGGCCAGTGACCTAGGCTCTTTATTTGCTTGGGACATATGGCAAACAGTCATCATTGGATGACATTCAGGCCAGTGCCGGAGATGAAAAGACTGATGAGAATGAACTTGATTTTGATAGGACTATGCTTAAGAAACACAGCAGACAGCCATCACTGGATGACGTCCAGGCCATTGTCTCAGGTGGGGAAGGTTAGTGGCCATTGAAACCTTGAGATATAATTACGTATTGTCTGCAACAATGTGGAGCCTGATATTTTGGATTACTAGCAGAACTCTTAGGGACCTGAAATGAAGATGTAGATAAATGTAACAAGAATGTAACATTAGAGCATCCCATATCCACCACAGTCAATTCAGCAGACTCCCTCCAGGTATGTTATTGTGCTATCCTGGTGAGAGAGAAGGTTAATTCAGCTGGGAACTGTTTTGTGTCCTTGTAGGCTGGGAGGATATTGAAAAGGAGTTGGTGGTCAATGTTGTCAAAGGCAAATAACATATACCAAGGCATGCCAGGAGGCAGAGTTTACCATTATCAATAAATCGCAGCGTGTCATTAAGGACTGTAGTCAGTGAGTCTATCCTGGAGCAGAGGACGATGACTGATAGGCCTACAAGTGTCTGAGGCACACAGCAAGATTTTGAATTTGCAATTCCACAGTTCTTTTCACATCTGCCGGGGCAGGGGAGTTTGACGACAGTGTAGAGGAAAAGGAGAAATACGGAGGAACATAGGCATGTTCACTATAGGGGTCATATTGTAAGACAAAAGCAAGTGGAATCTTTCACACAGTGGTTATCTGTGTGGAAGAGATCTTTGGTTCATGATCCATCTTTAAAGAGGTGTAAATGCTGATTTTATTACATTTGATACAAAGCAAATCCTGTTAAGGTTCTAAATGCTACATGGTTACTGTTGCTCTAATAGATGATCTAAGTAATAGACAATGATATCTAGAAATAGTAATAAATGGGGGAGCAAAGAGGACACACAATTAGTTAAGTAATTATTATTACAAATGAGGAGAGAAGATTGGATTAAATCAATCATAAATATATACCTTATAATGATGTATGAATCCGATGACTCTCACTTAATCCCATTAGGGTCCTTGAGATGTTAGTTGGTGATGGTGCCCAGTGGCAAATGCATGTGATATTATTTTCGAGGCAGCACTGTTGACATTCCTATTTTTCATCCAATCACAATTTTGGTTTGCAGACTCAATATCATTTTCAGGTATCCTTTTTTGACACAAGCCCAGAAAGCTCTTTAGACTTACTGGCATGGCATACCTTAACACATTATGAGACCTGCCACTTGTAAGCCTATAGCTAAGGTAGTTTCAGTCCTGGAAACTTTTTAAAATTTTAACACATGCCTTTGGAATTTGCATTAATTATTTAAAAACTCCATTTGAAAAGTAAATGGTGAACTCTTGCCTTGAAGATCACACTGGACTCTACAATCATTTGTTCCTAACCTCACATTTGTGTCTAACAGTAGGGTAAAAGGCATCACCAGCTAAATTATTTTAACAGAACCATAAATTTATTTTGTTATCGCCATGTATTCTTCTTTGAATTAAATAATACCTCATTGGTGGGTTCCCCTTACTAGTTGCACTATTAATTTCAGTAAGGTATATATTCGACGGGCCTAAGTAAAAGAAAAGTACTCAATCCTTGCATTCATGAAAACTATTTCATGGTTTTACTAATATCTAGTTGTATGTGCGAGTAAATATGCTTACAGAGGCGTTTTTGAGCATCCAGAAGCCGGAAAAATATGACTAAGGGGTCGATTCTGATGCGGGTTGGAAAAGCTTCCCGACCGAATCGGTTGGGAAATGGTTTCCGACCCACTCGGATCGGGAAAGTCCGACCGGCGGAGTAGGATGCATCCGGATGCTTCCAGATACGATTTGGTTGAACTCCCATTGACTTCAATGGGAACATTTGTTCCTAACCGCATCAGAATTGGGCCCTCGGTCGGGAAGACACGTTCCCGATCCGATTTGGAAGGAGCAAATGCCGTTAGGAGGCCTTCCTAACCGCATCAGAATCAGGCCCTCGGTCGGGAAGCTTTTCCAACCCGCATCAGAATCGGGCCCTTAGTAGATGAACACCCAATATTGTGCAACTTTTTGGTTTTGGGTATTCACAAACTTTTGACAGGCATTTTCTCACCCTAGAAATAGTCAGAGATGTATTCCTGTCAAGTGTCGGAGTAAGTCTGTATTGTGGGAATGGAGAAGAAAAAAACCTTCAAAATGTTGGAGGTTGTAGGGGAGCAGTTTCTCAAAAGTGAGAAACATTTTCTACTTGGAAAAATAAGAAAAAGTTTAAAAGCGCAAAGGTCCTTCCTTGTGTGGCACAACAGGGCATGTGTAAATGTAAATTTACTGCATCTATCCATGAATAAACTATTACGTATTAAAGTAACGAGCAATTAATCTCTGGCTATAGAGATACATTTACCTCATCTATATTGTAAATCTGTCTAAGATCACAGTTGTGATACTCGTCTGGAAATGCCTGCTTCTACACATTTAGGTGGCAAACAAAGAATGCATACTTTACGTAGTTTCACACATTTAAATGATTCTTTTTGCCACTGATAAACAGAACTAAGTAGCGCTTGTGTAAATTACCTCTCCTTTTCTGAGTAAATCTCAATTATACACGGAAAAAAACATTGTGAATCTGGCTGATACAATCATTTGTGGAAAACAAAGCAACTCCTTAGACGTCCATTGTCGGCTAATTTTGAGACCGCTAAGAGAAATACTGACAGTGTTGCATCCCTTTGAAAGTACATGCATGCAGCACGACATTGTCAAACACAATTCCTTGCTTTTGCAAGACAAACTAACACATGCGGATGTAATGCGCAATGCATATTGACATGCATCAGAATAGAACCGGGACTGATTTAAATAAATGAGGTTTGGACCTATCAATAATGCGGTGAACACTGATTAATCACTTATTGTCAGTGACGAGAGGAAGCTGAAAATCCTTATTTCAACAGCAATTCTTTGTATATTATTTAAACAAACTCATATTGGCGTTTTGAAATGGGGACAACGTACACGTGTTTCTTAAAATGCGTTTGTAAGATTGCGCCATTGTTAACAGACATTGACATTAAAGGAAGCCACTGTGAGATCTCAAAGCTTTATTTATCTCATAGACGTTTGCGCGAGTACACACACACACTTACTAAGACAAGCCTACAGTGTTTATTTATTCGCGCAGGCACACACGCACACACAAAGACAAGCTTACAGTATTTATTCACGCAGGTACACACACACACACACACAAAGACAAGCTTACAGTATTTATTCACGCAGGTACACACACATACGCACACAAAGACAAGCTTACAGTATTTATTCACGCAGGTACACACACATACGCACACAAAGACAAGCTTACAGTATTTATTCACGCAGGTACACACGCACACACACACACACAAAGACAAGCTTACAGTATTTATTTGCGCAGGTACACACACACACACACACACACACAAAGACTAGCTTACAGTATTTATTCACGCAGGTACACACACACACGCACACAAAGACAAGCTTACAGTATTTATTCACGCAGGTACACACACACACGCAGACAAAGACAAGCTTACAGTATTTATTCACGCAGGTACACACGCACACAAAGACAAGCTTACAGTATTTATTCACCCAGGTACACACACACACGCACACAAAGACAAGCTTACAGTATTTATTCACGCAGGTACACACACATACGCACACAAAGACAAGCTTACAGTATTTATTCGCGCAGGTACACACACACACACACAAAGACAAGCTTACAGTATTTATTCACGCAGGTACACACACACACACACACAAAGACAAGCTTACAGTATTTATTCACGCAGGTACACACACACACGCACACAAAGACAAGCTTACAGTATTTATTCACGCAGGTACACACACATACGCACACAAAGACAAGCTTACAGTATTTATTCGCGCAGGTACACACACACACACACAAAGACAAGCTTACAGTATTTATTCACGCAGGTACACACACACACACACACAAAGACAAGCTTACAGTATTTATTCACGCAGGTACACACACATACGCACACAAAGACAAGCTTACAGTATTTATTCGCGCAGGTACACACACACACACACAAAGACAAGCTTACAGTATTTATTCACGCAGGTACACACACACACACACACAAAGACAAGCTTACAGTATTTATTCACGCAGGCACACACACACACAAAGACAAGCTTACAGTATTTATTCACGCAGGTGCACACACACACACACACACACACACACAAAGACAAGCTTACAGTATTTATTCGCGCAGGTACACACACACACGCACACACAAAGACAAGCTTACAGTATTTATTCACGCAGGTACACACACACACACAAAGACAAGCTTACAGTATTTATTCGCGCAGGTACACACACACACACACACACACACAAAGACAAGCTTACAGTATTTATTCGCGCAGGTACACACACACACACACACAAAGACAAGCTTACAGTATTTATTCACGCAGGTACACACACACGCACACAAAGACAAGCTTACAGTATTTATTCACGCAGGTACACACACACACGCACACAAAGACAAGCTTACAGTATTTATTCGCGCAGGTACACACACACAAGCACACAAAGACAAGCTTACAGTATTTATTCACGCAGGTACACACACACACGCACACAAAGACAAGCTTACAGTATTTATTCACGCAGGTACACACACACACGCACACAAAGACAAGCTTACAGTATTTATTCGCGCAGGTACACACGCACACACACACACACAAAGACAAGCTTACAGTATTTATTTGCGCAGGTACACACACACACACACACACACACAAAGACTAGCTTACAGTATTTATTCACGCAGGTACACACACACACGCACACAAAGACAAGCTTACAGTATTTATTCACGCAGGTACACACACACACGCACACAAAGACAAGCTTACAGTATTTATTCGCGCAGGTACACACACACACAAAGACAAGCTTACAGTATTTATTCGCACAGGTACACATACATACGCACACAAAGACAAGCTTACAGTATTTATTCGCGCAGGTACACACGCACACACACACACACACAAAGACAAGCTTACAGTATTTATTTGCGCAGGTACACACACACACACACACACACACAAAGACTAGCTTACAGTATTTATTCACGCAGGTACACACACACACGCACACAAAGACAAGCTTACAGTATTTATTCACGCAGGTACACACACACACGCACACAAAGACAAGCTTACAGTATTTATTCGCGCAGGTACACACACACACACACACACAAAGACAAGCTTACAGTATTTATTCGCACAGGTACACACACACACACACACAAAGACAAGCTTACAGTATTTATTCACGCAGGTACACACACACACGCACACAAAGACAAGCTTACAGTATTTATTCACGCAGGTACACACACACACGCACACAAAGACAAGCTTACAGTATTTATTTGCGCAGGTACACACGCACACGCACACACAAAGATAAGCTTACAGTATTTATTTTGCATTCCTGAAACACACAGAAATATGACATTTATTTGCGGACAGGAAAGTTGTATCACCCAAAGGTTCCATGACGGACTACAGGAGTTTGCAAACCTGGTTGAAAACTGACTGGTGGGATATCCATGGCAGTGGAACTATTCGACTATTTGATTGTGTGGCATTTTACATATAATTATTGATCAAAAACACTTGTCAAATGCTGTGCCATCTGCTGCATAACCTGCACATTACAACAGCTCAAACGGATCAAAGGCTACTAAAAAGGCACAGCACCTGTGCTGCACCAAGGCAGGCCAATGCAAGGGCTAACTGGTTGCCTTTCAGGCAATGATCATCGTATTCATGTGTTAAACTGGCAGTAATGTGGTGAAACCTTTGCCCAGACAGAGTATATATGTTAAAATTACAAACTAATGCAATAATAGTGCCACATTATGTTGCATAATTTGCAATTCCTTGCTGTATAATTAAGTGAACCCTGCCGCATGATTTAATCCTCCATTGCCACATGTTTCCAGTGACCCTGGCTTTACCTTGGATCTTCTATTCCTTTCAAATGGGACATGCAACGTTTTAGAAAATCAGCAACATGTTAGCTCAAATGTTGCCACGAGTGCAGCACTAAACTGCATTGTTTGGTTGCAATCAAGCCCTAATAATGCTTGCAAAGTGGAGGATAAAGGGTGGGAACAACACAAACACCCACAGGATTTTATACAAACCCCATGTCTTTTAAAGTCAAGCCAAATAGCATGATCAAGCACTGTTTTAAAGACTTTTGCCAAATGAAAGAAGGCACAAACCATGGGCATGAATCAACTTTGTGTATTTTTTTCGAAACATAATATGTATAACATTTGCAAATGTAACACAGAACACAATATAGTACTGGGTGATCATGTCATCGGTGATGGTACTTGAGGCACTTCCTCAAGTCCAAAAGTCACAAACCCGTGAATTGAGACAAATGGCCTGATTACGATTTTGGCGGATGCGATACTCCATCACAAACGTGACAGATATCCCGTCCGCCAAATTACAATTCCATTGTATCGCATGGAACTTGTAATTTGGCGGACGGGATATCCCTCACATTTGTGACGTAGTATCCCATCTGCCAAGATCGTAATCAGGCCCATAATGCTAAATCAGGCTTTGCATTATAGTGACTAGTGATGTCATCTGCATTTGACATACTATACATACAGCTCTATGCTATTTCTGTCCATTCACAAAAAGCAGCCAATTTACCTCACAGCTTTGAGTTGAGCAAATCTTAAGAAATGTGGCTTTTTGTTTTTGTGCACCTGAGAGGTATTGAAAACACTGAAGCCCACGCTTACTAATATTTGATGCAACGCAGCGCAGCACCCAAACATGCTGTGCTGACTTGCATTAAAGGGACAGAGAAAAATGCAACATATCTACTAAGATATGGCCCTTTTTTCTCTACCCCAGTGCTGGTGAACTTGTGGCTGCCATGCGCCAACGTACACATCTGTGTGCCATAGGGCAAGGGTGTGTGAGTTCTCTTAGCAAACAGTACCCTTCCAGGACAAACGCTATCCTTTAAAACTCTTCTTATTTTGCAGGTGTACTGTTCGATGCAGCACCCATGCAAATCTGGAAAAATAAGGAGAAATGAAAACATTTCTCCATGCTACACCTGCCTATGGAGGCATATGTTATTGGTAAAAATCCTTCTCTACAAATGTTAGTAAAAATGGATTTGGGTCCACACCAGTGCTTAATTTATAAAATATTAAGTGCTAGGGCTCTGACCAGGAGGCCGCTGCAGCTTGCCCCACCCATCGCGCTTGTCATCGCTGCCAAAACAATTACTAACTGTTAGACTAGGCATCTTTTGGCGTGTTTCCCCTGACTTTTTGCTTTCTGACCTCCCCCCAAGACCCAGACAGAGGTGAGAGCCTTCTTAGGTCTCACCGGCTATTATAGGAGATTTGTTAAGGGCTATGGCACCATCGTTGCCCCCTTAACGGAGCTGACCTCTAAGAGGCAGCCCAGGAAAGTGATCTGGACTGAGTCCTGCCAGAAAGCTTTTGATGCCCTGAAGGCAGCCATGTGCACGGCGCCCGTGCTCAAGGCACCTGACTTCTCCAAAGAATTTGTCGTGCAGACTGACGCTTCAGAGCATGGTGTGGGAGCGGTGCTCTCACAACTGAACGAAGAGGGCCTGGATCAGCCTGTAGTCTTCCTTAGCAGGAGACTACTTCCCAGGGAACAGAGGTGGAGTGCCATAGAAAGGGAAGCTTTTGCTGTGGTCTGGGCGCTGAAGAAGTTGAGACCATACCTGTTTGGGACTCACTTCCGGGTTCAGACAGACCACAGGCCCCTCAGATGGTTGATGCAAATGAGGGTGAGAATCCAAAACTGCTGAGGTGGTCCATCTCCCTACAGGGAATGGACTTTACGGTGGAGCACCGTCCTGGTACAGAACACGCCAACGCAGATGGTCTGTCCAGGTTCTTCCGCCTTAGTGAGGAGAACTCCAATGGGGTTGGGTAGTTCTCCCTACTTTCAGCTGGAGGGGACATGTGTTAGACTTGGCATCTTTTGGCGTGTTTCCCCTGACTTTTTGCTTTCTGACCTCCCGGTTTTGACTCTGTTTTTGCTGGTGTAATGATTCTGCGCACTTTCCTCACTGCGGTCCAGTGGGAAAGTGCAAGTGCTCCTGTATAAAATGTGTTATGGATTGGTGTTTCCATGATTGGCCTATTTGGTTTATGTGTCAGTCCCTTGTAAAGTGCACTGCGAGTGCCAGGGCCTATAGACCAAATGCTGTTGGTGGGTCCCTTTGCTACATGTTAGTCACCCCTAAGGTAGGCCCAAGGTACCCCTGTGGGCAGGGTGCGGTGTATGCGAAAGGTAGGACATGCCCTGGTGTGTGCGGCATGTCCTGATAGTGAATTACAGCCTAGTTCGTTTTTCACTATTGCAAGGCTACCTGTTCCCCCTAGGCCAGAACGGGCGGTTTTGATTATTACAGTATATAATCCTAACTGACCCCGGGAACATGGTAGAAATTCGAGTTTAGTATGCCTGGACTCAGAATGATAAAATGCAGCTTTTAGTGAAGTTGGTTTTAACATTCTGTGTTTGAAAATACCACTTTTAGAAAGTGGGTATTTTCTTGTCTAACCATCCAAGCCTGCCTCTACGAGGTTGTGTATTCCTTGTCTGGAGTGTGAGTGACAGGGGCTGGGGGATGCCAGGAGACAGGGTGAGTCAGCACAGGGCTGAATAGCAAGATCTACATGTAGATGGGTGGGAGGGGTCGCACCTGGGCCCTGAATAGGACAGTGCCTTCCCTCCACAATGCTGGCTCCACCTCCTGTGGTGCGTCTGATGTCCCTGGCCTACTCACTGAAGAAGGGACGGAGACTTGTCAACAAAGTGCTCCAGAACTGGTTTGGACTAGGCAAAGGCCTCTCTGCCTTCAGAGAACAAAGGAATTTGGGATATAAATATTGGGGCCCTGACCCCATGAATTTAGATCTCGCTGGAATCAAGGAACCTGCCAAGACGAAGAGCTGGAAGAGCTGCCAGGAGGAGTACTGCCCCTTTGCTGTGTTGTTGCTTTGTTGGGTTGGCCTGCAGCTGCTGCTTCTGCCTTGGGCAGTGAAAGGACTGGACTGAACTTTCTACAAACTTGTGCTGAGTATCTCCAAGGGCCTGAAACCGAGCTGGCCTCCTGTTAAGAAGTCTCAGGGACTACAAAGTCTTCACAAGCCTCTGGGTACCGCTTCTGGAACGCTGTTTCAGTTGCCACAGAGGAAGGGAACCGCAACCGACTCCGTCAACCGAATCCATCCCTGGCCGGTGACCTGTTTGCACCGCAGACCGCATCGCCACGCTTCGCATCGCAACCCTGGTCTCACCGTGGGCGACGTCCGACGCCGCCAACATCGAGCCGCTGCTTGCACCGTGACCTGTGGGCACCGCAGTTCGCATCGCATCGCTTCACTGAACCAACCGGACCCGACCGACGCGGTCGCTGCAACTGGCTCAAGAGTCGTGACCGCACCGCATTTGGGGCACCGCTCGCACGTCTGTGACGCACCGCTCCGACTCGCACCGCTGTCCGACGCCAGCTCCCGCACTCCGGCTTGGTCGCCTGCATCGCAACCTGTCAGCACCGCATCGAGCATCGTCTCACCCTGCATCGCACGCCTTGGACTCACCGACTCCGTCTGCACGACGCTCATCGAGCCACTGCCTGCACCGCATCGAGGGACACCGCACCTTGCATCGCTCCGTCTTGCACCGCAACCGCGACGAACGCCGACCGGCTCGTACACTCCGTACCAGCCACAACGAGAAAGGTACTGTAACCGAGTCTGTTCATGACTCTGCTGGCCCGTATCGACGCGGTCGGCTGGAACTGTTAGACTCTGTGGTTTTCAGCATCACGGTAGGCTCGGCCGGAGCTACCGACTCGTACGAACTTTGCTTTTGTGCTATTCCTGCAAAGAAGAAGTTACCGTATCAAGCATTCATTTTTAAAGTATAGTATTGTGGATTTTTGTCGTAATTGGTCTTGTCTTGAGTATATAAAATATTGGTTATTTTTCTAAACTGGTGTGGTGTCCGTTTGTAGTGCTTACACTGTATTACTGTTGGTTATGTGCAAATGCTTTACACACTGCCTCTGAATTAAGCCTGACTGCTCGTGCCAAGCTACCACGAGGGTGAGCAGGGGTTACTTCACGAGTGTAACACCCTTACCCTGACTAGGAAGAAGGGTCCCTACTTGGACAAAGGTGCAAGCCCTTGCCAACTAGAGATCCCATTTCTAACATTGGTTGTCAGCGGTGAGGATAGGACTTGTGTTTGCACTTGACTTACAGTGATTGGTGTGCACTACTACCATATCGCAGACCATTACGTACCACATACTGGTTCTTTTTCTTTTGGCCTATTTTTGATCTTGCCAGTTTTCAACTCACGACTTTTGTCATGCCTGAATCAATTGCATCATCCGTTGCATCTCTGGAAGTTATCTTTGAGGAGGATAGGTTGGAATCCTACGCCGTAAAGGAGTTACGAGCGATTTGTAAAAACCTGAAAGTCCAAATTAAAGGCCTCACAAGGAAGGAGGAGCTACAGAAGGCGCTGAAGGCCTGGGTAGCGGCCAGACATGCCAATGGGCAGCCTGGTAATCTCAGTGAGGAAGTGGAGGAGCCTATTTCCAGGGTGGATGTGCTTTTGGGTAGGGGGGAACCCGCCAGGTCAGGCAGCAGCAGTCTGTCCCCAGAGGAGCTGGAGGACAGGCGGGAGGCAAGGCAGTTCGAGCTGCAGAAGCTCAGGCTGGAGAGTGAGCGGGAGGAGAAGAGATTGGCCATAGAGGAGAGGAAGATGCTCTTAGAGCATGAGAGAGAACTGAAGGAGCTGGAACTTAGGAGTAAGTCAGGCTCAGATGGTGGCAGCAATTCGTCCAGAAAGGCAGACAGGATTGTGCACATTCCCAAGAACGTAGGCAAGGAGTTCAAGAAGGGGGATGACATACAAAGGTGGTTTCAGGGTTATGAGGCAGCCATACACATGAATGGGGTCCCTGAGGAGAATTGGGGAGCAGGATTGTGGCCACTTTTCCCGGAAGAAGCAAGGGATGCTCTGATAGCTTTGGGTAAGGGGTATCACCTCACCTATGCTGACATGAAGGATGCCCTTCTCACGAAGTATGGTCTTACTCCTGAAAAGTACAGGGATCAGTTCAGGTCCAGTAAGAAGTCTGATGCCAACACTTGGTTGGAATGTGTGGATGTGTTCTGCAGGTCTCTGGATGGTTGGGTGAAGGGCAGTAGTGTAACAGATTTTCAGGGGCTCTACAACTTGATTGCATGGGAGCACTTGTCTAGTCTATGTTTTGCAGATCTGCGCCAGCACCTAGTGGATAGTAAGCTAACTGACCCCAGGAAGCTTGCAATGGAAGCGGACCGCTGGGTGAGTACCAGGGTCCACAAGAAAGCGTTTGGGGGAGACTCAGCCAAAGGTGGGCAGGGTCCCCAGCAGAAAGGTGGGGGGACAAGGGTAAAGCACAGGAGTTCTCTAAAGGGCCCCAAACTAGTACCCAGGGTAAAGGTTCCTAGCCCCCGGTGATAAGAAGAAAGGGGTCTCCACAGGGAAGCCTGTTGAGACCGGCCCCCGCAAGTGTTATGCATGTGACCAGGTAGGTCACTTTAAGGGGGACCCCAAGTGCCCGAAGGGGACACAGCCACCCACCGGTGGACAGTCCAAAGTGTTGGCTAGTGTAGCGCTTGGGGAGGAGGGGTGCCCACAGGAGGGTGGGGATCCCGCAGAAATGACCCTTGTCTCTCTAGGGGACAGTGAGATGGTCCCAGGAAACCAGGTGCCCCCTAACACAAAGAAATATAGCACCTGGGTGACCATTAATGGGAACAGGGTAGAGGCTCTCAGAGACACTGGAGCCAGTGTGACCTCAGTCCGGTGTCACCTGGTGTCTGAGAAGCAAGTAGTCCCCGGGGCATTCCACCAAGTAGTTGCTGTAGACAACTCAGAGCGCCAATGTATGGTGGCACAGGTTCCCTTTGAATGGGGGGTCTCAGGTCCCTTGAGGGTGGTTGTGAGCCCTACCATGCCTGTAGATTGTCTGCTAGGAAACGACCTGGAGCAGTCCTTATGGAAGGAGGTTGAGCTCAGGTCTCACTTGGAGATTTTTGGGTTGCCAGAGTGGGCATGCGTGTCTACTCGGTCAATGGCAGCCAAAAGGGTGATCAAGAGGACTTGGAGCCTGAAACAGTGGCCCAAGTCCCTGCCAAGAGAAAGGGCAGGGGCGCGGGAAACCGGCCCCCGAAGTTCCCACGGACCGGGAGGAGGCGGACCTCGAGGGGACGCCCGGTGCCTACAGGGGAGCAGGTAGCCGAACTGGGAGACATCTCTGAGCTGACCCATTGGCAGCAAGAAGGGGTCCCACCAGGGAGGAGTTCTGCAGGGAGCAGAACGAGTGCCCTACTCTGGAGGGTCTGCGGCGGCAGGCTGCAGACCAGGCAGCTGGTAATCAGTCCGGGTCACATCTGATCTACTGGGAGAGTGGTCTCCTATACAGTGAGCCTAAGGTTGCTGAGCCTGGGTCAGCCCGTGTGCTGGTGGTACCCCAGCGCTTCAGGACCTTCCTACTGGGTCTGGCTCATGACGTGCCTTTGGCAGGACATTTGGGGCAGGACAAGACCTTTGACAGGCTTGTCACCCACTTCTTTTGGCCCCAAATGCGAAGGCAGTCAGATGCACACTGTAGGTCTTGCCAAACTTGCCAGGCAAGTGGTAAGAGTGGGAGGAAGGTCAAAGCTCCTCTCCAACCTTTTCCTGTGGTTGGAACACCCTTCGAAAGGGTAGGGATGGATATTGTGGGGCCACTGGATCCCAAGACAGCCATGGGCAACAGGTACATCCTGGTCTTGGTGGACCATGCCACCCGGTACCCGGAGGCAATCCCTCTCAGGACAACGACGGCGCCAGTGGTGGGCCGGGCGTTAATGGGGATCTTTTCCCGTGTGGGATTCCCCAGAGAGGTGGTTTCTGATAGGGGGACCAATTTTATATCGAAGTATATGACATCCCTGTGGAAGGAGTGTGGGGTAACCTACAAGTTCACCACTCCTTACCACCCACAAGGAAACGGTCTGGTGGAGAGATTCAACCAGACCTTGAAAGGCATGATCAAGGGTCTAACAGAACCCATGAGGCGTAAGTGGGACGTCCTCTTGCCCTGCCTACTCTTTGCATACAGGGAGGTGCCTCAGAAGTCTCTTGGGTACAGCCCCTTTGAGCTCCTGTATGGCCACCCTGTCAGAGGACCTCTGAGTTTGGTAAAGGAAGGCTGGGAGGCGGCTCCCAGGAAAACTCCCCAGGATGTATTTAGCTACATGCTGGCCTTTAGAAACCAAACTGCCCGCTTCAGGAAACTCGCTCAGGCGAACCTAGAAGCAAGCCAGGAAGAAATGAAGAGATGGTATGACCAGAATGCCACTCTGGTCGAATTTCAACCTGGGCAAAAGTGTGGGTCATGGCCCCAGTGGCACCTTGTGCCTTGCAGGACAAGTGGACTGGGCCATTAGAGGTAAAGGAGCGCAAAAGTAACGTCACCTACCTGGTGGATTTGCAGGCTCCAAGGAACCCTTTGAGGGTCCTTCACGTGAACCGCCTCAAGCCCCACTTCGAGAGGTCCGAAGTGAGTATGCTCTTGGCGACAGATGATGGGGTGGAAGAGGAGAGTGAGCCTCTCCCTGACCTCCTGTCTACCAAGGAGCATGATGGGTCAGTAGAGGGTGTGATCCTCTCCCCTACTCTGACTCAGGAGCAGCAGGGGACTGTCGCCAGTTGTTGGGACAGTTCGCCCCACTGTTCTCTCTGACCCCCGGTGTTACTCACTGGTGTACCCATGACGTGGACACCGGTGACAGCCCTCCTGTGAAGCACAAGATTTACAGGTTGACTGACCGGGTCAGAGCCAGCATCAAGGAGGAGGTCTCTAAGATGTTGGCGTTAGGGGTGATTGAGCCCTCCCACAGTCCTTGGGCCAGCCCAGTGGTCTTGGTCCCAAAGGCTGCGGCGCCCGGTGCCACTCCAGAACTCCGGTTTTGTGTGGACTACCGTGGGCTCAATGCCGTCACCAGGACTGACGCGCACCCCATCCCCAGAGCTGATGAGCTCATTGATCGGTTGGGAGCTGCCCGGTTCCTCAGCACGTTTGATTTGACGTCTGGGTACTGGCAGATTGCCTTAACCGATGGGGCTAAGGAGAGATCAGCATTCTCAACCCCAGAAGGTCATTACCAATTCCGGGTGATGCCCTTTGGGTTGAAGAATGCCCCTGCCACCTTTCAGAGGTTGGTCATTCAGGTGTTGGCTGGGCTGGAGGATTTCAGTGCCGCCTACCTGGATGACATTGCTGTGTTCAGTTCCAGCTGGGAAGAACATTTACAGCACCTTGAGAAAGTGTTGAGGGCTCTGCAAGGGGCAGGCCTCACGATCAAGGCCAGTAAGTGCCAGATCGGGCAGGGTTCTGTGGTGTACTTGGGACACCAGGTAGGAAGCGGCCAGGTGGCGCCCCTACAACCCAAGATTGACACCATTCTGGCTTGGGAGTCCCCCAAGACCCAGACAGAGGTGAGAGCCTTCTTAGGTCTCACCGGCTATTATAGGAGATTTGTTAAGGGCTATGGCACCATCGTTGCCCCCTTAACGGAGCTGACCTCTAAGAGGCAGCCCAGGAAAGTGATCTGGACTGAGTCCTGCCAGAAAGCTTTTGATGCCCTGAAGGCAGCCATGTGCACGGCGCCCGTGCTCAAGGCACCTGACTTCTCCAAAGAATTTGTCGTGCAGACTGACGCTTCAGAGCATGGTGTGGGAGCGGTGCTCTCACAACTGAACGAAGAGGGCCTGGATCAGCCTGTAGTCTTCCTTAGCAGGAGACTACTTCCCAGGGAACAGAGGTGGAGTGCCATAGAAAGGGAAGCTTTTGCTGTGGTCTGGGCGCTGAAGAAGTTGAGACCATACCTGTTTGGGACTCACTTCCGGGTTCAGACAGACCACAGGCCCCTCAGATGGTTGATGCAAATGAGGGGTGAGAATCCAAAACTGCTGAGGTGGTCCATCTCCCTACAGGGAATGGACTTTACGGTGGAGCACCGTCCTGGTACAGAACACGCCAACGCAGATGGTCTGTCCAGGTTCTTCCGCTTTAGTGAGGAGAACTCCAATGGGGTTGGGTAGTTCTCCCTACTTTCAGCTGGAGGGGACATGTGTTAGACTTGGCATCTTTTGGCGTGTTTCCCCTGACTTTTTGCTTTCTGACCTCCCGGTTTTGACTCTGTTTTTGCTGGTGTAATGATTCTGCGCACTTTCCTCACTGCGGTCCAGTGGGAAAGTGCAAGTGCTCCTGTATAAAATGTGTTATGGATTGGTGTTTCCATGATTGGCCTATTTGGTTTATGTGTCAGTCCCTTGTAAAGTGCACTGCGAGTGCCAGGGCCTATAGACCAAATGCTGTTGGTGGGCTGCAGCACTGGATTGTGCCACCCACGCAAACAGCCCGTAAAGTGTAACTCGGGCCTGCCATCGCAGAGCCTGTGCGCAGCCTGGGGCTGCCATGATCGACTTGGCAAGTGCACACACTTGCAAGTCCCTAAACCTTCCCTTCGCTACATGTTAGTCACCCCTAAGGTAGGCCCAAGGTACCCCTGTGGGCAGGGTGCGGTGTATGCGAAAGGTAGGACATGCCCTGGTGTGTGCGGCATGTCCTGATAGTGAATTACAGCCTAGTTCGTTTTTCACTATTGCAAGGCTACCTGTTCCCCCTAGGCCAGAACGGGCGGTTTTGATTATTACAGTATATAATCCTAACTGACCCCGGGAACATGGTAGAAATTCGAGTTTAGTATGCCTGGACTCAGAATGATAAAATGCAGCTTTTAGTGAAGTTGGTTTTAACATTCTGTGTTTGAAAATACCACTTTTAGAAAGTGGGTATTTTCTTGTCTAACCATCCAAGCCTGCCTCTGCGAGGTTGTGTATTCCTTGTCTGGAGTGTGAGTGACAGGGGCTGGGGGATGCCAGGAGACAGGGTGAGTCAGCACAGGGCTGAATAGCAAGATCTACATGTAGATGGGTGGGAGGGGTCGCACCTGGGCCCTGAATAGGACAGTGCCTTCCCTCCACAATGCTGGCTCCACCTCCTGTGGTGCGTCTGATGTCCCTGGCCTACTCACTGAAAGAAGGGACAGAGACTTGTCAACAAAGTGCTCCAGAACTGGTTTGGACTAGGCAAAGGCCTCTCTGCCTTCAGAGAACAAAGGAATTTGGGATATAAATATTGGGGCCCTGACCCCATGAATTTAGATCTCGCTGGAATCAAGGAACCTGCCAAGACGAAGAGCTGGAAGAGCTGCCAGGAGGAGTACTGCCCCTTTGCTGTGTTGTTGCTTTGTTGGGTTGGCCTGCAGCTGCTGCTTCTGCCTTGGGCAGTGAAAGGACTGGACTGAACTTTCTACAAACTTGTGCTGAGTATCTCCAAGGGCCTGAAACCGAGCTGGCCTCCTGTTAAGAAGTCTCAGGGACTACAAAGACTTCACAAGTCTCTGGGTACCGCTTCTGGAACGCTGTTTCAGTTGCCACAGAGGAAGGGAACAGCAACCGACTCCGTCAACCGAATCCATCCCTGGCCGGTGACCTGTTTGCAGACCGCATCGCCCCGCTTCGCATCGCAACCCTGGTCTCACCGTGGGCGACGTCCGACGCGCCAACATCGAGCCGCTGCTTGCACCGTGACCTGTGGGCACCGCAGTTCGCATCGCTTCACTGAACCAACCGGACCCGACCGACGCGGTCGCTGCAACTGGCTCAAGAGTCGTGACCGCACCGCATTTGGGGCACCGCTCGCACGTCTGCGACGCACCGCTCCGACTCGCACCGCTGTCCGACGCCAGCTCCCGCACTCCGGCTTGGTCGCCTGCATCGCAACCTGTCAGCACCGCATCGAGCATCGTCTCACCCTGCATCGCACGCCTTGGACTCACCGACTCGGTCTGCACGACGCTCATTGAGCCACTGCCTGCACCGCATCGAAGGACACCGCACCTTGCATCGCTCCGTCTTACACCGCAACCGCGATGAACGCCGACCGGCTCGTACACTCCGTACCAGCCACAACGAGAAAGGTACTGTAACCGAGTCTGTTCATGACTCTGCTGGCCCGTATCGACGCGGTCGGCTGGAACTGTTAGACTCTGTGGTTTTCAGCATCACGGTAGGCTCGGACGGAGCTACCGACTCGTACGAACTTTGCTTTTGTGCTATTCCTGCAAAGAAGAAGTTACCGTATCAAGCATTCATTTTTAAAGTATAGTATTGTGGATTTTTGTCGTAATTGGTCTTGTCTTGAGTATATAAAATATTGGTTATTTTTCTAAACTGGTGTGGTGTCCGTTTGTAGTGCTTACACTGTATTACTGTTGGTTATGTGCAAATGCTTTACACACTGCCTCTGAATTAAGCCTGACTGCTCGTGCCAAGCTACCACGAGGGTGAGCAGGGGTTACTTCACGAGTGTAACACCCTTACCCTGACTAGGAAGAAGGGTCCCTACTTGAACAAAGGTGCAAGCCCTTGCCAACTAGAGATCCCATTTCTAACACTAACCATCTCTCTCGCATGTAAATGCGACAGTTCAGATTATTCCAGGTCCCCAAAGCTAAAGGAATGGCTGGGGAGGCAGGTATTAGCAATTTTAATGAATATTGTATTCTTCAACTACTGTTGTTCTGCTCATTTCTAAATTAGATGAGCAGTGCCACCATGTGGTGGACTGTTCTAAGTATGGTGTTGACAACTAGGTGCCGGTGCCGAGCACCGGAAACCAATTAAGTGCCGGTGCTTAGCACCGGAAAGCCCCGGCTCAAATTAAGCACTGGTCCAAACCCATTGGTATGTGCCTGGGAACGCCCGTGTATCCCCCATAGAATGCCCACTTGATGCAACGAAGCACAAAATAGCCCCAAACACAACTTTGAGTTAATTTGGGGAATTTTCAATAGCAAAAACTGGTTTGCGTTGGATAGTAAACTCCACCCCAACCCTTTGGTTCAGGTTTATGTCACTTTTCTGACGTAAACCCTGTGCAAACGGTTAGTAAATCTAGGCCTTAATGTCTTTTGCTGAGCTTGAGAATCTATATATTCACCACAGGAAACTCATAGAGTGCCCAAAACAGGTACATTTTGAAATGTTTAGTTATTTTTTCACTGAGAAGGCTATGTTGGTAAAATATAACCTTTACTAATTGTAGGAATGGAGAACATAAAGGTGCCAACCAACCACAACTCAACACTCTTGCATTTACTGAAAACATCCCACAAAATAATGAACTGTCAACGTACAGATTTCATCCTTGCTTGGGACCCACTTACTGGCTTTAGCCTATATCACTACTCTTACTAGGAATACAAGTGCATAGCAATACCATGATTTCTCAATCCACACTCTAAATTAATTTAACATAAATTATTTTTTATTGGAATATAGATATCCAAGAATGTATACTTTATACATAAATATTTGACCACTCTTTGCATTGAACATCAAGGGGGTCTTGCTTAGGTCTGTTTTCTTTTTGGTATTGTGTTTGTTCTTTTGTGTCTCACGTTGTGTGATTTGAAATGAAGAGCAAGCAGAGGACGGGGCAAGGCAGCTCTTCCTTTTGTGATTTCATTTCAATGTCACTTGCTCATATTAGTGGATAAGAACAGCCATTACATTAGTACAATTATCAATGACACTCCTTGCCTCCTGTAATGTACTGACATGCATTTGAAACCTGCATCAATTTCTGCTTATCAAAATGTGCATTTATATTGTGTCCTGAAAGTCAGCTGAAATAAGAGAACGTTTAGTCACAATTCTAGTGTCTGTGTATGAAAGTTGTATAATGCGCGCACCCATTATGGAATACCCACAGAGATATCATCAGGAACATATTTTAGCCTTAATATCACAATCAGTGTGGGTTTGTTGCCTACCTGATTTACATTTTCTCAAGAACAATGATATTCAGACAAAATAAAACAGCTGTCTATAGCTACACCAACAGTTGAATAGGCCCTGCCTTCTCCCACAGCGAATGATGAGTAAAAAAGTTTACACTGAATAATCATGTTACTGGTTATCATACTAAGGTTAAAGATATGTGAACATACTTAACTCTAAACATGAGGTAGATGGGAAAAACAGATCCAAGTCACCACACAGCTGCACTTGAAAACACTGAAAATAAGTGAACACTTGCCTGTGATATTTTGGAGGAAAAATATAAAAGTTGAATGGGAGATTCATATTTAAAATGCTAACTCAATTCCAAAAAAGCACTGGCAATGCCTATAGGTTTGACTTTGGCAAGTCGCTGTGTTGTTTATTTTTTATTTTTTACCGCAACCGTACACCATAAAAAATTTTTAAATCACATTATGCCGTCACCTGAAACTTTAAAGTTAATATAAAAATAAATACATTAAAAGTCAAACTTTGAGTCAGTTTTCTAACTGAAGAGAAATTAACTATTGTCTTGTAGATGTGAACAATGTGCACAAGCTTTAATCTGTCACTCAACATGAAGGGAGCTAATGGGTAAAGTGGGTTGAAGCGTTGCCCCATGTTGTATGCTATGGTGGACTGAAGCAAAATGAGCATGACAATTTAACAGACTAATGGATGCAGCCTGCTGACCAAAAGCCTCTATTTGTATGTATATTATGTATGATTTTTCTGAAGAAAAAATACAATTGTCTGGTGAAGCGAATAAAGCCGTCTCAAAGGCCAGACCTGGAAAGTGTTCTTAACTTTTGAACTTAAGTTGTAGTGAGATGAGTTGTACATCAGTATTGATCCGTGAAGTTTTTCAGATTTTTATCCAAAACTTAACCATGCTTCTATGACACTGTTTATGAAACAGATTTGAAATTGCCCTTGTTTCTCAGCACCTTCTTTTAATGAGAGAAAATTATTTCTTTTTGGCTGCAACAAACAAGCATCATCGATCTTATATGGAGTTAATATCTATATATGAGGCCTTTAGGATTTTGCTTAACCTTTCTAGGAATTGTTTTGACAATTTACACAACATAAGATATTGTCACAACAAGAATGGACACAATTAAGCTGCTTCAAGCAGAAATTAAGCTGGTCATATACGAGCCTATACTGAATACCCGATTAAAACCTTTAATCAGCACAAACTCCAAGGTTTAGGGCATACAGACGAACTACATGCATACTCCACTATTTCTTCCATGCTGCTTCTTGCTACAATTGATTGACAGAAGACAATGAATGTCACTGGTTAATATCATCTTTGCAGCTGACTACCAGCTGCTTGGGGAAAGCTGGCACATCGAAACTCATTATTTCTATTTATTGCCATTTTGCATTCACACAGAATGAGAGATACATAAAATTATATGATGTTAACAACGACTGACATATTGTTTTGTTGTTTTGACACATGGTATTTTTACATTCTGGCTTTAATTAGGACCGTAATAATTGATTTACAAGCTTAAACAAATACATGTGGAATAAAGTTTTGGAGATATGGATAATATACAAGGCGAGATGAAGGAGGTCAGTGGACTCTTTTGCATAGCAATAGAAAGTCGATCCTCACCGTTCTATTTTTCTTCTTTTTATGAGTGGCTTGCAGTGGCAGTACGTTCATAAGGACGCAGGGGCGTTAACCCCCCTACTGCTGTGAGCCACTACCAGGCTCATTTGGCAATTTAAATTAGCCCCGTACTTCCTCCGTTAATTTTATTTCCTTAAGGGGCCGGGCTACAGAGCTCTAAGTAGGTGGGACGAGCAGCTGAGGCTGAAATTGATCTGCGCATGTCAGACTGGCCAGCCTTTTTGCTCTGGCCAGCCTGACATGCGCAGTTCAGGCTTCCACATTGAAGGCTACCATGGATCCACGTCAGCAAAGACACAGCCCCATCAGTCTTCAATGGAGCGTTGTGCTTTCATGCCCCAGCCAATCCTTGCACTGCTCTTATGCTGCTTAGTATTATATGCAGCATTAGTGTAGTGCTTGGATTAGCTGGGGAGCTTGGGCTTATATTTCTCATCCCGGAGGAGTCGGAGAGAGAAGTTTGAGCACACTGTGCACGAGGGACTGGGACAAAGTTGAGCACAAAACGTAAGTCGGTTAAGGAAACTCTCTTGACCTCTCCGTTTATCCCTTTCTTTGTCTCGTTTTAATTAAATCTTTCAACTTCAATCAGCCCTCACTCTTTCCCTTTCCATCTATTTTATCTTTACAATCCCAGCCCTTGGTCTCTAATGCTCTGTCTTTTTTCTTTCCCTCTCAGCTTCACCCTTAGCCTCGCTTCACCCTTAATGAAAGCATAATTATTTGGCCAAAGCTACGGTCCACATTAGTAACGGTAACATACTCTTATACCTACACATTGTTTCATTGGTCATCTTGGAGAATGTTTAATTTTCATATTTGCTTCACGCAGCAGTGCGACTTATTTTTATTTATCACAGTTCCATCCCCAGGCCACCACTTCAACATCCTCTATCAATTTGTTTTAAGAATATTGACTCGATCTCCAAAGTTTTACGTTCTAGCATTGTCAGAGCTCGCTAAGTTGTTCAACATTTATATAGCGCTTACTACCACTTTGTGAGGCAGTTAGGCATTTACTGACTTAGAAACTGGGGGGCGAGGTTTGAGTCTCTGCGTTGGCTCCACTTCGTGTTTGATTCTGGACAAATACACATTGGTAAAAATGAATGTTATGGCCTCAGGACTGGAATGTGAGCTTATGTCGTGTAACTGCTTCGCAGCCTATACAATGCTGTCACCTTCCATTTTTTTTTAACATAAATAATCTGAAGCTAGCAAGCGGGTTTAGCTCACATGCAAAAAATTAATTACTTGCCCTCAGCCCCACCACTTTTAAATTTCACCAGCCACCACTGGTGATTTGTTTAGAAAAAAAACTACCCCTTTTGAAAGGCTTGTGGCCAGAGTGGTTATTCAAATGCACAAGAAGCAGACATGCCAACAAAAGAAACAAAACAGGAACGACAGCAAACTTTCCTTTTAGTTGTCTGGTTAGTGTCCCATACATACTAAAAAGACTACTGAGTATATAATAATCCTTTCCATAAAAAACCCAGCTAACATTGCTTCCAAATGTTGGGCCGCACTCTGGACTTAGTCTTTGTGGCAGCCACCAACACAGAAGTGAATCTCATACTTACATGGGATTTCTCTGATGCCTTTTCACAGTGACTTCAGTGGGAAGCAAAGAATCAGAAAGTAACACATAACCAGTACTACAACCATCAATTACCGACGCACACTTAGGAAACGTTCTAGACTGTAAAACGAAGCATGCATCCTACAGGTAGGAACTAGTTCTTAAACTCTCACAGACCCGTCAGTGGGCAAGGGAAGTCGATTACAACGTAAACGCAATGGGGGCAAATAGTCTTGGCATTAAGAAAAATATTTAGGAGTTACTAAGGCTTTTAATGAGCAGTACAGTTTGTTAGTCTTTGGAATAGATAAATCTTCAAAAATGGAACCAAACCACTCACTTGGAATTTTGCGACAAACTTTAAGTCCATATTTTCACCATACTTTTAGAGCATGGTCAGGTTATCGCGCTCTGGTAATGAGGTAGTACACAAAATGGTCACATGTACCCGTATGCTCAATGTAGCCTCGTTTGGAAATTAGCATATAAATGCGAACTAAAGCGTGTTGTGTTAAGATATTATGCCGTTGCAAGGCTCCACTATCAAATTCAATAAACGTGCTACTTATTTTTACTTTTTTCAAGAAAACACTGTTATTTTCACAACTCCTCCTGTGCCTATAAAACGCGTTTTGATACATCTCAAGAGAGCGATGCAACTCTTCAAATGCGATTATCAGATATACTCGATAAAAGAAAGAGAAAACATGTGTGTGTGTGTGTATGTGTGTGTTTTTTTGAGGGGGTGAGCTCTGAATGGTTATCTGACAAGCAGGCTGTTCTTTTTTCACAAAAAGGATGGTTATTATGTTCTTTAGCCTTTGATGCCTAATGCCTGATGAGTGACATATTACAAGATGACTTTAAAACACTTCTAGTGACCGAAGCCAGTCATTTGGGTCTGGGGAAAAAATACAGACTCTCTCAATGGCTCAGTGAGCTGAGCTCGGACCGCCGCTCATCAACTTCGCTGGAAAGAGCAAAAGGTTGCAACAAGCCA
The DNA here is from genome assembly GCA_963921515.1 of Calotriton arnoldi. NCBI lineage: Eukaryota > Metazoa > Chordata > Amphibia > Caudata > Salamandridae > Calotriton > Calotriton arnoldi. The sequence goes on from CAWUFW010006192.1 coordinate 165,427, forward strand.
ATGAAAGAGCTGTCAGAGCACTGGCCTTTATTAACAGCATGCTTCAGAGAGAAAAATGTGACTTCAATTCCCATCCAAACTAATTCAACCCTAATCCTTTTGAAAAAAATGTAAAGCTCACAGCTGGTGGAATGCTGAGCCATGGATTAATGGGACTAATCTGCAATAAATTCAGGATGTGATCCACCCTGACCTCATCAATGAAATCAACTGAAAGTTACTTTAGAAACCCTTCAGTCATTCTTTAACAGAATGAATTCTTGGCAATTCCCTACTTTGCTAAGAGTTTGTATCTAAAAATATTTTAGAGTCTAATGTAGTGTCTGAAGTTCTTCAATATATAGAAGCATAAATTGCTGGGGGAAAAAACAGCTCCATCAGGTAAAAACAAAGTGCAAGCATCATTGGATATATGGGTTTTAATAACAACAACAAAAAATCAAACAGTTGTTCATGACTACACACTACTGGCCGTTTGTTCACGGAGAAATCACACAGCACTACATTACATTAGCTTGTGCCACTTTGAATTGTGAGTTTTTGTGAAACTTATTGGAATGCGGATGTGCAAGGCACCTTTTCTATAAATTCACCTCAATTTTAACCTCTTTGGTACACAGCCTACCCTGCGGTCAAGCATAACGCATTGAGTCTGCTCGGGTGGGATGAAAGAGTGGCAGTGTGAGAGATACGATAGGAACCGCTGCAGCCAGCGGCGGTTCGCATAGGGCATGCTGCGGGCGGTGGGGCGGGGGAGGGGCAGGGTGGGTGGGGTAGTAAACTCGGACATACGACAGAACGGAGGAACGTAATAATTACTTTCCTCCGCTCCGTCGTATGTCCGAGTTTACTACCCCTCCCACCCTGCCCCTCCCCTGCCCCGCCCCACCGCCCCGCAGCAGGCCCTATGCGAGCCGCCACTGGCTGCAGCCCTTATTTACCCAGGGACACCTGTATGTAGCTTTCTCTCGAGGCTTCTCTACCAGAAAGAAAAAGATCAAAGGAGAGATAAAGGGAGGGCGGGAGAGTGAGAGAGAGGGAGAAAGAGAGGACGAGAGAGCGAGGAAGAGAGACTTTTTTGTGTGTTTTTTGCAGTGGAAATAATATTATTTGGGCCGAGGATGGAACAAACTCCCTTTTGCGCTGTGAAGTTGTGCCTGCTGGCGGAGAATCACGGTCCACTGCCTAGTCCTGTGCTGCCTCAAATCTATGTTTAAAATTATGACTCGACCTCCAAGCCTGGGATCAAGGGCGTACTATCCATTAGTGCAGCAGGTGCAGTGGTACCTTGGCTCAGAGGTCTGAAGGCAACTGAAACCTTATTATTGCGGTATCTAACAGTTCAAACAGTGGCCAGGGGGTCATTTCCTTCCTTGCACTATGGCTGACGACACACTGGCTACGCCGCTGTCTGGGATGTAGGTGGCATCTTCTTCTTGAACTAATACTGAAGACAGTATTTTTCACCCACTTGTTCCTGCATACGTAAACTTGGAGATACACAATTTCAAACGGTACTGCTTTACCACTTGCAAGACAGATATTGTGCTCTTAGGGACAGGAGACTTGCCAAGGTCCAATTCACCTGTCCCCAATAACAGGACACAATCTGTCACTTTTTTGATAAATCCGCAACGTGTGAATTATCACCAATTCATCAATGATTTTACAGGCAATCTCACAAAATAAATTTTCCACTTCAGCAGCTTCCATGGAATGCTCTATCTACTGATTCTGCTCAAAAGGATCAGCCTTTTGCAAGCAGTGGTGATCTTGAGAAATGACCACTGAAATGCCATGTCCAATATCCAGAGAGTGCAAAACTATACCTCAAAGCATACTTTCACCTAACGCACATTGATAGCATCTCTCCTGCATTCATATCACAAGGGCCTGAATTAAAAAATGAATTAAAAATGAGATATAAAAAATGAGTTGTAAGGTGTTTTAGCATTTGCATAAAGTCTTTCTCAGGCAGTTACCAGCTTATATTACAAACCTGTTGTTGCTATATCAGCTGGTTGGGAGCCATAACAGAGTTACTGTACATCCCCAAAGGTACCAAAGCTTTGGTGACAGAAAAGTCCAGGCAGAAAACAACCCCCTTAGGAGCTTACTTCCTGTAGCCGTCACACTCAAAAAGAAACATTCTAAGATGCAAGGAGTCTTTGAAGATACAACTGTCTGACAGGCATTTGGTCTGCACTGCACCAGCTCATCCAGGCACCACTGAATTATCTCTATCTTTGTCTTGAGTCTGTCTACTGGTAATCACCCCTCCCACAAATTCCCAAGTGCTCTTAAGCACCTTTGATCTGCCCCAGTTCTATTAAAAAACAAAAAAATACTCTGCTCCAGGAAACCAAACAAAAAGGGGGCTGTCATCCTTGACATTGTTACAATGAGAAGTCCTCTCTCAAAATATCCACCTGGATTTGAGCATCCCTGGCCTTCCTTCATTGGATGGGTATGCACATCCATATCACTAGCATACCAAATCCCACACAGGTGTTTCAGCTCATAGGGAAACTACAATACACAGGTGGACTCACATAAATGGTGAAGAGCTGCATTTATAGGGTCAGGTTGTTTCTTCTACAATGACTTTATGCTAAAAACTTTTCGTAGAAGGATCTCTTTTATTTCCTAGGTTTTAGATTGACTTCACTTGACCATCAAGGCGCAATTCCACAAAACGCAACAAGCCAGCAAAATCACTTTTCTGAACTCCAGTCTTCTTACCTACTCACTTCACTGCTATAGGATGACTCTAACAATTGTAGCATATTAATCTGCTAAACAGTGAATATCCTGTAAAATGTGTTTAATTATTTCTTTGGCATCGCTGTTTAATTTCAACACTTTATTTCAATCCTGTGGATACTGATAACAGTTGTAAACTTACGACAAATATTCTCTTTGTATTATTGTGCACATTTGTACATTCTCTTCAACAATACGAAACAAGTGGAATCACACCAGCGCAATTACTTTACCCTCCATTTTTAACATGGCCGGTCCTAACAATTGTTATCTTTCAACGTTAGCATTTGTACATTGTGGAATTGCTAAATATAAATGACAGGTTAGATCAATTGACTATTTGTATTGACTGGAGAGTATACACAAGACTGTATTCTGAAATATTTCTTTATATGAGATCAAGTAATGGCATGTTAAATAAAATGGCAAATATAAAAGCAGTAAGGTAAGCATAATCGACACTCATAAAAGCACAGTGTTGCGACTGGAATAGGGAAATGTGACCTACTTGCTAAATTGCTGACTGTTACATCAAGAAACATGATTTCTATTCACAGCTTCGCCACTTAGCCAACTTTTGTGTGAACGTAGACAAAATAAATAAATTTAACTCCACGTTAGTTCCCTTATCTGGCTAAACTGACAGCATAGACTGTGGTAAGAAGCTACACAGCAACATTAGTCACTATGTACAATAACTTCAAATTTACAGGAGCAGGTGACACAGCAACAAATATGCGCACATGGAAGTGAAAGAAGCCTCTGGATCCAAACAATGTAGGCAAATCAAAAGTGGCTTTGGATTTCAAAACTACTTGCTAATGGCTTAACAAATGTGTCAAATGTGTTAATGGGTACTAAGTTTTCTTTTGCAATGCTCCTTTGTGATTATTTCAATAGCATGCGTCTCTTGTGAGTAAAGCCAAGTCCACTCGCTGTCATTTAGTTCTTCTTACATATTTCTGAGAAACAGTAGTACATAAGGAGTGGAGTCAATGCCAATGGGGTGATAGGAGACAAGGGCATCAAACCGAGCATTACATGCCATATTCTTTCTGGTACTATGGAATGTGTTTGTTTATTTGCAATTTTTATAGCTCAACTTTTTCCCTAAATTGGTGTCGGTGCACTCTATAGACAACAATCCAAGAGAACAGAGATTGCAAAAACTGAACAAAGAGAAAGAATTGTGAGCATATGTATGAGCGGAGTGTAACATATTATCAAACAGCAAAAAGCAGGAACACTCTTAAAAAAAAGTCCATACCTCATAGCAAACAAACAGGAGAGATGGAAGGAATAACTCCTGCTAGGGATATCACTGTCTGAATTAAGATTTGGTTAAACATGAATGATGCAAATTATGACTCGAAAAAGACCACAAGTAGAATGCAAAAGAGGTGATTGAGGATTTCTTCACGAATATAAATTTAATGACAATGTTTAATTTTGCTATCCACACACAAAATGTTACTTTTCTTTGATGATGTCCTCTGTGTGAAGAAAGTGCTTAAAACAACCCTCAATTTGAAAAAAATAGAAACCTTTCCAATTAACAGCAAGGAAGAGCTAACTGATTCCACCCATGTAAGTGTCATTCCATCAAAAGTTAACATTTTGCATTTCATACATTTATAGTGGCAGGTCACCATCCTAATAAAGGAAGTTAAAAAAACAAAAAATTGGTAAGGTAATTTCTAATATCACATTTTAAACAGTACCTGGGGACGATGGACAAAGGAAAGGCTCTTGACGTTAGACTGAAATAATTTGACAAAGTGATCCTACCAATGTGTTCAAGAAAAGACTGGGATAAAAAAAACTGCATTACAGTCACTACAGATGCAATACACTATACATTAAACACACATATCCAAAAGAAAGAAAAGCGATTGTATTACTAACATCAAAACACCAGTGTGTATTTAAAGTACTTTGAAGTGGGAATGCTACTGATTACATTCTGGAAGAATGCCAGGCCTATAAACACTTCATAACTTTTATCTGTTCTCTATTCCTTTTGTACAACCAAACTTAAAAAATAGTCCTCACTGTGTGACATAATATCTCCGGAAACTCTGGGACAACTCAAGTCAAACAGAATGTATTTCTCACAAACCATGCATTGGTTACTGGAACAAATATGGCTTTTCGGGAAGCTATGATGCCTCTTCAACCCAAACGTATTTTTTGGTCTTGTTTTTAATTTATTTTCCATAGCAGCTGCTGCTACTTATTAAACTGAGCAGAGCAGAACACGAAGGTGGCCCCGTTGATCTTTAATTAGTTCAAGGAATATGTGCTGGGTGATTCAACTCTAAGATTTAGACTGCTGGACAATAAGACTCAATGTAGATAGCTCACATATTTTGAAGACCGGAGCAAAATAAGCATTTCTGAAATCAGCAGCCCTGATATGGCTTAACATCACTAGAAAAAAATGGAGAATAAGAATGATTTAAAAAACAGAAGTAGGAGAAGACTATTAATTGAAAAGTATGACGTGGGGCTAATTGCACTTTAGTTATCAAATAACTGAAAACTGGGTTAAATATGGGGTGAAGAAGAAATTAAATGGTGAAGTGCGAGGAAAAGACAGTAGCAGATTGAGATACCCTCAGAAGCCGGGCAGGGTGTATGCAGGGCTCTGTTGCTAAGCATAACACTTGATACTCTTACCACGACAATTTGTAGATAATAGAAGGAGAACTTAAGTTGTGAGAAATTAGCACATTTATGTCCATAGCACCTAAATCATCATTTCTAGTGCCACAGTTGCCTAAACAAGACAATCTGGAATTTGTATCTCCTTAGGACTTTGACCTTGTTGTTGACTGTCATAGCAAGAACTAGATTCACAGATATAAAAAAAAACAATTTGTAGGAAGGTTGGAGCTTTTTTAAATTCAGTAGAGTCCACTCATAGTCTATACTATATTCTGTTTGATGAACCTTCACTACTCCCAAGAATTAATCTGAGGATACTAACTTAGGGCCTGATTACGACTTTGGCGGTGCCGCACAGGCTTTTTTATGTTATGTTATGTTAAATTGATTTTATAAGGCGCACAGCTACCCAACAAGGGTTTCCCAGCGCCAGCCTGAAGGAACATAAGAATCGGAGTTTATTGGTTGAACAGCCAAGTTTTTAAACATTTGTGGAAATTCACATATATTGTTTCATTACGGAGCGATATAGGGAGAGAGTAACACAAGGTTGGGCCGAGACAAGCAAATGAACGACCACCCATCCATGAGAGTTTAACCCTGGGAACCAAGAATTTCCCCTGAGTAGTGGAACGTAACAGGCGTGGAGGTCGGTAAGGATGGACTAAGGCTTGCAAGTATTGAGGGGCGGTGCCAGACTTGATCTTAAACATGTAGCTCAAGGCTTTAAATTTAACACAGCTTTCTACCTTGAGCCAGTGAAGATCTTGCAAAGAGCAGGAGATGGAAGTAGTTTTAGGGATCTGACAAAGTAATCTGGTGGCAGATTTCTGCACCACTTGTAGTCTCCGTATCACATCCTTATTTGCCCCCAAATAGAGGATGTTACCGTAGTCCAGTCTAGAAGTCACAAGTGCCTTGACTACGGTCCTTTGAGTGGAGCAGGGGAGCATCCAGATAATTTTTTTCAACCATTTCAAAATGGTGAAGCAAGTGGCTGCCACCTTCACTGCTTGCTGTCTCATTGATAATTGGTCATCAATGATGAATCCCAAATTGCGGACTTGGTGGGTGGGCTGGGGTAGGGCACCCATTTCGGCAGGCCAGTGCTGGGGGCCTCAAAGGTCTTTGTTTTTTCCCAAAATCAGGACCTCAGTCTTCTCGCCATTAAATTTAAGTAGGTTGACTTGCATCCAAGATGCAATTTTCCTTAAACCGGTCTGAAGAACTGATGGTCCGGACATCTTCTCCGCAGAAAGGGAGAAGATGATTTGGGTATTGTCCGCATAAGAGAAAAGGGACAGCCCGGCCTCCTCAGCAATTGCCCCCAAGGGTCTGGTATAAACATTAAATAGTAAAGGGCTAAGAATAGAGCCCTGGGGTACCCCATAAGGAGAAGAGTAAGTTTTGGAAGTGGCCATAGATGAGAAGAATTGGAATGTCCGATTGGAGAGAAAAGATGTAAGCCAGTCAAGCGCTGGACCAGAAATGCCAAGGGACTGTAGGGATTTTATTAACACGGTGTGAGACATCGTGTCAAACGCGGCGCTCAGATCTAGTAATATGAGGGTCACCGCTTTGCATCAGCACAACTCCGCCAAAGCCGTGCATGGCCCACCCACTAGATTTTACGAGTACAACTCGTGTCTGGCGGGCTTTTCTTTTGCCGTTCCCACGTTGGTGCCCTGAAAATGGGAACCACAATGGAAACGCAAAAGAAGTTCCAGAGCGACATGGACTAAGAAGTCCATTACGTGCTGGAACCTGGGGTGCATGCAAACAGGGGGGCACATGGTCTGCCCCCTGAATGCATCCCAATGGCGTCGGGCCCTATAGGGCCCCTTTTGCTTCCCCACCACCAGCCTTTTCATGGCGGCGGAAAGTTGAAATATGCTCAGCGGACCGCGGCAGTCCCGCCTTGCATATTGGATACCTCTGTCCGCTGCGGCACCACCAGGGAATGACGGTTCCCTGGTGCAGCCGGCACATCGGTGGATGGTCCAAATGGCCACCTCAGAATAGGGCGGCTGCAGGACCGCCACCTCTGCACCACTGCGAGTCTGGTGGTCAAAGACCACCAGACTAGTAATCGGACCCTTCATTTTTAGCCTCCAATTTCAAATTCCTTCACATTTACAGAACATTTCAAAATTATCATTTGCATATTTTGCTTCTTTATTTCCATACACTTTATTAATCTGTTAATATTATTGAATTTTCTAAGCACTTGCGGACCCCCTGAATAGGCTTTGTGGACCCCCCAGCGATCCCCAGACCACGGGTTAAGAACCGCTGGACTAGACATAATACCACAGGGCAGAGATCTACATGTTAGTGAGTTTGCACAGGACAGATCAGGTGGTAGAAGAACTGATCCAATGTAATATTGTGAATTATGTTTTATGTAAGAAGTCCAGCTTAAAGCAACTTACATAAGGGTGATCTGTAAATATATACTACAAATGAGCAAGTATGCTTCACATACTAAAAAACTAGAAAGGCAACAGCTTACATTCAACAGAGCTGTTGCACTATGTAATACAAATGTCAAAAAAGACACATATATCTAATGTAGAATATTGCCAAATAGCAAGTTCCAGGAATACATTTTATGTCAGAAGCTGAAGGAGTGGCATGAATTATAACCATATAAAATATTATATATATATATATATATATATATATATATATATATATATATATATATATATCATGTGCTAACTCGTTTTTTTGTATTTAGCATCAATGTAAGTAACTGCTCTTAATACTAAACATAAAAGCTTTAATCAGAAGATACCGTGAGGTATTGAGTATCTTCACTTCTTTTGTTTTGCAATATTTATTTATAAGAATTCACCTGTATACAGCAACATCTGGTATAAGCATAAATCTTAAGAGCCTTTTCAAAGGGAGACATAGCAGGCATTACAATGAACAGTTTTCAAGATTTTCACATCCCCAACAATGAGCAGAAATAATGATTATAATAATTATTAGAAATGGGGTTTCTGGTTGGCAGAGGTATGCACCCTGTCCAAGCAGAAACCACCACTCTAGTCAGGGTAAGGTAGATACACAGTGAATGATAACCTGTGCTCACTCTCTGGTAGCTTGGCACAGAGCAGGCATGCTTATCTAAAGAGGCAATGTGCAAAGTATTAGTGCAACACACACACACAAACACACAGTAACACAATGGAAAGACCACAAAAAGACTCCACGTAGGTTTAGAAAAATAGAAAATATATTTATGAGAAAATCAAGACCAAAATGACAAATAAGTAGAACTGGAGTTATGAATTTTTAAAGAATAAACCAAAAATAGTGCTTAGAAGTCAATAGTGTTAAAAGGTTACTTAAGGCAGCGCTAGACTCGGATAAATCCAAAGTTAGGCCAACCGCAATGGAGGGCAGGATGACTACATGACTCATACAGGTCACGCTGACAAAGTACCTTGGATGGAGCAAAGCATCAACATCGAAGACTCGAGGTGAGGAGTTGAAGAAGTGCTGTGTCGTCGTCGAAAACATAATTGCGATTTATGCAATGTGCTTCACATATTTATACAACCAGCAATCTGATTAAGAAATTACCGATTTGTATTTAGAGGGATTTGTGCATTTATTATTACACTCAAACCAGAGTATTGAAGGAAATGTAACTAACTGCATTTTAGGTTTGTGATGCATGGTACATAAGTGTTTCCTCATACCTCTGCACATGAAAGATAACATGTTAACTAATATGATTAGGTGAATCAAATTTCTTCCAGGACAACAATCTCTGCAAAATATTTTTCTGCTAAAAGAGCTTTGTCCATGGATACAAAATACCAAGCAAGTAAACTACTTTTATTTATTTATGGGCCAGATTTTAATCCAAAGTTATAGCATTCCTAAAAGAGAAAGAATCGTTCTATTAAAAAAAAAGTAGGACCAAATCAACTAAACACTTTTAGAGTGGAGCTGTGTGATATGCGCCTCCCGTGTGCCCGTAAAGCGTTGGCATTTGTTATAGGTGAGAACAATGTTAATGGTTTACCACTGTTATCACAGCTGAAGGGAATGCAACAATGTATAGAACATAAGCCGGGTGTGGTGGTTCAGTGGACCAATGCTACTCCAGAAACCTGTGTTTGACCTCATGGTCACAGGTTCATGTTCTGGTAGGTTCACTCTGCCTTTCACCCGAGGTAAAAAAAATGAGTACCATTGAGTTGGCTAATAATATACACCTGTTATTCAGAGTCAAGATGCCCCAAGGGGCGAATGGATGCATCACATGTTTTGCATCATGAAAATATGGGACTGACTTTCTGACTGAATTCATTTTCAGGACTAAAGTTACACCTGCAAAAATTGGGTATGAGAACCATTGGGCATATTTGTGACTGTCCATAAAGTTATGACCTTGTGGGAGTTTACCATACACCTAATGGCCACTCCTTCTTTCCTCCCCACACATTTTTGCACTCACAAAGCTGCATGACATGTAAGCATCAAATAGTTCTCAAATCATGATTCTGAACAACATGGCTTCAGAATTTCTTATAGAAATCCATCTTTTGTTGCTTGGAAATGTAAATTAAAACCACACAAATGCTTATGAATGAAACGTTTAGTAGTGCACCCACATTTAGAGTGAAAAGAGTCTGTTGCAGACCTCTTTCACTTCCAAGTTCTCAAATCTCTTGATGGTAAATAAGATTTACAGTTACCATCTCCTGCATTAATGTAATTTGCCAAGTTCAAATCTGACCATGTGTGTCATAAAGATCAGATGTACGCAGCTAAATACTACAGACTTATGCTCTGGACCAAGCTTCTTGTGCTGATGGCACACAAAGTCAGCTAACGCATGAGCACAGACAGCCTTGTAGGGCGTTGATCTCAAAGCATTATGTGAACCTTGGTTCTAATTAATTAAGTGTGCACAATTGTCATTTTTGCCATGGAAATTTACAATCATGAATCTCAGAATCAGGATTAGTGGAATTGTTCAGGCAGAAAATGCGCTAGTCAAAGAGAAAATCTGCCAGCAATGTGAAATTTCAGCATTTGAAAATGTAGTGGTAAAAGCAAGTTTGTGGGCATTCTCGTGTGGTTCTCTTTGTAAATAATGTAAAACACATGCAGATTAGTAAGTTTCTGGACAGTAATCAACAATATAACACATTGTGTTGCATTTCTATAAACACAATTTTCCACCAGTTGTCTACCTGGTAGAAATTCAGCCTACATAAATGTTACAGCTGTGAGTACTCTGGGAAAAATGGGATTGCATTATTTCCTAAGAGTACTGGAATTATTTTGAAATGTCATAGGATTATTATTTTAGGGGTGTTGCATAGTACTATGTTTCACATTAGTTACTTTAGAGCACTACAATACAGAGTGGATCATAAGCAAATGAGGCACAGATGCAGTTGCAGTCGGGTAGGATGTAAACTGCCTATCTGGTGTTCTGTGAACACTTGCCAAAAGGTAGTCCTTCAAATAAAATGAATGTTTTTAAGAGGTCCCAAAAGTCAAATGAATTTGTGTATGCCCAGAGGAAAGAGTACACAACAATCAAGGGCTTCTACTCCTTAGGGGATTGTCTACCATATTTCAGCCATTTGACGGGTCATACGGTCAAGTGCGAAGAGGCTGTATCAAGGTCCCATGTTGGGATGCAAAGGAGATCCTGCCTGTGGAGGTATCTGTAGCCGTTCATGTAATAATTGTAATAAGTCCTGAGAAAGATATAGAGCATCTTGAACGTATTTCCAGACTCCATTTGAAGTCTGTGGAGTGCTAATAGTTCTGGTTTGACATGGACATGTCTCCATAGGTTCGAGCGCATCTTGTGAATTTATTCTTATTGGTGGGCAGATGTGAACTCCACAAAGTGATCACTGCATGAGTGGATGTATCTTCTGGACATGGAGAGTTGCATATTGATGCCTTGGACAATAAGGAATACATTTCTAGATTTTTTAGATGCTCTTTGTGCACTGGGAAGTGGTCTGTCTCCCGCTTGTCCAAGGCACAGTGCCTGCACAACTGCCACTTGACAAACCGTAAGGGTACACTGAGCAGAGAGCTAGCGGGCACACACACACCTAAGCCAAGGATGCCACTTTATTATCATTCAGCATTATATTCCGACATGTTTAAAGCATTATCCAATTTACATAACTGTGTACGTCCTGGTAACATAGACATAGCAACCAATGCTTCATTTAAATGTTGTGGCAACTCCCTCTATTTATACAAATTATATTTGAACGTATCTTTTTTCACAGCAAATTTAAGGATTTTAGGAAGCTCTATAGTACATAAAGCTTTATCCAAAGTGCACTTGTAATGCATAATTTGTACTCTTCAGACATCAAACAACAAACACTCTCCTTTCAAATGCAAATGGGGGGCTGTCTGTTTGTACCTTTTTTTCTTGCAATGTACGTTGATCAATAGATTTGATATTTCTGTTAACCGCGTGCCACTTTTGTATTCAGACCTTTTTGATTTTCATCGCTGGTTAACTTGATACCAGGTTTGAATGTATTGTACTCTGAGAAAAACGTGCCTGACCAGCTGTGGAGCCATCTGTTTTGTTCCAAAGGAAATTGTCTAATACCCTAAAAAGTGCACTATTTCCGAGAACTGCTACGCAACAATTGAATTACTAATCTCGTTTTGGTGTAATAATGAACGTCCAATCTAGTTTGATTATCAATATTGGTTTTCTCCAGATAAAACTGGTATTGTATTAATTGACCTAATCTGATAAATCAAAATACATAACTCAAGATTACACATGCTCTGAGACTGAAGAGGCCACACATTGGAGTTTTACTGAATTTACAGACATTTCAAAAAACCAGGCATACTGAAAATTCACATTTGGTATGTGTTTTACACAATTACTAACATGTGCCCTTATCAGCATGACATTTGCAAATATTAGAGGAGACAAATAAAAAATAAAAAAAAGGCTATGGTGAACTGGAGATAAGAAGGAACTTGAACGGCTGCCACCAGAATTGTTCCCATAAACATCTTTGAAAATGCTCTCATTTCAAGCAAACTCAAACAGTACGATAAACATCTTTCTTTCGTAGTGCTTTTAACATTTTTTAATGTAGTGTTAGAAATGCAGATGATTTTATTTCTGGTATCCATATTTCCAGGAGTCCGGATTAATGTTAAGTAGCATACAATATTGTACACATAAATGATCCCTGATTTTGCCGCTGTTTCACTCACACACAGTTCATCCTAAACAACAATTACTCTGTACACACTCAGCTATACCGAGCTATGTTCTGTGCACTCACCCACGCCATTCACACCATTACCAGCACCCACAATCAGTCTCTCTGCACAACCTCACTGACTCTGTGCAACCACTGGGCTTTCACCACCACACCCTTCACAACCTCACCCACGCCCTTTAGGAAATGCACTCATTCATGCCTGGCTTTTGACCCAACAACATTTTAAAACATGAAATGTGTAATTATATTTTCCCTGGGAAACGTCTGGGCTTAAAAAACCATGGTTGGCGAAGAAGTCGGGAAGCTGTCACGTATGACATGGCTTCAACTGGCAGGACAAATTACAGTGCGCACATATCTACTTCTTACAATAAATATGTAGCCATTACTTGCTGGCAGTGCTGTGTGACCTCACGGCCATGTTACAAAAAGAATATCTCCCACTGTGTCTGGCTAGATAATAACGGGTCGTTTACAAAATCCGAAAATTGATCTGGTAGTGTTGCTCCTAGATTAGAAGTCATTTCTGACCTTTATGAAACGCTTAAAAAATTCCAGTACCCCTGGAAAACCTTGCCAGTCAACGTTTTCTAGGAGAATGCACAGAAGTAACATTTACAAATGGAGCACTTAAATCCGGTGGGAAATTCTGCAGATTTAAATGTAACACAACATAACCTGTGTATTTGTAAAGCGCACGTGCACCCCAGCAACTGGGCATCTTGGCGCTGAATAACAGATGTTTATTGTTACCCAACGGTACTCATTTTATCGACCTCAAATGGATGAAAGGCTGAGTGGACCCGCCGGGATTCGAACCTGTGACCATGAGGTCGAACACAGGCCTCTGCAGTGGATGCATTAGTCCACTGAGCCACCAGACCCGGCTTACAAATGTAATACATATTCAAAATTATTGTTTCTAAATGTATTTTAACCCTGCAGAGGAACCCCAACCTCTTGGGGTGCTCCTAACCTGGAAACACACATACTCTTGCCCCTGAAATAGTGAAATTTAACTTTGGGGGTGTTTCCCGAGTGACAAACTACATGCAGTGTAGTTAGAGCGCTAACAAACCTGTAACAAACCACATATTAGTCAATTTGGAAAATCCATCACACAGGTTACCTTTTTGTATTAGCCAATCCCACTTGTGTGAGCAATATAATGTTAGTCCTGATTGTGTTATTGACGACTGGGATTATGCACTTGCAAATGCATCTACTTAAGCAACTAGGTTGATAATAGGAACACTATAGCTTTGACTAGTAGTGTCCTATCTTTACTGAACAGCAAAGAGGCAAAAGAATCTCTCTTATTTATAAAACTTCGAAGTATCATAAGTGAGAAATTGACAAAAGCATTTATGGCTACTTCACATTGTGTTTTCATATTAAAAATAAAACTAATAATACAGCGCATAAGAGCTGGGCTGAGACGAAGATTCTTTGTAATTATGTGTTATCTGACCTATGCATTAAAATACAGTAAGGTGCCGGGGTAATTCATAACACTTTTACACATGTTGAACTGAGCTTGCCTCATCATAAGACTGTGCTCATACAGAGCGTATATGGACGCAGCCCATTACTTATTCAAATTAAGAGTAGAAGACAGTGACAAATTGCTGTCCCTTGAGGCAAAGTATGATTGCCTTAACATGTTGTCACATAAATGATTTCACTTCGACTATTACATGCACTTAGCAAAATGCTCTGCTCTATATCGAAGGTTTGTTCAATACTTCATTGTCTGTACAGAAACAGAGTAAATGTGGAGAGCCAGAAAATCTTTAATTTACAGAAATTTCGGAATGGCACACATATAATTTTACTTCATTCTGTTATATGTTTTTTGTGAGGGTACAGATCAAAAAAGAGATGCTGTTCAACTTGGGTGCAATATAAGAATTTCAGAAAACACAAATGTCAATCCACCCATTTGAAAACCAAAAAACTAAAAAGTTGAACAGTTTAAGGTAATACAAAAATGCCAGCGCTGAACAAACATGCTATTGAAAATATGAAAGACAAAGCCTAGTTAAAAGTTAAATTGTAAATTGTGAGACTTCACAACAAGTTGACAATAATGTCAAAAGAGTGTACTAAAAATACTGATGTAAACAAGTGGTGCATGACACACGCACGCATTTGTCAGATAATTGAACAAAACAATGATACAATTTTTATAAATGATTTCATTGTATACCACATGGTTGTCCAAAATATGTCCAGGAGAGCTGGATACATGCCAGATTTTCAGGATATGCACTGAATACGTAAATGTGTTTTGTGGGTTCATTCTAAGTGAATTTATGTTATGTGATCATCTTCAAAATCTGGCATCAATACAGTCCTTCTGCACATAAGTTGGACTTGCCTGATATAGGGCAGAAGGTCCATTGTGCAGATCATTTTCATGTTCTGTCTGTCCAGGAATATTTTCTTGAGCAAGAGACAAGTATTATGCAGTTTTTGAAACTCTCCATGATCATCGTATGGTGCTGAACAATATGGCAGCAGTCTTTGCTGGGAATTTTAGTTACAAAGTGGCAATTCATTTAATGTGGGTAGCTATCGCTGCCAAGACCAGACTACAGCACTAGTAACTGCTGGTGACAGAAGACTGTTATAGGGAGGTATAGACCCTCTCTGCCTGCCTCCCAGTGAAGAGACTGCCTACTGGATCGCACTGGTAAATCCGTGTAGTAGGTAAATCCCCTCGAATTCTATATGTAACATGGAAGAAAGTTTTTGGTGAGCAATAGAAGTGGTGTTTCCTTATTGGGGCCCCCTCCACATATTGAAATCCTAGGACTACAGGGTGCACCAATGGGTTAATGGTATCCAGAGCTAACTCTCTCCTGTCTCCCTACATGTCACCTCGGTGCTGCTCCTCGGAACGCCCCTATGCTAAATGTTTTGCAACTGTTTGGCTTTTAACACTCATCCTGAAGGAAGGAGAAGAAGGGACCTTCCATTGCCCGCTACACTTGGCAAAATCAGTTCTAGAATACCCGCTTGTTACTAAGCCTGAAAAACACAAATTAAAAAAATGGGAAGAAAGCCTAATCACCTTCTCCAGAAAAGAGAGGCTACCTGACCCACACCTGCATCTTGTGGTTTGTACTGAAATACAAGAACTGCCTGAGTTTCAACACACAAACCACAAGTGCATGACGATTTAATAAACTCAATGAAAAAAGGGACTTAGAGTTAATTAGTTCACCTGGGAGGTATGGGGCTAAATTTCAAACCGGTTGGTCATTTGGATTAGACCAACTGTCCCCACTCCTGGATATAAGCTGAGCCCCGCAGCATATCCGATGATCACCTTTTTAGTCAAGGAGGTTTACACACCATGTACAAGATGGTGATAAACAGAGTGAGGAAGCTTGGCTGTATTATTTCTAAGAGTATGAACCATAACCTAATGACTGCAGAAGAAACTATTCTTCTTCTACTATGGAAGGACCTAGGAGGAGAACTGCCCTGCAAGGGGAGAACCTGTCTTGTTTCAGCAAGGGCCGTAGTTCAGTGTTCAGCTAATTTCTGTGTGGAGGTCACAAGGCCAAGTTTGCTATGAGCAGGAGCCTGCAGGAGCTGCTCAACTTGCCCATGCATCATGTGTGAGCATATCTTTGAAAGCCACTGTGCTTCCCTGCTGTTGCTGTTGAGAGAAATCCAGTTCATGTGGAGGTGATGACTCTGTAAGGCTTGTGTGCAGGCACTCTGCATTTGCCAGACAACTGCTTTTCTGTGTGGTGCCGATAATGTTGTTATGTCCAAATGTCTGCAAGTTGATCCATCAAGGTCCATGAGCCTGTGCTAAGCACAACTGCTTATCATTTCTTTCTAAAAGAATAATAAAGATTGGATATTATACTTACTGTTAGTGATACATGTGCTGCCTGAAACAGACCTTCAGGCTACATCATCTTCAAAAAGTAGACTTTGGAGCTTAAACTTCCCAACTTCATTAAAGTCAACACCTAAAAGGAAACACTTTCCAATTTCGTGAGCTTGTAGTAGTACGAGGTGTTTGTGTTTCCATGGGAAACTGCAATAATTGTTAGGATTGCCTAGGTACCCTTGAGTTGCTCAGGCCCTGGAGAAATGGCCTGGCGCTTGGTATAGAACAAATTACCAATGATGTGGATAAATGTTAACAATACCTGAACACTTTGTGAGAGACAATGAGGAGGATTCTCTAGGTCCATTCTATGTTTGACATGTGTACGGACAGGACATTTTTTATTGTGTTGTTCCAATAATCCAGTAGAGATTCTTTAATAATATAATATATGAGATTTGATAATTGTCTGCAATGTTGCACATACAATATATAACATATGGCTTAATTGTAGTGGTATTTGCTCCTTAATGTAGGAGTATCTCAAGACCAAATTAAGCCGGCAAGAAGGGGTGTCAAAACTAAATGAATGATAAAATATGTAATCTTCAACTCAATCAAGTAAAAAAAACAGTTCTTTATGGATGTTGTGAGGTTTGTCTCACCTTTGTTTGCAAACCAACTGTTTCTAGGCATGATGGAGTCTCAGACGTATTGCATTTAGCCTTTACTCAATGTCTATTTACTCTATATTGATCTTTTCAAAGCACAACTTACAGGGATACAATGACAGAAAAACAGACTGGTCCAGGAAAGCTCTAAGGGGCAGCTTAACCTAAATCAAATAACAATGTCTTAAGATATTTCTGGATCACACCATGGGTTGACAATACACAGCAAAGCACCTTGAACACAAAAGAAGGTTCCACCACATATTTGGTGTTTGAATTTAGGAATTGTAAATAGATCAAGAAAGGTAGAGTGCCAGAATCTTTTTTGATGAGATTTCAGATTTATTTTGCTAAGGAAGTATGGGCCTTAGCCATAATAGATGCAATTCATCTGACAAGCAGATTTAAATTGAATCTGCCTCTCGGTACGGAGCCAATAATGTTGGCACAGCTTATGATAGACATGGACAAATTCATTCAAGGCAAGAATTGTTCTAACTGCAGTTTTCTGAATACGCTGGAGCTTGTGTCTTGAGTTTACATTTTAAGAATAGCTAGAAAGCAGGCCAAATTTCCAAAATCAAGTCTTGATTGCACAAAAAAAGTTTGCCACCATCACTGTTTGGGAAAATAATAGAAAAAGGAATATTACACAAAATTCTAAGGCAATGGAAGGAGACTTTAGATGTCAGAGAGATCTGGTCCGCATGTCTCTAAATTTCTAACTAGATTTGTAAGGGATGCGCAAATACCACTTTGGGCTACAAGCAAAGGGCTAATCGAATAGATATTTCCAGTCAATATAATAGTCAATATAATTTCAGATTCAGATGGATTACAGTTCAAGAAATGTTTGCTATTCCACCATCTAACTCTGGGTTCTCTGACCTTTTGTGTAATAAGAGCAACTTATGTTCAATTAAAATCATCACATGCTACTCATATTATTAGTGTTGTAACAGTGACCACAGCAGACAAGATTACATTAGAGGTCACCTCATGCAACATTACCAGCAGTGATCACCTCAGTGCATCAGGCATGGTTCCCAGAAGTAACGTGAAAAAAGGTTTTGTCAATCTGGAATGCTTCTACATAGGTAATACATGCCAGCCACAGTGCTACAGTGCCCCTGTCATGAAAGTAATAATATTAGCAATAGGTCTCCCCACATGATTAATAAGTGAAACATCAGGTTTAAATATATTTTGAGAATTTAGCCATGTGTCTCCAAACATCAGCTCATGAGTTCTGAAAACACACACATATTTGTCTTGAGTACACAATGTTGGCACATACATACTAATTCAACCAAGCAAAAGGTTCCAATTTTGTAGGCCAGGATGCACACAGGAGAGCTACTTACAGGAAGCTGGAGAGCTGCAAGTAGCTCACGAGCTACTCATTGGAGAAGCCTGATCTAACTGCATCACGATCCTGTGAAAGGCAGGAGTTCATTGTAACAATTTGATAATTCAAGTTGAACAGAGGCTGTATACCAACTGCATATAAATAAACAGCCATGTCGATTTTTCACAAAACGTAAACAAGAGGGCAAGATAAAGAGTAAAAGAAAGAGGACAGGGATGACACCTAAGAGTAGCCCCAAAGCACAGGGTTTCTCTCAGCCAAGAAAGTTGTATCACTTGATATTGAACGGTTAAAAAGAATTTCAGCTATTTGAGAGCAGTTCATTACAGGTAAGGAGTAGGTGAAAACCTAATAACATCAGGATAAGCAACACATGCCATAGGAAAAGGGTGCAGTATCTGAAAATGTTTAAGTGAAACAATGTAATATAGGCCTCAATTTACACCTGGGCAGGGTGATCTGGTAGTATGACAGGCAAATTAGCACCTGAAGTTTTTTATTTTAGTCCACCTGCAAAATTATTTCGAGGTTGTTGAAACCCTCTGAAAAACATCTGGATGATAGCATGCCATACTCTTGGCGATCACCTAAGCTTCTAAAAATTGTAAGTTTTCACTTTATGAGCATTCCAAGAATTTGGTACTGCTGCCGCCAATGTCACAGTCGAGATCCCTTTTTTTCATGCTCTTATCCCTAATTTTAAGGAAGATGACAATCACCCGCTTGTGTGCCTACTTCTTGGAAACATCCGTAAATCAAGATTTTTGATCTCTGAATGAATGTATGTTTTTTTGTGCACCAAGCTGGCTTTAAAAGGTGGTCCATACATGTTGCAAATTTGGGGCAATATGTTAACAAGACTGGAGTAGGTCTGCAGTGACTTGTAAAGCTGCCTCCCAGAGGTAAAACTTCTCAATGCCTTCTTAGTGTTTCCCTATCCACCAAAACCCCACTTTCATCTAATGCACATGAAAACACTGCAACTCCTCTTTAAGTAGCACAGTATTCCTGCCAAGCTTAAACCGAGACCAGAAGTCGTTCTGTTTAATGAAAGTCATGTGAAAATAAACACTCACGTCATTAGAAATAGACACACACTTGTGCTAAAAAAAGAAAAGAATTCCACAAAATGATTCCAGAGCCTCCCGTGATTGTAGACACCCCAAGAAACATGTGGCTATAATTATTGATGCTTGTGTTTTCCCCTTTGGTTTTCTCCACTTTCATCATGGACTGCAAGGGCCCGAGGCATGTTGTCACAGAATGTTCGCTGCAACAGGTCTTACCATTGTGAGACTGGTTCCATCTTTGCAGTGCTAAATTTCACATCCTATGCTGTCATCTGTCCTGACGTTTTAACAGTGTACCTTTCAGGACAATAATTGAGAAAGGAAATATCAATATAGTGCCACCCTTGTGTAGCTAACAACAAACTCTTTTGAATATATGCAATATCTTGTCTCAAAGATGGGCTCATTAGTTTTAAGACCATAGTCCACTTGTCAATTCCAAATGGTGCTAATCAATACCTAAGAGTGTGGGGCGCATAATTTAAGATGGCAGGGATTAATAGCCATCTGTAGCTGAAATTTACTCTTCTTCCTTGGTGGGTGTTGAGTATTTTGAGTGGGACCCAGCTAATTAGTACTTGGTGGAGCAAATGGGAAAGGCCCCATTCGTTAATCACGGACCCAAAATAAGCCAGACTGTGTATTGTGCGCCATGAAAGAGACAGTGTAAGCAGTGCTTAATTTGAGCCAGTGGTCTCCGGTGCTCGGCACCTGCACTTAATTGGTAGCACCGGCACTTATGATAGTCTGCCACATGGTGTGCTGTTTGTTTGATTCAGAGTAAGCACAACAACAGTTATTTACAAATTCAGTATACCTTTAAAATGACTAAGACCTGCTGCCCATGCTAATCTTATAGCTTTGGGGGCCTGGAATAGTCTGAATTGTCACACTTGTAGGGTGTGATGGTTCGTAGCTGGTTTGGTACTGTCATTTGTAGCGCTAGCAGGGGCAATTGGCGGTGTAGGCTGCAGTGGCCTCCTGATGAGGGCCCTGGCACTTCATTTTTTACAATTTAAGCGCTGGTTGTAAGTGTTCTGTTTAAGAAGACTCATGGTGACCGTCTCACTCTAGCTAAATATAGCCCACTATGACATATTTCTTACGTGAAGAAGGTGTTAAAATTTGCAGTTATGAATCATACTTGAGGGAGTGCAAGAGTACTTTAGATCAGTGCACAGCATTGAGCTGGCTGTTGGTTCTCTCTTAGGTGATCTGCATATGTAGGTTATAGTAGTGGTGGTGTTGGGATGCTTAAACTGGCAGTTGTTTTGTCAGCTTTTCTCAGGAGTGCAGAAACTACAGTGCTAAAATGGTTGACTTTCATCTAGAGCGCATTGCAGGGCACCGCCTTGCTACATTTCAGTTCCTCAGCCACTTCCATTTGTTGTGGAATATCACAGGGCTCTCTTTTGTCCTCCGTGATGATTAATGTGCACATTCTACATTCCATCAGCATTATTCTGTACAATTATGCAAGTTACAGCTTAGTTTGTTGTTTTGTACATGGTGCTGCCTACCCCCGCATCTATGATTTCTAAGTGAAGTCAATAACAATTTATGATACTCAATTTACCAGGCTCAGAAGGATAAAAGACCAGGTTAGCGTTGCTGGGAATCGAACTTGTGAGCCTCAGATCACCACACTTTTCAAAGAGCTTGCTAAATATTGATCAGTGTGAAAGGATGTACTGTATTGAGATGATTCCTTCAAAACTGAAATCGTGTTGGTTGTAGCACATATTGTGGACTGGTCACGTTGGTGCTTGTTATGTAAAAGACTGATTATGCTAAACAAAGGTATAGGTTAAAGATTATCTGCCCCAACCGCTTCATCAGTTATGAAACATGCCTGCCCCTTTCCCTGTTATACCTCAGGAAATTAAATCAAGTCTCCTGGGCCCTGACTAAGTTGCTCTGGCCTCTGGGAAATTTCTGAGAAAAAGCTCAGACCTTATTCAACAGCCAGTGCTTTCCAGTCATACATTATGGGCCTCCTGACAACACCCATAGGTTAGAGGAGAGGTTACATTCTTTTCAGTGCAAGCTAATCAGGCGTAGAGTTTGCCCCCGTATGGTCACCGAAATTGTGTGGATGAATGGAAGATGTTGGGGTTATGGCCAGAGCTGATGACTTTGAAACTGCGGAACTAGATTCGAGTCTCGGCGTCGGCTCCACATCCTGTGATTCTGGGCAAATCACTTAATATCCCTGTGCCTAAAAAAAATAATAACAATGCTACCTTGTGTAACGTAACTGGTGCTCGTGTAAAGTGCTCCAATACTTTAGGGTCGGGTTACGCTATATAAAACTGCAACAAAAAGAAAAAAACTAACGCTACTTGTTTTTACTTCAAAGTACTGGTTAGAAAATAGTGTTTGGTACTTCTGGGCTGGGTATTATAGCGCTATAAAATCTGTGAGCGCAATCAAGCGCTATACATAAAAACATAACCTAAAAATTAAGATGTGTGCTGCTGCACGGCCTAGTGACGGCAGGTTGCCCCGCACATCTCTTGGGAAGTACACCGCCATGTATAATGTGGCATGCGCATTTTTAGTCCCGAAGCGCACCTAGCGCCAAGCATGAACACAATGATTCGGTAACATACTGACTGAGCCCCTTATAATTAAGTAGAACATTTTAGTTTCAAAGAGCATGCACTGTAGCAAGACCTGCCAAAAATATACCGAAAGTCCAACTGAACCTTGAAGTGAAGATCTTGTGCCATTCAAGTATACATTTAATGCTTGGAAATATCGACAGCCACAGAACTATATTATTAAGAAGCATTTTTGTTAATTCCTCTGTTGCAAAGGCAGGCGCTCTGCTGGCAGCCAGGCCATCAAAGCTAAGGGAAAGGAATTATACTGAACACACATAAAGAGCTTTAAGAAGGACCGGCAACCGCTTCGTGGCTTGTTTGACTAAACAGGCCCAGTACCCACTCAAGCACAAACAATTCATGAGGGCCTCCTCGCAGCAATAAAAGCCGAAATTGGATACTTAGCCAGATTAATTACCGAGATAGCGCATGACAATGCAAGTCAAATAGGAAAGTAATTAAGGTACACCTTCCATGAAATTATTTATTGCTGACGGATCAGGTGACGGACAAATCAAAAGGCGTGTGGAGAAAAAAAAGCGACAGGTCAACTGGAAGCAGGCCCCCGTGAGCAGGCTGCCGCGGCTGCCGCAGCTCGAGAGAGGCGCGCGGGTCCGCCGCCCTGCCCCAGATGCCGTGCCACAAAAGGACACATTGTAATGCAACCTCCCTGCGAGATATGCCAGTCGACAGGCTAGGAGGCAGACGCCCGGCTAGCGGGGAGCTTCTAGATTAACATGTCACTCCGCGTCCGCGCCGTAATGGGGCCCAGGCGGCGGCTGAGGAATTACTATATTGACTGTGCTCAGGGGAGCAGCTCTTAATGATGGAAGGCGCGGCCATGGCGACGGGCCAGGCCTCTGCGGCGTCAAATGGTGCAAGAAGTGCCTTGTAGCATCGATGAGGAATGCGCATGGGGGAAATCAATCCTCGCTATCGATAAGGCTACTTACCACAAATATTAATCACTAATGATTTAATAAAGGCACACCCCACAAGGAGTGAATTCTCTCGATCAGTCCAAGATGTCCTTATGTAATGTAACTAGTTCTCTTGTAAAGCGCTCTGACACCGTCCGGTAAAGTTCGCGCTATATAAAAATGCATACATAAAAATAAAATAATAAATAAGGTAAATGCGCGCTGACCTGTTTTACTGCATGCACGGTGGCAAATACTCAGAGAGGAATAATAGAGACCAGTGGACACATAGAAGTCTACCCAAGCTTCAACCTATACTGTCCTAGTGATATGTCCAGATAAGTGACATCAGCAGCTACTCGCCACAAGAAGGCGCTTTGCTTGTTGCTGCCTAGACCGAGGTTTTACGGCGAAAAATATATCTTTCACAGACGTGAATTTCCAGCCACGTAAAATAATACAATGGCATACAATTGTGTTTTTACTTAACAACTTCAAAGTACTCCCAACAGAGAATTGCCACTCTAGTCCCTAATAAATCACCGAATTCACAACTTCTAAAAACTGGGCGCAAATTATTCCCATTCCAAGACCTTTTCCACAGCCCTGCTCCTAGTGGCAAGGCCAGTACCCAACTTAATTGTGCTAATTTTCTCAACGTCAAAAGGGTGAAACCCTGTGTCTGCCCCTAGCGAGATGTGTCCTGGATCAGGAGGGAGAGGGGCATTCTAGCGCGCTTCACTCTTTTTCTTGTGAAACTTGTAGTTTTCCATTACCCAAGGAATCGCTGATGTGAATGAATATGAAGTAAGTTTCAATCAGTTTAGTAAAGGATTCTAACCATGATCAATGATTAACACATCACTCAGCGTAGTAACGCAGACCCCTTGCTGCTCTTTGTGCTGATGCGCTAACAAACAGGCCATGGAGCATGAAATAGGGAAGAAGCAAAGCCATCCTCCTGTGGTGAGCTGAGAAGAAGTGTCTGAATATCTTTCAAGTACTGTCACAGAAGCCAATGTTGAGCATTTATCTGTGTATGTGCCAACACATAAAGTGAAAAAAATCCAGAATACACCCATAGGGTGAATTAGACGTATGTGCACTTGCAAAGTGAGAGGCATAAGATTAAAAACGTGGAAGGATTCTCAAATCAGAAAACATGATTCAAACGATAGGATGCATTTGCTTGTAGTCAATATGCGAGAACTGAGAGTCTGGGTTAACAAAAAGGCCCGAATTACAACCATTTTGGTTAGGCAGGAATGCCCTTACAAGGGTTGTCCGACGGTACAATGCAGGTAAATACATCGTATGTCTTTACAATGCATTTTTTACCACACATGTTTTTACCATGAATATGCTTTTACAAGGCATGTCATTACCACGCATTGTATATAAAAACAATATATTTGTGGGGGGAGACACCCCACACCCCCAACTTACATTAAATGCGTAGTAAAGGCATGCGTTGTAGAGGCATGTACGTGGTAAAAATATGCGTGGTAAAAAATGCGTGGTAAAGGCACAACGAGGTAAAAACCTCATTGTAAAGGCTGTTTCCCCCCATACAAGTTGAAAGATTTGGTAAGTATGTCTGGGCAATATTCACAATATTTGCAAAGGATGATACAGAAATAATATGCATGCAATGGCAGTGGTGGCTGGAGAACTTTGAAAGTGGTTGGGCATAATACTTGCAATGAGTTCACCTAATTTTTGGCAAAATTTGCTTTGAGTGCTACCTATACGTTAAGAATTACCTCCAATTGCCAAAGTCAGCATTTTGTCATCGGTACCCCCTTATGCCAAGAATTACATATAATATGCCAGTACCAAAATGTTGCCATTGATGCTGCCAATATACCATGCGTGCCCAATAAAGCAATAATTACATCTTGTATTCAGAGCCAGAATTTTATCATGGTTTGCTTCCCTCAAACCGAGCCTCTAGCCTCAATATGCTGCGGTTGCCCTCTGTGAGGTCAAGAACTGTCTCCTGTATGCCAGCACCAGCATTCTGCATAGAATTACATACAGTATGTTAAGGCCTGCATTTTGCTATGAGTGCCATCCCTTCTGCTATGATTTACCTCCAAAATGCCAGCATCAGCATGTTACCTTGAGTGCCCCCATAAGCCGAGAATTATCTTGAGTATGCCATGGCCAGTAGTTCACAAGCATAAAACACGCTAACACTCACACTCTCACTCATTCATACTCACTCCCTCTCATCTTCTCTCTCTACTTCACTCACACTCTCTCATTCATTCTCTCTTATACTCACTCACTGTCACTCATACACAAATGCACTCACATTCACTGATTCTCACTCTCACAAACATACCTACACATATTCACCCTTTCACATTCACTGACTCTCACAACTGCTGATGAACAGGGGTTCTGCTTTGTACCGTACTTTGGTGCTGTTGTGATATTGTTCCCTCGGAAATTGCGCAGAGACACTCGGGGCATCACTTTGCAGCACAGGTCATTCCTGGCTTAATCTCTCGGTTCACCCGCTTCCTCTGGGGGCTCCATATGCCGGAAACAACCTGGGTCTCTCCTTCTGGACAGTTTCTCCTCCTGCATTGTCAGGGACACTCCTTTCCTCTCTCCACAAAGAGACAGGCTTCTAGGCTCTTTAGGCAGGTGGTCAGCTCTTCTAAGATAAAATGCAGCCTCCAGACAAAAGCTTCCTACATCTGGGAGACTGGCTCTCAGGTATACACAAGCCCTGGCTATGTGAACATTTCTAGAGTACTCTGCAGAGCACTCCCTTCTTTGGTTTAGATGAACATAGGACTAGAAAAAGCGGGGTGGTGAAGATCTCACTTTGATACACATTTTCCATACAGGGGATGTGGATCCAGTGTCTAAAGTTTCATGACCAGGTTTGGTTGGTTCTCTTTTAATAAACGATTTCCAGACTGTTCTCTAGATACACCATTTGTGCAAAGTGATGTTTCTCACAGCCGGTAGCAATGGCACTGGCTCTAAGCAGGAGTACACAAAACAGGGGCACAATAGAGTGTACGTTCTCTGCACCTGTCTGTCAGCAGCCTTCCTGAAGAGGTAATCACGGATGGACAAAAGGGCAGACCTATCCACCCTCTCAAATTAAAAACAACAGAAACTGCAGTTCCCCCCTCATTCCTATCATCCACCAAAAGGGAGTGCTCAGTAAGAACTAATCAGTAGTCCTTTGCTAAGAAGTACTTTACAGAATTTCTAAAGGGGGCCCTGTCGCTATCCTCCTCATTTCAGTGTCTGTGTCTCCAACCTCAAGTCGCAGAAAAGGTGGCAATGCACTGCCACTGTCTGGGGAAGCTACTTTCACCCTCAATGTTATCCTAAACCAGGGGCATCCAAAACAGATCTCACTGGCCCCAGTACCCAGACTCATACAACAGCGTTCTAATATCATACATGTTCTGCACATCACTGCACAAACACACACCTGACATGCATATTGAACGTTAGTGCAAGGTTTTGAGTTTCACATAACAGTGGAACTTTACACAAGAGGGGTTTGGGGTCTGCGCTCTCACTGACAAGAGAGAAAAAGGTTTGTCCACACTAGATATTTATAAAATGCAAGACACTGTCACCCCTGCTATACAAGATGTAACCAGGCAGGGACAGTAGTCATCTGCCTACTATGAGGGCACACTTGGTGTGCCCCTTGAGGTAACACAACAGGTTCTGCAAATGCATTCTCTGGGATAGGCCTGGATCTCAGCACACACGCTACATTATGTGACACCAGGGCCAAAATTAAAGTCAGTGTATTAGATTCACGTGCAGTCAAACACAGGTACCCGCCCGTTGAGTACGCAGAGGACAGTCAAGTCCCAATAGATATGTAACTAATTGAAATTGCCTTACCCTATTTCTGTGAGCTATCCCAACACTGCAGTGAGACATTCATGCATATAACGAGGCTGCCCATGGTTATGCTTTGGTATTTTTTACTATACTGTAACTATAAGCTTCTGTTTCTCAGTCTTGCATATGGTAGTCTTCTGTTTATTTTATATATCTTTGTTTGAAGTCATGCTGAGGGAGCATAGGTTCTTGCTGGTCCCGAGGGAGTAGTGCAGAATTACAGTGTCATTTATTTATGGATGAACAATGAGAATGAAGGGGACTTCTGCCTCTGCAAATGCACCGGGGTAGCATGAAAAAATGGCCACTCAGGTTAAGTTTGGGACATGGTGCTTGACTGACAGTCACTAGGGAAATGTGTCTCTCTATCTCTCAAGATGAAGGAAACTATCTCCTGATCACCGTCACCCATGGAAAACAAAGGAAGGGTCAGGGAGATATCAACTGGTGAAAGGCTGCTCCGGGTGACTGCTGGTTAAGATGTCAGTCACACCAGCTCCCCAGGGCAGGATTTCAATTAAACGGATGAACATTTTAAGCACCATGTCCGCAGGCCAATAAATTACCTACCTTTGGATTTCCTGCCCTTTGTGTGTTTATAGATGCTGGTGTCCACCCACACCCAAACACACACAAACAGACCCAATTTCAGGAAACGCGTGGAACACAATACATTTAGTAGGCAGCCAGAAAGGGCTTCTGTATTATTTCCTGCCTGTTATCTAATTCAGGAAATTGAACCGAGCCTGACAAAAGAGAAAATCTTCATTTTTCACTCACACATAAAGGCAGTCTGTTTTCCCAGCAATATGTGCGAGAAGCGATATCAAAAATATGCTGTAATCTAAAACCTTAGTTTTTCCTTTTTAGGTGTGCTCATGAACTGAGGCGTTTTAGAAGCACAGACAGAACAGCACTTTGATTCTCCCCTCAATTACACAACTCTGGAAGGTGGGAGTGCACTTTCACCAAGGATTAAATAAACAGCTCCTCTTTTCCAGGTGCTATGTTTGTGTTTTTTCGCGGCTTTCAAAACCTGTTTTTCTGATGCAATTAGTCAGTGCACAAAAAACACATCTGCCATGGGATTACATGCAAAGTATACAATGTATAGTTCCCAAGCTTTGCTAAAGGTTACCGATTAAATTCACGAATACAAGCAGTGGAAACACCTGACACAGCAAGAGGAAGGATTAGTTTTGCACCGCTCTGTTGCATGTTCCAGCTGGTAACCTCACACCAGGTAAGATACAAAGGGAAGGTTTCCACTTCGCCAGATCACATGCCGACTGTCCCCTGAGCTGTCCATAGGGAAGTCAAAGGAATCTGGCAATTTAGGGGCACTCTTCCACTCCTCCAGCTCCAGCGAACACTAAAAAGCCACAATGAAGGCGATGCTTGAAGGAGTCTGTCTTCTATGGATACTGCTAATCAAGTAACTATTGTTATGGCCAGGAGAGGGTTTAAGTCAAAACAGAAACTACAAATATAAAGATTATAAAATTAATGGCTAAAACAATATCTCGCCACGCAGTTTTGATACTGTAAATAAAGATACCACCTAGTCCCAGCTGCTAAGCGTCCGCAGAATGGCACTACATTACTATTTTAATGCAGTTTCACAAGTGGTGGAAGCACTAGCTTCTATTTGGGGATCTTTAGGAGATTGATATTTGTGTGTGTTGATATTTTTTGCATGGTATTAATAATTCCAGTTTACATTCTTTAGCTCTATCTTTGAAGTCTAATGGCCAGATGTACGACCCACCAATTTGCGAGTCGCAAATTGCATCGCATTTGCGACTCGCAAATTGGGATACAGAACAGTGTCTGAGACACTGTTTGCGATTCCCAATGGGGTCGCAAATTGCATGCCTCATGCATATTAATGACGCTGTCGCAATTTGCGACCCCATTGGGAATGGCTGGCACTTCCAGGGATGGTGGCCTGCCGGGGTCAGTAGACCACCATGTCTGGGACTGCTTTTAAATAAAGCAGTTTTAAAAAAAAAAATGCAGCCCATTTTCCTTAAAGGAAAATGGAATGCGTTTAAAAAATAAAAATGAAACTTTTCAGTTTCATATTTTAAGGGCAGGCAGTGGTCCCTGGGACCACTGCCTGCCCGTACAAAATATTTTGAGAGCCACTCACAAAGGGGAAGGGGTCTCCTGGGGACCCCTTCCCATTTGCGAGTGGTTTACCTGTGGTTTTCTGTGAAGGGTGGTAAACTGCGACTGTTTTGCGACCGCAATTGCGCTATTTGGGATAATCACATAATTGGAGAAGTTCCAGAATCCAATTATCTGTAGCTATTCAGTAAACTTGGATTTTGGGCAAATACAAATGATCTGGCAATTTAAATGCCACAGAAGTTTACAGAAGCTCCTGAGTTTAAAATTCTGAAGACATTGCAGGATATCTCATTCAGTGCACTCATCCAAGAGGCAAAGGAAAAGAAGAATAGACTCTGATAGCAAATATTAGCATCAACATTTAAATATTACTATATTATTATGTTTCCCTCCTGTATGTTAATCGCAGTCAACTGGAGGAATGTGAAGGGAGTTCCATTATGAGGAAAACAGGAAGCCTCTAATATGCAGAGGGACGTTAAAGGGTTGTCAGCATGTACTAAACAGAAATGTGTAAAATGCTTAGACTGTATCATAGAAAATGAGAGCACAGCTCAAGCTCTCTTTGGCACACAGGAAACACTTGTTGAGTATAAAGCTATTCACAACCGTAAGCCTTTTATGTATTCCTCAGTCCCATCCTCCACTGTGAAATGTTGGTGTACATCGCCAAAGGATGCCGCAATTGGTAATCATCAATCACATAAAATATACGTTGATTCTGCAACTCTCGCATCTCACTCACAGCTCTCTCTCAAAATCACATAGACAAATATCTAAAGTTACTTGCCAAGCTTCCCACTCTACAGCATCTTGCCAACACAAAAACAACCCAGGTCCCAACTGACAAAGCCCTTTTACCCGCAGAGGTATGTTTTGCACACTAATGAGTTGAAAAAGAATTTGTGCATGTGAAAATGAGTTTCATATGTGCAAAATGGCTTTTGGTGGAATCTGTACCTGGTGCTCCACGTGTTCCTCCACAGCAGTTTGCAGCGCCGCTGCCAGGAAAGAGGCAAAGCAGTCAAGGAGCACACGTTGTACTTTACCTCTCTTGGAACACGGGTGGTGGATTATAAATTTACATTTCCACTTATGTAAACATGAAAATGTAATGCCCAAAGGCTCTCCTCAAAGATGGGGAGAGCTGATATTATGGAGGGCATGGCTGGGCTGGCCAGCAGGACAAGATGGCGGGCCAGCATACGACGACCCTACGTTGGGCCTGGCCTGTCATCTTTCCTTGTAGGAACCTAGCGCTGCAGGGAGTTTTTGTGGTGGCTGGGGGTGGTGGGAAGGTGTGGCTGCAGGACAATGTGGTTAAAGGGTGTGGTGAGATAGGGCTTGGTCTCTTTGTCCTGCCCTCCTTTCTGTGACCACCACATCCAGCTGCTGGGGGATACCCGCAGCCACCAGAAGCCGCTGTGGGCTGGGGATCTTCTTTTTTGTGCTTCCCCACTCCCAGCTGGTCAAAGCCGCTCACCCCATTTCTGCAACAGCGCCACTCCTTGGCTGGGTTCGGGGCAAGATCCTGTGACATCAGCAGGCCTCTGTCGCCATGGTCAGGTGGACAATGAAAACCAGTGCATAACACGATTTTGGGTGCATGCCCCCCTGCTTTGTTATGCATGGTACAAATCATCAAGGCTCAAGTTCTGACCCTCATAGAAGGTACATAGTCTGAATCTGGACCAGCAGCCCAAACTGGAAACATTTCAAAATGCTCTTATCCCGCGACCCTCCAGCACTCGTTTGTGATGCCCGGCCTATCACTCCAGTAGCCCCTACCATCTGTACATACACCTCATTCTAATTTGACTAATTGGAGGCAGCAGCATGATAGCCGTGTCTACAATATACTTCAAGAAGTATAAACTTAGGAAGTAGTTTTCCAGTGCTGCGAAATCAGAATAGTACACAAACACTTTACCTGCACACAGTTGTCAAGTCTTAGTTATAGACAATACAGATGTGATTCGCTGCTGCCTTCTTTAACAACACAGAAGGACAAGCTCAACAAAGAAGCATGTCAGCAGGTCAAATAGCTTGTTATTGGCAGGTCCTATGAATAAGTGACTGCTTTTGTACTGAAGTGTCTCTCGGTGAACATAATATCTCGGCAGCAGCTGTCCTGACATGTCAACCTGTTGCACTTATAAGATTCCAAGCTGACTCCACTGAAACTCTTAGTTTCCAAAAACCTGAATAGATGTTTTGCACTTGTAACGCGTGGCCAGTCGCATCACTCATGCATTGCCACTTAACTCACACAGCTTCATGGGAAGGTAGGCAGACACTGATAGCTTAGTTACTAAGCAAACACACAATCTGACTTAAAGAATAACTTATTTTTCTACAGCTCACTGAATTGACACTCATTTTAACTACTTGCTTGCATAAGCCCACCAATAAAAAAAGCAATTATAATTAAAAGATGTCAGCAAACTAATACAAGAGGAACAAGTATTCACCCGGATGAGGACACTGTGCTGTAATGACTCATTACATACATTGTAAAGGCAGTCAGAAAACTATGAACTGTAAAAAGCTTGCAAGTGAACACAAGAGAACTAGAAAACGGATCTTGAACAGACATGCATAAGTGTAAACTGGAACAAACACCAAGTACCTTCCAATACACTACATGAATAGCTCTAGTGAGGTGAATGCTCAAGCACAGTCAGTCCACGGGCTGTGTATTGATAAGAGACGACGGTGGAGGTTACAAGTGTGTCACCATGAGCAGGACGCTAGGGCAGAGAGTAGTTCTAGCACCCAGGAACCCTTGCTCTCCCTTGGCCAATGGCTGCTCACCAAAGAGCAGAACCTACAGCCCTTGGCCAATGGCTGCTCACCAAAGAGCCGAAGCTGCAGCGGACAGCATAGCACTGAGTTGGCTCCCTTCCCATAGGTCGGTGTGTTGGTGTTATCACCAACTCACACCGCACCTCCTTGGCTCTAAGAGGTGCTAAACCTGGACAAGGACCCACTCAGAACAATGTTTACTCTTTTCATCTAGACAGAGTTTTACAATAGGAGGGCAATGCACTACAGTTTTGCTGCTGCAGTTGGCATTACCCTATCAAAGCATACGTCAGGCTCAGGTATATGAAGTCACAAATTATTGTTGTTATTGTTAAATAATTATGATGAAGTGCTCCTATATGTTCCAATTCACTTGACTTCACTCCTACATTTATCTTTAAGTTAGCCTCATTTCACCACTAAACATGAATTCACAAAAGGTTGTGGAACGAAAGATAGAAATGTGCTCCACTGCGGTTACTCTTAGGTTTGGAGCAAATAACTTACATAAAAAAAAAGAAAAAAACAGCAAAAATCCCAAGAGCCCTCTACTAAAACATACGGTAGTCACAGGAGTAATTATGGAATTGTTAGCAAATGTACAATCCTGCATGCAGAAATCCACCATATTAAATGTATCATTCTGTTTCTCTACGAGGACAATATTTAGCCCTTAGGAGAACATAGTTTCTTAAACCCACATAAAAACAGGCCCTTCTGTTCCCACCTTGGAAAGCAGTTATGCCTGCCTTTAAGAGATATATTTGTGAGTATTTCCAGGGTGCGAAACTGCCTGTAAGTGTGTTCACTAACTTATTCAGGTCCACTCAGCAGGACCACCCACAAGCCCACTCTTAACCCTGGATCAATGAACGTGGAGAAATACCACCAAATGCTGAGTTTCTGTACTCGCAGTCTCAGATCCCTTCTGCAAGGTTAGCAGTCCACCTTTACTAATTCTGTGCTTCAAGGAGGAGTCTTCGCACACTTCATTTTTCCTGAATATAGGGACTCAAAAAGTGTTAAGACTGAAGCCCAGTACACTTAGATAATTGAGAAAAGAAGTAGAAACTGCATTGTTAAACAGAGGAATGAAAACCACAACAGTGAAAAGAAGTGATGAGTATACCCTACAAATAAACGGAGTAGGTGAGAAATGATCCATGGGAAGTGTGGAAACAAGTGAAAGACAATGTACAAACAAAATCTAATGAGACATTCATGATGAGCTGAATGTTTATAAACGTGTCTACTCTTTACACAGCTCTCTCTCTGCCAGCAGACAAATGCCCCCGGTGATGAATCCGATATTGGATACACAAGTGTATTCAGCCAACCCACAAATGAGTCACACTTTTAAAAACCAAATCGAGTAACTGAGCAAGTGATAATCTTTATCTTAACCCCTTTGCTTCTGCAGTATTAATGCGCTTCTGTGCCACAGTGCTTTTCAAATATTTAATCCGGTCACTCAAACATGGGTACGTCGATTTGCAAATTCTCCCGGCATTCTTTTAGGGCGTACCATATAGCAAGAGGGCAGCAAAAGGGCTAATGTGTTCTCAGTTCAGGACATTCCATAAAGCGCTTCTCCCCGAAGAAATTATTTTACTAGAGTGACTAGTATGAGTTAGATTTGGAAGTTAATGGGATATCCTTCACTCTGTGAAGGTAGAACTAAGTCTAAAGAAGAATCCACAGATGAAAAGTCCTTCACCACACGGATAGAGTGGTGGATGAAATTCTACCAGCGTTTTTCCTTTAGATACTTTATTGTACCTTTTGTATAGCCCTTACTATCCCAATGTGGTGCTCTAAAGTGCTAACTCACATGAATAGCAGTCTACACCATGATGGGTGTGTGATTGGAAGAGTGTTGTTTTTGTCTGCAACTATGTGAAAAGTGTTTTAATGTCATCCATGATGAGCACCAAAGTGCAGTTACCACGGAGTGATGGGTGAGGGTATGTGAGAGAGAGATGTGCACATTATAATTATAGTAAGGTCTAACCAGCTTAGCCATGGGGGGAGTGGGTTGCTGGGGATGTCTACACCAAAAAGAGGGGAATTCAGTGAAGGCCCAGAATCCATCTTACATCATTGTATTGTAATTGCATTTATATACCACTTACTACCCCTGACGAGGTGTCGAAGCGCTTTTTCGGCGAGTAGCACGCTACTCCGGAACCCATAAAAGATTAGTGTTGAATTAGTATATTGAAATATGAAAGTAATTTGAGTGGTGGATATGTTAGTCAGTTATTTGGATTCAGAAGGAAAGTGGAAGGATAGAAGAGGGAAAAAGGGTTGAAGTTATATAGCGCTTGTTACCCCTGATGGGGTATTAAAGCGCTTTTTTGGCAAGTAGCATGCTACTCAGATGCGCAAAGCACTCCCTCCACAGAGAATAGGATTTTATGCCATGAACCAACTCTAAACTAGTCTGTAATGTAAAATGAACACAAAATGCTGTTCTTTTGTTCCTCTTCTTTCAAACTATTCCCTTTCCTCATTTATCTTTTATAGAACATCATTTATTGCATAATAATTCTACAACGTTCCCAGACACCCAAGTTACACCAATCTGTGGCAAACTACATCATAGGAAGTGTGCAATACAAGAAATATGACAATAAGAATTCAGAATTATTTTTACCGTATTATAACTGAATTGAATTGAACTCAAGTGAGTTGTTCCTTTCTGTGTATTTACAATAGTATGTGAAGCACCTCCAGCAATTAATAATTCTCAACCAGTTAGAGGCAATAAACATGTCAACCTAACCGTATTCCACTGATGATTATGTCCAGTGAATGCCCCCGTTTTTAATCTTACCACGGAAGCCAAATACTAATAAATACCTAATATGAGCCATTTCCATAAGTAAGTTTAACCATTCCTTTTCTCCTTTGTGCCAAATCATCCACCACTATCCCTCAAAAAAAAAAAAAAAAAGAATTATCAGCTAGGTTAGTTCAAGAAGCCATACTGGTTTGTTTGAACTTTAGGGTAAAAGATCTACGTGAAGAGCACCGAAAGGATGCCTTATCAGGTATTGCACCCCCACCCCGACGAGGAGAAGGCCCCAGTGATGAAGCATGCCACCCCAGTGAATGAGAGACCCTACATCCTAATCATAGAGGCCTGAAAATTCGGGCTTATCCTAATTTGGGACACAAAAATCATTGGTTGGCCTTTCAAAACAGCCAAAAAATACATTTGTCCGGAACATTCTACTTTGTTGTATTGCTTTGTGAATTGGGAGTTCGTATGACAGACCAACCAACCCTTTCCCTTCTTTATAGATTTGCTTTAAGGAATGGGTCCACAAACAAACAGTAGCACCCTAAGACATGCACTGAATACTGGTGGCAACACCGATGCTATTGTTTTAGGAGTGACAGGAGAGGGGGTGAGAAGTAGGCATGCGCTCTATACAAATATGATGATCACAATGGATGATCTGAGTCCATCCATGAGCAACTGGGGTCACCCAAAGAAATGCACCGGAGAAAGACAGCCATAGTAATGCTTTCTAAAGGCTAGACTGAAGCAACAAAAGAGACCCACTGGATCCCACTCGCTACAGTGACCACCGTAAATGCTTTATAGTGTTCATCCAGGAGCAACAAAGGAGAAGCCTATGCCACCCACTAGTTACAGGCAGCCGGAAAAAAATGCCCTGTAGGGTCTGCAGACTATCAAACAAGGGTCACGCTATTTTGCAGTAAGAGATTTATACTGTACTCTTCTGTACACTAAGGAAGAGGTTTAAAATTCCTGGGCACTTGGCAGGAGGCTGCTTGAAACCAGATTTCCACAATATGGTTCTTGGGGCATGTAAGTACCACGTCCAAGGGCTGTCGTGTACAAAGGAGGCCCACAGCTGTCTCAATATTCTGCAGCGTCACTTATTTATTTGACCCTACCTCTGCGCCTTGCTAGCAATCTCAACAACATCTAATGGGCTGATCTGGATGATGCAGTATTGTTTACACACATGCAGCACCATCGCCAAATCTAATTTGTTAGGAGACAGGCTGCATATGTTTCATGGGGGTTCACAAGAAAGCGAGATTCAGTGCGGATGCTGGCCCAATGAAAGACAGGTGGTATTGCTGGGTTAGTGCCATTGTTTAAAAAGACTGTATGCAATTTAATGCAAAACTATATAAGTCAGTAGAACATAATAGCCAGAGATGAGGTAGTCACCAGCACTTGCATAAGGATATAAAACAATAACAAGAACAGATTTGTTAAATGTAATGAGCAAAGAGAGTTCAGAGTTCCTTCTGTGTCAGTGAAAAACTAGAATGGAAAGCGTGGAGATATAATACAAAATGATGCTGGAACTGGTATCATGGAGAGTGTTGGAATCCCATGGTCCCATTAACTATCTGTATGAGGTGCCGCCGCATAATCACTAATACTGAATTGCGCGATGTGCGCCATAATGGAGCCGATCTTGATGTAGGATTATTTAGACTTTTTATGAAGACAAGCTCTAAATTTCCATGACAAGCCACCCAAAACAAATATGTTCAGTTCTTTACTGTCACACTCAGTATGACTAAAGGCCCTGTGGTTTGACATGTGGAATGTGATCCTGAAGTAATTCCTGGCAAAGAGGGAGTACCTTATAAGGAGTTTGCCCAATTAAGAATGAACCTTCAGACATCGTCCACATATGAGTCTAAAGGTGAATTTGTGTGGTTAGCGGCGCAGACTAGGTCTCAAAGACTGGCAGACTGACCTCCAATGAGACATCTAGAGGAAGCTTTCCCGGCCGCCTAATACAGACAATTGCATAAAAAATACAGCTGAATGTCACGCACCTTAACATACAACAATTACGTTTGTTTTCTTGCCCAGATTCAGGAACGTAATCTACGAACGTAATCTACTCATAGCTCACGTCTTCCACCTGGAAAGCGTGAGTCAGACAGGTGCAGACCCTGCATTTGGTGACACACTAGCATATCTTCATCACGGTTAAGTTCTATTCAAGAAAAGCCGCTCTTCTCTTGTTCTGATCAGTTTCACGATATAATCTTTCTGTTTCCATTATTATTTTTTGCGAGACTTACGTGAGAACTGCTTCACGCAGTCGTTTTGAGATCATCGTACATTTTCTGGCCTTTTCACTCAGGTATCCTGTACAATGATGACTAATGTGTTGTACTGAATTAAAAACGCAATAAACCCTGGAGTTGGAAAATATATCTTCAGCACTTACTCTCCTGGGGAGGCACAGACGATATGGCTCTGCCTCATGCAATGCAGGGTGCATGACGTAAGACTAAACAGAGATGCTTCTGATCAACAGATTTGCATTTTTTTAACAAACACAATTGAAGAGAAAGATAGTTTTTTCTGTATTGGATGATGGCCCAGCTTTAGTAGATGGTATGGGGCATCACAGCAGTAGTTCCTGGGGGTCTTTAGGATTGCATACTTTCAGCAATACATTGCATAGTGTTACTTTGCATAGCTTGCAGAAACCTCATGCTGTCAGTGGCTGCGGCGGAGGGATTCAAGCATTCGAAATCTATACCAAACATGTGCACACAAACAGTTTTTGTAAGTAAATTTGTCCTAGCACCTCAAACCTGCATGCAACAAATCAGCAGATTATGCGCTGCCTCCCTATTACTTGCCCACCCTGCCTGCATCTACCGAAGCAGAAGTGGAGAACGCTCCTTCTACATCGCAGCAAAGACCTGGAACAGCCTCCCCACGCACGTCCGGACCATCACCTCACTTCCGGAATTCCGAAGGGCACTCAAGACCTGGCTGTTCGAATGAGCCTTCCGGGACCCGCAAACGCCTGGATACCCTATCGGATGATTAGCAGTGCTATATAAATCCAGATTGATTGATTATTGCGAAGAAGGACTTAAGCGACACATCAGCTCAAAGCAATGAGTATAAGTGCCTAAATCTACCCTCTAGAGAGTGCAACACTGGAACTCTGCCTCCTGTGTTCTGCTGCCTTCATCTACCACATGCATCTTCTTCTCCCATAACGTTTATTCATTTATGTTTAATTTAACAAATGAGGTGAGCGAGGTGACAGAATGACAGCAAAATAATTAAACACTTATATGCAAGGACAAGCTTCACCGGGCCTAAAAGGAAAATTTACTAGCAACATTTTAACACCAGCCATTACATTTCTTGGGGATATATGGAAGTGCCACATACAACTGTGAAGAAGTAATGCAATTCACTTGTAAGACAAGTAACTTTGCTTCTTCCCACCACACTTCTCATGCAGCTAATGACCAAAAGTACTGAAAGAGCGAAACACTAATTATCTGGTGTAGACATGTTATGGACAATTAAGAATTGCTCACTCTGAAGCAACGCTAATTGTTCTTCACAGGTCTCCTTTCCTGTCCTTGCCTGTTCTAAAGAGAAGTGGCTGTAGTTCTGTGCGTACATCTTTGTCACATACTTTGTCGCAGAGTATATATCATCCGCTCTAACTCATCCCCGTTTAATTTTCTTGGTTCGCGGCAATTATCTCCCCCTTTGTGTCTGACCTCTTGGTAAATGGAGTGCAGGGTGGCTAGCTAATTTTTTTCCTGTGGATTTTAACGCCTAATTGTTTGTCCCAGGCAGCCCACAATAGCAGAGAGTCAGTTTAGTCATAAAATGGCTGAAATTGAAACAAATGTTTTTAACCGTTGTAATTGGCGGCTCTGGGAGTCAGCTCGTGATTATGTTCTCTCATTTACTCTATTACTTGGATGAGTTGGTTAGAGCTGTTAATGATCCATCTGGATCAATGTCTTTTGCTGCTGGCTATAATTTACAGCAATGCTGGATTAATGCAGCTGTTTGTGTAGACGGCTACGCCTGGTTCCACCAGCCTGGACGCGCGCTTCTCTTTTGTGACGACTCAGCACAAATGTATAACATGTAAATGCAATTACTCACGTCTAACATTTAACACTCAATACCGAGAAGGGGCTAATTAAACGGCTCTCAAACAAAGGCCTCAAACACTTAATTTAAATATATTTCATATTTGTGGTCACATAATGGAATTTCACTGGGAGCAATGCTGCCACAGCCTTCAGCAGCATCTTATCACATAATGCATTTACCAGAAAGAGTTGTACAGGATCTGAAACCAACCCTTCTTGTTTTGTCTCAAGTATAATGTGCCACCAACAAATTATGCACTTGTAAGGCGTAGAACACTTTGTTCACAGAGAAAGGAAAATATATGTCAACGCTTACTCAGTTCAATGCAATTCGAAAACTTTATTCAGAGGCAATAAGCATCCATAAAAGTGACATTCACAATTAAAATTACACAACATAAAAACAAATGATAAAGCGGTGCAAAGCAATTTTTCCAGCAATATCATGGCAACGAAACATCATAAAAACGTTATAAAAGCATAGTACTGCCAGTCCTTACAGCAAATCTTAGAAAGGACCCGGTATGCAAAATGACTTCATCATCTGACAGCTGTAATAAAAAAAAGTGAAAGCTATTCTACAGTGTCTAATATTGTGTCATTTCTTTTTTTAAAGCGGAATTAAAAAATGTCTAGTGTACCTTCCATAAAATGTTTTAAAATGTGCAAAATGTATCATTGATAGTCCAGACTTGCCATCACAAGGACATGGGCTATCATCTAAGTTCTTCATAAAACTCAGCGGAAAGCACAACAAATATTTTACTGTATTGGCTCTAAAGTGGAATAATAGGGAACGCTCCCAACATCTCCGGGTACCCACAGATAATCAGTGGGACAATTTAGTGTGAGCAAGCTTAAATAGTTAATAATACTGGGCTTCTCAGCCTCTGTGCCTATTCTCCCTGAGTGCGAACAGTCATAAAGTGCTTGTCGAACATGCCTTTTACTTAGATTTTTACATGCTTCCAGGTTGGTAAAGGCTTATTGCAAACCGATTTTAGAATATTCAGATTTAACATATGCTAACCAAGGAATTCGAAGACCTCTATCACATGACAGGCAGTCCCGTATAATGTCTCTTGACAGAGCAGCCTCCTCATTTCTCCAAATTGACAGCCATAGTAACACCATCCGAGCTCTGATAATTTCTTCTTAATAGAGGAGTCCCAGCTCTTCATTGCAAATTAAATGGGAGGAAGATATTGGGGCTGAACGGAGTTTCCTAAAAAATCGATTCTCTTCGCGCTGAATACCCTCGCAATGCGAAATACCCCACACCTTAGCCATGTACATTGCACTATGAATGCATTGCATCATATAGCTGTAATAAGGGGAGGGGAAACCCACCCTGCATCCCCCCGACTGGTTGTGGGAGAGCATATAGGGCACCAGTTGCCCTAAACAACTTTATCCTGCGCTGAGCAATGATAAGGGTCCAAGATCCTGAGTCGAAAAAAGTTACCCCCAAGTAAGAAAAAGTGCTAGCTCTACTCAGAGAGTTAGCACCAACAGATAAAGTTCAAAGTTGCTTGGACTGTGGACCACAGGCCATGATCTGTGATTTTGTAAAATTTGTGTGTAAATCCAAAGTGGCCATAAAATCCATGAAGGCAAGCACCAGTCGACGCAGGGTCCTTGGTGTACGTGCCATGAGCACTGTGTCATCCGCATATAAAAGCGTCGGTAAAAGCATGCCTTTAATTTTTAGTACATCAAGGGTAATTTTAGTTAAAAAGGGGTGGAGCTCATTAATATATAAAATAAATGAAAGTGGAGCAAACACACACCCCTGCCTCACACCACGATGGATGTCTTACTCATTTGATGTCTGGGCACTCAATTCGAAATGTAGTGTGCCAATGACTTTCTCGTACAGAAGGAAGCAATAACTTGGGGATAGAAAAGTTATTTTGTTAGCCTGCACCACCCTTTCTGGCCACTTTCGGAATGTTTTGTTATTAATGATTACCAAGCAAGAACCATTTTACAGACACTCAGAAATTAATTTTAAGACCTTCTGAAGAACAGTCAAAAAGATTTGATTTCCTACTTGCTACACATATGTATGTGCCATGTGGCAATGCACTTGGGAACCAATAGACAATACATGGAAATATGTGCATCCTTTAGTGCTAGGGTAAACGTTTCATCAGTCATATGATGCACCGTAATGACCACGAATAAAAAATTGTAGTATGTGGAAACATTTCCCTGCATACATATTGAGTGAACAACTTTTTATGTTGCATGTCTTACATTTACAAGCTTAATAAATAGTCAGACCCCCCAGGATATTGCGCCATGGATTAGCAAATTTAGCGGCACAAATATGCAAATTTAGCGGCACGAATATGGAAATTTAGCGGCATTTTTGCGGCACTTTATTTTACTCATAATCATTCACTTTCAGCCTGAAATCAATGGAAGCTGTTTTAGCAGAGTATTCCACTTTGAAATAGGCATGTTTAAAGTGTCTGCAGCTCTACGGAAGCACAGCTCCAGTCCTAACCTCGTGGGAGGGAGCTGTATTTATCCCCGGGATGTTCTAGTGCCATGATACACCCCTGTTGGGGCACCGCTGACAACGGATCCGAGAGGCAGGACACCTCTTCCTCAGGCACCCTCTTTTGCCACTCACTCACAATGTCATTCTCAGGTCAGTCCCCTTGTTCATTGTCTCCGTTTTCTCTCCTCTCTCTCCTTTCTTTCAATAATTCTGTTATTTCCATTTCTATCGTTGGCTCATTCCTTCTCTCTCTTCGTTTTCTCGCTTTTCTGTTATTTTTCTCAATCCTTGTCGCTCCTCTTCCTTTGCTCTGTTTTCATTGCCCCTTCCCTTTCTCTTCTCTTTATTTCCTTCCTCCCCTTTCTCTTTTCTCGTTTTCAGTTTTGTTCTTGCTTCCATCACTTCTCATCCCTATAATTCCCACTCCAGTGCTTCTTATCGTTCTCTTTCAAATTCTCTTTCCTCCTTACTCGCTCTGTTCTCTTCTTCGTTGTTTTTTCTCTCTTTTTCACTCCAATTTTCTGCCTCTGTTTTTTTCAGTGCACGGCTCTTCCTTTCATGCCTTTCCCTCCTGCTTTCAGTTTGTCCAACCTCCACCTCCGAACTACTAGCCATTTTCTCTTCTCTCCCCCCTGGATCTCTCTTCCTCTCCTTCTCTCTCTTTAACTCACCCCTCTTATCCCTGCCCTTTCTTATTCCCTCTTCTCGTCTCCTTGGGTTACTTCTCTTCTTCTCCCCACGTCTCCGCCTCTCTAGCTTTCCCTCTACCCCTTTTATTCCTCCTCTCAGGCGTCCCTCCTCTTCCTCTCTCTTTCATCCTTCTATACACCGTTCACTCTTTCTCGAGTCCTCTTAGTTCTCTTCTCCTCTCCTCTTTACCTTCTGGCTCCCATTCACTCCGCATCTTTCACTCCCTCCCTCCCCATCTTTCACTTATTCCTTCCCGCCTCTCTCGCGCATTCACTTCCCGCACTTCTCCTTTGTCTTCCCATCTCTTCTATCTTTGTCTCTCGTTTATATTCCATCTCCCCACCTCTCCTCCTCTTCTCTTCCCTCCTCTTTGCCCCCCCTCCCCCACTTCAGCTCTCAAGCTCTCACCGCCCCCACCCCTCTATTTCCGCTCGGGGAACCTTTTACTCATTCTCCTCGCATCTCTATTCTCCTGTCCCACCGCTCTCTACATCTTGTACTCTTTCTCCCTTCTTCTCCCATCTCTTCCGCTCCTCTTTTCCCCATCTCAACCTCGTTCTGCCCCCTCAAGGCCTCTCCCTTCCCTCCCCTCTTTAGCCTTGGCCTCCTTTCGCACACATAATTCTTCTATCCCATCTCTCCTTTGCCATCTCTATCTTCCTTCCCACCCTCTCCAACTCACACCTTCCATTTCTTTCCAACCTTCCCCTTTCTAGCTCCTTCACTCTTCCTTCACATCTCACCCTTCTCTCCCCTTCTTGTCTCTTCACCTTTCCCCCTCCTCCAATGTCTCTTCCCCTCGCCTCTACATCCTCCAGCCCTCCCCCGTTCGCGTCCCCTCACTCTTTCTTCCTCTCCCTCTCTTCCTATTCCAATCCTCGTCCTCACGTCTCATTCGCAGCTCCTTCAACTCTTCCTTTTCAGCCACCCCCCTCCACGCTGCACATCTTTCCGTCCCTCGCAGTTTGTTCTTTATTTAAATGCCCGCAGTTGCCGCTGGTCCCTCTTTGCTGTGGGTTTTGTCAGCTGTCTGTCACATCAGCCCGCCTCCCCCCCACACCTCCTTCGCCTGCTCCCCCACAGGATGCTCAGGCTGTCCGAAATCTCGCTTTTCTGGCATCTACCAGAGATTCACCATGGGGGGGGAGGGCGGGGGTTACTTCTAGGAGTGAAGCCGCCCCCTGTTCCCCACGAGGGCGACATGCAGGAATAGACACGTGGGGGCCGACATTCCAGCAGGTCGGGCGAGATCTGCTAAAAAGAGACCTCCCCACAGCTCCTGAAACATTAGAAAGACATATCTCTG
Source organism: Calotriton arnoldi (assembly GCA_963921515.1). NCBI lineage: Eukaryota > Metazoa > Chordata > Amphibia > Caudata > Salamandridae > Calotriton > Calotriton arnoldi. The sequence goes on from CAWUFW010006192.1 coordinate 208,875, forward strand.
ATACCGAAGCATGTACTTCTCAGCCACTAGAGCATGTACCATCTCACCTGCTGCAGCATTCACATTGCTGTAACGTTTATCTGCTGATGCCTGCAAAGGCCTAACCAATAAGCCACACATACTGACATTGCAGACAGCTGTACTGTCAACACAGACCTAAAAGGCGCCTCCTTCCACCAACCGTCCAAATTTCGCGGGCAGTTTTGTAAAAATCGCTGCATTTTTACAAAACTGCCGATTTTGCGATTTTTTTGCAAATCGCGAAATCCTGGAGGGTCTGAATAGTAGGTGTTACTATTGCCCCAAATGAATAGTAACAAATTTACTGACCTTGGAAGATTGAAAGGCTGTTACTTTTGTCAGATTTCAAACTCTTGACCTAGAGATCATAGCAAATGTCAGTGGCGGCTGTTTAACTGAATGAGCCAACCTGGCAATATATATTTCATTGCGGACACACTCTCAAGGGAACATGGCGCATTTCTCTGATATGTTTTGAATAACAATACTGAGAAGGAGTGATCTTGTGATTTTTCAAACTTCTCTGTTTGGGGGACATAAAAATAAGTTATATGTTGCTCTACTCTATCTAGGTAAAGATTTACAATGACTACTCAGAGAGTGTTCTGTGTCATTAACTCAGGATAATCGACCGGAACCTACTGAACTGCAGTGTCCTTTAAGGCTTTTCCAAATATAATAAGGATATACTGTGTACCGATTTATACCTGTATGATTCCTATACAGTCTTGATACAGCCATCTGCGCCTTGGAGGGAAATAGAGCACTCTACTGTCACGAAACTGAACAGGCAAAAAACCTTGGACAATTTACTAAAACTATCTAGCACATAAAGAAATTCTCATTTTCTGAGACACAGGTGTGATCTATTATTGAATTCTCTCCAAAACATACCTCCTCCCAATTATTCACTATTCTTTCGAAAATAATTACCTATTTAAAGGGAGTATTACCCATAAAGCCTCAATCAATTAATCAATTAACACGCAGAATGCACTTATTGTAAGCTAAGTACTCTTGTATTCTCTTGTATATTTATAACTGAGAATGTAAAGTTTTTAAGGTTTTAAGGAAAAATGACAAAAAACTTATTGTTGTTTATATATAAGTGACACATTGTTATGGTTTTAATTAACTAGAACAATAAACATTTATTTACCACTATAAAGCCTCAACGAAGTGTCTTCCATTTGTTAGAAATTAGAGAAGAAAAATGAACTTTTTTCATTCAATGTTATACCTTTTTGGCTATATTGAGAAGTGAGACATATGCTGATTGGGACACTTCCTTCAAAAACTGGATGTTTTTGGCCCCGACTGGACGAGTTGGAACCAAGATGAATATCCGAGCAGAATAAATCAGACCTTAAAATTTGATCAGCAGAACATTATCTGAGTATTGGACACCAGTTTGAACTTTGAAACTGCAATGACTTACTTTGCTATGGCTTCTGCAATCCCTGGAGGAGTTGAACGACATTATTAATAGGACCTAAATTAAGATGCTACCACAATCAATGACAGCTGCTGAAAATCATTCACTGAGAAGAAATGTTTAATTCTCTCCCGCAGGTGATGTTAAAAAGCACAGACATTCATCAATAATTTAATTAGATTTGTATGGGTGAAGTATACAGCAAAAGCAACACCAGAACTATTGGAAGATTGTCTCTTGACAATTGCCAACCTCACTCCATTGATCTACCGAGAACTAAGGTGAGTTTAGGTCAAATACTGGATTCATAGAACATGTGTATTATGATTTTCGTTATGTAACCTGCTTATGGCATTTAGTATGCAGGCCAGAAAAGGAATAAAGAAAACACAAAATGATCTGCCAATAGTACGTGACTGAAACCGTGGAACAGAGCATAGATATGTTACAAAAAAATAATATTTTCTTAAGTCTGTGGTTAATCAGGAGAAATTCACACATAATGTGAATTGGAGTAGACTCAAGCAAGGACATGGAAAACAGACTGGAATTCCGCTTGGCTGCGCTGTGGTGTAATAGTGATCTATCCAATTAGTAGTTTCTCTGGTATGTTGGCTTCCTTTTGTTTGTGGCACAAAATACATTATAGATTTTGATAACGCGCACTACTGTTTTTAAATAGTGTAGGTCATCATAAAGTTCATCATCAGACAGAACACATTAGATACCTCAGTGTCTCAAGAGCATCATGACACACCGGCACAGCCCCGGACCCAAAATCTGAGAGGTCATAGCAAATATGAGTGTGGTCAATGTTCTATGATGTGGCAGCCATCCTAGTGAGGTAGTAGCAATGCATGGTAACAGATTATAGCTATTGTAACTTATCTGATAAATTGCGGGAGCAAAAAAGCACCAAATAACACTTTATAATTTACAATAATCCCTCCTTTCATACCACAGTAAAGAGCAGCAAACCACTTTGTGCGGGCCATAACCATACCGATGAGACTGAAATTTGTTTGAATCATGATCTTTCCTTTCACAAACGGACAGTGAGTTCGAAAAAAACTAAGGTCCTGTGTACAAATTGAATTCCACATGATCTGCAGCCACTACTGAGACTGAGGTGAATTTGGTGGGGCATTTGTAAGGATACAGCAGCAAGAGGGGATCCACTGATAATCAATAGCGATGTATAGCTGTGTTGCATTACGCTTCATAGAACACAGAGTAGTTAAGCATTAGAACATATGATAGAATGTATTGGGGTTTAGAATGATGTTAGCACACTGTAGAATGTTATGTGAGGTATTCTGAAGATGGCTGGTTCACAGCCAGTTGCACCTGCTGGTGTCCGCGGTTTTGAGACAGAGCGTTAAAGCTAAGAAACACCTGAGCGTGTCGACTCTTATTGTACTTAACATGTATCAGGTCTACTGTAACGGCATCTGCCACATGTGGGCAGCTAGGACTTGTTGAGTTAGACTGTTTGTGGAATAGATCCTACCCACTCTGCCCCAGCACTTTGCAGGGATAAATGATTATATCAAGTGGCTCTACAGAGGCATATCCAATTTAACGGTGATACTGAAAACACTAGACAAAATAAAAAAGTGCCAATAACATGTGGTGTGTGTATATGCAATGCAATTATTTTTCAAAACATTGTGTCAGTGTTGGTTGGATACAGTATGATTTCTATTTCCTGCCACTAAAATAAACACATTATGAATGGACTATATAATAATAATAAATACTTGTTTTACATAACGCTTCTTTGCACACGAGGTATCACTATTCCCAATGTAAGGGTACCTAGTGTCACTTTGAAAAATTATATATCATTTGTACACCAACCAGTACCACTGAATTGAAAGTCACATATAACTTTGTCAAAGCAGGAGCCTCCAAAGTTAACAGGAAAAATCAGACTAAAATCTCAGGACACCCTCCTATTGCCCTCTCCAATTTTTCATATATCTAAGTGGATTGCAGCTTATATCTCTGCCCTATTTTCCAACAATCCTAAATTTTTCAAAAATGTCTCATTTATGTTGAAAAATAAACACATTCATCCCATTGAGATGAGTGAGAATGTGTTGTACTAATTTAAAAAAATAATATCTCTAACACTGATGATTACTGAAAGACCCCCTTGTTTTATATTCCCCTAGTTATTGAAATATGCACTGTTCAGTGTCACTTATCTCTGCTTAAGAGATTATCAGTGAGAATAGAAACCTAAAGATAGAAGCCTAGCGTATCCCAACCATACCAGATATGAACCACATTTGCTATTACACCCACTCCCCATGTGTTAAGAAACCCTTAGAGGGATTCCTATCCTTATTAAAACTCATCCTCAAATCCCAGGTGTACTATTTGGAGGTTCATCCTGAGCAACACAGTCAAAGGAACCTCAAAGCAGACTATCAGAATCCTCATTTTATCAACAAACAATTAATCATCTTTGCACTAAGAGTATACGATTTACATTTTTACCAGCACACAGAAAAACTGAAATACTTTTGTCCCTCAGGGCAATATGCTACATTTATTTCATTCTACCTGTCGTGTTATGATAAATCTATGGAATAAAGACATAAGCAATCGGCACATTCTCAGCTGAATCTCATCATTAAATCTCTAGAAATATTAAATAAACGGAAGTTTAATCCCGGGAGATAATCAGAATGCCAAAAGTGCAGCACAGTTACCTGCAGCCTCCTCAAATGACCCAGAATTTATCTGGAGTGTTTCCTGCTAAAGCATAATTTGTTTCTTCAGACAACGATAAAATATTATCTGTAGTTCAGAGATAAGTGAACACACAACTTAAAAACATACATACAAACGAAAACCTGAGATACCAAGAAAAATTATTCAGGAGAAGAAACTATACATTACAAAGTGGACATAAACCGAGAACATTTAAAAAAAAAAAAAAAACGTTACTTGCCAGCAGAAAAGATTATTAACATTTTCCTTGTGTTTTGATTTTGAGTTAAAAAGCTATTGCTGTCCACATACCTGCTTGGCCCGTGGTGATACCAACTGCTGCAAACAGTCTTTGCGAGGGGCTTAAATCAGAGACCCCGTTGACTGCCTCCACCTCAAAGGTGTAGTTGGCATGAGCCAGAAGATCTAAGATAGTGACGTAGGTATCGACTAATCCGCTCTGCTGAGGAACATATCCAATGCTGCTGCCACAGGGTGTGCACTCCCCCTGCTCCCAGCTACATCTCTTGCACAAAACACGGTAGGTCAAATCGTTCCTTCCACCGTTGTCTGCCGGGGGGCTCCACTCCAAGCTCACCATAGTCTGGTTAATATTATAAATGAGGTTTTGGGGCGCAGATGGAGGTCCTTGACAAGAAAAAGCAATAAGTACAGTTTTAATTGTCACTCTTGTGAATTCCAAAGCAAGCACGTTTGTGATATATGTTTAAGTGAAGAGTCAATTCTGCAAGTGCATCTGAAGAATGAGCCTAGCATGAGAACAATGTTGTTGTAAAGCAGGAGTTGTGTCACCTGCTACCCACAAAAGCATCATAATTGTACAAATCCTCCTATATAGATGAAATGTCAAAAAAGGACATTAGGATTTCTGTGGGAGGCAAAGGTGGCACCTACTGGCAGTAGCTGCTATGCATTTGGAAATATGAGTCCACTACTAAAGCAGCAATTTAAAGCAAAGCATAAATGACAGCAATATAATTTATCTTCTTTAAAATGTTGGCTGACAAAGTTATAGCCCCAATGAATGCTTGGCTTTGATGATATTAGAATCACACAATAATTATCCTACCACCTAGAGGATCACTGTCCTTTACAAAGGAAGAGTTAGTGAAATTTTTGTAAAGGCACATTCCCACAGTGACAAAAAGTAAAAACAACTCTTAGTTGTTTAGTTTAGTGATCCTCACACACTCTAGTAGTCATCGAATAGCATCCTTGTCCCTAAAAACTAGGATGGGCTCAACTGTATTCTAGACAGCACTTTGTTAGATAATTGTCTACCGGGGTTTTAGATAAAAAATACCTTGAAACTACCCAAGTATCCCTCACATAATATTCTTCAAACGAACCGGAGCTGTGCTTTGTCTAAATAGTTGTTATCATTAAGACTAGTGAAGCCCCCTAACTACGGTTCTACTACATTCAGTATGCCTTAGTTTGGACTGGAGGCACGTGTTTATAAGTTAGTGCTAGCACTTGAAGGAACAGTGTCTTTTATTCTCCATCTAAGGTCTTCTTACTTTTTAGTGCCATGACTCCCTCATGTAAAACTTTATTGCCAAGAGCCTTTAGCCCCAATTGCTATTGGAAGGATTTCCTGATGGACTACATACAATTGAAAGGATCTCCGAGCTGCCTTTAGTTACTACTCACTCAACTGTGTTTAAACTCTGCGACTATCGGGTAATGGGTGTGCTTTTGGATGACCCTAAAGTAAATCGATTGATTGAGATTTCTATTTGTAAATGTATTATATTTTGCAATTGACTGATATTGTTGTTGTAAATGTAACATATATTTTGCACAATTTCATCAGTGCAAGCTTCCTGGCATCACTTTTAAATACATATAATGTTTTCAGAACCAATCTTTTTCATTGTCTTAAGTGACTGGATTTCTTTGATACCAACGACCAATACTAAGGGGCCGATTCTGATGCGGGTTGGAAAAGCTTCCTGACCGAATCGGTTGGGAAATGGTGTCCGACCCACTCGGATCGGGAAAGTCCGACCGGCGGAGTAGGATGCATCCGGATGCTTCCAGATACGATTTGGTTGAACTCCCATTGACTTCAATGGGAACATTTGTTCCTAACCGCATCAGAATTGGGCCCTCGGTCGGGAAGACACGTTCCCGATGCCGTTAGGAGGCCTTCCTAACCGCATCAGAATCAGGCCCTCGGTCGGGAAGCTTTTCCAACCCGCATCAGAATCGGGCCCTAAGTTTAAATTGTTTACGGGTTACTCCTTCAGGAGCCCCTTTTCAATTGTGTCTCTAGTATGTACCCAATCTCCTAGGGGATTATTGGGTTGCCCAGTTATATGCACGATATGCAAAATACAGCAAGAAAATAAGTTGCAAAGCTTCTGTACACCATACCCAGCTTTAAGACTCCCATAAGCATTGGGTGTAAGAGATTGAGAGGCGCAGCAATGCAAAACAGATATTTATGCTTGGAGACATATAGTTATGTGTTGCTGAGCAGCTCTTCACTGTTGTCACATTATACTAAAGAAGAGTGTCTTTTGAGATTATTTTTCACTCCTTATGGTACTACATTGGGAATCACTCTTGTCTCTTTTGAAATAAAACATCTGCCTTTGTTCTGAGACTAGGACGGCTTCATGAGCAGCCAAAGGTCCTTATTCTGAGTATGATTGAGTAACGTGGTAGTTTGAAAAGTGGTGCTGGAGGGAGTGTGAAAGTTTGGCTGGAAGAACATAAATGACGTAAGTAGCAACACAATTTAATACTTGAGAAAAAAACGATTAATTATAACCTGACCTAAAATGAAAGTACCACTTTGAATGTAAACATCAATGCAAGCTCATTTTATTTTTTGTGCTTATTCCATAAACAGGGATAATGCTGAACTAACCTATAAATGACAACGAATGAAATGCAAATGCTTGTGACTGTGAGTTAAAACTCTAATGACTGACTTACTTGTGCATGCTACATAAGGAGCATCAGTGAGCGCCCGGTGGTAACCATCCTCACAATCACATCTGGACGAGCCTTCCTTGTCGGAGAAGCTGTGAGACGGGCAACGAGAGCACTGCAAATCCTGAGACGATGATTTGTAAAAGCCACGTCCACAAGCTGTGGAGGAAAACAAACACATTATATCAAATGTGTCGAGATAGACAGATGGGTGGTTTATCACATTGAATTCTGCTTTTCTCAAATGTACAGGTGCCCAACATATGTCCAGAGGGGTGGATCCATTTCAGATTTTCAGGATATTCACAAAAAACTAATTTGCACACAATGAGTTAAAAGGAACTGGCATAGTCAGCAACTGTTCTGAATTTCTGGCATGGATTACATCCTGCAGGACTCAAGTTGGAGTTCTCTAAATTGTCAGCAAGACTAATAGCAGCAGAGAACTTTGGAGCACGTACACTTGAGTCACAAGCCATTCCTATTTAGGAAGTCAGAAAAATAGTGGATAGCTCTAAATATATTTCCAGTAATTATTCTGTAGTACGAGACTTCCCTCACTCGAAAATTCTTATACTTTAACAAGTTAAACCAGGTTAAAGGAAGGTAAGGAGCCAGAATACTCTCTGGTTGACAATATCAGATAAAACTTCAGTATGTGGTGGATCTGCAATACTGCTTTAAATTCAGTTGTGCTCCTAATGTGTGCCTCTGCAAATTCGAGAAGTGGTCACTTTGTACCCGGGTCAGAAACCTGAACATTCCCGTGAAGAATGTTTCTTTCCTTGCTAGAATAACACCAAAACACTTTCTGTGGTGTATGACTTCTATAGTGTTGTACTTTCATAAAAATATTGAGATGAACTTCAATATTTTACCATTTCGCCACTACACAGATCTTCAAACCCACTGAACAGTTGCCAAGTAGGAGGTATGTTTTTCTGGCTTTTATAGATCAGTTAATGCTGTAAAGCACGAAACTTCTTTTTCAATTCATTGTGTAAGTTTAATTATGAATGTGCTTTATTTCACGCAGTCTGAAGAGAAAATCCTGAATTTAATTATTTCAAATTTTGGGCCTGATTTAGAGTCTGTTGTACTGGGTATTCTGTTGAAATGGCTATGGAGTACTCTGTCTGCCAAACTCTTGGTCCACCTGCACTATTTTGAGTTGGGGAGACAGCCAGGTTTACACTAGCAACGTAAAATGTACTCTGCCAGTGTAAAACTTCTTCCGACGGCCCCAGGGAGTTCGGGCCATCTGAGTTCCAACCGTCCGCCCTATATATTCATGGTGGTAAGGAAAAGTAAATATAAAAAAAAATGACCCCCATATCATGGGAGAAAACTCCCATGGCATTGAGGCTGTTATTTCTTTCTTTTCCAAAATCAAATGTCCACTTTGGGAGTTTGATTTTAGAAAAGAAAACATTTTATACAGTTAGATGTGATCATCTGTCGCAAATGACTGACACACACCAAACTTTTACTCCATTTGTCAAATTCTAAATCAGGCCCCTTACCTCGGCTTTCGATGGGTAGAACTTCGTAAAATGAAAACAAAAGAGCAGTAAGGCACCCAAATTAATAACGTAAGTAACTGATTGTACAGATCAAACCTGTGTGAAGAGACCAGAATTTTTAAAATTTTAGACCGAGGACCATTTGTCATCCAAATAAATGATGGGCTAATCGACAAAAATGTACTCAACATAATTTAAAGTCAAAAGTGTACTTAACATAAGTTTCCTTCAAAGATTTGAGTAGATTTCTGACTTTTAGGGATTTGTGAAAATCAACGCAAGTAGTGTCCAACGAGATGTCCTGCATCATTACTCTTCTTCCTGTAGATTGTCCACCGGGTGGGTAACGGGCAGCAGTAATGGTGATTTTAATGTGCATTATATTTTTCTTTCATTTTCTGGAGGAAATTATTTTTTTCTGGTGTGAGGACATTTCATTCTCTGTCCCTATGAAACAGAGAGAGTTTCAGACAACATTTTCACCTCATTTTCACACTTATTTGAACTGCTTTAGGGAGCATATTTAACTGTGTAAATGGTTAATGAAATCATTGGCAAGTTTGTGACTATACACAAATGTTATGCATTTGTGAGTTTTCACTGTATTTCCAATGACCATCTAATCACCTATAAACACAAGTTAAAGATGTTCCAGAAAATAAATCTGCCATACAGGCAAATTTCCTACATTAATAAGCACCACCTTGGGCAGGAATGTGCATTTGTGAACAGATTTTTTGCACTTTTAAACTGAATTGAGGTATACCAGCAGGTGCAAAATTGAGCTGCCATGTCCTGATGCTTGCAAGGAAAGGCGGCTGCATTTGGGCACATAATATTAGTGCCCATAGGGGATCGCTGCTAATTACGGAGGTAGGTTGCTCCTCCACAAGCAGAATAAAGAAATAAAAAGGCTGAGTGAAGGGGTTGATTTTCCTTTGTAAAGTGGAGTTCCACAAATAATAATAGTATCATAGGATTTCTAAATGCCAAATGATAATGAGCAATCTGGGTGTACAAGGAAACAATTCTGGGACTCTCCCACAGTTATTTGTAAGAGTGACACATAGACTCTAGTGTAGAGAGAAGCTAGCTGTCCACAAGCAGGGCACTAAGGTGAACATTCAACCAATTTGAGAGAAAGCAAGGTAGAACACTATTGCTCGTGTGGGATGTATGAAAAAAGGATTCTACTGTGAAATAATTTCCCCTAAAGTAGAAATGATTACAAAAATGTAAATATGTGCATTTATGTAAAAAAATCAAAGGCCTCATTCATAAAACTAAGACTTACATGCGGAAGATGCCGGTTGTACAAAAGCAAACCTACTTTTAAATTCTGGAAAGTTGGTTACATGATGTTAAATGAATTTATTCACACAGAGTAAATGTACTCGTGCGAGGGTGGGGGGAGAAAGCAATCCAAGGTGAGAAGTAGAAGCCTGTGCACACTCACAAACGTACTAGTTTGTGGGTATTCACTATCAATATCCGTCTGCATCGCATGACTGAAAAAGTTGGATATTAGTTCTGTCCTTGAATGCATCCTGTTCCAAGGTGGGGAGAAAACACAATCCAAACTGGGGAGAGATAACCCATGGGAAACGAGTCTTCCTGTAGAGAAATAAGTTAAAATACATTTGACTTGTTCTTTTTTTCATGTGCTGGATTATAAGACTGTTGCAGGTTTCGAGGTGTAACTGGAAAAGTGTTGCAAATTCTTGAAATGGGTAACTACAGTAATGAGATTGTGCAAGCATCCGGGTGTAGATCTACTAATTTATTTAAGAATAAGTACCATAGTAGCATCAGGGTGATCTTTCAACCCTCTAGAAATGGTAGTTCATGTAAATTCCAAAATTCAAAATACTAGATCAAAATGCCTAGAGCTCTTTGACTATGTGTCATTTGTGCACATCTCTCTCGGCACTATTATCACTGTACTCCTGCTAGCTAAATTAATATTCAATATGTCCCTGCTTTCGGCAATGCATATTTTAAATAAACCTGTGACTAACTCAATTCACTGTGCATACACTAAATTAAGAGTTGGAGCTTACCACGAAAACCCTACGCCCTTTTGAACTGATCAGACAGCATCTGAAGAATACTATACCATCTAAGTAGTACCACAAATGCACACACAAAACAAGTGCCTTAATTAACTTAAAGTAGCTAAAAATACCTTCCCTCACTGACTTAGACTTAACTGAATTACTCATGAGGAGCCATTAAAACAAATTTTAATGAACATGTAATTCTACTCCTGACATAGGTATTGTGATAGGACATCAACTCACTTTGATAAACCATTTGAAATAAAGATCAAAGCCACGAAAATAATCAAAGGACATTTAAAATGGGCTATATATTCTTTTGGATTATATGCATGTGTATGTAAACTGAATAATTGAAAAAAGGAGAAAAAACAACTAATTAACGGAATAGAACATTAATTATGTCAGTTCACTTTCTTGTTTGTTGAAAAACCAGGAACATTCAACGTGCAGCTTTTTTGAATTGGATCAAAGTTGAAAACACAAATACTTTCAATAATGCCTGCTTTCTATGGCCAAATGCATAATTTCCTGCCTGCGTTACAATATAGCAAGAACACTGGCAAAACATTATTTTTGAAGACAAAAGAGAGGAACACATTTATCTTTGCCTAAATCAAGTGAAAGGCATATAATCCGAATAAACGACCTGCAGTGTTTGACGTTAACAACATAGCTTTCTATTTTTATCCAAACTGAAGGGTGTATGCGTGCGTGGACAAACTGGAGGCCACCAAACTGGTGATAACTGCTCTAGGACATCGTCTTCTTTCAGGAAATTAAAACTGTTTCAAGAATACTCAGGGGGAAGTATGCCTGCCAATCCGTGTTTAGTAGAAATAAAAGCAGGTAAATGAACACCTGGTGAATCTGTTATCAACAAAATGAAGCTATAAAAATGCTGTACCTATGAACAAATCTTATCATCTTCGTCCTTGGACACTAAGCTCACTTCAGAGGAAGGAATGACCTTCAGGCAACTCATGGACATGGATTATGACGTTTCTCAGAGGCACATAATCTGCTCTCATAGTATTTGTTGAAGCTCTTGGGACAGCTCTAAACATCCTCATAATCCACAATATGTGTCACGCCGCTTCAAGGAGAAGCCTGCGATCTTGTTTGAGCTGCTATTGGAAACCTCAACAGAAATGAACTGCAAAAAGTGTTAGTTTCGGCAATGAGATGGTGGCCTAACGGCTAGAGCGGTCGACTTTGAAGCTGGGGTACTGGGTTTGAGTCTCGGCAGGATGCTCCACATTCTGTGCTTCTGGGCAAATCACTTAATCTCCCTGTGCCTACCAAAGAGGAGTGAGTTTGTCTGTAACTCAGCTGGTACTCATGTAAAGCTCTCTGATACCTTTGGTTCGAGTTCGCTCTATCTAAAACTCCCCCCCCCCAAAATGTTCATGTAAAGATTGTTGCTCCATGACCGTCGGGAAGAACATTACATTTTAATTAGAAAACACTGCTTGTGACCACCCCAGAGAGTCCATGGGCATAGTTATGGGTAGGGAATGTTCTAGCTGCTGAATGATCTGTTCCTCTACAAGGAGAGCTGGCAGGCCTACGCGACTAGGGCAGGAATGTTGAATGAGTTACAGTTCCAGAATATCATGGCTCAAAAATAGACTACCAAATATACTGTGTCCTCAACAGCATTGACAAAAATACCCCCCTACATTAGAGGTAATAATTGAAAATGTACACCTAATGGAGCAATATTTTTGTAAACAATATTTAAGCCACAATATTTATGTCACACAATATTTTTGTTATTGATATTTGGCAACCATGCACGACCAGTCCATCAAAAGGGTGGCACAGACTCCACAACTGTTGTTAGTCTCTTGACTGAAAGGTTCTTGCAAGAAACTGATGGGCTTCTGCGATTCAGATGTCATTACCGTGGATTGTACATTCTGCCAGGCCAGATGAGACGTAATGTCCCAGTTATACTTTCCTCTCTGATTTAAATGTTGATTGTCTTTCAAAAAGACACTGGGCCATCACACTCTTTGCACATATCCTGATTGGACACATCTGATACTCTCCATGAGAAACAAGTATTGGCAAAGTCAATAGGTCTTGCCTATGCAAGAGCTAGTGTCTTTGCCAATGTGTTTTAGCTATGCTGTACAACAGCCTGGCTGCTGTTCAGCATGGCTAAAATTTAGTGACATAGTGGAAAGTGGAGTTGAATAGTGGAGAGTGGAGTGGAGTGGAATGTCATAGAGTGCTGTGTCATGGAGTAGAGCGGAGGGGTGCAGAGGAGAGTGGTGCAAAGTGAAATAAAGTGTCATAAAGTAGAGTGTTGTAGAGTGGAGAGGTGTTGAGTGGCATAGAGTAGAGTGTCATGGAGTGGCGTAGAGAGGAGTAGGGTTGTAGAGTGGAGTGACATAGAGTGGAGTAGAGTTGTGTGGAGGAGTAGTGTATATTGGAGTGGAGTTGCGTGGCCTACAGTCATGTGGCATAGAGTGGAGTAGAATGGCGTGGCCTAGAGACAAGTGGCATAGAGTGGAGTGGCATATAGTGACATACAGTGAAATAGAGTGCCACAGAGTGGCGTGTGGTAGATTGGAATAAAGTGTCACAGAATGAAGTGGCATCGAGTGTCGTAGAGTGTCGTAGAGTGGAGTGGTGTAGGGTGGAGCAGAGTGGAGTAAAGGAGAGTGTCATAAAGTGGAGGGGCATATTGTGGAGGGGCTTAGAGTTGAGGGGTGTAGAGTGGAGTAAAGTGCCATACAGTGGGGGGCGCTAGAGGGCGCACGGCAAGATGGTCGCACCCGTGTGAGGCTCTGCCCGGCTGAGCCATAATCCGCCCAATATCCGCCTGGAATACTAGCCATCTGGAGGCACAAAGGGGTGATCCCTGCAGGTGAGACTCTCCCGCATCAGCTGGTGTGCTCGTGTCGCCCCTACCGCCTGCTGTTGCGGGTTACCGGCCATTATTACCAGCAGCCGTCCGGCTACAACATGGCGGCACCCGCGAGGCCCTGAGTGCGGCGGCCTCTACTACTCTCTGCTGTGTCGGCAGCAGCACGTTCGGTGCCAGCGACATTGAAGGCGCAGACGGTGGCTCCCTGGTGTTTGCCGGCCCGGGTGGCGCTACCCTGGGCTCCGTGTGGCTGGGAGATCCGACGACGCATGGTGGCGTGTGGCCCCGGATGACCAGACCCTTCTGAGCGGATGGCGGCGGAGGAAGGCTCCTGTGCCCCTGGTGCTGGCGGCGGTGAGTGGGGCGCGATCTGCGTTGGGCCTGTGCTTGTGGAGGCGGGTGCGGGCCTGGCGCAGTCCGCGGCCTGAGCCCTGCTGCCGGGTGCTGGGGTGCGCGGGTGGCCGTGGCGGCGTCGCTGGGTCTGGCTGCTCGCTGCTGTGGGCCCGCGGGCCTCTCCCGGGGTCGTGCTGACTGTTGTCCTGGTGGAGTCCTGCTTACTTATCCCCTACCTGCTGCCTGAGACTGGACCGTCTGTGGCCGGTGATACAGCGTGTGCCTGCAGACTCGCACCGCTGCAACCTACCTGCTTTCCCCCTGAAGCGGAGGCTCTCGACGGGGTGCGGGTGTGCGTCCCTCCACTCCACTACTGGCGGTGTTACTCTGTGTACACTGCGTGTTGCCTGCTGCTCTGTTTGGGGCTCCTATGCGGCCCCCCCGGACTGCCTCTTTCTAGTGGCCTGGGCCCCTGCTTCTTGTTCTGTGCTCCTTCCCTTGCGCCCTATCCTGCAAGGCCTAGCTGGCCACATGTACCTGTGGATTCCCTTGTGATATTGCTGGCTGACATTAGCATACTGAGCTCTCTGCTGGTAGGAGATGTGGGCCCTGGTGCTGTCCTTGTAACGCGCTCAGGCTCACGCCGTGACTTCTTTGCGCGGACTGCGCTCACCTTCGGGTCCTCCCCTGCGGTGGGGGATGGTGGGTTCACTATTGCCTGACGGGACAGTCTGCAGCTCATCACATCGCGCTACTGCTCTTCGACCTGAGGGGTTTTAGCTCGGGGGCCCTCGCCTCCCTTTTTTCACATCAGGCTGATTCCTCTTGTGGATACTATGGGTCGGACTGACAAATCCCAACCCCGCCTCACGTTTGAGGCGCGCAAGTCCTCCAAGTCTTCACGGAAGGCAGCATCTGACTCTGAGGCCGATGCCCAGGATGGTGGACCTTCTACCATAGAAACCACACTTATCGCCATGCAGCGTAGCCTCCAATCCATAGAGGGTACAATGGCGGCCGTGAACCAACGTCTTGATCACATGTCGTCCCAGCTCGAAAAACAAAATGCTCGTATGGGGGAAGTCGAGCAGAGAGTATCCGCCTCAGAGGATGGATTGAGCGACGTTGCGGGTAAAAACCCTAAATATGGAAAAGGTTCTTGCTATTATTCAGTCCAAGAATGAAGACTTGGAGGCTCGTTCCAGACGGAACAACATTCGTATTACGGGGCTGCCAGAGTCCACGAATGTAGGTAAAATGGAGACATTTGTTGAAAATTTGATTACGGACATCTTTGGCACTGAACAACTTTCCGCCATGTTTATTATTGAGCAGGCCCATCGCTCCCTCGCAGCTCGACCTGTCCCGGGCACCCCACCACGCCCTGTCATTGCACGAGTACTCAATTATAGGGACCGCGACACTATCTTGCGTATGGCCAGAGATAAGGGAACAATTGAACACCAAGGAAACACACTCTCTTTTTTCCCAGACTTTACTGTTACTGTACAAGCAGCGCGGAGGAAGTTCGGGGCTGTCAAAAAGTTTCTACAATCAGAAGGAGTCCCTTATGCCATGCTCTATCCCGCCCGTTTGAAAATAGGCCCGGATGGGGACTACAAGATCTTCACCAATCCCAAGGCAGCGCTGGAACATGCAAAACACTTAAAGAGAAGGCGACACGAGTCTCACACGCTGTCTGAGACTGAAGACCAGTAATATAATGGGGGAAGTTCTTTGTTCCTTGCCGTATCACGTGCTTGATTGGGCAGCCCTCTTTATACCTTAGTGGAAGTGTTGTGCTTTCTATGCAATGTATGACCTCTTTTATTGCAGGTGGAAGTTCCTTGACTTTTTGTTTTTATGCATACTTGCCTTCTTTGCCTGGTAAACTGTCGGGTATGCTCCTAGATCAGGCACAGTTGTTATTTGGCTCAGCCACCTCCTACTTGTTAGGAGGCTAGTAGTTCTCTGACGCCCCCCAATGGGTGAACCCCATTTCTGCTTTGCTCTTCTTGTTTTTAGCTGGGGATGGGTGACAGAGGGTTGGGATGGCTTTGGCAAGTTGGGGACGCTGAAGTGGGAGGGGGGTTGGGGGGTGAATGGTTTGGGGGGGTCTTTTGGCACTTACAGTCTATGGGTGTGGTATAGCTCTGCTCCATTTGTATGTTTGAATATATGTCTTCTTCATATCCAATTGTTAGGTTTCTCTCTTGGTGCAGGTCCCCATGAGTGGTAAAGTACGGTTCCTAACTTGGAATGTACGAGGTTTGAATACCCCCAAAAAGATTTGCTCTGTTTTTGCTTATCTTGATAGGATGGACGTGCAGATCGCCTACTTGCAGGAAACACATCTTACAACACTGTCCGAGAAGAATGTAGGGGGTCGTTGGGCGGGGGTGTGTGTGGCCTCCTCTTTTTCCAGCTATGCACGTGGGGCGATGATTCTGGTAAAGCGTGGGGTTCCATTCTGTTATCCGCACTGAAACTGATGACTCGGGCCGGCTCGTCTTGGTGCATGGGCAGCTAGGTGGAACCAATGTGTTGTTGGTGAATGTGTACGGACCAAACGTGGATGATCCTGCCTTTTTCTCTGATGTGTGGCGCCGCATTACGAGTTTTCCTGAGGTGGAGATTATATGGGGCGGTGACTTTAACGTTTGTCTAGATGTCTCTCGTGACCGTAAGGGCAGTGAGGTGTCAAGGCCTAAGCAGGCTTCCGAGATGCTTTTGGGATTGATGGATGTGGGATGCTTGAGCGATGTGTGGCGACTGAGACACCCGGGGCGCGTGAGAGCACGTTCACCTCTTCCGTGCATGGGACCTGGTCTCGATTGGATTTTTGGTTGACTACTGAAGCTGTATGTACTTGGACGACTGAAGTACGTCACATGGCCTGGACACTTTCGGACCACTCTCCTGTACTCTTAGAGTTGCGGGTTCCTGCATGTGAAAGGCCTCCGTTCTCTTGGCGGCTGCAGCCGTCTTCCTTAACTGACTCAGTCTTCAAGCATACGATTGGGGAAGCCATTCATAATATTTTCAGGGAAAACGAGGGTTCCGTAGAAAGCGCTGATGTTCTCTGGGAGGCTTTTAAAGTAACTATTAGGGGGGTTTGCATGGGTGCACAGGCAGGCGTCCTGAGGGATTTACGGGGTAGGATTCAAAACCTAGCTGTTGAAATTTCCACTTTAGAACGTGCCTACAAAGCGGACCCTACCCCTGAGACGCTGTCTGCGATTCGGGAGCTGGTCACTGAACACAACGATACGGTCGATCAGGAGTTAATCCATAGGTCCAGGCGCAGCAAAGCCCGATATTACGGCGAGGGGGGCAGGCCTAGCCGCTCACTCGCTCAGAAGCTGACTGCACCGCGTAGCCAGGAGCACATCACTGAAATACTTAGTGAGACAGGGGAGGCGCAGTATACAACTGCAGATATCAGCGAGACTATACTTAACTTCTATGCCGGCCTTTATGACAACAAAACTGAGTTATGGCAAGATGACTTGCATTCTTATCTCGACGACGTTGCTCTGGGATGGCTGTCCCCCGGCCATAGGGAATATATTACGCAGCCCTTCGACGTGGAGGACGTGAAACTCGCCATTATGTCTCTTCCCACATGCAAAGCTGCGGGTCTTGATGGGCTCCCCAGTGAGTTTTACAAGCTCTTTGCTGATGCTCTGGCCCCTCGACTGCTGGCGGTCTACGCGGAAGCATACGATACTGGTCGTCTCCCACCCTCCCTTAGGGAAGCTCTCTTAGTTATGCTATTGAAACCTGATAAGGCACCCAATCGCTGTGACTCATACAGACCTCTCTCGATTATCAACATCGACGCCAAGATATTAGCTAAAATGATTGCCCTCCGGATACAGCCGCTGGTTCCACTACTGGTGCTTCCTGACCAGTCAGGTTTTGTTCCTGCTCGTTCCACCACACACAACCTACACGCTGTTTGCCACCCTTCACTACTTCGACTCTGACTTTCAGGTTGTAGCTGTGTTGCTCGACGCAGCGAAGGCTTTTGACTCCCTTCAATGGGTTTATATGTTCACTGTCCTTACTAGAATGGGCTTCCCTCCTTTTTTTCTTCAGTGGATCAGAGTTCTCTATACTGAGCCGGTGGCCAGGGTTCGTGTCAATGGGTGGGTGTCCACTACCTTCCCTATTCGTAGAGGCACCAGGCAGGGCTGCCCTCTATCACCAATGCTTTTTGCATTAGCTCTGGAACCTCTTGCGTGCAAACTGCGTCAGCTCCATGCATCGGCCGCTTTGCGTTTTCGGCAGCGCCCGCTTATTGTCTCACTATATGCAGACGATATGCTGCTATATGTCCGCGAACCCGCCACCTACTTACATGAGTTACTCCGTGAATACGTCAGATTTGAGGGATTCTCAGGACTGGGGATTAATTGGGCCAAGTCTACGGTTTTTCCCCTGACGACAGGCACTTGCGAATTCGAGCTGGATTTCCCGCTGGCCTGGACACGGGACCCGGTGAAATACCTGGGTGTCTGGTTACATAGAGACCCTACGCTGGTTATTTCCATGAACTATGTCCGCACTATCTCACAACTTATAGATAAAGCTGAGCTCTGGACCCGGCTGCCCCTATCGCTCGCAGATCGTATTGCAGTGACAAAAATGACTATTTTACCCAAGCTGCTATATCTCTTCGTAAATATTCCTATTCGTCTGAATATCTCTGTTTTTAAGGCGCTGCAGTCGGCTTTGCTATCGTTCGTCTGGGGGGGGTAAGAAGCCTCGTTGTAGCTGGGATACACTTGTACAACCGTTCGAATGTGGTGACTTCGAAGCTCCGGATATGCGTCTCTACTATTTATGCGCTCAGGCGCATTTTGCGCATTACTGGTTCTTTCCCCAAAAGTTCCTGCTGCACACAGCGATAGAAGCAGATGCTATCCTCCCCTTGCCACTTGTTGCGGCAGCGCTTATGGGTGGCGGTGGAGGCCCCAGGGCGGAGATTAATCCAGTACTATGTACAGCATGGGCCTGGCAAGCTCTCGCAAAGAGGGCACAGCTGACCTACCTCTACGCCCCACAGCTACCACTAGCAGCTCATCCGGGCATTTCGGCGGCACAGGAAAGCTTGGCCCTGCACACACTGAGGTCTGCCGGCATGCTGAAACTGGGAGATCTGTATAAACAGGGTCACTTCCTGTCATTGCCAGACGTGCAAGCTGGTCGGACTCAGGGTCTGATGTTAAACTTTACATATGTGAGGGTGCGACAAGCGGTCAGAGCAATCTATCCTGATTACCCTGTTGAACCACAACCTCTGCGGGCACTGCAGGCACTGCTAGCTGGCGAGGAGCGCAAGGGTTTGATTACTAAATTGTATGCTGCATCCCAGCGCGAGAAGGAGCCAGGGGAGCACCCCTCTTATCTTAAATGGAATGCCACTAGACCACTGGCAGTTTTGCTGTAAGCTAACTGGACGCCTTACTGCCAACTGCAATTTGCGCATTATTCATTTTAAATTTTTGCACCAACTGTACTATACTCCAGTGCAACTATGGAAATTTGGATTGCGTGATACAGCTTGTTGTGTGCGGTGTGGGCAAGTGGATGCCGATTTCCTACACCTCGCTTGGCAGTGTGCAGGGGTAGCTGCCTTTTGGACCAAAGTTGTGAGTGTGCTGACAGATGTGGTGCTTGAGCGTGTGCGGTGTGTACTGGAGGTGTGTCTGCTGGGTGATGTGAAATCATTAAAACCGGGCAACCGGCGGCTGGTTGCAGTAGCGACACTAATGGCCAAACGAGCAGTGGCGCAGTGCTGGGGCGCCAAGACGCTCCCTACAGTGCGCAGGTGGATCCGGGACCTGACCTACTGCAGGGAACAATTGGAGACTTATGCTGAGGACTTGCCTGAGTCATCCCGGCCTAAAGACTTCTGGGCCCCGCTGACAATGTACCTATTGAGTCAACCTGACCAGTGATTCTTCGTTTGATTTTTCTATATAGGGGTATACCGCCTTGGAGACTATTGAACGTGACTCTTTTTTGTTATTGATGTTGACGAATGTATACATTTCATTACCCACAATTCTTCGTTTACACGATGCTACATCCTTGTAAGTGCTGGGGGGGGGAGGGGGGAGTTGGGTGGGGCGGGTTGTTAGCTCTTGGAGCTCCTATTCAGTTTATTTCGTATTATTGCTGTCTCTCATTACTTGGAAAAATTGCTTGTGTTGATATATGCGTTCTGGATACTGAGGCTCCCGAGTGGAGCATGTATATTGTAATTGCAAGCTCTTAATAAACAAATTTAATTTTTTTGTTAAAAAGTGCCGTACAGTGGAGTGCCACAGAGAGGAATGACATAGAGAGGAGTACTGTATAGTGGAGTGAAGCAGAGTGGAGTGGCGTAGTGTAGCATAGAGTGGAGTAGAGTGGCGTAGAGTGGAGGAAAGTAGCATAAAGTGTTGTAGAGTGGGGTGTCGTAGAGTGGAGTGAAGTAGAGTGGAGTGGCGTAGTGTAGTGTAGAGTGGCGTAGAGTGGAGGAAAGTAGCATAAAGTGTTGTAGAGTGGGGTGTCATAGAGTGGAGTGGAGTGGTGTGGCATAGCGTGGAGTATCGGTGAGTGGAGTAGAATGGCCTAGAGTGAAGTGGCATAGAGTGGAGTGTGTTGGTGTGGAGTGTCGTGTGATGAAGTAGAGTGCTGTAGAGTGTCATAGAGTGGAGTGGCTTAGAGTGGAGAGGCATAGAGTGGAGTAGAGTGTTGTAGAGGGGAGTGGTGTAGGGTGGAATGGTATAGCATGGAATATGCATGGTGTGGTAGCGCACTGACATTACAGACAACACATTTTGAAATGACAATTACATTTGCACATACAGTTTTACTGATAAAACTATACAGCCCACAAACTATATGTGGAAATGTCATCACCTAGTGAACTGATTTGTTATGATCATAATCAAATATTTGTTTCCAAACATTTTCACATTACAAAAGAATGAGTTCCATTTATGCTTTAGTAATTCAGATATATTCTGAAATATTTGCTCGGTTAATTTATAGACATTTACATTTTGTTGTGTGCTACAATAAAACCTTTTCTTTCACAGTATCCCACAAGATTGTCAGATAAATCCTCTCACTTTGAAGTCAGAGAAAGAAAAGTAAACACTAAACTCTCTCGGAAGACAGAGCATAACATATAACCTTGGTCTTTAAACGCACATCAAATGTGACAAGATAAGATCAAAATTTAAAGGCCTGTTTATAGAAAGGAATTGTGAAGCAATAGTGAACAAGGTTTGCTCCACAAGAACAAAGAAGACATGCCGCACAGCCTAAAATAAATAAAGCCAGCAAATAGAAAGCCAGAAAATGTGAGCTACAAACCGCAATGCCAATGGTAAGCAATGGGCAGATGTCTTTGCAACCAGACAACTGTGCTGTCTGGTAGGCATCGACCCAAAAAAAGATGCATGCAACAAGGGCAACCCAACTGTATCATGCATCAGAAAAAAAAAAAACAGCTCCACTAGTATATATATAAACAGAGGTACTTGCGGTCCCAAAAGTGTAGTCAGCCCTTAGAGAAACTGTCTTCAGAACAGAAAGGCCAAAGGAGAATTACGAGAAGACAAAACCATTGTTTTAGGGACCTGCACTTTCTTGCAACAGGGAACTCATCAACATCAGTACAGAAGTGTGAACCACTGCCAAAATAAGCGTTCTGTTAAATTGAGAACATGTATTCTTTGGATTAGGTTTCAAGTAGATGCAATCTTAATTTTCACAATAGATTTATTATACACTCAGGTGTGACTATCATCAATGCCACGCCTTTGCTTCCGGTCAGCACATTTTGGATCAGAAGAGTTTTATTTTTCAACATTTTAAAGAACATTGTTAAATGCTCTACTAATATTTCCGAAAATCAGGTGATGTGATAAACTACAAATGGCCAACTGTCCGCTGTAATAGCGGTGTCGTAACAGGTTACAAAAAAATACACGTGCATTGAGATTGTGGAAGATGTGCAATACTAAAGTACAATTGTACACATCGCATTTTATATAAATGTATTTTACTGAAGGTAGTAGTGGGTTGCTGGAGGCTGTTGCTATTTCATTCTGGCAGGGGTTTGCTTATTTCCGAGATCCCTTTCTTTTCAGTTTGCTTTTCTTTGCTGCCGCCCTTGCTGCCAAGCACATGACAGCTCTATCAAGCAGCACAATGGGAAGAGACAGGACTGGGAAACACAAATGACCCCTCTTCAACTTTTGGGACAAAGGTCGAAGGGGCACCGTTGCTAACACAGCAAGAGAAAGGCACGAGGAACTCGGAATTCCTGCAAGTTCCAGTCGTAGTCTGGGCCTCATGAATTCAGCAGCTGCGTGTAAATTCTATTGAATAACAAGCCAGGAAATTTCAATCCTTTATTTACAAAGAGAAATGGAATTTATACATTTTAATGTTTGTCAAGCTGTGTAAAGGACTCGAAAGTACAAGTGGGACGGAAAGCTAACTTTTCATTCTAAAAAAAGTGCATTCTTTTTGTTTAGTGCATCTGCAGTGATGGTTTTCACATTTATGAAAGTTTCACCATGTCGTTATTTGAAACCGAGATTTAGTACTTATTCTTGTTTTTGTGTAATTAAAGTTTCAATTTATTCATCCACAGGAAGTAATTATTTTCCCACAGCCAATAATCTGCATTATATGTTTTAGATTAAAAAAGAGGAACCATGAATGTCCATAAACACATAGTATAAATATTGAGGGTAAAGCTACAAAAAGAACACTGATTGCCAAAATCACTACAGTTTCTGCAGACTGAACTTCAACTGAATTATGTTAAAAGTGAATCAAAGTGGTATATACAAATCCTGATGTACACAAAATGATTTGCATAGTTATCTGACCATAAATTCCACTTGCTGTTGGAACAAATTGGCAAATTCGGTAGATTTTTCTGCAGTAGAATGTGTAGGATTAGGAGTACACACTTTATGTCCACAGAATAGGCAATGGAGGAGCAGTGGCAAGGGAAACTGCTTGTCACACAAAGTCAGACATTTGTTGGCATTCAAAAACATTTTACATGGCTGCCCTCCTCCAAGCACGTATAAACATATGCCCCTACAAAAGGTATGAATGAATGTGTTTCTGGGCTAGGAAAATGTTAGACAGTGCCCCAAAATCTCATGAGGGTGTAGTAGAAAGATTTTTCCAACCAGAAAACTCTTGAAATTAGAAAAAAGTATATAAACAATACAAACCTTAAATCTAAGAAAACAATCGAGAGTGCATTTTTAGTGAATCACATACATTACGACAGCCACATTTTAAGCCAGTTACAGAACTAAAGTGCAGTAAATGCCCGAATTAGCATAATTTAGGAAAACATTTGGAAGTAACCTACGCTAATTTTAATAAATCCACCCATGTCTTCCACCAACATTAAGCGCACACAAATAAAGGGAATCCTACCATTTCACATGAAGCAAGTGTCTTCAGTCCTCCCTACAGAACAAATGGCTGAAAATGTGTAACAAAGATCAGAGGCATTCATTGCAAGCATGTAGCCTCCTCTGGAAGAGGGGCACAACATGGAGATGTACAGAAATCCTTCCACCCAAACTCTTACACCAAATCTTATTTGGCAGTGGTTGAGGTGCTGTGGGTAATACCAAGGATCAATATCTGGATCAATCAAGCAATTTTAAACATGGTTAGTCTCCTGACATCGAGCCAACATAGGAATGTTAGGGACGTGTACATGTAGTGCTTGCTTCAGTCTCAGTAAATCCCTCTGCTGTTTTTTGAGTAAGTTGTAATCACCCCACCAGTTCTTTGCTACAACTCTAAAGCAGGCACTGCAATAGTCTATGTGTCTGCTGGCTAATGTGCTGATACACAGTTTAGTTGGGGAGAACAAATTGAATGCAGTGCTTTTTGTCAGTTCCTTATTCGTTTTCTCAAAGTGTATGCAGTAACCATTTTTGGACGAAACAAAAGAACAGATATAAAAAAGAAATTATAAAGCAAATTTAAAAAAAAAGGAGAACATGTACAAATTAAAAGAATGGCAAAGACTCCCTCAAATCGGGGGAGCTGCACAAATGGCAGTCCTTGCCGGGCTGGATCTGGGGGGCGGCTGCACCCCAGTAAGGTGGGCGTCAATTGGCTGCAGCATGGCTGTGACCCCCGGCGGCACTTGCCAACCTAGGACCAGGCGTGCTTATGAGGAGCCGTTTAGCGATTATTGCAAGTTCTTGGGGCATATAGGGGCCGCGGATTGGTTTGCTTCCACATCAGTCATAGCACTCCTAAGGTCGCTAAGGGGCGAAGGGCGGTCGGTGGCTTGCGCCAGATGTCACACTGAGGCAATATTCTCTTTTGCAAAAATGCAGGGACGCACAGACGGGACCAAGCCTTTCTTGGTACAAAGGGCCTTGAGAGGTTGGCAGCGCTTAGAGGGGGCCAGGCCGGATTCTAGGTGCCCCATTGATACAGGCAAATTGTCAGCAATTCTGGGGTCCTTGGGAGACATCTGCAGGTCACTGGGAGAGGTCCGCCTATTCAGGGCAGCATTTACCTTTGCCTTTTATGGGGCCCTCAAGATGAGAGAGTTGGTAGCTATACAAGAGGGATAATGGAGGGGGGTTGAAGCTGGCAGACATTCAGTGGATTGACGCGGCTGGGGCTCTGACGATAAATATTGCCCGCTCCAAGATGGACCAGGTCGTAGAGGTGACCACATTTTATCGCGAAGGGCCCCAGGTAATGCATGTTGCCCTGTGTGTAACCTTGAGTCATTCCTAGCTCACTGGGCCCCCTCATAGTGTATGCTGATGGAACTTCTCTGACCAGATACCAGTTCTGCAGAATTATTAATCAGGCCCTGCGGGTGGCAGGGTATGGCCCTACAGAGTTTGGGTCTGACTCGTTTAGGATTGGTGCTGCCACCACGGCAGCAGCAATGGGGCTCTAGGACTCGGCTGTGCAGAGAATTGGCAGGTGGTTTTCGAATTGCAGCAAGCGCTATGTTAGATTGCACATGTTGTAAAGGCTACACCTGATCCTTGTTTTCTCTCCTTCCTTTTTCTTATGTTCATGCAGGTAGTGGGTGCAGAGAGCCCATGAGCAGCTGGAGTTCTTGACAGCCACTGTCCATGCAGGGGCATCGGGATTTGCAGACATATGGGTTTTGGCAAAGGAGGTTTATTTGGCAGATGGTTTACCGGCCTGCACACAGTAGGCTGGTTGCTGCCTGTTCTTTTATGGTGGAGGGGGTCTGCGGCTGGCCCAACTGAGGTCTTCACTGGACACGATATTACCTGCTGGATAAATGCCCCCTGACATCATCATATTGCATCTTGGGGGCAATGATTTGGTGAACGTTGGCCGGAAGCTTCTGTTTGAACTATTGATCTCTGAGATTGGTTGTCTAGCGAAGAAATTCTCTCAGGCAGTGCTGGCCTGGTTTAACATCATCCCAAGATTGCAGTGGAGGGATGGTAACTTGATCAGTGCTTTAAATGGTTTGTTGAAGCGAACAAACAACAAGGTTGGCAAGTTTTTCAGATCACCTAGACTGTCGTCTATATGCTGGAACGTTAAGGTGAAATTGTTTTCCTACAGGGCGGACTACATTTGTCTAGAATTGGTAACAACATGTTTCTGGAGAACGTACTGGCCTGGCTAATTCAGTGCCCTCTGTAGAGTGGCAGATTGGCGGGAGGCCAGATAGTAGGTGAAATATGCTGGCCTGTGGCGGGTGAGGTCATGATTCGTGGGACAATTTGGCATACCTTTCCTTACAAAAGCATGACAACGATATAATGGGGCCCTCCAATGGGTGCTGGATGAGGGTTCAGGGGCGCTGGGTGTTGCTAATAATCCCCACCATCTGGTTCCGATGTAAAAGAGTCCCTCATGCATTCCAGCAGAAGCACTCCTCAGAGGCGGAATGAAACATCAAATAGCGAATAGAATGAGGTGAGAGAGTGATACTCCTCTGAGTGGGTCCAAAGCCCACTCAGTGCATATTTTAAAGAACTGGTGACACTATGTTTACAGAAATCTGTACTGCCAAGCCAGACACTTCAACGTGATATTCAGAAAAATGAAAATTCAGCCAGAGTCTGAATACATTTACTCTCTAAAGGAATAACTGCCCAAATGGTAGGGCTTGTTTGTTCGGACTTCACTGGCTGATGCGCAGACTGTTCCAGCTGACATGCAAGGCTCTGAAGCAGGGAACGAGGGCATCGAAATACAAAGCTGCTTAGTTTAGGTTCCAACAGAGGTCATCACAACACAAAGCTGTGGAGGGAAGATAGCGATTTTAGACACTTACAAAAAATCAAAACACAAAACCCTTTGAAAGCTGATGACTTGCGACTGACTTTTATATGAACAGTCACTTTTCATCATGAATACTAAGTGCATATTCCTTACAGTTCCAAAGAGTCGAATGAC
The DNA here is from genome assembly GCA_963921515.1 of Calotriton arnoldi. Classification (NCBI taxonomy): domain Eukaryota; kingdom Metazoa; phylum Chordata; class Amphibia; order Caudata; family Salamandridae; genus Calotriton; species Calotriton arnoldi. The sequence continues at coordinate 235,272 of CAWUFW010006192.1, forward strand.
TGTCTCTGTCGGGGCAGTGAAAGCCCTTTATTCTTGTGCACGTACTGCAGCAGGCTCAGACAGTGATTGTATCTGGCTGCTATCTCCATCATCTTCAGGGCTAATAATAGGCCTCCGTGATGACATCTAATAACTATCCCTTCAACTTAAACACTGCATAAACAAAGAGCGCAGCCGATCCTGAAAAGCATTCCTAAGTGTCGTTCAAAGTTACTCTGCAATTATTTCAGTGTGCGAGCACTCTGGATGGAAACTTGTAGCCAGCGCCACACTCCACAAAATGGAGACCCGGAAGACAGGGTATGCTGTATATCATGTTATACAGCTCCAGCAAGAGCATTCTTTGTCACACTTCATCTTTTAAGCAATCTGTCCCAGCTTTTCATGTCCCTTTAGTGTAAATAGAAAAGAGATCATGGTAAGAGTGGGGGACATATCTGTAGGGCGATGAGAGAAGAAATAATTTACATTTAAGGGTATTAGTACGCATTACCTTCTAATGCACAGGGTCCTTCCTGCAGCATGAAGAATTTATTTAAATTCAGGCACAACCATTTTGCACATTTTCATTCTTATTTAGAAGTTGAACTTTCTGATCAGACTTTGGGCCTGGTTTAGAGTTTGGCGCATGGGTTGCTCTGTCACAAAAGTGGCCGACATCGCGTCCGCCTGGTTACAAGTGCCATTGGATACAATGCACATCTGATAAGGCAGACAGGACATCTGTCACATTTGTAATGGAGTAACCCATCCGCCACACTCTAAATCAAAAATTCGAAAAGATAACTGTAGATTTTGTGAGATGTAGCCAAGTGTTGTGGCTCTGTCGAGTGGCATTCTACTTCCTCCATTACTCTTTGCAGAGGCACGCAGTGCTGCAGAAACTGTGCAGTGCAGTCACACTTGCTGTTGCACAGAAGAGCACTGTCACAGAAAGGTAATCTCCCAAACATTCTGTCTTATTGGTCAAGAGGCCTCTGCTCTTTGGGGCTAGGGATACCTACAGTTCTGGATGCAATCCTTTAATGTCTATTCTCCCATTCTATCAATGTCTTATCCCCATAACTGGGAGGGACAAACCTTTGTGGCAAAGAGCATGACTGCACTGCCATCCCCATGCTGCCTACTGATGTATGAATGAAAAAGCCAGGCGCTGATAGTGGTAGAAGCTTCTGCACAGTGGACTGTAACAACAATAGTCCCTCTTAAGCCAATTTCCTGGAAAGCACTGTGGAGCCTTCTCGCAGACTCATACCACATCAGGAGGCAGGGTGGAAGGGGAGGCATTAAAATATAGTAAATTCCTGTGTAGTCTACATAATATACCTTCATTGGATGATGTTTGGCCTGGCATGTTTCCTATAAAGGAAATACATACCAGTCTGGATTTTTGTGGGCAAGACCCCATTCAAATCAAGGACCACTGACATTCAATATGTGTATGGGAGGGCTTCAACTGTGTCTACGCATTCAGTGTCATAGAAGGAGCTATGTAAGCCCTTCAGTAATATAAAAAAGGGGTGCATAAAAATACTGCTGTATAGTTTATCTGTAAGATAAAATTTTGCAGTTCCATTGTACTATCCACAGTGTTACTGTAGTTGGTTTTACTTCCCAACTCAATAATACTCATTACATTGCCTTCAGAAGCATGAAGAATACGAATCTCAACAGAAGGCACTAAATCCACTCAGCAATCTCACTACAGACAACTTTGTAATGTATTACTTTTATTCACTCCACCACCCATTATTGCTTGTGTTCAAATTGTCCACAATTCAAAGCAGTGCTTAACTGGACATTTAAAAACCCCTCAAATTGTTATTTTTTCCACTTTGTGGCCATTAAATTACAAATAAATTTACAGTAGCTGCAGGCAGATCATCAGTTGGCATGACTGCAGCAGCAGATCATTGAGATAGCGGTAGTGCGTGGTCCTCCAAAGAGGAATCACAGAAAATATCAATCCACCACAACGCGAACAGCAAACAACCTATTACATTAGATTCATTTCCCTTTAGAGCGGGTTTAATTTGTTGGTTTTGTATCTAAAGAATGGATCGTCATGGCATCATATCCAAAATCTAACACTTTCTTTCAGACAATAAAGTGATTAACTTGATGAATGATAATTGCTTCTTGCTTTAGTGACACACCAGGGAAACGAATGCCAAAGAGAACCATTAAGGAAGGATGCCTGGGGGCAACCTTAGAGAATATGTCACTTCACTCAATTACGCAATAGTGACCTAGCAGAAATCTTCTGACATAATGTAACCTGGCAGTCTACAATAAGTTCACAATTTATTTCATGGGCTGTTGCACTGAACTTCAGTGATTCATTCTTTTTCTGCATGGAAAAAGAATAACTGGTCACTTAATCTGTATAATTAGCTCCCAAAGTCACCGCAAAGGTCTTGTGAGCCTACCACCATGAGCAGCAATGCTAATTTCATAGTCAACTATGAATGGCAACACATATAGCATGCAATTTATAAATCACATGTTAGTTGCAGCATATGTCACAGTTTATAACTAATTTACTGATTCACCAACATTTCTTACCAGCATTTGTATGTAGTACGCACATCAAAGATCCCAAGCATAGGGGTATGGAATTCACATGCTTCCTTAAAATGTTTTCCCAACTTTACAATGCATGTTGCATGAAACTGCAGGAACATTTGGGATGGAATATTTTTTGTAAAGAAAATATGTTTTTGCCTGCAATAAATACATTTTAAATGAATGTGGGGAAGTGACATTTTAGTGCACAGTCATACATTTACTGCATGACCTAAAGCTGGATAAGTGGGGTGTTAAGTTAGAGGTTCATGGAAATGTGGAAAGCACAATCCAAAAAACTGTGAATTTCCACTGACTGATGAATCTGTGGATTTTTACCTAATTCCCACTTCCTGTCGCCAAACATTCCTCGTGATGGCCCCTATGAAGACCTATTGATTTATGTGCATGTGCTGGGTAGAGAGAGTGAAGCCCCAATTTACAAAGATTTTGCTACTTTTACAGGACTTCAGACTTACTTGTTCATTAGAAGTGCACGTCAGGAGTACTGCAAGTGTAAATCACACCTTCTCACAGCAACCTCTTTGTGAACAGAGGTTCTATTTGTGTACAATATGAACACAGAGCTCTCACAGGTCTACGCTTGCACACATTCCACACTTTATCAATCATTCGTACAATACATTGGCATAATTTACAGCTTGTTTTAGGTGTAAATTACATGTGTAAAAACAATTTTAATTGGACCCAAATTTCCCATAGCTCTTAAGTTCACAAATATGCATTAAAGAAAGCATGGGCCTACTTTATGAAATAAAAGTAAGACAGATGAAAAGTTTCACAGTTGATGAGTTCTGATCACCAAGTTATCTATCACACACACCACAAACATATGTTTTCTACATGTATATAAGAATATTATATATAGTGCCAGAAGATAAGCCAAAAGCAAATTATTATGTCAAGCAAGTTAATGATGGAAACCATAACTCCTGGATGGAGCTGCTTCTCAGCCCCAGAACCCTGCTTTGTGTTTTTCGTTCCATACCTTGATGCTCTGTAATCTAGGAGTTATTTTAATGGCATTGTACATATGTTTTCTTTAGGAATATCAAATGAGGAGCTAACTGCTGGGGGAGGGAATCTCAGACTGGAACACTGTATGTGGAACACATTAATCTAATGGGATGCTTTTATCTTGACAGCACACATTATTTTCTTTTTTACTGAAGCACTCTGCTGACAATATAATCATAGAGTTCTGATGTCATAAATCTCTGATAAGACACTAACAACTTCACAGTTCCTCTATTACACATTTATCAAACCCTGACGCTTGTTTATAATATGGAAGATAGATATGAGCCTTATCCTAATCCAAACCTCAAACGCCTGGTTATTAAAAAAAACAGAACACGGTCATTAAAGAGCACAAATGAGCGACAAGAGCAGAGAGGTCAAAATGGTAAAACTACATCACTGTGGAATGCAATGGGGACAGTGTATTTATTGGTACTGAATATGCTGATGTATGAATCTAAAAATATGTCATGCAAATTCGGTCTTAGACATTTTAGATTTTATGGTTTCCTGTCCGCTAAAGCAAGTATAAGCCACCAACAAAACACCATAACATATCAGGATCATTTAACAAATGAAGTTGCACATCATTGACTGGAACTTTATTACTTCTGATGCATGACTTTTTGGTAATTGTAAAACTTTTCAGTAGTATACTCGACAAACATGCACAAGCTACAGGTTTCCAGGCATGCTCCTGGAAGGTGTGGAAGGGTAAGATAGGAGTTTCAGAACACCCAAAAACTCACAAGTTTCTGGGTGCAGGGAATCTCCATACTGGAACATCCACTGCAAAACCCCTCGAGTGGGTTTATTTGTGTACAGTATGACACCAACACAAGGTAATATTGTGAATGTACAAGCAATACAATACAATGCATTTCTAAAGCACACAGCTATCTAACAAGGTGTCCCGGAAAGGATTGCCACAGTATAAAAATACGAGGAACAGAGTTAGGAAGTGGTTAGAGCAGAATCAGAGAGAAGCGTTTTGAATCCTTTCTGAGGACCGTGTCACACGGTCACACTTTGTAAATCCCTCAATCTTATAAATCAGGCGATTTGCTCTTGTGAGTCTTATATGCATATATAGCTCTGTAAATTGGGCCTGAAGTGATTTTGTTACTAAACAGAATGTAAAAATAGAAATAACAGTGACAAGCCATGCGTAGCATACTCAACCACTGAACTGATTTGCCACATTAAGGGTCCTTTGCTGCTGAAAGGTCTGGCTGAAAATTGAAAAAGTCAAGTTTAAAAACAAATCCATAATGCACAGGGAGAAAGGGGGCAGGATGTTGAGTAGCTGAATAAAACAGTGCATGCTTTAAAATGGGTTGTGTTTACCAATAACAACAAGTAATTCCATGTCAAAGGGGACATGTTTTCTTCCAGATACCCAAACTCACATAGAGTTATGAAAAGCCTGTAGAAGACAAGTTCTAACTTCACGTGACCAAACTGGGTTGTCATTTTGAATCCTTTTCAAGCTGTTAGTGCCTATATAAGACTGTTTGGATGGTCTTGTGATAAGTATGACAAGAGGCATCGGAGAGTATGAACTTGTAATAGTAAAAACTTTAGAACAAAGGCCAGGATTTACTAAGGCCTTAGATTGTCCTTGCATGATGCAAGTCATCACAAGGCAACGCTAGTCCTTAACTTGCATTTAGAAAGCCAGGCAAGGGGTGATTTACGCCAACTTGTATAGCTTTGTTAAAAAAAGTAACACAGCGCTTTGAGCTGCCTTGCATTAAATTGCTCCAGGGAGGCGTTTCATCAGTGGAGTATGGGAGTTCCCACGCATCCACCCATGGATTTTGGCACATTCTCAGATTTACAAAGACTTGTAAATCTGAGAATGCATTAAAATGGTGCACCTACCAGACCCAGGCGTAACTAGGAATAATGTATTTATTTCTGCTTATTACTTTTTTTCTATGTGTGATGCATTCCGCATCACAAATAGCAAAAGGAAAATGACTTTAATGATTGGTTTTGTGCAGGAACGTGTTCCTTCGTGGACAAAATCAATCCTGCTCGTAACGCAGGCATCCTTGCAGCATGACGCATGGGTGCCTGCATGGAGAGTAGGCTGCACACAATGCGCCATCGCTAGGAGGGAGCAGAAGTACACCATATCTTCGTTAATATGGTACATTTCTGTTCTCTCCCTTTCAAACAATGCAGCACGTAGTAAATCTGGGCCGGAGTTCTTAAGTTGTGAGGCAGTGTAAATCACTTCACTTGAAGCTTAATAACTTTGGTGTTGCTTATTGGAAGCACATTTCTCATCACCACTATTAGACGATGCCTAGTCCCAGGGCCCTGGTGGTGACACAGTTGAGCAAAAGTCTGAAGTTTGACATCTGCAGGTGATGCACCATGATGGCACTTGAGATGGAAACGCATTACTTTTGAAATCTTAAATACTGATGGGCATTTCAGTACAAAAATGATAGTGCATTTTCAAAGACTGAATACTGAATGTCATAAAAAACAACTGACATGTTTTCCAATTTGCTGCCCTTTAATGGTCTCCCTCAGCTTGCAGAGTGATGTTGTAGGTTTTGGGTCAGAAGTTCACCTGTTCCTATGTTACTTCCGGGTCAGTTATCCTGTTGGAACCAAGACATCCTCTATTTCAAGATCATTGAAACTGCTTTGTTTTAAATCAATTTATATTCTGCGATGTGACGGGTGTGAATCCATTGTCATGGCAAAAGGAGCAGGACCTGTGTAGGAGTTGCTGCAGTCAATGTGGCACCTACTCTACCATTATTAACAACCTAGACATGATTTCTCAGCTGAATTTTTATATCTGAATACACATTAATTTGACTTTTTTCAGACTATTATTTGAATTCTCGTTGAAGTGTTTCCCTACAGCCATCTAAATTAAAGGCGGTAAATCAAGAGAAGGGAAATGTTAAGAACATTACTTTAATGTCCACACAAAACAACATCAAAATCACAATAGAATCATAAAGTGTGTTAGTAGGTTAATTTTGGTGCAATGATTTGCATACAAGACAGCTGCTTTGATAGCTTGTAGGAATGCGAGTAAGACTGCTCAACAGACTAGCATTTCTACTGACAGAAACCCACATGCTTTTTCAGTATAGCTCTATTTACAGACCTTCCACTTTATTGTTATAGGAAACCAAAAAGATCAGCCAGCGACTGCTGCTCAAACACCAACATATTCTTCTATTATTGATGAGACGAATACCAGTTTCACTGCACAGAAATATATATTTCTTAGCGGAAGTAAGGATCGGTACATGTTAAAGAGTATTCATAAAATCTTAAAGTATTGTTCTTGGCCATTGGCATATCATAGAAACCTACAAAATGTTCTTGTTTGCGAGCATCCCAGTCTGGGTTATGTAAGACTGTGCAACTTCTTCTTTAATTAGCCACAGCATCTACTGCCCTCCAATTGGCACCGCATATTTTTTCTGCTTTGCCTGAAATGTTTTCACTGTGCCGAACTGCCTCATGGTAATGAATGGAGCAGGGCGAGCAGTGCTTACTTTATCATACACAAGTTTCTGAACTGACAAACTGCCTCGGGGCTATGCTTGTTTAAATCACGAGTGACTGTTTGTGGTGCAGCCAGGGTAAACACGGGCCTTTTCACTGGTGCCTGAGCAGCAGTGTGACTGACACATCCTAATGTGTGTGAGCGCATACCAGCATGGGCTGCATGTTTGTTGCTGCTGTCAGGAAGCGCTTCAGACATGTTCCTCACCTCTCAAATCCACTCGCCCCACACAGGGGTTGACAGAAGCCAAGCCTTAACAAGGGTGTTGCCCTGTTTTTTGTCTCATCAAAGCACAAGGTACAAAAGGTTGGTGTTGTTCTTTTACTGTACATGCTGAACAGAAGGACTATATTAATCCTTGCAGAAATGAAAACATTGCTGGTTTAGTGAGACAAAGCGGTGTGCCGCCTGGCGTGCTGAGGTTGCAGACACATGATGAGACTTATCATGTGCGCTAATAACTGAGCCCTCTCCCCTTTGGCTGCCTCCATCTTACAAAGAAGGAGTTGAACCTGCGCTGAGATTACCACACAATGGGCGCTTACTGTAATTGGTGAACTGCTTAGGAGACACAGGATTACGGATGGCAATGCCATAATAGACAGGTTACTCACCTTGCAATTAAAATAGTTGAGGTCTCATTATTGGCTGTAGAACAACTCAAGAGCATGACTGCACTAGTTGTATGGTGGAACGCGTGAGGTCACAGAACAAATCTGCTCCTCCCGCTTCCATTACACTAAATTAACAAATATATATGCAGCCGCAACATACTTCCATACTTGAATGACTATGGATGAGCACCAACACGCTCAAAGAATTTTGAGCACTGCAGTGCCATCTTTGCCAGCTTGAGACATAGCAATATCTGTACATACATTGATGATATTTATTGTATGTGTAGAGGAATTGGTACTATGTATTTTCTAATCATATCTACAAATGCTTTCAAGCAACTGATTTTTACAGCAGTGTAAAATAATGTGTTCTACATGCTTTAATACATCCAGCACTTAGGCTGATTACTAGTGAACAGTTTAAAGTAGAAATTTAGCCCCCGGCTCACAGTGAGTGATAAGTAGGCAAAGCCTACAGTGTAAACATGCTGACTCCCATTGAATCATGTTTCCATTTATTCTCAACTTCTGGGTATAAAAGGAGCATCTTGAGTGCCTGTAGGCGTGCCTTGAATTTCAGAGAAAAAGGAATGTGATGTATATAGGTTTGCAAATAGCTGGGATTTGAGAGTTGTGGACATATGTTTGTTTGTAAGTAGGCTGTTAGATTTATTCATTATGACTTCCTTCCTATCCTGCTGAAAGAAAACTTCTGTTTTACTGTCGTATCAGTTAGTGTCACTCCTGTTCTTGAATGGACAATTTTTAAAATAATTCTTTATGTTGATGTATTTGACTTGGGATATGGCAAGTTGCAGAAGGGTTGGGCTCGAGCCTATGGTGGGGTGGAGGGTGGAGATCAGTTACTCTACTATGTGAACTTGTGGAGAAGAGAACCAAGAATCACTCTAAGGGATATCTCAGATGAGCTCCATGCTACGGGGGTAATTGTCATCATTTCGCTGCACAGTTACCATGAAATTAGGATCAATAGTACTAGGTTCATTGGAGTTAATAATAAAGATGGGACCTCATGAGCAATGCACTGCACATGTTTGATGTTGTGCCTTGCATTATTCAGAGTAAGATGTGTTCTGAGAGGGTTTCAAATGTGATAAAATAGTTGAAGGTATAGAATATAATGGTGATGGGCATTCCAATAGCGCTAATATCCAGACTTGAGGGCTTCGAGGATGCTGGTGTGGTAACAAAGACACAATCTGAATCTTGGCCCACAGCTGTGACACAATCTGAATCTTACCTTCCGCTGCTCTATTAAAATCCACTTCACAGAAGTGATCTTCTTAAATATGTGAGATGAATAAGCTGCATTTAGTTTGCTCCATTTATCTGCTTAAGTGGTTCATCGCATGACTCACTCTATTGATGGCTCTTGCTGTACTACACTAAAAGACGAGGTCTCTTTATTCTTCGTGGGAACATAGCCCACACCAATTCGTCTAAGATCTGTCAATCTCGATGAAGATAAATAAATGCAAATTGAATGGTCTGGGGATTGAGTTGAATAGGTTGATATTCTCTAATAAGAATACTTTCCGCAGTGTAATATTTGCCACTTCTGATTTCGGACATTGATCCAACTAGTGCATTCAGCTCACTTATATTTTCACCAGCCATTTGTAGCAACATCTCATCTGCAATCATGTTATGTTGTATATGTGTCTGTTTAGTGTCACTCGCTCAAGATTTTGAGAAAATAATTATTATGCCACAGACATAAGACTTCTGAAACCAGAACATTCATGGAAACAAGAAGAGACCGAAGAGGGAGAAACTTGACCATGAAGGAGCTCAAAATCAGGCAATGAAATTCAATACAGAACTTTGTGACTGCATGCAAAACGTTTGGTAGAAACACAACATTGTTAGATTAATGTACACTACATCAAGAAAAGCCAACATAATAATGTGCTCCAATGGAGTTACTGAGCAGACTGAAAGTTGACTGTGCAGCAAATCCTTGTTGTCTGGCTCACTGTGATTCAAAGAATGTAACTGCAACCCTGGATAATAAGTTTGGAAACTGTTGGGTGGTGCTAAATCTGAGATATAGGAAACGGAAAGACGCAGCAAGGGACATCATGAAATCAGAAGAGATACACTAACATCAATATGGAAAATTTCACCTCTGGCAAACCCCAAATGCCGATTTTGAGGGTACACAGGTGATAATATAACACTTACGTTACTGAGTATTACAGGGGCTGGAAACAAGTTTGTTTTCTTTGTTCATTTGGCATAAATGTGAAGTTGATGATAACTTAATTGACAAACGTGCATTTTTTCTCTTACTTGTCTTCACTGACCCATACATGCAATTTGACCGACCTATTAAATGTTTCCCCATATGACCGATAAATGCACCATGTGGCTAAAATGGCAGTGTCAAACACAGATCCAGGAGGGCCAAATACATGACAGATTTTCAGGACATCAAGACAAGATAATATTGAATATTCTAAATCAAAAAGGAACTCGGTCACATTGCTAGTGGGTGACCCGAAAATCTGGTATGGGTCTGCACTTCAGATCTTACAATTGTCTATTCCTCAGTTGACCAAGCACACTGCATGCGGTGAGTGATCTACAAAAGTATCTACAAAAGAGCTGCCTTTGATAATTTAGTTTCGAAGACCGAAACAACCCTTCATTTATAAGAGCGGAAACGTGTCCGATACTAGTAGTGTGGTGTGAAAAAGAAGGGGCTGAGTAAAAAGCAACTTTTAGACCTGAAGAAGAAATACTTAGGAGTAAAGATTTCACTGCAAGATATAATACTAAAAATCTTAAAGGGTCTGATAGTCAAAGAAAATGTGGCAGAACGTCCTTCATGAACAAAGAAAAATATTTATTTTTGGAAAGGGGACAAGGGTAGCCAGTGAGGATAAATAAAAATACATAAACTGAATGGTATGTGGAATAATTATGCTGGTATGGTTTGAAAGAAAGGGGTAAATAAAAAACATTGTATTTCCTATTACAACTATATATTTTAGAAATAGATTAATATGTACATTTGAATAAGGCAGCCTAAACATTGATGGATTGAGCATGAACATGAGCATGAACATGTGCATGCAGTTAGTGGTGACCCAATCCATCTTAAAATAATATTTGTGGCAAGGACCACACATACCTCCAGTGGCTGCTCCCAATGGAGGTGACTTGGAAGCGGAGCTCATTAGTACCCAATCGAACTGATCCTCCAGAAAATAGCAATTTTGCAATTTGCAAAATTAACTTCCGGAGATTTTTAGAAAAGCTGCCACAAAAAAAATATATCTTGACTCTTGTTCTATTGGGCCTGCACTGCACTGGGACAATAAAAGGAGTTTAAGCAGCAGATTGGAGAGGTGTTTTCTTCCTCTCCTGCATGTGACGCAACAACTATCCCATGCGACCCACATTCGGCCTGCCTCTGGGAAGAAAGGCTACCAACTGGCTGCCTGCCTTCTGTCTCAGTTCATACCAGCCCCAGCCTCAGGAAATACAGCAGAGCAGAGAGAAGAGACTAGGACTCCGCAAATATGGAAAGTCTCGTCCTCCTTAGACAGTTTCTCTACCTCTAACTATCCGGCCTTCTGTCACTCTTCACCTCCCACAGCACCTAGAATCTTGTGATACCCTCTCTTGCCTGCAATACACTGCCTCCTATGCCCCACCCCCCAAGAGTCAATTGGACTCTTGCGTCCCCTCCCCCTCTGGCAGGCAGCCTCTTGTCCCTTCCCCCTGAATTCCAAGCCTCATTTGTGACTTGCCTCATTGAGCTCCTGCTGTATCCAGTGGCACTGCATTATCTGGCTCCATGCCACATCTGGCCACTGCATGCCCCAAGATGGGCCATTCAGAAAGTGGTAGGATGCAAGGCCAGACTGGCTACGAGGTATTTTGGTTGGCTAGCAGGTTGGGGGTCGGTTTCACTGCCGTGAGAAACCAACCAGGCATGCGATGCCCATTGGGCTGAAAGGGATTTATCCCCCCCTCCCTGTCAGCTGCTGTGAGCCGGGCTGACTGGATTGGGGTTACAGTCTGGATTACTCAACAAAGCATCTGCCTGCTCCGTCACGCTTAACAAAAACATTTACTTTTTGCCTAAGGAATTTAATTTTCCAATTTCCGTGAGTCGCTGCCTTTCTTAATGTTTACCCCCAAACGCAAACCTGCAATGATGTATTCCAAGAGTCGGGTATTAGCTGTAAAAGTTGCTGTTTTTTTCTTATACCATCACCATTAACCAAACAAGCATGTGCAATAGGTCTGGCATTGCTGAAAGTTTGTGCTATTGGCATTGCTAATAATAATGCAACTCCAATAGCTCAAACTTTCATCAGTGCTCAACAATTGCATTACAAATCTTTCATTTTATTCTATTATTTTAGTCTAAATGCACAAGCTATCGCGAACTACGAGGCCAAACGCAAGTAAGAAAAAAGCAAATGCACGAGGCAAGGAAAGGGTGCAGTTGCACAGGGTGTTACTATGGGTCCCTGTGGGTGCAGTGCCTTATGTTGCTAAGAGCGGTCTGTTTATAACTCCACAGGGACACCTAGTAACAGCCTGTGGTACTGCACCCTTTCCTTGCTTTGTGGATGGGCGGGGATGCAGCGCCGAAGCTGCAAGCAAAAGAAAGTGCGGGGCTCGTTAAATGGGCGCCACGCTAAAAGCATGCATGACGATGTACGGGAAACAAAATGAGGAATGCTAAAGCAGGGAGGATGGGAGCTGGTGGTGTGGAGATGGCACTGGGGAGATTAGTGCAGCAATGACGGGAGGGAGGAGGGAGGGAGTGCGAGAGAGAGGCAACAAATTGCCAGAGCTGGCCAACCCCAAAAAAATGATAGTGGTCACCAACTTAGACAGCAGACCGTGTAACAATATCAGTAAAAAGTCCAATCGTTATGGGAGGTTACAAATGCAGACAATGCGGTATCAAGGAGGGACTACTAAGCCTTTACACAAATTAAAAGCAACGATTTTGCAAGAACAGTAACAGGAGACAATTGAAAAGATAGGCAGGAAATGGGCGGAGCTTCTATGCCGTATCTCAATATAGCATGCCTCGCAGAACTGCCCATGCGCTGCCCAGGCTCGACCTAAAAAATAAAAAATAAACATAGCAGAAGAGTCATATGACACTGCAGCTACAACAAAAGACAGAGTGCTAGCCCCATCAGTCTGTAATTACATGACAGAGAAAGCAAATGGGGCAATACTATCTGAAAATGAATTTGCCATCACAAAAAAGTAAATTAACGTATTATGAAATTAGAACATAAGTCTTAGTTGTGGTTTATTTTATTTTGTGGTGCTTCAAGACCTTTAAGAACTTGCTAAGTTATTTTAATTGAAAAAGAAAAAAGAAAACGTTGTATTGCAACATCTGTTTAAATAAATATTTGTCATTTTATTTAACACTTCATACCAGGTTCCTGACTTTTATAAGTGCTGGTGCAGGTGCTACTAATACGCAATTTAATGGTCCTCAATTTACGTGCCTCAGAAGCATGGAAGGCTGAACCTGCCTTGAGGAAATCAAACTTTTAACCTGACAATAACATTAAATATCAGTAGGAAACATTTACTGTATGTGGTTTCAAGCATTCTACTTAATGCACTCGATAAGCTTGTGAAGATGTGTGTGCATAAGTGTATATCTCTAGGGTAGGCATATGTGTCAGTTCTGTACTGTCTCCTGGGATTTATGTCTGATCTCCAGCGTTTGGTTTGAACCTGGCATCTCCTCCTTTTGTATTACCTAGACTGGTAACACAGGTATCTCCTCGTTGACTATGGGGTACTTGGTAATTACAGTGCAGTAAATCCTGAAGCAAGTCGCAGGTATGTATAAAACAAGCTAATATGTATTTGTTAAATAAAATCAAAGGTGCAAATGAAAGTTAAGGTTACAATGGATACCAACTGAAAACCCAAAGAAACAGTACTGAAGCACTTCTGGCAAGGTGATTTGTTCTCTTTAAAAACAATATATAGCACTATACAAATAATCTAACTTTCCTGGAACAATATATATGATTATGGGGTGCATTGTGGAGTACTTGTGGTAATTCTGATTTGGACAAGGGTTTTCAAAAATACTATAATCAGTGTTAGTGAAACACATCTTCACTGTTGTGCAGTTCCCTTATTGTGCCACCAGCAGTGGCAGCATACTACTGCACTGAAGCTGTGAGCTGCAGATTTGGCCACTTTACTCGGGACAAGGCAGGCAGACAGTGCTGCAGATAAAACATATTTTTTTGCCCACTGCGCTGATTATTCATGTACCATTCCTGCTTGTGCCCACTGCACTCTTAATCATCATTAGAATGTCATAGCATGCTGTTTTTGTTTTTTTACTTTTAATTATTTTCCAATAAACCAAAAAAACAACATTTAAAAGTATATGGGTTAGGTTATATACAGGGCCGCTGGAAATAGAAGAGGATCAAATTGTGTGACAGGGTTGAATAAATTATGCATCATTAAACGCAAATTATGCAGCATAATGCAGCACATTTTGTGATAGTATCAAGTCTTTATTTTGCCATTTTTACACCTGGTAACAGTGTCTGAGAAAAGAGTTCACCTTAATTAATACCAATTTAACATCCAAATACAGCAATAAGCAAATGAAAAATGTCCAGCCAACCTTTTGAGAAAAGCCTTCTGGTGTGCAGAAACCCGAGTTGCCATACGTTTTACAAAATTTGATCCGTTTGAGCTAGAAACACATTTGTTTGTTGTTAAAATCTGCAGATTATGGAGCAGCTGGTGGATTATGTGGAAAATGCGGCAGATCTATAACTATGTATAAATTGCTGTGTCTGCAGAATTTCATAATTACAGAGGCCCTGGTTATGTAGTATCTTGTGTGAGTCATCATTTCAGATAAATCAGAAACCAGGTTGCAATCAGCCTCATCAATCCCATTGTCGCCTGTGCAGAGGGTGTCTCTCACCTCTTTGCATCCTGTACCTCCTTCCTCAGCCCACTTAATTTCTGGCGCACGTATCGTTAAGGTGATGCAGCAGCTTCATGTATTCTTCCTCTACCATAAAAAGATAGGACAGTTCTATCTTTTTATGAGTGGCGTCACCGCAGTTGTAAAGATGATGCTAGTAAAATACCTTTGTGAATAGCACACAATCATAAAATTTCACGAAAGTGTAAGTTTATCTTTGTGAACCAAGCCCTCTATTGCAGAATGCCTTAACTTGAGGTCAATCCTATATTGCATGCAGGGAGCTTTCTTCACACCCGCATCTCCATAGACACTCACCCAGCGTGATCTTAGCAAAATGTACAAGGCGTATGCCCATAATTTAGAGATAATGAAGGATTTCTAATTTGACCAGTCTGGACACCTCTAGTATTGCTACCTCCCAGCGATGTGTACATGCTTCTTCCCAATCTATATCTTCCAGTACATCATTGCATGTCCAGCAATGCACAGTTGTCTGATCTTCTGGGGAGAAGGCCTAATTCGCTAACACCGACTGCAATGCCCAGTAATATTTTCTCAAATCCAGAAATGCAGTGTCCCTTTAGTGTGGCTCCTATAGAGTGTGGTGAATTTTATTTTACCCAGGCCTCTATCCCAGAACAATGAATAAAGTGCTGTGTTAACCGTTTTGAGGAACTCCTCCGCTACAAATTATAGAAGTGTGGACCATTATGCACAACGTATAAAACATATAGGCCAGGAATTCGTTTTATACAAAACAGCCTGGCCTAATAAGGGATAATGGTAACCTATAGTGGGTCACTTTCATCTGAAATCTCCTCAGAACAAACTCCAGTTTATTTTCAGCACGAGTAGTGTTGTCATCATTAGTAAGATAGACGCCCAATTACAGACTTACCTGGTTTCTTGCTGCTAGTCAACAGTTTATTTTAATCACTGAGTATCGACCAAACACTTTGCATATCTAACAACCTCAGAATACATTAATCATTCTCAGTCACATATAATTATAAAGCATCCACTTATAGAGCAATTCTGTTAATGCAGTCTCTATCCCCCCTAAGTCCACTAACTAACACATCTTTGCTCACCCAGCATGGCATTGTTCAAGAACTAGTACAAAGAGCAACTGGGACAAGTGGCAGCCTTGTCATAGCCTGTGAACCAAGATAAATGGGGGGAAGTGGCAGCATATTGTTAATCTTCACCCTTGCATTTGAGGTGGTATACAGGAGTCTTACCCACGATAGGAACTTTGAGCATAGTCCTATATACCGAATCAAAAGCCTTTTGGGCATCAAGCGATAAAAGAACAATCTGTGCCCTGACTCATTTAGCATATTTCAGAAAACACTGCAATCTACACAGTCTTGTTGACCAATAAGGCATAGATTGAGACTAATCTGGATGCATGAGTCCATTTTACCATTCACATCCTATATAAGTGGTTGGCTGGTACCTTTGCCAAAATGTTAGTCAGTATTTTGTGTGGATATGGCCTATATATTGTACATTTCTCAGGTGCTGTCCTGTCTTTATGCTTTAGTGTTATTGCATCAATTCATGGCCATACTTAATCTCGTCAATATCGCCGCTTCAAACATACATAATATATGTATGTAATTTTACTAGAACAACCTACACATTTCAGCAGGGAGCTTATTTGGTCTCAGGGCCTTCCCTCCCTTAAATTGACTTATTGCAGTTCTATTTCTTCACCATCACATCCATCTCCAGCCTTTTCCTGTCTTCCGCGCTCATTTGGAGAACTGGTACCTGCAAAAACCAATCTTTGAAATGTGAAATACCTGGTCGTTACTCACTAAACTTAATATATGTAAACGTACGTAAAAGCTACTCAAAGTTTATTGACTTTCAAAGTTTCAGAAATTAGAACATTTACAAAACTAGAATATTTATGACTGCATAATAGGGATAATTAACTGATTACTGTGCATTGTGGTCCTATTTATTTCTGTAACGCTGCAATATCTTAGGATGTGTAAAGTTAGCTTTAAGAATAGCAAAAGACATACAATAGAAGAGAGAGAATTTATGGAAACTGGGAGAGGATTTCTGGGAAGACACCCACAATCAGGTTTGGAGATGTCAGGTCTTTAAACAAGGCATTAGAGGCTGGGAAGAAAGGGTTCATTTAGGGGGAAGGCTATTGCATGAATTTGAAAATATCATGTGTAGGTTTTTGCTCCCTTGTAGTACCTACTTCCTTTCAGAAAATCAAAAATCTGAAAATCAAATAAGATTGGGGTGGGTTGCCAGTGAGCCTACCTCATGCCTGCTGTAAAACAGTAGTATAAAGAACAATTGCAAATAAATCTTATCTTCCTATTAAAACTGCTCCTAATTAGCCAAAATCTTTTTAAATGTAATTTCTAGTTAGCTCAACCACTCCAGCTAGTTGACAGATGCATGCACTTACAATTCGTTCTGAAAGACCTTGTTTTGCTTCTATTTTGCCTCACAAAGATTCTCAGAAATATCCTAGAATTCCATAGTCTTACATTGAGTTTTTCTTTAAGCACATTTCCAAATATTCTTATAAATGGTATTACTATTAAATAGTCTGCTGCTACCAAAGTTTATATCTATACTTCAAGTCTGGGTATCAAGTCCCTGTTGTGGGAGCACTTTGGATAATCACACTGTGTACTCTGTGTCTGTGGTTCATGTGTTTTTCTACAGCAGTATCTTTCAAAATGCGGGCTTTATTTGAGTCTGTGGGAGTGCCCAAGCAAGTCACAACCAAGAAAAGTTCATGGGAGCTCAGATATAGTTATTACGTATAACCATGTAGTACTGTGTGTTATAGAGCCTTGACATGAGAAGCCCACTCCCACAAGACTGCAATAGAGTTGTCTCCTGTAGTAAAATTCTGTCTTGAAATGGGGTAACGGTAGTGTATGCTGGAAAATGTAGTATGTACAAATATATATAAAGAAATGTGCTTAACTAGCACCATTTGTCACCATTATTCCAAAACGTGATTTTGGGTCAGGGTGGACAAATATCTCCTAGAAGTTGTTTTTATTAAGCCCTTTTAGGGTGAGATCTATACAATGGGTTGCATAATGCGTTTTAGAATGCAAAAGATTGCCCCAGGAACTAAAACTTGTAATTCCAGATCATACTAGATCTGCAGTCAACAGTATCTTAGAATGCAACATTTGTAAAGCCTGCTGCTAACAATTTCTTGAGCAAGAACCATAAACCCATTGTAAAAATGTATTCTTGTTATGCACTTTAAGATTCGATAAACTCCACTTATTGTCCAGAACAAATCCATGCCATATTACGCATTATACAAGTACAATGAACAGAGTACCCACAAATAATTTTTGCTTGGGCTCTGGAGATGGTTCGGTCCTTACTGTTGAAAGTGTTAGACACACCCCACCCCTGAAGTTTGGGACTAGTTGCGCCCCAGGAACCTAACGGCCATTTTCCTACTTGCAGGACTTCTAAACAAACAATGCAAACAGAAATGGATTTAAAGTGTGCTTAAAGCGTACTTTAAAACCATTTTTTTGGCATTGTTTATTTAGAAGAGCTGCAAGTAGGAACGTGGTTTGCAGGACCCCAGCAAAATAAAAAAAACACAAAGGCACCACACCCTGCCAGCCCACTGAAACGCCTGATGCCCCGTAGGCCAGTGGCCGTGTTAGGAGCAGCCGCGGCCCGTGCAGGTAAGAGCGGTGGGGAGAGGTGGGTGGGAGTTCGACAGATGACGACGAGGGAAAAATAATTATTTTTTAAATTTTCCCTCGTGGTCGTCTGTCGTATCCCCCAAACCGGCCCCACCACTCTTACCTGCACGGGCCGCGGCTGGTTATAAGCGAGGGGGCTGCAGTAACCCTTGACAGCCCTCTCCAGAGCTCTAGAAAATGGTGCAGCAGTGCTGCCAAGTTAAGCCGTTTATGCCGCAAAATATTCAACTCTTGGCAGCGATGTCCTGGGGGATCAGATTAGATATTGATTGCAGAGGATTTGGAAACAGGAGCCGCCTGCACAAGACAAGATCAAAGAACATAAACCAAGTAAAACACTAGTGTATGGAGCGCACACTATGCATATGGGCCAGAAGTTTGAATCCAACTCAAATATCACCGGTAGTGTATTGTAAAACACGCTGGTGCTGCTTCATTCTTACAAAGGAAAAGAAAGTCAAGGTCGCTTTCATGAGAGCTGAAATGAGCCTGGGGCATGTGTGGGTTGGGGCGGATGAGGAAATGAAGGAAAGGTAGTAATGATTCCTTTATCATGCTGAAAGTCAGAGAGAAGATCAGCCCTACTGAAAATGCACTGGGTCATTAAGAAGTGCAGAAATGAACAGCATGCTCAAAGGTAACTCCCACACGGATGATAAAGGGGGCCCAGTGGGAAAGAAAGGCACTTCGGGGCACAGCCAGTGATGGATTGCAGCTGGTGCAGGCCATGCTTCATCAAAGTGTTTATTTTCATATCTCCAAGACCATAAATGTTCAACAAAAGACTGTTAAGAAAATGTGATGTAAATATGTCTCCAGAAGCAAAATATTTGAAGAGGCAAGAGGGGTACAACTTCAGGGAGTTCCTCTAAAAAACCACTACCGCTCTTGCAAGGAATGCTTGTAAAAACTCAGCATTCCAAAAAGGGAGGGGGGACACAGTGTATAAATAAACTCCATAAGCATTTATTGCATATAATTTGTGACACAATTCGGTGATAATCATTTAGAAAATAGAAAATACAAACTAGTATGTTCTGCAGTATCAACCTTTCCATACAGTCACATATACGAATTAAATACTAAATGAAACTGAAAAAAGGCTTGAGTTTGGTGTGCAGTTTGAACTCAATGAAATAAGCATGTAAACACGGGCACTCATAAATACGGTTTATGTATATTGCCTGGACAAATGCTGTTTTTTACGTTAAAGCCCGCCCTACTGACTTTGCTAATGCTGGAAACAAAATTATCAAAAAGGGTTTGTTTTCCCTATAGACTGCATATGGTAGATAAGGGATTGAATTTGACAAACAATGTGATGATTGGGTGTACTTTTCAGATGTTAAGTAGTCCCTCATGTATTCCAGTGGTTGCACCTCCTGAAAGGCGGAATGATAAAGCCAACAGCCAATACCATGAGGTGAGGCAGTAATACTCCTCTGGGTGAAGCAGTAATACTCCTCTGGGTGAAGCTAAAGTCCATTTTAAAGAATCTCTAACAATATGACTTTCACGATGCTGCACACTAAAACCAGACCTAAAAACTCGGGTTGTCTCTAGTCAACGCACTTGGGGCCAGATGTAGGTAAAGTCAGTTTTGCGAGTCCTTAATAGCGATTTTTACCGAATCGCTATTAAGGAGTCGCAAAATGGAATGTATGTAGGAATCGCAATAATAATTGCGATTTCTTAATATTCCTTAATTGCGAATCGCAAATTGAGATTCGCAATCAAGGAATACCTTCCCATTCATTCCTATGGGCCAAGAGGCCCATAGGAATGAATGGGATTTGCGCACGCAATTTGTGAGTAACCAAGAGGTACTCGCAAATTGCGTGCGCAATTTCAAGGGTGCAAGGGTTCCAAAAGGGCACCCTGTTGCACCCCTGAAATGTGCATGTGTGCACATACATGCCCGAAGGGCATGTATGTGTGCCACATGGCACTTTGAAAAAAGCAAAAAAGTGCTTTTCTAAAGGAAATCGCAAATTACCACCAACTTGAAGTTGGTGGTAATTTGCGATTCCTTAAGGCAATATCGTAATTTGCGATGACTACTAGCATAGCATTTAGGGAATCGCAAATTGCGATTCTCTAAATGCTTGTGCACAATAAGGAATTGCGATTCCTTATTTTGCGAGAGAGTATTTGCCTACCTACATTGCACACAGCCAAATTGCGATCGCAAACGCTGAAATTCTGCGAATTTCAGCATTTGCGATTGCAATTTGGCTTCTTACATCTGGCCCTAAGTGTGTTAAGTATTGATGCCCCTAGTTTTCACAAGCATTAAAAGATCTACAATCAAGTGCACTCATCTTAATCCTGCAATAAAAAAGGCATGGCTGCTAAAAGAATTCCACAACTAGCAGTGTGGGTTAGAACTACATTATCAGCAGGAAAAGGCTCTGACTCAGATAAACATCAACTGTGAAAATAATAGATGGCTGTATAAGCTACTGAGAAAGAGACCAACTTCAATGCTCTGCTTCCTTCTGGCAGTGCTTATCCAAACAATTTCGACACCTGGATAGAAGAGAAAGTGTGGAACTGTGGTAAGCATGATAGATTAAAAAATGTTTTAAAAAAAAGCTCTAAAAGCCAAAACGTTTAAAGTAATATTTTTTAATTGAGAACATGATATGTTTTGAATAATATTAGCACACATTGGTGATATAAAATTATATGTGGTGCTACTGTCACATTATGTCTTTGGACCAAATGGGATGTGGGGAGTCGGTGAAGGATTGAGATGCATCACAAGCTCAAAACTGCAGATATTTAACCACAGAACCGTGGATCAATCACTATAGGCACTCTAAATGTACAGGAGACAAACATGAAAAACTACAGAAATTATTTCATAAATTCATTGGGAAAGAAAGACAAACTTGTGTGGAAGATGAACATCAGTGGATTTATCTTCAACATTCACAATATGTGTCAGTGACATTGAAATGCAACAAAACAAATTACATTACACAGGACTCACTACATGAATTTACGTTCAAAATTGCTGAATGGTTAAAAATCAAGATACTTGAAATATCAAGCCTCTGATCTTCTTCAGTCGCCCTGTGCATGGTGTGATGTCACAGATTCTGTTCCTCACAAACATGTTGGCATAAAAACAATGTGCTTCTCACCACCCATGTATCCTCGTAGTTACTTAGGGGCTGATTACGATGTTGGCTGGACTTGTGTCCGGCCGACACCGTATCGCTCTGGAACCGCCCGACCATAGGTCAGTGATTGCGACATCGCCATTTGGATGCGGCCATCCATAAGGCGTTCGGAAACATCCATTTCATTATGGCAGCTTGTGCGGTGGGCGGAAAAGGCCCACAGCACAAGCTGCCGTAGTGAAATGGTGTTTGTAAACATCCCTTCACCATGTGGTAGGCACCTCATGGTGCCCGCCACACAGTGGAGGGATGTTTAGCATGCCCCATAGCAGAGGGCCTGAGGGGAAGGGGGCCTTGCTAGGGGCCCCCAAAGTCATTTTCTGACAGCCTTTCCATGTCGGAAGGCTGACAAGGAAAGACTGTTGGAAAATGACATCATAAACCCGACGGCAGAGCTGCCATCATTAGGGGATTATGGGGTCTTTCTGATGCACCGATGGGCTCCTTGAGAATGCCGGAAGTGCTGCAGACGGTCCCTCGACCCGATGCTTCCGCCCGCCGCATCGTAATGTGGCAGGAGGACCGCAGGGGCAGATGTCGGTGGGTCCGACACCGACGTGCCGTCAGTGTCAGACCCACCGACATCATAATCAGCCCCTTTACTTTTTGGCCTATAACACACAACTCTATGCATGTGTTTCTGACCCTCAGAGCAAACATGCACCTTCCACAAAATGAATGGAGGCACTGCGCAGCACATCACCATTTTAGGGGATAGGAAAGAACCCCTCTCTCACAAAATGAACAGCAAGCACTGCAGAGAACATCACCATTTTAGGGGATAGGAAAAAGTCCCTTCTACCAAAGTAAACAGCAAGCAATGCACAGGACATCACCATTCGAGAGGATAGGCAAGAGTCCCGTCTCAAAAAATGAACAGCAAGCACTGCACAGCACATCACCATTCGAGGGGCTAGGAAAGAGACCCTTTGACACAAAATGAACGGCGGCACTGTATATAGCACGTCACCACTCGAGGAGATAGAAAAGAACCTCTCCTTTGAGGCCAAGTGATTCAGACTGGAAGAAGCACTGACTTATTGTTAAAGCCTCTGCTGCTCAAGCCATGTTCTATATTATTATGCCTATTACAGGCAACAGAGCCGTTTGCCTACACTAAGGGCTTCTTCCACTGCTAGTTTCCTCATTAGCATAAGTCATTTCTCCTTCTTTTCTCATATTATTGCATATCATTTCCCTGCCTTAATGGGGCAGGAGGAAAATTAAGTGCATAATTTCCGAATCTTTCAGACTCTGCAGATAAAGAAAGTCTATGCCTTCCAAAATCTGTAAAGGAATTTGTGTGTGCACAAAATGTAGCATGTGCACGCAAACTGTGTTGCACACAATTGCACATGACCTGGAACACAATCTATGCCTGGGGCATGCTGGATGTGTGGCAAGCAGATTCCAATGCGCCCTCATTGAAAATGGGACACGAGGATACTCCACATAGCGCGTCTCCTCTGACGAGGCAGGAACAAAGCAGGTCGGGATCGAAAATAGCAATGTCAGCACCTATAATCCACATACCACACTGTTCATTAAATACATGAGCAGTGTAGTACAATTTTCTTTTTTACTGCCTAACTTGATGATAGAAATTTTATTATATACATTGACATATATGGGTCATTTAAAGTCCACATATGTCATAGTATTCCAACAGGGATGAAGGTGTAGGTGAGGGAGGTTGCTGCTAACAGCCAGACTCCATCGTTAGACCTGCGTGGCTCATGTCTGTCAAGGCACAACACAGTAGTAGGCACATGGCAGGATGGGCATAAACTTTAAGTACACTTTCTTGACTGGCCCGCCCTTTGCCGCAGACACTAAATGTGATTTGCGGCCACCAACCTACAAAAAATACAAACACAAATTTGGGCGTACCATTTCGCCCCTCACAAACGTATGCCCATGGTTCTATGAATTGGGAAGCTAACGTGCAAAACATTGTCACATGTGAAAGTATGCTAGAGGAGAAACATTTGTGAACTCTTTCCCTCTCTATACACATACATACCCTTTCATGTTATTCAGTGGGGTGACATACCTGCAAGGCAAAAATCACAATTTCAAATACAATAATTATCTTTCTTCCTACTGCTACGAAACCACCTGCCTACTATCCACCATCACTGTCCCCAAAATCTCTGCTCCCAATACATCTTGGAGGCACGTCTGCGCAGTACTGTGCATTGAAGTACTAAAAATACAGGATGCTATAACAAAGGACTCACTCACTACGTGCCAATCCTGTATCAAGCGATTTGAAGCAGCCTCTGTGAGACACGGGCACTGTGCTAACAACATAGAACATTACATCTTGGACAAGAGCAGTTTACTTTACACCAACTGTTCATTACAAACACGGGGCATGCCACATGGAACCTCTGCCAGGCAATATTATCCATCACAACTCCCAGGGTTCTTCAGCTCTGACACAACAACCCTACCATCTAACATAACACGTGTACATGTAACGTCCAGGTTCACCCCTTGCAGCAACCTGGCACTGAATAACAGGGGTTTATTGTTACCCAGCTCAATGGAACTCATTTTATCGACCTCAGGAGGATAAAAGTCTCAGCACACCTGCCAGGATTCGAGCCTGTGAGGTCAAACACAGATCCCTGCAGTGGATGCATTAGACCAACAAGACACCAGACCAGCATCTTCACAATGTACACAAACATCCTGGTGAATGTAGAGTCAGTTGCAGCTACTACAGGAGATGTCTACCTAAATGATCACATGGCATACGCAGGATGGCTATGAACAGCAGGCACAAGACGCAAACAGCAGTGATCTGAAGGAAGACTCGAGCAAGAGTGTTAAACCATGTGGAATCAATAACTGTAACAGCGGGTATTGTGTGCAAGAGCACAGATGCTTGCATTCACACCATTTCTATCGTTTTATTTATTCCCAACATCTTAATCTCCTCCTGCAGGATAGGCTCTGATAAAAATGTGAAAGAAAGTCCAAGATGGGGGAAAAAAATGGCAGGAAGAAAGAGACCGCCGCTTGTTCCCCGCTGGTAAGCTGCGCTCGCCCAAAGCCCCCATTTTGTGAATGCTCGCCTTCAAGGAGCAAGAATGTTCAGCCTTTTACATCCGAGAGAGAATAGGCCAGGCTGAAACCAGAGGAGCCACACTCTGACAGGTACTGTGAAATCTAAGGAAGCTGTACACCAGGAAGTCAGAGGAGGGGATAAAGGCATCCTTACAAACCCGCTCCTTTATCCCAACTCTGCTAATCGGCCATGAAGCAGATTAGAAGAAAGACGAAGACAAATGTTTCTTTCAGCACTTCAGCGTTTTTCAAAACTAGGACCCTTTACCCTGGGGAGAAGAGACCTATCTTTTATTAGTTTTCTCACATAACTTGTTGTTTCATTGAAGTACACCCTTTCTTTTCATGTGAAAATATGTATTGTGCTTTGATTTCTCTGTTGCTACAAGAATTAACATGACAACTGGCCTTCATACTAGGCCTTTGCGAAAAGTCTGTTGACCTCATAATCGTTCGTAATTACAGGAATTTTACGTAATGAAAAATGTAAAAAAAAATCTCCGTGTACACCCAGAAATTTGTATAATTGTTGCCGACGGTAGACTGGTTGAAGTAGAAAATGACTGATCGAGAGACGTTTCTTCTCGAACAAGATATTCTCTCCTCGATCCAGTTTCCTGTAACTCTGTCAAATGACTTTTTTGTGTTAGGTATACCTTCACTGAAGAAAATTGTTCAAGGAGCAGCATAATGTTATTTCACATAAAACCCATAATTTCGGGAACATTATGCTTATTTTTTTTTTAAATGCACATTCTGCACACCCCTACCTATACGTCTTCGACATGTAGGTCACTGTGACATTATTTGATTATTTATGAGTCTTCTATAAATTTATGTTTCTCCTTTCAGTTACTTCAGATCGCTTTGAGTCCTGAAGAAAAAGTAGGCAGATTTTGCCCTTTGTAGGGGGTCACTTGCCATTTAAGGTGTGAGCATTATATTTTATATGGAGTTATTAAAGGCAGTGGTGCTGGAACAATGTTCGCAGTGTGGGTGCAGCCATCAATGTTAGATCACTGAAGTTATAGGGATTGTGAAAATCCAAATGCCATGCAAAGAACATGTATAGCAACTGAGCCACTCCCATTCAGCAAGAGAGTGGTACGACTGTGGTGTGTAGATGGTGGTGCATTTTGGAGCACACTGTCGCAAATATATTACTAAAACATGGCGTGGTGGTGAAATGTCATATACATTTTTCATTGAAATGGCCACAAATTTCGCACTGACATGCACATTTACTGAAAAAACTGTACACACAAGAATGATAATGTGTGAAAATCGGGCTTGTGAAAATATTTAGCATTTGCACATCACAAGTGTCTTGATTTGTTTTGATTTAAAATCTTTGTTTCCTTCACACTTTCCCTAGAAAAAAATGTGCTTAACTTGTGCTTTCCTAACTACTGCTATATTTTCAAATATTTGTATAGTTCATTTCAAAAATGTAAATGTTGTGTGTTAGAAAAAGCAAGTAAGCCCTATCCACCCTGGATAACCTGATCCAATCTTCTGTTCATCTGCCTCCATCCTTTAAGCCTTTCATACAGCCATTCACCCATCCTTTCATGCGTCCATCCATCATTTCACCATTCAAACCATCCTTCCTTTACCATTGTGTCTATCTACCCTTCCATCATTACACTCTTCCATCCATCCTTCTATCCTTCCAGTCACACTTCCAGCCATTCATTTTTCCTTTTCTCATCCATAAATCCATTCTTTTTCATCCATCCAGCATTTCATCCTCTTTTTATCAAACAACCCATCCATCCATCCACCCATTCATCCAGCCTTTCATTATTCCAGGCATTCTTTCTTTCATCCACTCATGCAAAAGTTGTTTTACACTTCCATCCATCAGTCCTTTCACCCTTTCATCCATATTTTCATGCTTTTGGCCCTTCCTTCTTGTCACCGTTTCTTTTTTCTTTTCATATGTCCTTCAATTCACTCTTCCTTCCAGCCCCCTCTCTCTCACACACTCTCAGTAGCATAGCCAGTGTATCCTTGGCCCTTGCGCAAGGATGAAAATGGGTCCAACTGCTATCCGAATGATTAAATACAGCAAAAATCAGAGTTCAGTGGGTTACTCAGGCCTCTGGGCCCCGGTGCCACTGCACCTGCTGCATCAATGAAAGCTATGGCTCTGCACATTCTTTCCCTCTCTTTGCTGGAATCATTTCATGTTTTTTGCCTCCTTTGCTATGATTGACTTTGCATCCCTGACCTCTGCTATGATTTTCCCTTACTTTGTTTTTTAGAGCTTTTTTCTGAAGAGCTGCAGACAGAACAGGCTCATAAATGATAAGTAGCAATATCAACCCCGCTTAAAGCGGGGGCTTGGGGGGGGGGGTTGCGGGTTCACAGTACCACAGTTTTCCTTGCAGCCTACCTGTACCCCAGAAGGTTTGTTAGATAGTTATTTTTAGAAACTCCTATAACTTTGCGGTCAGAGAAAGAAAAGTAAACAATGTCCATGCTAAAAAAAAGCAGTAATATGTCAAAATCCATATCCTGACATTTGATCTCTATCTTTGATGAACAACAAATGTGCCAAGATAAAAACAAAATGTAAAGGCTTCTTTATAGCTCATTCGCCTTCTGAAATTCAATATGGGTATTTTGGGGGTGCTACAGAACTCCCAATGCCCCTACTTTCAGCTCCTATGATTGTAGGTGAAAGACCAATAAAATAGTTAGGGAACACTTTTTTCTTTTTAGCTATGTGTCTGACCCTGCCCCCGTACTCACTGACCACGCCCCAAATGTACTCAAGATCTGTTTGCATACGTTTTTATGCTCTTGGACCAGTGATTGTAACCAGCCAATTTAAATGAAATTACATTTTTGATTTTTCACATGTTGGCGGGCAGGCCGCGAGTTAGTCTTTCGAAACAAATCCTCATATTAAAATGGAAAAAGAGGATCCAATTGTTCGCTTCGATTGCTAGAGTATTTAGAAGCAGGTCATATTTCCCAAAACGCCGTGACCTGAGGCTGCTTAGTCATTCTCAAGTTCACCAGATGATGGAAAACCAATTTTGCATGAAAGAGGAGAGCCAAGTTAATAAAAACCCTCTGAAGTGAAAACTGTCTAAGTTGGACACGTCTGCTTCAGATGTAGCCATTAAAGGGGCAGAGTTACACATAACAGCTAAAATGAACACATTCCTGAGATGGTTTCATTGTGAATGTTGTTATTTTCTTAAATTATTTCTATTGGCAAAAGTAATACATTCTTCTCAGTCCGCCCTTGTAGGTAGCATGAGACACTTTTACAATGATTTTGAATATGCAGGACCATATATCCTGGAAATGGAAAGTATCACTTTGCATGGACTTTAGGGGCCATATTACATACATGTCCTGGGGGAGCAAACGCTGTGTTCACCTATTGCAGAAGGGCCCGAAGATGCTTGTGCGGCCCCTTTTGTAATACAGATAGATATCGCACATTTGTAGCCATTGGTGTGCTCTTAATGGGTGTTTCTTCATTTGCATGGGCCATGACCCCATGCAAGAGAGGGAAATAGTTTGCTTCTACATCTCTGCCATATTATGGATGTAGGCGCAGAGGTAAAGAGACGTCGGAATTTACCTGCCACCAGAAGGTGTACTTTGTTGGAGTGCAGATGCGCTGTATCCGGTGGAAAATCGTGCGGACTAAGCGCGATTCGGAGCCCTCCGGCCGAGACAAGATGGCGGCGCGGACCGGCATATACATTGTAGCGGAGCTGTAAAACCCGACTGGCTCTAGGAGAGACGAAAAGAAACCACAGCACTGCACATGGCTGGCGTGGACTCCGAAAACTGCGGCGACTGTAACCACAGTGCCTAACAGATAAGTGACTATGCAATGTGCGTGACGGCGAACTGCGGTACACATCCCTGTCTGTCTATCGGGAGCATGGCCGGCGCACAGAACGGAGGCTCCGTAAAGATACCAGCATAATATTGCACGCGTTGGGCCACAACTGCCGCTGCTGTATAAACAAGTTTGAAATAACATATATAGTTGGAGTGGCACTAGATCGCGGTGGACCTCCCACAATTTGCGGCAAAGAGCCGTAACTACGGGCGGCCATTTTGTCTAGATGACTAGTGTTTCGAAAACGGATGAACTCATCCGCAACTGCCAGCGCAAGCATGCACTTGAGCACCTGATGAAATAGTATAGATTGCCCAGTGCCAAGCCCTACCTAGCAAGAAAGTGGAAGGAAATGCAATCTCCTGCCAGATAGGTAACAGCACAAGCCTTAATTAGACATAGGGGGAGACCGAGCGCCCTCGCGAAACTGCGCACAGGGACTCTTCTGATCTGGTTGCACCGCAGCGCAGCATACAACGCACATCGAAGCAAAGTGTAATACAACAGCAAACACAGTGTGCGAAGATATACGATGGTATAGGCATCGAGCAAGTGCACACGAGAGCAGCTGGGGCAGGCAAAATAGTGAACATAAGTTGAGACGCGAGCGAAGGTCCATAGTAGAGTGCTGGGGTCTTAAGAAGCTGCCTCTCCCTGCTGCGGACCGGTTTGCCAGATCTGACACCAGAGGGTGGCGGCGCTTAGAGCCCAATGGAGCGCATCGTCCTGGAATGCCCTGAAACGAATCCGGGGGCAATTAAAGGCAAGATCGGAGGACAGTGTGCGAGGCCCCTCCCCCCCCCTGAGATAGCCATATTGCTGAGAAATGTGGCTGAGGTGGCAAGTAAGTGCAGAGTACACGGATTACAGCGGCAGCGTCAGCACTGACCTGGATCCTGTAAGTGGGGATCTGATGAGAGAGACCAGAGTCTGTGTGGGCCTACGCTCCGGGCCCTTCGGCGGGGAACCACAAGGAAGTCCCGAGCACAGTAGTGAGGGTCCTGGGCCGACTGGGGGTAACCGTGTTCTTCATGGGGGTGAGACCGACCCGGGCATCTCCGTTTGGCAGGCTACTAGGAGGAAAGGGAGCCCCATGGGCATGAAACTGATCGCCATTAGGCTCCTTGGACACTCTGCGCAAGGTGCAAATCCCCGTTACTTCCTAGGATTGGGGCAATATCCGACTGGCCTGCTGATCCGGGGATACTGGATCACCGAAGGGGCAAGACCTGGCCAAGTGGGGACATCTGACACACCAATTTTCTAACAATGGCCTCCATGAGTGGGCCCTTTCCAAAGCACTCCTTCTCCCTTTGTTGGGGAGGGATCCAGCATTTATGCCCTGGAGTCTCAGAGACCCCTCCGAGAGAGTCCACAGCGACTAGGGAGTCTCACACAGTGGAGCGCTCGATGGAACTTTTGGACTATGCCCCCCTAGGCGGAAACTTACCTTTCTGTAAGTACTGCGGTGCCCGAGCAACCTTTGGCCGATGACCGGTGGAGCTGTCCCACGCAGCTATAGAGGAGTTTGGCTCTGGTTCACCCCTCGGCCGTCACCTACCCAGCCGGACATCGGACACTGTTTTTCCTCGTCTCCCCGTTGTGCCTCCTACACCCTCCCCCTCCTCTTCCCTCCATTATTCTCCGTCTACCTCCCCTATTCCTTCCCTCTCTCCCCTAATCTTCTCTCCACTTGCCTATTTTTTTTTTCCTCATGTTTTTTGCTATGCTTTTGTACTCATGTAATTCCTGTAACTACGCTCCAGTAACGGATGTAACTTTGTAACCATGTTCTGAAACAATGTTTTCCTCGTGTAAAGCGCTCTGATACCTCCGGGTCTAGCCAGCGCTATATAAAACTCAATAAATAAATAAAATAAAATAAAGAGGCCTTCAGAAGGTGCACTGGCTGTGCACTATAAAAAGATGGTGCGTAGTCAGTGTGCCCCCAAAGAATGCCCTTTGAAAGTGGGTCAAGGGCCCCATGGAACATCCAGACACTCCCTTACATGTCACTCACTGCAACCACCTGCACAGGGATCTCAGAACCCCTTTAAGTGCTGCCTGCACTATGAAAAATGGAGAGGCTGCTTTAAACAGCCACCTTGCCTTTCACTTATTCCCTGCCCCAGAGTAGGTGTGAGTTTGTGGCTCCCCTGAGGGAACCTTATTATAAAAAATAGGGTACACTGTTCCAGTTTGCACCCTGAGAACTTCGGTAAAGGTGCAGCTCCATGCAAACAGAGAAGTATAATATGGCATTAAGTTATTTTTTAAGTGCTTTGAGACACTGAACCCAAAGAAAACTCAAAGTGACCTTATACAGCCCTTATTTAAATAAGTTATTTCAATTCAATTAAAATGTATTTAAAAAGTAGCAAACTGTTACTTTATGCCAGATATGATATTTGAAATGTCAGACAATAAATAATAATGGGGCCATAATCAGAGAAAGTGAGAGCTGATGGGGTGAAGTACACAGACTGATTTTTAGAACACTGAATATTAGTCAGATCTCGAAGAACTTGCTTAAAAAAAAAAAAGCTCAATCTAACCAGAACATGTACATAGATTGTGACTGTAATTAATTTTTAGGTTTTGGGGAGTGCTTGATTTACTGGACCAGAGAAGTAGCCCAGTTGTGGACAGCATTCTTTGCAATATAAAGAGGCTGCCTCGAGTCCTCGTCATCGCTTTAGTTCTTATGTCTGCAACATCTATGGGGAATTATGTCTCGGGTGAGCCACAGTTGACCTGAAGTCCTAACATCCCTCTCATGTTGGTTGATGAGGTTTGAGGAATCTGAAGGAATAAGATATGTGGTCAGCTTTGCTGAGCTGCCCTGCTGCCTACTGATCTCTGTCCTGCTGAGGACAAGGACGGGGCACTCTCACTTGAAACCAGAGTGACTCCAAGGACTTGCTGGCTTGCCTCCTGTTTTCTGAAGCCTCAGGGACACAAAAGACATCCTGCAATCCTGCTGGTGCTGCTGGACTCTGCCATCTGTGAGTCCTACCCTTGCCTGAGGTGCCCCCTTCAGTCCAGGGCCTCAGACATGGGTTCTGCAGCTGATTTCTGAACAAACCGATGCATTGCCTCAACTGCGTGTGAATTTCCGCTGCAGTGCTGCTTTGACGCTGATGCAGAGGCTATTCGATGATGAAGAATCCACAGTCTGTGAGGCTTGACAATGAAGCAGAAGTCGCTTGATGACAAAGCTTTGCATTCACTTCAACGGACCTCGCCGACGACGTGGGACCCTCTCTGCGTGACTCGACGACCACGCAGTAGACTCTTGGCGTCGACAAAAACTCCATCCAAGGTATTGCTTCAGTGGGACCTGTCTGAGTTCTGCAGTCAGCCTGCCCAAACTTTGAGTTTGCACCGGTCCCTTGCGACTTCAAATAACCTTTGGACCGCAATTGACTTCTAAGCACTGTTTTTGGTTTATTCTTAAAAAATTCATATCTCGAGTTCAACTTATTGGAATGTTGTTATTTTGGTCTTGTTTTACTCAGATAAATATTATTTATTCTCCTAAACCTGTGTGGAGTCTTTTGTGGTGTTTTCATTGAGTTATTGTAATTTGAGTGTTACACAAATACTTTACACATTGCCTCTGAAGTTAAGCCTGACTGTTCTGTGCCAAGCTACCAGAGGGTGAGCACATGTTAATTTAAAGTGTGTATCTGACTTACCCTGACTAGAGTAGTGGTCCCTACTTGGGCAGGGTGCAAACCTCTGCTAACTAGAGACCCCATTTCTAACATTTATCATAAAATCTAGTAGTAGCTTTAGCAGGAGAGGACCATGTGAGCTACAAATCACCAACTATGAAGTTTCATAGTCAATCAGGAATATCCCTTCACGTTTAAGGA
Organism: Calotriton arnoldi; assembly: GCA_963921515.1. NCBI lineage: Eukaryota > Metazoa > Chordata > Amphibia > Caudata > Salamandridae > Calotriton > Calotriton arnoldi. Next base: position 267,767 of record CAWUFW010006192.1, read on the forward strand.
AGAGGGTGGATACAAATACCTCAATCAATGCTCCATCAGAAGAGACAACTATTGATTTATGGGTGAAACTTTTTATTCTCACTGAAACTTTTTATTCTCACAGAGTAAACAATAATGGACTAATGGAGTAAATGGGAAATACTGTAGCAATGGAAGAGGGTATTATGAGACAATGATAATTTTTTGTCAAGCAATAAAGCAAATCTGAAATCACTATCCATGAAAAATTTGACTATCCTGCAATGTGATGTGTACTGATTGTCCATTAATCTGAGTGTTTATATCTCAATATCTAATAACAATGTTTACAATTATGTAACACAGATTTTAAACTAAACAGTCTCCTGGTGCATTGTCAGCACACTTATGATCGGTTTATCAACTGTTTCAGCATGAAAGACTAGGTAGGCTTGCTTGGAATTGGATTAAACCATGTGAGCTCCAGTTTATGCACACATTTCGATCATGGACAAATTTGATCATTGATTTTTTTTGTCTGTGGATTTGCTGCTTCACACTCAGTAGAAATGACTTGTGTGGCATTTAATATTTAACAAAACCTCTAGGTAAAGAACATTTTGTTATCTCATAAAAGGACTGGGGGCATCCAGAAATTACTCTGATGAGGCCCCATCGCATTTGTAATCATGGACTTAGAATGAAGAACTCTAGGAAAGGCACTTGAGCAAATTCTTGCTAGTCACCACCAAACTTCCTACAGTTTGTCCAAGCTACCAAATGAGGTGGGTTTATGTGGAAAGGGGAAGCACACTCACATATCTTACAAAAGGATAAATGAGCAAGGTGAAAACACAGACATCAAGCTCATTTTGAGGGCTATGTGAAAATCAGAGGCAAAATACACAAGACCCAAAAAAAGTAATTTACAAGGTCTTAAAAATGTTACAGATCGCAACAAGCCCAGGGGTGTCAATGGAACATAACACAAAGCAGTGAGGGTTTGCAATGTTATGGCCTAATAAACAAACGTATGTGGCCATATCCCACATTACATTTCGGTTGCATTCAAGCCAGGGTGCGAAATACACTTTCATGCATTTGAAAGAGACAGATATGTGCAGATCAGCAGATGTTTTATGGTCAAAACAGACTGAAACTGGCATTTACAAGTTTTTTTGCAGTGTGGTCTGGAGGCAACTGAGCGCCACAGAGAGAATAAACACCATTTCACAGAGTGGATTTTATGAGGAACATGTGTTTTTTACAGCTTTTGATGCTTCAAACCATTGTTCTGATAGTAAAATGTTTCTCCCAGTGTACCCCCCACTGTAGCTGATCCATCATGCACTTGCTTAGTTGCACTCTTTGGACCTAATTTAGAGATTATGTCATTGAATAATCCTCCGATTTTAGGAGGATATGCTAAATTCAGAAGAGAATCCACTGGTATCATCATAGGGAGTGTGCAGTGGTGGACATTTTATAGGTGGAAGCTTCCTCAGATTTACCACTTTCTCCAGAAATATAGTATTTTTAGTTATCACTCATTGGAACAAAGCTCTGTGATTTACTGCTGAGCTAATCATCCAGACTCCCACTCACCATCTAAGGTAGCCAGGAACAAGACACGGGTTGGAGCAGAAGGCTTCAGAGCCACCCCTGGGAATGTTCCAAGTGATGGGAGTGAGCCACATTCAATGAAGAAGTGCTGCACTTACATTTTGCTCCATCAGTTAATTGCCTTAATCTTCCAAACAATAAGGACGTGTCTTGAATTCCTAATCATTTTCAACACCACCTATAGCACTTCTTTCATATAAGCACTGCTGCTGAAGTTCAAATCAGAGCACATATCAAATTCTATTCAAAGATAAAACCTAGTTGAGGTAATTGTATCTGCAGTAGCTTGCAAATACGGACAGGACAAGAGATACTTCTTGCTGCCATGATGACAATGAGTACCATGACATCTACCAAACAGTTAAATGCAAAGAAAGATGTTCATGTGTTGATTTTAACAAGGTATATCTCTACAACCAAAGGATCATAGATCTAAGGCGAGCTAATGGATCATATCAAGATATTGAGGAAAACAATCTAAAAAAAGATGTAACTCTCCAGACACAGAGGTGTATGCCAATGCATTGCAGAGATTTATCCCTGTCTGCTAAACTCCCAGGCCCATGCATTAAGTTTCCTATATCAGACGTATGCACATTAATGTATGCTATTCATGTACATTCCTAGAGACTGCCTATGTTACCAAGCATTCAGAGATTTGACACAGTTTGCAATATTAGCAGAACTCCAGGTCAATGTAAATGTTTCTTTAAAAATTTGGAACAAATGCAACCAAATATAAGATATCCATATGCATTTCTAGAGCATGCCTTTTGTTCTAGGCCTAAATGAATTATACGTTGGTGTACTTTTAAAAAAGACAATTGTGTGATCAGCAAATTGGGTACAAATGTAAAATATTTTTAATGGAAAAGAAATTTCGGTGAAGTTTTTCTTCCCTCACAGTCTTTGGAAAAGTGTTAATATTAGTGCGCTTTGCCACATCTAGGGGATTTTTTGTTGTTTAACGGATGTGGTGCATCCACCATAATACGCCATATTCCTCAATCACCAAACTCATAGTTCCCCCACCCCAATTAGGGGCAGAGGACACAGGGTTTCGGAAGGTGGAGTCTGAGTTGGCTCTGGCTTTAGAAACCTCTGACCTGATTGCCCGTCCCCCAAAGGACCATCAAGCCATAGTGATGCTGCCCCATTATGTTTAAGGGAGTGGCAATCGTCACTAGATTTCCCTTCCTGGGATGCCAGGCTCGGTTTAAAGGTCCTGGGCAAGGACAAAATGGGCGGGGAGAAAACTCCTTGCCTTTAATGTTTTGTCTTGCAAGCTTAAACACCTGTTTTGGGAGTTTGTTTTTGAAAACTAAATTAGTTTTATGAGCCGGCACTACAAAGATGTCGCCCACTTGGTAAACCTTTTAGTCTTCAGGGCAATCTCCACAGTGCCAGCTGCTCTGAAGGATTTAAGATCCACACCAGCAGGGAGGGATCTCTAAATACGGTGGGTGGTCTTCTGCCAGGGAAGTAGAGGCCATTGCTTCTGCAGAACTGTTGGCATGGCAGGCCATCTACCTGGATGTAAACAACCTAGTTAGTGCTTATGCCTTCAGATTTAAGTTCCTAAAGTAATGAGAGTGGGCAAGACCATTCAAATGTGGAATACCCATACACTTACTGCGATTTCAGTGCTCATCTAATTTTCATTGTATTTTCTAAGCACCTCTTGACAGTTCTACGGAAGGGCCAAAAACTGTTCTTCAATGTGCTGCTTATGACTGCACAACATCCAGGGGTCTGACTGCATTTCTGTTGTGTGTGAGTGCCAACTCCGCTGTCAAATCTGGTTTTGTAAATTATCTGCTTATGCATGCAGTTACAGATTTCTCACATGGGAAATGTTTTATTAATCTGGGGCTAGGTGATCATGGGCTATATTAACGTTTGTAAAGGCAATTTACATACATTTGTTTGAATCAGTAGAACCGTTTAGGATTATTGCAGATGAATTTTTTAAGACAAGCACAAATGATTCAACCAATGCTCGAGCTGAACGAAGAAGTCTGCAACACAAAATAATCACCAAACTTTACAGGTTGAAACATGGGTCAAATCATCGGAGAATTTCTTCACTTAATAACAGTTCTCTAGAGGAGCAAGTAATGTTCCAAAACGCATGGTTTGATATGTCTAGAAGTTCAGTCATCTTCAAGTAAGGATTGAGATTTTGTATAACCAACATTTTTCTAGCATGGGTCAGCAACTTCAACTGCCCTTAGGAACAAGAGACCAAAGGTGCCATCCAGTGAATGATGTCTCAGAGCCCAAGCTCTCGATATCATCAAGAAAAGGCACATTCTAGAATTCCTGTTATTGGTAATTGTTGATAGCGTAGGAGCGGCTAAAGAGGTCTGCCTTTTTGATTTTCATTGAAAGGCCCCTTAAAAGGACTTTCGGAGCCAGGTTTCATAAAACTTTGATGACGGTTAGCAAGAAATGTATATAACACTTAGTATAAATATGAGATCATCTCCCTCAACCTTTTAAACTGGTGGTGTGGGGGGGAGGGCTAAAACTCAGCGTAGGTGAATGATAACTAAAAGCTAGTGATGCAGTTATTAAGGAATAAGATAATCATACTCTGTTAAAGAAGAGCTCCACTCACTATACTTACTGAATACAGGGAAGTCCTGGCAGCTCTAGACTATGCATTTAAGACTGACACATGTGAGTCGTGCTATATCAGCCCCCAGTATACAGTGTCATTTGTTGAGAACTGAAGATACTTGAGGGACCGTATTGTAAGCTGCATTTTTAAAATGTTTTTTTATATACAAACAACCTTGACCCCAATGGTACAGCACCAGGAAATCTAAAGCATAGTGCTGCATAGCTTAGTCAGTCTGTGTTAACCAGCGATGCCATAGCCAAATTCATCTGTACATATGAAGGCATTCGGCACCATGGTTGCTCAACTGTCTATGAGGGCTTATCTCTAGAGTTTCAAAAAAGTTCAAAGAGTTTCATCTCCCAAGTGTCAGCGGGGACAGCAGTCCCCACAGTGCAGTGGTTGGCCTGTACTGCAGTACCCTATCTCTTGCTTTGCCAGTCCCATTAGTAGGGGATGCAAATTAGGGTCATAGCTAGCTTTCGCTTGGCACACAGGACCAAATCTATAAATGTACATAGCTGCCTAGTGCCCTGGAGGCAGGACAGTATACCAAGGACACACACCTCCTAGTGGAGCAGGTACACCATCTCGGTCATATTTGTCATTGTTTACAAAACTCATTCCTAAAAGTGATGCAATGCCCAGCACAGCCAGATCATGTGCAGAAGGTCAGCTCAAGGGGCTGTAAGCTGCATAACGGGGACAGCTAGGGCTGTGTTTTATGGATGGTGAATCCCAACAAGGAGCTAGCTACACTTTCAAGTGCTGAATTAGACTTGGAAGCTTATCACTTACACGGCATTAGTTGTGGGAAGAAATTACATGCATGTGTCCTTCTGATCTATATTTGTTGACTGAAAAAGTAACGTTTAAGTGGACTCAAAATATCATGAACAATGCAGAGTACACAATGTTGTGAGCTTGCTTGTGGTGGAAGGTTTGAGCAGGACAAACAAAATTATACGGCCACCCAAAATAAAGTTCCCGCCGACATAAGCAGTCTGCCTTGTGCACCGAGTTTTACCAACAAGCACATTCTCTGATAATGTCCCAAACAGAACCGAGAACCTTTCTATGCAATTAAGCATTTCTGCTAGCACTAGACCTGGCCATATAATGCTCAGCAGATGTAGTCCAATGACTTGTCCATTACAAATTTAAGATTGTTTAATGATGGACCAATGAATAGTGCTTTACTGTTGTGTAAGGTGCTTCTGTCATGAAACTATAGCCTTATGGCCTGCTGCGAAGGCCTATAGCCGAGAAGCAGAGTTATAGGCCTGTGTAGCAGAAGAGGGACTACAATGAAGGAAAGTGCTTTTAGCTGGTATTGCCCGAGGCAGAAGAGCTATAATGCTATCAGACAATCTACCTGCTGAGGGTCAAACTTTCTAACTTAATATTGGGGAAATACAAAGATAAACATTGGAATGTTGGAGAATGCCTGTACTTTCATATTTCACTATACTAATTCAACACTAATCCTTTATGGGTTCCGGAGTAGCGTGCTACTTGCCGAAAAAGCGCATTGACGCCTCGTCAGGGGTAGTAAGAACTATATAAATGCAATTACTATACAATACCAGCCATTATTAGCCCTGAGTCATTTCACTATGTTCAATGGAGTTCTCCACATTGCAATGTTCTAATGTGTATTAGAACATTGGAATGTTGGGAGCTCCATTGAAGACAATGGAGTGCTCCCTGCTTCTACGGGCCGGTAAAGGCCCGCAGAGCAACATTCCAATGTTTTACAAAGGCCTCTCGGAGCTCGAGGGGATTTAAATCCTCGAGCTTCGAGAAGCCTTTGTTTTATTTGTTAGAACATTCTGCCCTCTAGTGGCAGAATGTTCTAATAGCCTTATAGCCCTTCGTAGCAGGGCTATACCGGCTATTAAAGTCCCTCACCCTTGTTAAAGTCCCTCGCCTTCGGCTCAGGCCTTTAACGTGGGAGCGGGCCTTTAATAGCCGGTATAGCCCGCTACAGTGGGCTATAAGGTTATAGTATGCATTGTTAAACCTCTTTAAATTTTACTAACAACAAAATGTAAATCAGCAAACCCATTGTACACCTCATAATTTAGTATGCTTTTCCTTCTCTCAAGCAAAGCACTCTTAGAACCATTCATTGCAAAGTATGAACTTACAGACAGTAACATATCAAACATAACATAAGAAAGAAGCATTGGATTAATTAACCAGCTGAACACACACGCCTGCAACCTTCTGGTCACAGTTTTGAATCCCTGGGATACAGATGCAACAGTTTATCTTTCCGAGGTCGATTAAATGACTGATATTTAGCTGAGTAATAGTAACATGTTTTCTTTACAATTTGTATAAATGTTGTAAAAGGGTTTTGATATTCCAATGAAGATATGTTTTGTAACTGAAACAGAAATCCTCCTTTTTTTAAAACTTGTCTACGGGCGTTGACTTTCAAAAACAATTCACTGATACAGTTCACAGAAAATGAATTTAGCACAAAAGAGGATTCTAAATTCTGCAGAGAACAATGCATAGCCATAAATAAATAAATGCCTAACACCTTTCTTCTAATTCCTTAATGATATGACGGCGGAGGAACGGAAAATCACAGATTTCCTGACAAAGCAATATAGGCTTAACCTCAATCTATTGTAGGCCTTTCCCCCAGAGACCCAGGGATGATGGAGGAGGAGTGTACCATTATGTAGAGTAACGGGAGTGGGTCGAGTATCCCACTAAAGTGTTTCCCATCGGGAGGCATTCAATAAAGACGACGCCCACCCCTGACGATGCTCTCGCCCTCATCTCAGCGCGCGCCGCCACGGCCAGCTGACTCATCAGGAACAGCTGGACGGAAACAATGTTACCCCGGGTGCCGGCAGAGCCAACCTGATTTCCCCCTTCAGAGTAACGAAACCGAAAAAAGCAACCTTCGCAGACACCCACAGCTCGCTGGCAGGGTTGTCACCCCCGAGCCAATGAATCTTCAGCTGCCACACCGCACAAAGAGCTCCTGCTCGGCCCTTTTTACAAAAGGACAACAAACAGCGTAGGTGCTTCGAAACAAACCTTGTCGCTCTGCATTAGTTCGGGATCTCTTGTGTAGGCCTTGCAGGCACGGCAGTCCGAGTTTGAGGAGAGCCAAGGAGGTCGGAACGAAAAGCTCAGTTTTTGTTTCATTCATAGAGACAGAACCAAAGAGGCGAGCTTTGAATTCCGTCTTTAACAGCAATCGTCATGGACGAATGTGAGGCGAAGACGGGTATAAATCTTTCAAATAAATAATGCCCCGCGCGAGGTTTTGTTTTTTTACTGCCATGTCTTCGTGTTATTACTGCAAACACAGCGGTTACATAAATCCAAAACGTTTGCTATAAAAATCATTTTGCTATCACTCCATGGGGTGTTCCAGCAGCTTAGCCAACATATACTTTTCACGCACAAAAAACGTGATATAAAAAACATAAAACATCTAAACATGAGAGGCACAATCAGGAGCAATAGTTTGACATTAGAAGTTTGATTATGGCTGAATATGTTGGCACAAATAATGGAAAATAAGGAATTACATATCATGATATGTATTTTTGGTTTTATATAGGGTGCACAGGGTAGATTTGGCAGCGCAACGCATTAAATACTCTTCTGAGGGGAATCACGGCAAAGGTATAAAAAATAGAAGGACTTGGGGCCTCACGGTTTGCACTCTCATTTGGTGGTGGTGAAGAGCTAGGTTTCTGGTGACAGAGCCTTAGCTGGCTTTACCACTAAAGAACATTGAACACCACAAGGCAATTGGTCAATTCAGGCCCTTCCACCACAAAGCAATCGGTTAATGTCCATGAGAAGGCCCTATCTATTTAGGCCGGCCTCTGTGACATGCAGTTTCCTTGTTTGGAACGACAGGGAAAAGTCTGACAATCCCAAGTAGCAGATAATACCAAGGACCCCCATATGCAGGGAGAAAGATTCCAGCGTATCAAGGCCATCTGATTTTTGTTTTTAGAAAACAGACAGCCCCCCTTGCAAGTTTGGTTCTGACAAACAAAAAGATGTTTCCAAGAAGGGCTAAAACTATGTGGCACTGCCTTTGCAAACTTCTCTGGCTTCAATGCTACCACCACATGGTGAATGCACAGAAGGTAATGAGATCCAGACAATTGGGGATCTCATACTATGGCAGGTGGTCCTCCACAAGGAGAGCGGAGGGCATGCCCTCTGCTGCTATGGTGTGCTGGCAGGCCGCGTGCCAAGCTTTAATTGATCACCTAGATATTTCATACTGGTTCCCCAGCAATATGCAGACCTCATTATATTTGATTGAGTTCAAGTAATATGTATTCCAGGGTGACATGGTGTTCAGAAATAACATGCTCAATGGCCCAATAAGACTGATAAACTATTTACTGCATGTGTGAGATTTGCCACCATGTCCTGTCACTCTGAGAGGGGATTTACTAGGCTCCAAAATGCATTTCACATTCAAATTCGTGAAACAACCTTACTGTGGGCTACCATACCCAGGAGGGGAGAAGGAGATAAACTACACAAAATTGATGATATTCCCAGCACAAGGCATACATGAACTATATATGTTCATACTGCTTAAATATAGTCGTTGTGAGAAAGAATAATGCTACATATTCAAAAGAAAAACAAAATCCCTTCGCTGACAGGTGAACTGCAACTGAGAGTTGAGAAAGCATCAATAAAACATCTTGCAGCTGCTGAAGTGATGCATCTTTTAGGGCAGACTTCAAGTGCTCTAACAGGAATATAAAGTGTTGCAAAAACATATTTCTGTGGCTGTGTGTATGGAGAACCAATGTAAAAAGGTCAAATGTAAATCATGGCTTAGCTATTTCCTCCATTGTCTAAATCGAAGCCTTTATGTATTTATGCGGTATTTGTTTAGAGCAAACTCAGCAGAATGGCAACAGAGTGTATAGGGTTGAAGGCAGAGATACAATTAGAGCACAAATCTAGGCAGGTGGGCTGGGTTCTGAAAGGAGGACTATTCACTGTATTCCAATGGAGTAGAGTAAAAGTAACATGGTCCACCCTACAACCTGCTGTATCTGTTCCCTAACGTTGGATTAGGATTTATACTGAAAAAGATTAGGTTGTATGAAACTCAGGAATGAGCTTTGGGTTTCTTTACGTTCTTCTTCACAGGCGCTGGCTTTATGCGCTCTGAGACAGCAACACATTAGGTGAAATCGCCTATAGGACAAGAAATGCCTTCAATCTCAATTGAAATATGCAAATAATGATAACATAGTAATATTAATGATAGATACTCGTCTTTAGCAGTGATATTTATAAGCAAAATTAATCTTAGTTCAACATATTTCCCCACAGACACAGACTGGGTAAGCCTTTTAGTACATCAGCCCAATGTCACTAGTGCACAAATTTCGTCTTTACCAGCTGGAAAGTAGTGAGTCTTTTGGGATATCCAGTCTGCACGCAAATAATACACCACAGAACCCCCATGCATTAGGGCCTTTGTGCGCAGGACAAGTATGTCTGGTCATCTTCTGCCTCCAGTGTTCCAGCTTTCCTGCATCTGGATGCAAGCTCATTAAGGAGATGCACACACTCATTCCAGCCTTTTGATTTTGGTGGAGTTTCTCACTCACCTTGCATAGCATGGGCCACAGCTTTCTTTGTCAGAAAAAGGGCAAAAGGAGCTTTATGGTTTGCATCACCAGGAAGGTCGCAGTGGACAGCCAGTCTCTGCTGTACCTGCCATCTTGATGGCTAGTGTGAGGAGGTCAACAAGGGTGTTTTGTCATCCATTTCTCTCTTTCCATTCTTAATATATGTATGGAATGGATTTAGCCTTTTTAAAATAGGAGACAAACCTGTAAAGTCATCATTATGTTTGTGCCTGGATATTTGCATCCACAAGTTGTGTGATGGAATATGTCAAGTGTTGCAGCATACCAGGAGGGAGGAGCTTCAAACAGTGGTCTCCACCGCCTGCAGTCACAAATGATGCAGTTCAGTACCATGCCCTTCTGTGTCCTTTAATCAAGAAAACCTGTTCTGAGGAACACCATCAAAGGCTCCTTACTTGCAACGCCACGGTTCTTTCCCACACAGTCTTTGAGCTGAGTATTCCTGTCCGAAACTCAAACACTGTATTAATGCTCTAAAGAAGTTGTGAATAGTGTCTTACAGAAAGTAGCATGACATTTTTCTCAAGAGTAATATTTTTAATTTCTGGGCCCATCCAGCCCTGCTTTGTTATACTCTAAAACCTACCCAGCATAATAAAAGAAAGAAATACAGCACCCGAGTTCCCATTTGGGACACAGTTTTAGTTGGGTGACAGATAGTCTGAAATATTCTTGAAAAATTCTGTATTTAAGCATGCTCAGGGAGACCACTAGCAACGGGACATCTTTTAGCTATGGCATATAAAGCTATTCATAAAAGTGGGCACTACAAAGATGGTCAGCCGAGAGGCTTTCCATGCCTCCGGGTTTGCATGCTATTGCAAAAAATCTCCACCTGCTATATTACATCAGAAAATCTCTCCCTTATTTATTCTGAATGCACCTCTCCTCCCTTCTACCATATACGTGTCTGCAGTATATAGATTACTCTAAATCCCATGCCTGTCTGTCTAATCTCTTTTTAAACCAAATCCCTGCAACCTAACATTATTAATTCCAGCAAGCATTTGCTTCACGCAACCCCGACTAAAGGTCACACCTGGGTTATTAATGTACCACAAAGAAATTGGAGTAAATGCAAGTAATGGTTTTCTTTAGCATGTAAGGCTAACCCCAATAACCAATGGACTGACCACTAACTCTGGGAATCCCGAGTAGAGTGCTTCTCACTGTAAAGCAGTTCAGCTCCTCATCAGGGGGTAGTAAGCGCTGTATAAATGCAATTTCAATTCAATTTCAATTTTATAATGATCTGGGTGACTGAATTTATTGGTCAATATCAACATAATTGTTCTTTAGAGATCACTTTTTTTTCCAAATCTGCCTCTAGCCAGCACATACCTCAACAATCTCCTCTCCCCTTCACTGACTCGATCTTAATTTTTGTTACGCTTTGCCAGTCTTCATAATATATTACATCAAAATTAAACTGCAAAATTGCCTTACTCACAAAAGTTGAAGCTATAAGAAGGAGTAAGTATAGCAAACATGGTGCTAGTCAGCCCCCGTACCTATGCCAAATACAAAGTGTGGCATTTCAAAAGTAGTGACTGCACTTTCTCTAAAGCATAGCCTCAGATACGGCGCAGTCACAGCGTGTATCTCATTGCTGTGTTGAGCGTGTCTCTGAAATATAAGTACAACATGATTAAAGAGTAGGTCTTAAAAGACAATCAGTTCCGTTATTCAGTAAGCAAGAAAATGGATAAGACACACTTAAAAACACTAGGGAACATGGCACCAATTACATCCATTAAAATTGTGCACACATTGTGTATACCAAAAAAATACTGCTTTCCTTTTCTATATGATGCTTCAAAACACTTAGAGGCACTGCGCACATGCTGGTTTCCAACTAAAGAGTAGCCTTTCTAATTTCCCTGCCTTTCGCTCACTTAGCCCTCCCTTCCTAAATATTAATCTCCCCTACGCGCACGCACACCGCCTCTCCCTATATACCACCTGTCAGGATAATCCGCTGCATTAGACAGCAAGCTGCCGGCCACCCTACAGCCTTTTTGTGACATCACATCCTTAGATGCCAGCCACTGTGTACATGTGACATGCTCTCAAATGTCTGTGTGCTCATGCCTACCTTTGCTGCACGGCTAGGGTGACCAGAATTGTAAAGCCAAAAACCGGGACATTTCACGAAAATAGAAGAAGGACTACAGTTTTACTTCAAGTGCGCGCACAGAATGGCAGCGCTCATAAACAGAGGTTTACAGAACAGGCGGTTAGAACATACATAAAATGCAATTTTTAAACCCAGAAGCGTGCCTGTTAATTAAATTGCTTTATTGAAACAACTGCTAACTATCCCTGCTTTGTAAAACATAAAAAACACCTCCCACCGTTTTCAGTCGACCCTCTCAAATCCGGGACGCCTGGTCACCCTATGCACGGCTCACTCTCTCCTAATGCTTCAATTGAGCACAAAAATGGCAGGTTATGTAATCCGTAATACGTGGCTGTAGTTTGAGAATAATTGCCCAATTATAGCACTATCGTGCCTTGTTCTGGGGTGATCTGAATCTGTGGTTACGACTCGGGGATAGATGATTGCACATGCACAGTTTTTTCACTGGCCCGCTCCAGAAAAGATCCTAGATTGGTTCTGTTTCTTATGTGCCACACAAACAGCTTTGCTGTGTTTCCTTCCACTAAATCTTGTGTGATGTCCTACAATTCTGAAATCGGTTCTGCATTTTCTTCTGCAGGTTGCTCTGACCTAAATTAATAATCATAAAATTGTTAATGAATAGTAAAAACCAGACAGTTGCTATTTTTAATAGACATCCTTGTGAATTGTTTAGGAATACATCTACAGTAGAGGTGCAGATTGTTTCTGGTAGCTGTGCACACACCGGAGAAAGCTGTGTACCACCTGATAGCTAATACTATCAACTAAGTACACTCTTACAACCTGGAATGTGCGTGGTCAGATGAGGCTCTCTCTCCTTCAACCAGACCTCTGCCACCTTAAATTCTTTCACAGAACGAGCACTTTCCAGAAGGATCGGACACTGATACCATGAAATACATGGCCTACCTAGACTCAAACCGTTAGGCTGACCTCTTTCATCGTTTTACCATTTTTTACCTCTCCTAAGAGCATTGAAGTTGTTGGAAAGTGGCACACATAAGCAGTGCTTAATTTGAGCTGAAGGTTGCTGGCGGGGCCCAACCGCACTCATTTTTGGGCAACAGCACTACATTTTCCTCATCAGACATTAACCGTGAGGAAGAGAAGGAAAAACACACAAACAGGAAAGAAGGGGAAGAGAAAGGAGGAACAACCAGCACAATGGAAGAAAGTGGGGACTGACAACAGCGTAATAAAGGGCCAGGGAGTGGCTGGTAGTGGATTAAAGAGGACTGAGGTGAATTCAAGACTATCCAGCCTCGGTATTCACCGCACTGACTTTTAATAGCACCGCCGGTGCAGAGCTTTGGGGACTGCCACTCATTCATATACAAATTAAACACTGTCCATAAGTAAATAAGTTCATGCACTATTCTGAAACTCTACAGTCAACTCTTGCTTCCGTCACTGCATAGTCAAAAAAATGAGCTCCATACATGGTCATGGGAAGAGTTTCCTTAAGGCGGGTAATTTTAGCCCCTACCTATGGACACTCAGTCGACTGTGCGATGATTGCTATATAAATTTAAAAAAATCTAATCAATATCTTGGTTATTTAGGAGAACAAATTTGGGCTACATTTTGCCATGGTAGATAAGTTAAAGCAAGTGCTAAACAAGATCCCCCATGACAGCACAGTGTGATCCTGGGCAAATCATTGCATCTTTTTGTTTCACCTCTCATAAGTGTTAGGTTTACATGGACTTCTTTTTTATGTATTTATTTATTTACACTCTTTTCTGAAGTGCTACAGTGTCATCGTATGGTTTCTTCGGGATACTGGCCCATGCGGGTGAATACATTGCACAGGTTAGCCCTGAGAGGTAGGCAGGCGAGCTTGCAAGGTAGCTATAGCCTAACTGGATGCAATCATATTCTCCGCTATTACTAAACCAAGAGAGCTTAACTAAAGGCCCGATTGAACAGTTCTGGTTTTAAGAGGTGGGAGCTCAGTTTTGTCCAGAGTTTGGGCCCACGCACCCAAACTAGGTAGCTTCGTAATTGAATTGCAGGATGTTACTGAGTTTTCCTGTGATGCACCAATTCGCCAGTGACTTCAGGAAAATTAGGATATTTTCATTCAGGGAGGCTTCCTATAGTAACCACAGGCTTCTTAAGTGAATAAAACAAAGGATTCTTCAGTCACAGAGAGATTGTGGCAGCCATTTTGTAATCAATTAAAAGAACCATTCGGCTGGTTAAACAAATCACCTCTGTTTACTTGATTACAAAAACAAGAAAATAACACTGAACAACCTGCCAGCATGTGCTTTCACAGGTGTCAGACGGCATTATTTTCAGACTGGCATCAGGGGGGCGCTTTGGTTATGCATAAGGTCAGTGGATATTAACTTCATTTACACTTGGCTGGGATCTGGCTGGTGTCAACAAGAGAGATCTGACTCCTCGCGGGCGCGGGACCAGCGCGTGACAGAGAGCTGCCAGCGCGGAAGATGGATGAGGCTCGGGCCGGGCCTCTTCCCGTCGCCCCCTGCCCCCTCGGTGGTGTCGCTCTTTCGGCCTCTCTTCTCCGCTCACAACAAAGGAGCCCCTCGGAGCTTCCCAGCGGCCTTCAGGTTTATTGGCGCTAACAGGTCCCGACACTTCCATCGATTGCATTCCGTGCCTCTCACACACCGAGCGGGCCCCTTTTGGCGAGCTAAACCTTGGCGCAGATGTCTATTTTGTAATTGCTTCTGTGCTGTCTGTTGGGAAGGATGCAATCGGACAGGCGAACATCATGTCAGCACTGGAAATGCCCCCGCATTCATTCTCTGCTCCCCGCGGCACATTAGGAAACGTGATATGTGGTCATGGTGGCGAGCTTAGCCGCTCAAGATCAGTGTGAGCTGCAAAAATTAGCAACTCATCTGCGCACGTTCCGCTTTCGCTTATGGCTGGTATTAATATTATTGGTGGGTGTATGACATGATCATGACAGAACACAGCAGTGTAGGCAGACGTGACAGCTCAGTGAGTTAACTGCTCACCACTAATATATACAAGGAGCTGCAGGTCTCAAGTTAAAATGCTGACTAACTCTTGTAAGGTCAGTGAACTGAGTACCATTAAACTGTGTAAGTATAACACCTGTTATTTATAGCACTGAAGGCAGAAGTGTGATATTAATAAGCATATAAACACAGTTTATTGTAATGTAAAAATGTTTCAGCGCATGTGGGACATGACAAAAACATACTACAACTCTGTACAAAAGCTTGGGGCAGCAGTTCTTAACCTATTGATTGGGACCTTGTCTAAGCAATTTCTATGATTCGAACCTTAAACCAATACATAAAAATACAGAAACAAGTATACCTCAAAAAAATACACAAACTATGAAATATTGTATATACACAAACAAAAAATAAGAGGGAAGCGAAATTTTAATTTTAATGGGAAGGTTGGAGCTTTTGAAAATGTAGTTCTATTTCTAAAAGACACAGTGACATGCTAAACTTCAACATATCACTTTGTCTTTTTTGCTCCATACGCAGAGCTCCATCTTGGCACTCCATCATTCCAAGTTCAGTCAATTGAGTACATTTAAAAGGAACAACAGTAACTTTTACTTGTAGTGCCTAGAAATGGCAGTATCCTGTCATGATGTAATATCTTAAAGATGCCTTGTTATAACGCAATAATTATCTTTACATTGCACAGTCAGTACTTACATTATAAACTGAGTGTTCTTATATCTAATCTGAATAATGCATTTCAGCAAAATCATCTCATAAAAGGATTCAGGTATGCATTATACATGCTGGTCCAAAAGCGAAATAAATATGGTTAAATCAGCAATGAATGCACTAAATCAGACACACGTGTATACATTTCTGCTAGGGCAATTTAGAATTACACATCTCCAAATATGCATAGTTTTACGATCTATGAGTGAAATTTTGTGAGACTGTGTGATACACTGTCAGCCTATACGGCAAAGATTCCAAAGCTGTGTTTCCTCACTTAAACTAATGAGCATAAGTAAAAAAAATAGAAATAGGTGACGTTTTCATCTGTCATTTTTTTTGCCCCATTAGCCAGTCTACAAAAGTAATGCACCATTAGGTCTGAAAGTCTCCTCTGATTACAGGTATATGTTATGTTTGTTGGTTGTCAAAAAAACAAGTGATACCCAGAACCATCAACCAAGCTGCAGCTTATAATGATTTTTCTTTCTGTAAAGATATGCATCAATCCATAAGGTATAATGATCAGGGCTAATGGAAATATGCGGCACGGGAGGACTAAATTATGAAGCAGGTTGACTACATTTTGCAGCCAGAAAAGGCAAATTGCTCCACATTTTGCGATAGATTTACTTCATTGTATTTTCTTATGTTAGCACTGTATGGCCAAAGGTTTCACCTGGTTAGTATGTGTTTTACACACAAACACATCAATAAGCAACTGAAAGATAACCAGTCAAACTTTGCAAAGGGCCTTCCACTACACTGCAAACGAGCTGCTGAGTTTTTAGTAACTTTTGATCTGTTAAAAACTAGAAACAATTTTTTCCCCTAACATATACAGATTATGCACCAGATGATACATTATATGGCAAATGTGGCAAATCCATAATTATGCTGCAATGTCACGACCACAGGATCACATAATTCCAGTGGCACTGGGTATAATCTAATAAATGAAAAATTTGTATGAAGGAAAGCAATGATTTTTTGTAACCTACCCATGTATCTGAGTTTAGAAATAGTTGTTATTCATACAACTCTGAATTTGGGATTAACCATAATATCAAGTGATTCCAAGGGCGTTTCTTAAAATGTGTTTCTTTTTTTGTCAATTGAAAAATGGAAAGAAATTCAATAGATAATAATAAATGTTCTATTTTTCTGTGTTTCGAAACACTGGGTAAAAACAGCTCCCTAATTGTGTGGGTGGGCCTATCACCCATGACAGAAAAAGTCCTAGAATGCAACATGGAGACATTTTTCTTTGGAATTTATGGTGATGTAGGTAGATATCGTATTTAGGTCCAGGGTCGCCCGACACCCCAAAAAAACTAAGAACCCTAGATATTTTGGAAAACTATAAACATGGGTGAGCCCAGGGTGGTGTGACTTGGATGCATCCCACCACTTTCCTTTACCCATAAAGCCCTGCAAACATCATACTTGAGCTAAAATAAATAAGTTGCTCAGATTTCGGAGAGCAAAGACCCAGAATCCATACAGATTGACAAAAGCCCTATCACCCAGCATTCCCACTCTTCTCCCAATAAAAATGCACATGCAGGAGTAGCGTTTTATCAGGATAAGTGTGGGAACGCAGGGTGGTAAGATTTTGACAACTGGTTGGAAGTAGCTGAGATTGCTGTAATATAAATATGTGAAAATAGTGCTTTTTGACTCATACTTTCATTTTTGCAGGGCCTTCTGGGTAAGTAAAGAGGCTGGTTCAAAGTAAGCCTTACCACCCTGTATTTTCCTGGTTGCTCAGTTTCAGAAATGCCAAGGGGTGGTATGGTTACCTAAAGGCTAGCCAGACCTGGGTTGAAATGCTGCACCCATCCCTCATGGAAAGATACTGGAAATTTGGCATTTTAGCCCTATTTTTTATGTTTGCTAGACATTATTGGTAGGGAAGCTTGCTGGCAACCACACAAGCCACACACACCTGGACTTTTCTGATTCTCTGGGTTTCAGAAATGCCCAGGGTTGATAGCGTTCCCTGGGCATAATCTGACCCAGACTTAAATACTGCAACCATTGCAAAAGGCAAGTAAGAGCAAATTGGGGTTTCTTTGGGCATAGTCTCAATGCATTGGCTGGTAGAAAGGGGGTAAAGCCCCCATTCTGTCACCCCTGAGGCAGGGATACTTGCACAGGGTGTAGCCCAATTGCAAGATTGTCCAATGCACCACCAATGTAATGACTTTTCTGACGTTTTCACCATTGGTTCTCTGGTGGGCTTTCTGCTCCCCTAGAGGACAGTTTAGTGTTTAATGCCCCAAACGTCCCTCTGAGAGGAGATGAAAACTGCCTATGGGCCAAGGAATTGGTGAGTCACCTGATGCCAGACAGGGGCTCACCCCCACCCCATACCTTTTTCTTGGCCTGTAGGTCTTGTGGTCTTCCTGACCTCCTGGGTGAGAATATTGGGCATTTATCACCTATCTGCTCACTCCAAAAGGGTGGGTGGGGGGCAGAAAGCTCACCAGGCCTCCAAGGAAAAAAGTGTGAAACAGAATGGAGTGCAGAGTTTGCCCATCTTGGTACTGGGCTAAACCTCCCACCCCCAGGCACTATACAGTTTTTTTTTGCATCCTTAGGGGGTCAGATTGGTAGGTTCACCTACAATCTTCCTGCTGTAATGGTCCACTAGACACTTGATTCATTTCCAAAATAATAATAGTTTGTGCATTGGCCAGCCTTGGCATTCGGACAGACTGGGGGGGCTTACTTTCCTCTGCTCACCCATTGGTCAACGGTACACCCAAAGGAATCCAATTTCCTATCATGTGCCATGGGGATGGCTGCAGGCTCCAGGGGGAAGGGGGCGCACAGGAAGACTGATTGGGCTCTACAGATGGGCCATGGACCCATGCAAGGATGAACTGACTCCCACCATCCCATTCTTTGAAAAAATGTCCTTGGCCTGAAATACACATCGGATGCATTGCCCCTTTTTGTGCCACAAGTATATCACAAATAAGGGGTAACCCGATAATCCTAGACATCTGGGTGATAAATCAGATATACAACACAAAAAGGCCTATCCTCCTGAGGCCAATGTGAATCGTATATTATCATCATCATCATCAATGTACTTTATTCGATTTGAAACACAAATCATAAAAGCATTTACATAACAGGTCGTGCCAGGATTATTCCCATAAATAATTTTCCATGATACAAATAGTGTTCCTAAGTAAGGTCTTCAGGTACCTTTTCCTAGGGTAGGCGT
Organism: Calotriton arnoldi; assembly: GCA_963921515.1. NCBI lineage: Eukaryota > Metazoa > Chordata > Amphibia > Caudata > Salamandridae > Calotriton > Calotriton arnoldi. Next base: position 286,719 of record CAWUFW010006192.1, read on the forward strand.
AATACGAACAGATAAAAAGGAAGTGAGGGGTATCCTGTGGAGACAAACTGTCGCAGCCACAGGGCCCTCTCTCTCCTGGTTTTATACTAAAACCTGCTGGGACCGCCAAAATGTGGTGAATAAGATTAAGTCTAAAACGGGTGATTAAAAATCTGTCATGCTCGCTCGTCATTAATGTTAAATATGGTTCTATACTCGGGGAAGATTTAACTAAAATGTAATTTCTTACTGTCTCTTTCGCTAATTCGGTAGCCTCACGTTGTGCCATACTAAACTTTAAGTACATTAGTTTGGTATCCACCTTGTCTATCTGTCTTATAGTTTCTGGGTTGGTGAACAGAGCTAGGCGTCCCAGGTTATAAAAACAATCCCGCACATATTTTAACCAGGGAATTTTCATAGCGTGGTCCAGTGAGAGACAGTCCTGGACAACCATCCTTGTCAATCCTACCTCTTCATTTAACCAGATCTTTAACCAGTGTAGAATCGTATACTAATCATTATCGGGAAAGTATATAAATACAATTTATCAATCTTCTAATGATTCATTATATCACAATTTTGGTAGAATATTTCATGTTGTAGGTGCTCAAAAAAATGGTGCAGTGTAAAGTGACATTTGTGAATAAAGTGCACAAGTGCTTATTTGCAATATATAGTATAGGAACTGACGTTAAGGAAATTTGCAAATACAAGACTTAAATTTAAAGTTCATTGAATGAAAAAGTGTGTCATCAACATCAGTCCTCTAGTAAAAGTCGACGTTTCGACCCCACACATAATTTATAACAGGGTCATCATCAGGACCTAGATGGTAGCAGACTACAATGAAACAGATAAAGTATCCAAAAATTATTAATTGACAAAGTACAATGTACTGCATACCAAAACATTTTTGAAAAGACGCAAAACATACCAACACAGCAAAGTGGTTGAAGTGGAAATCAATCTATTGGGAAAACAAAGCCTACATGAACCAGAAAATTGTCCAAAAGTTACAAAATGAGAACAATGTACTTCATGCCCCAAAAAGTTTTCTTAAGGAAGGCATACCATACTAACACAGCACGGTGTCAAAAATACATGCTCTAGCATACTATTGCTTTAAAACAGCTTCCCATGTATGTGTGTGCACTCCGATTGTGTCCCAGTTGTTAAATCAGACACATATGTCCTGATGTGATTTAAGCTGCTCTGATGGGGGTCCGTCTAGGCCACTCCTGACATACAGACCACGGGTGTGAATCACTACAAACCAGTTCTAACCAAACCCAAGGCAAAATGATACTTTGAGGGATGTACAGGTCTTATATAGTATATATGAATGTGCAGCAAGTCTATGAAATCAAACTGCATTGTTCTTTTCGCAATAGATCACCGAGGATGTTCTGCTGTGCCCTGAAGGTTAACCAAGACAGATTCCAATATAGGATGTTTTGTGCTGCCCTAGAGGTTATCCAATCAGCTTTTGGTATGCATGTAAAATACACATTACAGGCCGAGATCGAAAAGTAAAGACATTGTGTCAAGCTGTATGAGTAAGCACCACATTCCACCCTCAATCACAGGGAAGCTCGCAGCCAGAAGCCACATGAATACACGTCGCCCTTATTTACCACATCAAGACAGACACCTCTCCTAACTGATGGCAATGCTGATAGAAAACTAAGATTTACCCTATCAATCAAGGACATCGCAGATACTGTTACCTCCCTCAGCAGGCAAGGAAGTGCGTGACCAGCTTCTTTCTCCTGCTACTGGGCCACTGGGGCTTTCTGTTCTGAAGTGACCCCAGAACCTGCTTTGCATATGTTTAAACACACCCATCAATCAATGCCAGCGCTCGCCCGCACGAGGCTTCCTTTTGACTGACAACTAATGCTCAGTTCCATTCTGAATGTTAATAAGAAATAAATGCTCAGCCTTTGCTTTCGTCTGGGTAAAACCGAGTGGGTTTTTTGATGCGGTTTGCTCAACATTAAATTAGCGTTCACCCATAACACCGCGTTTTCTACTGTGATGCACGCATGACATGGGCGCTTAAAACAAAAATCCCCAAATTGAGCAAAAAATGCAGAATATACTACACCAGAAATGCACATTAATCTGACTAGTGAAAACACAACTGCAGGCCTAGCAACAACATACTTAATTCAATCAACAAGGTAATTTACCACAAATAAACTGGGGTAAGAGCATGGAATGGTCCCCTGAGAGCACAAGACTAATTCCAATAAGTACCAATAAACAAGAACTAATAATATCCAATAACCGCTGGATAAACCACAAACCTTGGGTTCCCGGTGCACCCATGTTAAAGCGCTTCAACTTCTCACCAGCGGAGGCTAGATACAGACTTACTTTCCTTTAGAAAGAATCTAAAAACGTGGCTCTTTAATCAATAACTAGTTTCTTTCACTCTTTCTCCCCCCGCTGTCTATGCGCCAGGACACTCTAGTTTGATTAGCTGTGCGCTCTATCAAATACTGTGTTTCATTTCATTTCATTCAAGTAAGCGCTATATAAATGTAAACACAATATATTGTTAACGTGCGAAAATATGTCATATTTGTTAGAATTGGGCTAATAAATTGTCTGTGGGATCCTGAAATAAATCCAAATTGCAAGGCAAATTTTGCAGCATTTTTGTTTTATTTATTTTTTATTTTCATTTTATGCAGAACATAAAGAAAAAGGCAACCATGCACAACAGGCACCATATTCAGCAAAAGCATAGTAGAGATACACAAAACCCCCAACATAGGATACAAATCTCTCATCCAGATACAGAGACACAAAGGACAGGTACAAGGAATGAACCTGGAGCAGCAGTGCAACAGCAAAACATGATATCCCTCCTTCCCACAGAACCAATCCATTTGTGGGGGCAAACGTTTCACAGGAACAGGCTCCCACCAATTCCAATCCATAATAAGCCCTTCACCAGCCCCAGATCTTAGAAAATTCACGGGGACAACCCCTACTGAGGTAGATCACTTTTTCAGCTGCCATATAGACGTCCATTCCATTTCTATATTCATGTACGGAAGGGACTTCCGGTGCACCCCAGTGTCTTGCGATGTCCCTCTTGTCCACCATTAGGCCCAGCGCAATGAGTGCATTACCATATCATGTGCATAAAGAACCGTACTGCCTCAGCACAGAGTAGATAGGTCGGTGTAGTCGCCTTACCCATTGTGTATAGTCTATTGCGATTGTAATACATCCTGTAATACATGCCTTAATATGAATCTCGCGGGAGTGCATAAGTGCTGCCTCCCAGTTAATTTTCTTCAAAATCACCCAAGTTCCGCCTTCACCGCTCCCTGAGTGTACATTGCGAGTCTGGCATGTTGTTATTGATGATTCGTAATATATTTGGGATATTGCGCCTCTACTCAATTATTCCAGTAGGAGTAGTCCCTCTAGGGGGGCATATTCTGGGATTTCAGTCTCCCCCAACCCTTCTGCCCACCAGGCGTGACGAAGTTGGGTATATTTGAGAAACTGAGTCTGTGTAGATGGTAGTCCCGCTAGGCAGATGAGAAGGGCATAATATCTCCCTCTTTAAGAACATCCCCACTTTGGAAATGTGTTAGAAATGGGGGTCTCTAGTTGGCAATGGCTGGCCACTGTCCAAGTAGGGACCCTTCTTCCTAAGTCAGAGTAAGAGGGCTACCCTCCTTGATACCCCTGCTCAACCCTGTGGTAACGTAGCACGAGCAGGTAGGCTTATCTCAGAGGCAGTGTGTGAAGCATTTATGACCATACACAGTAATACAGTGAGGCACACTACAAAGGGACACCACACAAGTAGTTATAAAAAAATAAGTATCTTTATATATATATAGACTTATCACAAGACCAATAACTGTCAAAGCCACAATACTGTCAAAAATAGGATTGCTGTTTAAGGACTGTCAAAAAATAGTTCAAAGGTTGCAAAAATAAGGTTCAAATTCAAAGCAGTGGTCTCTGCGACCCTTTCTCTCACAAAGTACCTGGGTTTAGTAGCAAAACCAACAAAGTGTCGCAAATAAGCTGTAGCGATGATTCTCGGCACGCGAGCCGGCGATGCGTTGAAATCCTTGCCGCAAGGGAGGATGATGCGCCGATCTGCGGGATGCGTGCGTGGACGATGCGACAAACTTCTGCACGCAGGACCGCCGATGCGATGACTTTCTTGCCGCGAAGGAGAAGTCGATGCGATGATCCTGTTGCGTTGTGCGATAGTGTTGCGATGCGAAGAGAAGATGCTCCGCGAGGGAGCGACGAAATTCGGTGCGATGCGATCAAAATGGCGGACGCACGGCGTCCGCAATGCGATGTCTTGAAGCGATGATTTCTTTAGGGGTTGCGAGCGCACGCGACAGCAGCGCGATGATTTTTCCAGCGCGTCTCGGCTGCAGCGGCTCGCAAAGGGGCGTTAGCGATGGTTTCGTGTTGCGAGCACTCAGCGGCAGCAGCGCGATGATTTTCTCAGCGCTCTCGACTGCAGCGGCTCGCAAAGGTGCGTTAGCGTCGATTTCCAACACTCTTTTCTCTGAAGCAAACTAGAGGCCCTGGAACTCACAGGAGCCTCATCAGCAGATAGCAGCCCTCGCAGGGAGGAAGCAGGAGGTTGGTGGTGGAGTCTGATGTGCCTGAGACTCCAGCAGGAGGCTAGCTCTTTTCCTAGCCCTTGGGTAATTGCTGTACAAAAATAAAAGTTCTCTCAAAAGTCCTTTTCCTTCTTCTTCAAGGTCCAGTGGTCACTGCTGCAGGCCAGTGCAAGAAACAACACACAAGCACAAGGACAGTCACTTCCTGCAGATTCCTCCAGTGGCACGGACAGAGTTTCCTCTCCAGATCAAGGGGCAATACCATTTGTAGGGGTTTGAGCACAGATATTTATACCCCAAAAGTCTTTGTTCTCAGAAGCTACAAGTCACTGAACCTAGCCAGAACCAGTTCTGCTCAGACCTGGAGCACTTTGTTTACCAGGCTGCATCCTTCCTTTCAGAAAGAGGGGGTCTGCTAGCAGACACACAGTAGGAGGTGGAGCCAGCATTCACCTTGCCAGGCACAGCCCTATTCAGGTCAAGGAGCCACCCCTCCCCATACTCTAAATGCAGATCTCTCTATTCAACCCAGGTCTGACTCAGCCTGCCCTGCCCCTCCAAAACCAGACAGCCAATACACATACCAGCAGAGCACACTGGAAGGCTTAGGCAAGAAAATACCTACTTTCTAAAAGTGGTATTTTCAAACACAGAATATAAAAATAAACTTCACTAAAAAATGTATTTTATTATTCTGAGCTCAGGCATACTAAATTCGTTTTTCTACCATGTTCCTGGGGTCAGTTAGGACTATAGGATGTAATAGTCAAACTGCCCATCCTAGCCTATGAGGAACAGGTAGCCTTACAGTAGTGAAAAACGAAATTGGGTGTAATTCACTACCAGGACATGCTACACACACCAAGGCATGTCCTACCTTACACATACAATGCACCCTACCATAGGGGTGACTTACATGATGCCAAGGGAAGGTTCAGGGGCTGGGAAGTGGGTGCACTTCACAGCCAAGATGGCAGTTCTGGACTGCACACAGACACTGCAGTGGCAGGTCTGAGACACACTTTACAAGCTGCTTCTGTGGGTGGCACACATCAGCGCTGCAGGCCCACCAGCAGCATTTGGTTTACCAGCCCTGGGCACACACAGGCCACACTACTAGAGACTAACAGGTAAACCAAATAAGCCAATCAGGGATATACCAATTCATATAGACATATTTACACAGGGAGCATTCGCGCTGTGGCACTGAATGGCAGTGGCACAGCGCCCAGAGCATCTAACACCAGCAAAAACAGAGGAGACAACAGCGAAAAATGGAAGGGAGACCCACGCCAATGGTGCCAGGTCTAACACGTGTCCCCTCCAGCTGAAATGTGGGGAGAACTAGCCATCCCCTTGGAAGTTCTCATCACTAAGGCGGAAAAATCTGGACAGACCATCAGCATTGGCGTGTTCTGTACCAGGGCGGTGTTCCACCGTGAAGTCCATACCCTGTAGGGAAATGGACCACCTCAACAACTTGGGATTCTCACCCCTCATCTGCATCAACCATCTGAGGGGCCTGTGGTCGGTCTGAACCCGGAAGTGAGTCCCAAACAGGTATGGTCTCAGCTTCTTCAGTGCCCAGACCACAGCAAATGCCTCACGTTCAATTGCACTCCACCTCTGTTCCCGTGGAAGTAACCTCCTACTGATGAAGGCTACAGATTGGTCTAGTCCCTCCTCATTTATCTGTGACAGAACGGCCCCCACCCCATGCTCTGAAGCGTCTGTCTGGACAACAAATTCCTTAGCAAAATTGGGCGCCTGGAGTACGGGTGCTGTACACATGGCAGTTTTGAGGGCATCAAAGGCTTTCTGACAGGTGTCAGTCCAGTTCACAATCTTTGGCCGCTTCTTGGAAGTCAGCTCAGTCAAGGGTGCAACAATGTTGCCATACCCCTTGACAAACCTCCTGTAGTAACCCGTGAGTCCTAAGAAGGCCCTCACCTGGGTCTGGGTCCTTGGGGGCTCCCAAGCCAGGATGGTTTCAATCTTGGGCTGCAGGGGTGCCACCTGGCCACTCCCCACCTGGTGTCCCAAGTACACCACAGAACCCTGCCCAATCTGGCACTTACTGGCCTTGATTGTGAGGCCTGCTCTGCGCAGCGCCATCAACGCTTCCCAGAGGTGGCGCAAGTGGTCCTCCCAGGAGGAACTGAACACTGCAATGTCATCTAGGTAGGCGGCACTGAAATCCTCCAGCCCAACCAACACCTGGTTGACCAACCTCTGAAAGGTGGCAGGGGCATTCTTCATCCCAAAGGGCATGAGACGGAACTGGTAGTGCCCGTCTGGTGTGGAGAATGCTGACCTCTCCTTTGCCCCATCAGTTAAGGCGATCTGACAGTACCCAGACGTCAGATCAAACGTGCTGAGGTACCGGGCAGCCCCTAACCGATCTATGAGCTCATCAGCTCTGGGGATGGGGTGCGCGTCGGTCTTCGTGACCGAATTGAGACCTCGGTAGTCCACACAGAACCTGAGTTCAGGAGTGGCACCGGGCGTCGCAGCTTTTGGTACCAAGACCACGGGGCTGGACCAGGGGCTGCTAGAGGACTTAATCACCCTAGGGCAAACATTTTGGAGACCTCCTCCTTAATGCAAGCCCTGACCCTGTCAGTCACTCTGTAAGCCTTGTGCTTGACAGGAGGACTGTCCCCGGTATCCACCTCATGGACGCACCAATCAGTGACACCAGGCACCAGGGAGAACAAATCAGAAAATTGCCCCAACAGTTGGTGACAATCTCTCTGCTGCTCAGGGGTCAGTGTGGTGGAGAGGATCACACCCTCCACTGACCCATCCTTCTCTCCTGCACACAGGAGGTCAGGAAGAGGCTCACTCTCCTCCTCCATCCCATCATCTGTGGCAAGAAGCATGCCCACTTCAGACCTCTCAAAGTGGGGCTTCAGGCGGTTCACATGCAGGACCCGCAAGGGGTTCCTGGGAGACTGAAAGTCCACCAAGTAGGTAACTGGACTTTTGCGCTCCATCACCTCAAATGGACCGGTCCACTTATCTTGGAGCGCACAAGGCTCCACTGGGGCCAGTACCCAAACCTTCTGACCAGGTTGAAATTCGACCAGAGTGGCATTCTGGTCGTGCCAACGTTTCATTTCCTCCTGGCTGGCTTCCAGATTTGCCTCAGCAATCTTTCTGAAACGCCGAGTCTGGTTCCTGAAGGCCAACATGTAGCTAAATACATCTTGGGGAGGTTTCCTGGGAGATTGCTCCCAGCCTTCCTTGACCAGACTCAGAGGTCCTCTAACCGGATGGCCATAGAGGAGTTCAAAGGGACTGAACCCTAAGGACTTCTGTGGCACCTCACGGTAGGCAAACAACAGACATGGCAAGAGGACGTCCCACTTATGCCTCAGGGGCTCTTCTAGGCCCATGATCATGCCCTTCAAGGTCCGGTTGAACCTTTCAACCAGACCATTACCTTGGGGTGGTAAGGAGTGGTGAACTTATAAGTTACCCCACACTCCTTCCACAGAGACTTCATGTACTGGGAGATGAAGTTGGTCCCGCTGTCAGACACCACCTCTCTGGGGAATCCCACACGGGAGAAAATCCCCATCAGTGCACGTCCCACCACGGGGGCCATCACTGTCCTGAGCGGGATGGCTTCAGGGTACCGGGTGGCATGGTCCACCAAGACCAGGATGAACCTGTTGCCCATGGCTGTCTTGGGGTCCAGAGGCCCCACAATGTCAATGCCCACTCGCTCGAATGGGGTACTCACAACTGGAAAGGGCTGGAGTGGGGCCTTGATCTTCCCCCCACTCTTCCCACTTGCCTGGCAAGTCTCACATGTCTCAATGAGTGTCTGAACTCTTGCGCATCTGGGGCCAATAAAAGTGGGCGGCCAGCCTCTCAAAGGTCTTGGTCTTCCCCAGATGTCCTGCCAATGGAATGTCATGAGCCAACCCCAGTAGGAAGGCTCTGAAGCACTCGGGTACCACCAGCGCACGGGCTGACCCCGGCTCAGCAGCCTTAGGCTCGCTATACAGGAGACTGTTCTCCCAATAAATCAGATGTGAACCAGACATGTCACCTTCTGCCTAGGCTGCAGCCTGTCGCTGCATACCCTCAAGAGAGGGGCAAACTCTCTGCTGCTCACAAAATTCCTCCCTGGTGGGCCCCCCTTCCTGCTGCCAATGGGTCAGCTCAGGCAGGTCCCCCAGTTCGGCGATCTGCTCCCCGGTAGGCTCCAGGGCAACCCCTTCAGGGTCTGCTCGTTCCTGGGCCGTGGGAACCAAGGGGGCCGGCTTCCCGCGCCCCCTGCCCCTTCTCTCTAAGGCAGGGATCTGGGCCATACTCTCAGGTCCTTCTCAACACCCTCCTTGGCTGCCATGGACCGAGTGGTAGCACACGCCCACTCAGGCAGACCCAACATTTCTAAGTGAGCCTTCCTCTCCACCGTAGCCCACGGGGAGTCCTCTAAATCATTGCCCAGCAGACAGTCTACAGGCATGGCGGGCCTCACAGCCACCTGAAGAGTTCCTGAGACCCCCCCCCACTCAAAGGGAACCTGAGCCACCTCACATTGGCTCTCTGAGTTGTCTGCGGACACTACTGGGTAGAATGCATGGGGGACAACCTGCTCTTTGGACACCAACCGGGAGCTGACAGCAGTTACACTGGCTCCTGTGTCTCTTAGAGCCTCCACTCTATGGCCATTGATGGTCACCCACTGCCTGTATTTTTAGTGTTAGCAGGCAGTGCAGGCTTGGGGACCATCTCAAAGTCCCCTAATGAGACAAGGGTCAACTCTACGGGATCCCACCCCTCTTGGGCACCCATCTCCTCCTCTCCCAGGGCTACACTAGCAATCTGGCGGGGTGGTGCACGGGGTGGTGCACTGGCCCCCCGTTGGGGGCACTGGGGATCAAAGTATCTGTGGCCCACTTGACCACAGTTGTAACAAGTGGGGAGCCCCCTGGGAACAGGCCTACCTGTTGGGGGCACTGGCCTCCTTTCTTGGGGGGGCGAGGACACCACTGCTTGGTTCCCTTGGGGATTACTTTGGGGCCCTCGGTGGAACTCCCTCTGTTGACCCTTGTCCCCCCCACTCCTCTGCTGGGGACCCTGCCCACCTTTGGCGAAGTCTCCCACTGGACCCTTGAGAACCCGGGTGCTCACCCAGCGGTCCGCCTCCTCAGCAAGCTTTCTAGGGTTAGACAGCTTGCAATCAATCAGGTGCTGGCGTAGCTCAGGAAAACAATTACTAGATAAATGCTCCCATGCAACCAAATCATAAAGCTGCGTAAAAGTTTCTACTTTGCTACCTTTTACCCAGCGTTCCATGGCTCTGCAAAAAAAAGACACATATTCAACCCACGTGGTAACCTCTAGCTTCTTGCAGATCCTAAACCTCTGCCTATACATCTCAGGGGTCAAACCATAGCGGGTCATCAACGCTTCCTTCATGTGGGCATAAACCATCCTACTTTCTGGGGGCAGGTCCAACAAGGTATCCCTCCCCTCTCTCACAAAGCATCCCCACAACCCCGCTCCCCAATCCTTCTCAGGGACCTGGTGGGACACCAAGGCTAATTCATAAGCGGCAAACCATTGCCCAATATCTTCACTTTTGTGGAAATCCTTAATAACCTCCTTGGGTATATACACCCTACTCTCAGGATGTACTACAGGTATGCTGCCACCAGAGGGGGAGATCTCCATACTCTTAGCTTTAATCTCCAACTCCCACAATACTCTCTCATGCTCGAGTTTCATTTTCATAATCTCAACTTCTAACTTCTTGTTCTCTAGGTCCTGGTGACCATCCATTTTAAGCTTAGCCATCTCCATATTATGCCGCCTATCTCTCTCCCTGTCCTCCATCTCTTCTGGGGACAGACCCTTAGCGGACACACTAGTGCCCGGGCTGGAAATTGCTTTATCTCCTACTAAGTCTACTACTTCGCCCTGCTGCTCTCCTGCATTCTCTACCCCCTCCACAAGCTCTCCCATATCCTTAGGGGAATCCCTGGCTTCTAGCCAGGCCTTCAGCGCCTTGTAATACTCCTACCTTCTAGTGAGACCTGTGATAGGGACTGTGAATTGCTTGCAAAAATATTTGAGCTGCTTGGCATTGTAGGTTTCTATTTTCTCTTCTTCCCAGGAGAGATCCTCTGAGGCATTGGATCTGGGCTTGCCCATTGTAGAAATAACTGGCAATCTCAATAAAGGATAGAAGAAAACTTCTCAAGAAAATGTATGCGGGTAAAAATCACCGGCAATATCAATCACAATATAGGATCCAAAAACTCTCAAAATGTATGCGGGTAAAAATCACCGGCAATATCAATCACAATATAGGATCCAAAAAACTCTCAAAAATGTATGCGGGTAAAAAATCACCGGCAATATCAATCACAATATAGGATCCAAAAACTCTCAAAAATGTATGCGGTACGTTATGGTCTGCACTCACTAGTAGTGTACACTATAATTACTGTATGCGTTCATAAATGCAAGTCCAGATCCTCACCGCTGCCCACCAATGTTAGAAATGGGGGTCTCTAGTTGGCAATGGCTGGCCACTGTCCAAGTAGGGACCCTTCTTCCTAAGTCAGAGTAAGAGGGCTACCCTCCTTGATACCCCTGCTCAACCCTGTGGTAACGTAGCACGAGCAGGTAGGCTTATCTCAGAGGCAGTGTGTGAACCATTTATGACCATACACAGTAATACAGTGAGGCACACTACAAAGGGACACCACACAAGTAGTTATAAAAAAAATAAGTATCTTTATATATATATAGACTTATTACAAGACCAATAACTGTCAAAGCCACAATACTGTCAAAAATAGGATTGCTGTTGAAGGACTGTCAAAAAATAGTTCAAAGGTTGCAAAAATAAGGTTCAAATTCAAAGCAGTGGTCTCTGCGACCCTTTCTCTCACAAAGTACCTGGGTTTAGTAGCAAAACCAACAAAGTGTCGCAAATAAGCTGTAGCGATGATTCTCGGCACGCGAGGCCGGCGATGCGTTGAAATCCTTGCCGCAAGGGAGGATGATGCGCCGATCTGCGGGATGCGTGTGGGGACGATGCGACAAACTTCTGCACGCAGGACCGCCGATGCGATGACTTTCTTGCTGCGAGGGAGAAGTCGATGCGATGATCCTGTTGCGTTGTGCGATAGTGTTGCGATGCGAAGAGAAGACGCTCCGCGAGGGAGCGACGAAATTCGGTGCGATGCGATCAAAATGGCGGACGCACGGCGTCCGCAATGCGATGACTTGAAGCGATGATTTCTTTAGGGGTTGCGAGCGCACGCGACAGCAGCGCGATGATTTTTCCAGCGCGTCTCGGCTGCAGCGGCTCGCAAAGGGGCGTTAGCGATGGTTTCGTGTTGCGAGCACTCAGCGGCAGCAGCGCGATGATTTTCTCAGCGCTCTCGACTGCAGCGGCTCGCAAAGGTGCGTTAGCGTCGATTTCCAACACTCTTTTCTCTGAAGCAAACTAGAGGCCCTGGAACTCACAGGAGCCTCATCAGCAGATAGCAGTCCTCGCAGGGAGGAAGCAGGAGGTTGGTGGTGGAGTCTGATGTGCCTGAGACTCCAGCAGGAGGCTAGCTCTTTTCCTAGCCCTTGGGTAATTGCTGTACAAAAATAAAAGTTCTCTCAAAAGTCCTTTTCCTTCTTCTTCAAGGTCCAGTGGTCACTGCTGCAGGCCAGTGCAAGAAACAACACACAAGCACAAGGACAGTCACTTCCTGCAGATTCCCCCAGTGGCACGGACAGAGTTTCCTCTCCAGATCAAGGGGCAATACCATTTGTAGGGGTTTGAGCACAGATATTTATACCCCAAAAGTCTTTGTTCTCAGAAGCTACAAGTCACTGAACCTAGCCAGAACCAGTTCTGCTCAGACCCGGAGCACTTTGTTTACCAGGCTGCATCCTTCCTTTCAGAAAGAGGGGGTCTGCTAGCAGACACACAGTAGGAGGTGGAGCCAGCATTCACCTTGCCAGGCACAGCCCTATTCAGGTCAAGGAGCCACCCCTCCCCATACTCTAAATGCAGATCTCTCTATTCAACCCAGGTCTGACTCAGCCTGCCCTGCCCCTCCAAACCCAGACAGCCAATACACATAACAGCAGAGCACACTGGAAGGCTTAGGCAAGAAAATACCTACTTTCTAAAAGTGGTATTTTCAAACACAGAATATAAAAATAAACTTCACTAAAAGATGTATTTTATTATTCTGAGCTCAGGCATACTAAATTCGTTTTTCTACCATGTTCCTGGGGTCAGTTAGGACTATAGGATGTAATAGTCAAACTGCCCATCCTAGCCTATGAGGAACAGGTAGCCTTACAGTAGTGAAAAACGAAATTGGGTGTAATTCACTACCAGGACATGCTACCCACACCAAGGCATGTCCTACCTTACACATACAATGCACCCTACCATAGGGGTGACTTACATGATGCCAAGGGAAGGTTCAGGGGCTGGGAAGTGGGTGCACTTCACAGCCAAGATGGCAGTTCTGGACTGCACACAGACACTGCAGTGGCAGGTCTGAGACACACTTTACAAGCTGCTTCTGTGGGTGGCACACATCAGCGCTGCAGGCCCACCAGCAGCATTTGATTTACCAGCCCTGGGCACACACAGGCCACACTACTAGGGACTAACAGGTAAACCAAATAAGCCAATCAGGGATATACCAATTCATATAGACATATTTACACAGGGAGCATTCGCGCTGTGGCACTGAATGGCAGTGGCACAGCGCCCAGAGCATCTAACACCAGCAAAAACAGAGGAGACAACAGCGAAAAATGGAAGGGAGACCGACGCCAATGGTGCCAGGTCTAACACGATGCATATAGTGTCCCATGTCCTGAAGCCCCACAACTTTGCGATCTCCTTCAGCTACATCCCTTTCCAAAGGGGCATCTCATTAGTGAGCCCATCCCGTCTTTGTCGCCCTATCCCATGCTGTCATGGCCACCTGTGTCGCCAGCGCCAGCGTGTGGATGCCCTTCCCTCTGTACATGTAGTGTAAGTAAGTATGAGTGCTGCTCCAACTGCGTGCATTCCAATCTAGATGTCGGGTGATCTTGTGGGGCATTAGGTGAGCCACCAAACTTTTGCAGCATTATTCAATGTATTACTCAATATAGTTGAATCGTTACATCATCTGAGGATTAGACATGTTCAAAAGCTCATGAATACTCATTGTTTTGCTTTTATTGAGGAAAAGAAAGGTGATGAAGGGCCTGTATTAGAACATATATATGTCATGGGCCTGCAAGGTTTACATCTTTTTAGAGGATTTTATTAAAAAAAGAATGTAATTAAAAAAATTAGTTCAATCCTTTCAGGGACTTTTTCTGCTGGGTTTGAATTCTCTATTAAACGACTGATAAGGAATTGTGATGTTCATGCTACTCAACCATACATGTTGAGTGAGAGGAAGCTGACTTACAAGTGACGAAAGGAAGTAGTGCAGCTGTGGCCCTCACTACTTTTCAGAAGTAGACTCAGCTACGATGCTCGGTTTCATTTTCCACAGATGCATCGATCAACAGACGCCAGCCCTGCATGTTTAATAAATAGCTTTTAGTCACAATGCTGTCCTTTAATCTTAAAATGAATTTTAACAGCGTACCCTTCCACACTGGAGTACAGCAAAATTATTATCTATTTTTCCATACTTTTCAACCTGAACACCAGCTCTACATTTAAAGGAAATCTTTTTTTTCTGCAAAACAGATAGTACTACTACACCTAAAACAAAGACTGACGGAGATGCCAAGCCTGATCACTTCATTAGGGCATTAAAAGCCTACAGTGGTGGTGTGGTATCAGGATATGAGATCATACAGCTATGCATGTCCACTGGCGCGCTGCTTGCAGGAGAATAATACGGCATATCTCATGTTACAGGTAGGCATGCACCCACCGACGCACAGGTACATCCGAGATGGCCTTCTTCAGAGTACAGTGCCACCATTGTTAAGCCAGATCTGGGACAGGAGGCCACGCCAAGCTATTCACTTTCCTCCTAACTTCCCATGGTTCCGCTGCCGCCCTCTCTGCTTTCATGTGCACTAACAGGTAACACTGAGGAAGCGAGAGGTTGCATTGTTTCATTTGGTGCATTGACGAATGACTTGATCACAACACAATTTTCAGAGAGATCTGAGAAGCGAAGGGAGAACGTCTCCGATGACCAGGCAGACAACGTCCTATTTTTCAAAGAGACACTCATTTCTGCTTAGACAATACCAAGACACTGACACGCTCATTTAATTTCAAATTGAGGACCTAATGTGCCCTTGAATTTGATAAAGAAAACTGCGCGAATAATTAAAGGCCTGCCGTTATCACAAGTAAGAACAATAAGAACAATGTTAAAGTTAGTTACTATCCTATTAATTTTGTGATCCATTAGGGTGTTCCACTGTTATTAAAGCATCAGTCCTTAGCACATCAATTGTTAAAAGGACAAATCGTAGTATATGCATCAAGAGCAGGAGAAACTCGTTTGTTAGCGCTATGCTTCTTGCTTGTAATAAATACACAACTAGCGGTAGGGCAAATTAACATCTAAACAAGCAGTGGCAAAGCCAATAGGTCTAGCCTTTAGGGCCTATTAGCCTTGCTAAAGGTTGACAGCAATCCTGAAGAGCATCCCCGATGCTGTGCATCATGGCTAAAGAAGAGAGAAAATCATGCCTTGTGTCATTTTGTAGGTGCGAGCAGCACACATGCACACACTTTACACATTTACTGATAAAAGTTGGATTGGTAAATTTACAAAAGGTAGAGCAAAAGTGTGCTTTTTGAGTGGGTGGAGGAAGCAACATGGAGGGCACATGTGAGAGGAAGCAACATGGATGGTGGGGGCTAAAGCAACATGGAGGGTAAGGAGGAAGCAAAACGGAAGGTGGGGTGGATGCAACATAGAGGGTGCAAGTAGGGAAAGCAACATAGGGGATGGAAACAAAATGGAGGGAGGGGAACAAATTCATGACATGATTGGGAGGGAAGAAGCACACGACGCAGAAATGGCAACATAGAGCACAAAGGGGGGAACAGAAGAATGCAAGGGAGATAGCCGAAAATCACATGCATGCTCACAGATTAACCAAACAGAAAAAAGCACTGCCTGAAAATTAAGCAGCAAAACAACAAAAGTAATGAAGCTCCAGGGGCGGGACAAACAACAGAAGAGGAAGGAAAGCCTGCACGTGCTAACAAATAAAAAGCAAGCAAGTGACAGTGACAATAAATCCAACCAATGGTAAGCAATGGGTGGACTTTAAGTCCAATGTAAGCTTATAATAGGTATCTTCGCTAATAGACAGCTGAATAGACAGCTTAAGATGTTTGGTAGCAACAATTAAAAAGCATGATTTGCTTAGTTTTCTATGGGAGTCGATCAAGATAAGATTCTGTGGTCCTTAATCACCAGGTTTACAATGGCAGCTAGACATACAATGCTAAGCTATCCAATAGCAGAGATGCATAGATAAATTGTGCACATACCCTTTTCTCTAGTCTTTATGACCTAAAATCATAAATCCTTTTGAGCAGCTATGGTCAAGGCATATGACAAAATGGAATCTTCGAATATGAAAGCTCCTGATTCACATGCACAAGTTCAGGACAGGTATAATTTTCAATGCACAAAGGGCATTCTGGTCGATCATCCCATTTGAAAATTCAGTTTCAGGTTTGGCATTGTGGACGTTCCTGATTGAGTCCACCTGTGAACGTTTGTGAACATCCACAAACTCGTAGGTCTGTTGGTATTCACTGACATGCAAGCAGCTTCACTCCATGAAAATGCAGACAAACCTAGCCTTTTCAAGAGCAGGACTAAATGGGGTTAAAAGGCAGGAGAACATCCCATGTTTCATAGGGGGTTACATTCTGAAGGCTTTTTTTTCTACAGGGAGAAATATTTTCTCACAGGACAAAAAAATAAAGTGTGCAAAGTCACATATGCATTAAATGTATGCATGCAGAATTGTACGCATGGTCACAAACTCACATGCGCAACCTTTATGCGTACAAGTACTCAAGGAAATCCATGACTGAAACAGATTTCCTTTAATACTCCTGTAAGTCTTTGAGAATTAAAAAACATAGAAATGGGCCCCACACTTAAGAGCAACTGTGATGGATCGGTTCCATGAACCATTATAAATTAGACCATATGTAAGAAAACCAGTATAATATTAGATTTGGCGACCATGTTCAGATTGCCCTAAAAGCTTGGGAAAAAACCGCTGCTATGAGCCCAAAGGTATGTCCTTCTGCTAAGTACACATTATCCTAAGGGGTCATTTTATCTGAGGTTCTGTTGACTGCTTTGTGGACTTCTAAGCTTTGATTAACTTGTAAACACAATTTGAGGAACAACTCTAAAGCAGCTCTTAAGTATTGCCTTTTCACCTTGGAAAGGCGAAAACGATCATCGGCACATTATTTCAACATGCCCACAAACCATCACTGGAGTCCTTGAAGGCAGTAGTCTAACACTGATTCTCATCTCCCTAAATCTTTTAATGAGCTATTCTCTATATCCTCTAAACTCCCGAGACGTCTGCAACCTGTCAGGCTTAACAGTGTGCCGTGGAGGTGCAATAAACATGCTAAGCAGGCCATATTTACTGAGATGCATAATTTATCAGATCTATGGAACAAATACCTGACGCTAATGAGCTTAAAAGTGCAGAGTCAATTTGTAAGCTATTGCCAGTGCTACTGGGCATCGAATCAGCTCCCAACAAATAACACTGCAAAAATGTACTTTCTCTCTATTCGGTTAGTTGTTCTCTGTTGGTATTACAGATTTAAAATTGTTGGGAGTGAAATTAAAATTCTCTGTTCAGAGTTTTCTGAGGTTGACAAACTTTTAAAAGTTGATACGTTTCTCACTACATCGATTGTAATAGTGCATAACAGCAGGGGTTGCTTGTTTTATCCCTTGCAAGGCAAACATTCAAGGTATTCTTCACATATGGTTTTTTTTCTTTTCCATTTAAACTAACCTTTGTTTAAATACACGAAATAAAGTTGATAAAGCTGGAGGAATTGGACAAAGTTAAAAAGACAACAATGATGCTAATTTAAAATGTTTGAACTAAAATTCCTTCTAACAGCAAGATATGAAACACTCTGAGTCAACAGAATACCAGCTCATACCTCGAGGTCTTACGTAAAAGTCAAATGAGAAGCCTGGTTGGGGCTCACAACAATCACACTAACATCAAGCTGCAAACACCCACCTACCTCCCGTGTAACAGAAAATGCAGAAACCTCATCGTTCAGACATTTTAGGAAAAAACCTCCTCATCATGTTCGCCAATTTAATTGATCTGTCCTGATTTCTCCACAGTCTTCGCCATCTACAGCACATTAGTTAGCAGGCTACATTATTCATACCATGGTATACAGCACAGCATAACTTAAATATTGGCTTCCCTAGTAGAGCTCCTTCAAGAGGATGCAGGATAGTTGTGGGAGCCTTGAAGCATGTACTATTAGTGTGGAATAGCTCCCAATCTGGAAATAGTCAGTAAATGCTTACACTTCAGAACTTTGTTTACTAATCTAAAAGCAGTCAAAAAGTAGCAAACATAGCATTGAGAGCACACTGTGGAAGATGTACTGAATATTGAAAAGGGGAGAAATTCAAGCCAGTTGGATACTATTTTTAAATAAAATCTATTCAGACATAATGAGACACAGACAGAAATATTCCAAAAATTCATCAATCATAGACGTGGTTTCAGACTCAAGAGCGTAAGCAACAGCCATACACGTAGATAGTGAACGTTGAGGCGGTTTTCATACCCAAAGCCACAATTAAAGCAACATGGTCCTTTGATCGTGACTTTACTCAGAACAGTTGACTGGAATCATTGTAACTAAAATGTGTGCCATCATTAATAATATGTGTATTGCCCCAGGTTTTAATTATGCTCTGAGACAATGGTGGAAACTCTGATTATAATGTAGTCTATATATTGGACAGTGTATACAGATTTGGTTCAATGCCCAAATACTTTGAGCTTCTAATTCTCAAACTTGATCTTTGGATTACAGGCATAAATGTGTCTCTGGTGGTTGAACAATTTTCAGGGGCTGTTTGTCTTTCACTCACATTGTGTAGGACTCACAAAGGAATTTGCAGACTAAAGTTCAATTTGGAAGCGGGCAAAATCCCTATCATATTTGCAGAATCGGAAATGGATGAATATTATCCCCAAAAGGATTTAATTCAATATCTGCAAATGTGAGCAAATGAAGAAACCCCTGTATGTTTTTTTGGTATTGGCATACTCCTTCCCATCCAAACGTTTTGACACATGGGTGGATGTTGGGATGGAATAACCAACACATGAAAGAGGATTGGAATCACTCGTTCAATGGGATAAAATATTTGCCCATTGGAGCAGCAAAAAAGTTGAATGTGCAAATAGACATTTGTGCCAGGCATTCATCCACATAATGTTCTACTGGTGGAAATGCTGCATGTGTGAATTTTATGCATGTGGCTACTACTGCGAATCTGTCACTGTATTTCAAGTGGACCTAGGATTGTTTGAAAATCTCATTAAAGTCAGATATTTGCTCCAAATATATGAGTAATCCTGCAGGTGCAAATTTAAACTTCTCGTCCCCTATTTTTTGCGAATCAGGACATACAATGCATTATACTGAGAACTTACTTGGAAGCACTGAAATTAAAATAGGCACCCCTCAGAAAATTTTTTGTATATTCTCATGTTCACAAGTGCCTTGATTCCAAATTGAAAATCAAGGATGTGTGTGGTGCGTTGAAGATTCTGGGAATGTGTCATTTGACTTCAGTATTAGAGCAGATCACTTTTTTACTTTTTTACTGGCAATAACTATGAGCTGGAAGGTAAAGAGTTAAAATGATTCTGCCCTCCAGCCAAAGCAAGAGTATATTTCACCAATTTCATTAATTAGGACAAGATGTAAACAGAATTAGCAGGTTAAGTAAGTAGAAAATGACTTCAATTCTTACCTTAACTTCCAAAGGTGATTTAATATGTGGCCATTCCGTCTGACAACAAATTACAGTAAGTAACTGGAGAGGGAATCATTGGAAACTGGGAGTGTAACACAGAGATGAATCTAGTCTTTCCAGGATTCAAAGTATACCTATGTATACACAGCTTTTTATTAAATGGTTGCCTGGCAGCGAATTGTATAAAACATTTTTTTTTAAAAAGGCATGAAAAGCAAATGGAGCTGAGATTATGTTTGATGTGAATTTACAAACGGTGTTTCTCGCTGAAAAAAGTAAATTACGTCATCTTCTTATTTGCAGCAATGCGCAAGCCAATCGAGAAACTGCAACTGACCGAAAATCAGGTAATAAGTGCCATCGTTTGTAATGAAAAAGTGGCCAAATCATCCTATTTGTAGGCGTCACACAGGCCCGATATTCCGAGCAGTACTAAATTCAAAGATCTGTGCATTATGCAGGGGACCTAGATCAAGTGTGGCTCTTTCTACCTGCAGGCCAGATACAACTATTCCCAGCCAGTCAGAGTAAGTGGTGGAGGGGTTACAAACTGTCAGGCAGTCAGATCAAGAGGTGGAGGGGTTACAAATTATAAACCAGTCAGAACAAGAGGTGGAAGAGTAACACATTCCTAGCCAGTGGAGGGTCACAAGTTCATTGAATTACCACAAAATGACATGCTTGAGGTTATTCACCTACTTTTGCAGGCAAGGCCCCTGTGGAATGCCTTTAACCCTGCCTAACACTGAATCCCTGACTGCAGAATAACCAGTGCTTATTTTGAGCCGGTGCTTTCCGGTGCTCAGCACCGGCACTGAATTGGTTTCCGGTGCTCGACCCCGGCACCTAATTGTCAACACCATACTTAAAACAGTCTACCACATGGTGGCGCTGCTCATCAAATTTAGAGATGAACAGCGGTTGTTTAGGAATACAATATACATTAGAATTGCTAAAACCTGCCTCCCCAGCCATTCCTTTAGCTTTGGGGACCTGGAATAATCTGAACTGTCGCATTTACATGCGAGAGAGATGGTTAGTAGTTGTTTTGGCAGCGATGACAAAGGCAATGGATGGGGCAAGCTGCAGTGGCCTCCTGGTCAGAGCCCTGGCACCTAATATTTTACAAATTAAGCACTGAGAATAACCCCGCACTGTGCCCACTCCAGAATAGCATGCAACCTTCTTACCCATGTATCTCTAATGAAAACAGCCAACATGCGTTGTAGTTTTTGTTAACCGCAGTTTTATTACCATTATATGGATAATCATCACTTCATTTTTACAACACCCTGGTCGTAATTTTATGACCCTGGCCATAAATCACCATTGTGAACTATCATACATTGCTTCTCATAAATCATTTGCTTTGCTTGTCATAACTCATTGCTTGTCATAAATCATTTGCACATCCTAGATTCGTAAATCACCCTGACAGTTCGTTGTTCCACTCTTTTGCAGGCATATCTCATTTCTTGCCACTTTTGGGGGTCATAAACTTGTTCTGTTGGTTACCACGCTCCCCCAGCTCCACAATGACAATACTGAGCTGCAGTGTGGGGAGCGGCATCTTCTAACCCCCCCCCCGCAGCTTTTACCCCCTCCGAAGGCAGTTTCCCCCCATTGGGGGGTTCGAAAAACACCTGGCCCCCCATTGGCCCGGCGACTCAGCGCCTCTCTGGCGCACTTTTGGCGCGAGGGGTAGCCCCCAATCACTTCTGGGCGCTTCGCAGCAGCCCAAACCGGATCCTTCCGGGGCTCAGCGGATGTTATGGCGCCGGCCCTTGATGCCCCCTTTGGGGGCGGCCTCTGCAAATGTTGTCATACAGCTGGAATTCCAAATGTGTAAATGTCTTTTTCGAAAGTAACTTTCAGCAAATCCTGGGATTTTGCACTCACTAATGCATGTACTTGAATCCTTTACTTGAATTCAAGTGTGCAAACACCTTTTGAATTCGAACCAATTTGCAGTATGTCCTGCTTAATCGTCAATTGTCCATCAATGATTTAGGTCAGTAACTTTGTTTTATTGTTGTTTAACAGGAGATTCACAGTCAGGACAATTTTTGTTGACACTAAGAATTTTACTTTAACAATATTTCCTCTGTTATTATCATAGTCACTTCATTGGTACTAACCTGTGTTTAATATTTGTCATTGTGTTTCACTTTATTTAAAGATGTCCTGCTTGAATTTCAAGCTTTACTTTGATGGATGGATTGAAAGCATGTTACTTCTAGGATCCTCACTACATTCGCGCTTGTGTCAGAGGGGATGACTGTTCTCCTCATGTTGCTGTCCTAAATTGCATTTGCAGCTGCAGAAGGTGAGCACACTGCAGCTCCAGCCGTGCCCAGTAGCGGCTCCTCGAGGGAGTGCTGCGAGGCAGTGGGGCAGGGGAGGGGCAGGTTGGGGGTTAGTAAACTCCGGAATTGGGCCGAACAAAGTTGAGTAAAGAAATAAACAAAATGAATTACATTGCGCGTGCTGCAACGCCAAATCGGCGATGCAGCGCGCAATGTAATTCGTATTATTTATTTATTTCTTTACTCAACTCTGTTCGGCCCAATTCTGGAGTTTACTACCACCCACCCTGCCCCTCCCCGCCCCACCGCCCAGCAGCACTCCCTCGAGGTGCCGCTACTGGCCATGCCGAGTAATCTGTCGGGTGCATATCTAGGAGCAAGGAGATTGTTGCTCAGTCCCAAAAGCAGGATAATGGTATCAAAATCACCATGTGTGGTCGAACAGCTGGGGGCTCTGAAACAAAGGTGGTACTCCACGCCTACTGTGCACATCATATAAATTAATTTGCTCACTTCCATGATGAGTCCTCCAAGCAATCCCCTGATGGCTACGGGGGCTCCCACACCACCTTCCTAACTCTAGAATTAACACTGCCAGCACCCATCGAGGTTATGATGTTGGGGTCTTACAGGTTTGACCTTACCAGCAGCGATCAAGCCACAACATCACCATGTAAGACACTTTTGCTCTGCTTGTCTTGTTTGGGTGCTTACTTACTGAAGAGTACGCACCCCTCTTTGTAGTAAAGTGTGTTCGATTATGCAGAACAAAACATCAACTGGTAAAATATCAAAGCAGATTGAGTGGCAACCACAGAGGGGGTCCCCACACAACATTCAGGTATAACATGTTCCAGTTCCTACTTAGGACAGCTGCTATACTTTATAATTCATGTGTTGCCATTAGAGTTACCAATGTACCAAATTCATATTTGTCAACAAAATGAAGTCAAAATGAGAATCAGTTGCCAACAAACAGATCATCTAGCTTCAAGATATAAATAAAGGTGTCTGATTAACTCTTTATTTATACTTCTATAGCTCTGTATGCACTACTGCAAACAGGCAAATAATTAGCTTCCATGAATGATTTATAATTGACTTTTGTGCGCTGCACAACATGTACTGCTCACTATTTGTTTGTGTACCTCATCAAGAGCTGTACACCGCATTTCTTTTTAAGGTGCGCTGCCCCATCATAAATTTAACCGGATGTACAGTTTGGTGTTCTTAAACCACAAGATTGTCAGAATGTGAAAAAAGGGCAAATGGAAGCACTGACGGTGGCATAGAGATAATTAAATATTATACCAGCATTTGTAAAGCGCACAGCTACCTCTGGAGATGTGTCCCGGCGCTGGGGGCCCTCGGGAAGATTAAGCGAGCTATTGCCCAGAGTCACATGGTGCTGGGCTAACCTGCCGCCGGCACCAGGGATCGAACCGTGAACCCCGTGGTCCGGAGTCAGGCACCCTGGCCGCTGCGCCACACCTCTTCCACTTAAGAGACAGATTATTTTGAGGGTTTGATTATATTAGTGGCATAAGCAAGTCACTAGCAGTGCATGCACCTGGAGAAGTGGGAGGTCTTTCGGTACTTCCTTGAGTGGTCAAAGATAGACTTGCCTTTCTGATCTGGATGAAGATGTTCCAGGGTACGGTCCTCATCAATACAGCAGAGTGGCCCACGATATATCCTAAAGAACGGCTTTTGGAATCAAAGTTTATCTGCTTTCGTTTTACCCTACAGCCCACAGGTTCTTGGGATGATTAATGTAAACCGCTGTGCCATGGCTGTCTGATGACTAATGTGGAGTTTTAGAAGCATTCAATGGAGAAAAACATATAGTAAAGCAACTCATCAAATAGAAATCCTGTTTCGGTATAAAGAGCGTTAGCGCTGAAAATATGTTAATAACATGTAACGAAGGCCTTAACTACAAAGGGAAGAAAAGCTCAAAAGCAGCAAATGAAAGCAAAAAGTACAAGAGACAAAATGTGACAAGACACAAAATAATATATTTATTTTAAATGTACTTTCAAAATGTGTTGCACATTGAGTAGACAAATATGTATCTACTGAACAGTTTTTTCTGTAATAATGGCAGGGTATCCAGTGGTAAGCTCCGAATAAGAATGAGTTCAGATTTTAGCTTCACCCTGAATGGAAAAATGGCTGTAAATTGCTCAAAATATATGCAATCAATTTCCCCCTGTTTTTTCAATGTTTTTGTAGGTGTCCGGCCACAAAATCTGCAGGTGAACAGCCTACAGTTGTATCTGTGACATGCCATAACCGAAATAACACCTGGCAAAACAAGTCTAAAATGTAGCACACCTGATACAACTGTGAATATGTAGCAGGTGTATGAAAACGAGTATGACATCAACCTCTGCCCAAATAAGTCAACGGATTATACTTTTGTGCCACTAGTTGAGACATAGTCGACTCTCACTGTCCTTCCACCTTACCCATGTTACATATATGAGTTGATGAAGAGTTGATGAAGGTTGTATATTTGCCACTGAGCAGAACAAAACCAACACATAACAGAGGTAAAACAAGAGAGAGAGAGATGTGAAACAAGTGAGTATGTGTGGTGCCCCCAAACTCTGTGGGGCTAGTAGACAAACAAGTGTATCCACATTTTAGAATACAGGTAGGCAATTTGTATGCAGAAAGCATAGCTTCATTCCAAATTAAATTACTGTGCTTAGGAGCAACACTGAATTAAAAATATAGTGAATATCGTATAGTAAAGATATAATGTCCAATTCTTATACTTTTTTCTTAGAGTAGATGTTACTTGAATCTGTCTTATATGTGAGTTACACCTGAATAGCGAGGTACAATTCACATTTCTGTCAGTCCCTTACAGGAGTAAGATAGGCTTACTCATAGTGGTTTCCTTAAAGGAAATTCATGAGTAAATCACATTTACACATGGGGTAAGACAAAGCTATTTGTAGAAAATGATTTGTGAATCAGGTGCAGAAATGTAGGTCTAACTCGCATATCAGACAGGAGTAAGACACATCTAGTCATAGAAAAGGATATGTCACTAGGCCTATTACAACATTTTTTATCAAAAGTCGCTGTCTATAGAGAAAACTCTAATTTTGGAACTGGTAAAGAAACTCGGAGATAAGAATAATTTGTCCTTAAAAGATTGACACATCGGCTTAATATTTTATGAGAACTTTTTACAGTGATATAAAATGTTATATGTGTGGTCCATTTAATGAGATATTAAGACAAAACCAACATTATTGCAATGCTTATATTGTCATGGGGATAAGATACTTTTTAATAGAAAAATCCAACAGTTTTGCAATCTTGAAAAACCTTTCAAAAAGAAAAAATAAACCAATACTGATATCACATGGTGCTGGTGAGTTTTTAGTTTATACTCTGTATTTCTCTGCTCTGCATTAAAATCTTTGGTTTCTTCGAGATTTTTATGGATGCCCCCTGGGACTATGTCAAGTGAGACATTTGGAGCTTTGGTTTACTTTGATCAAAGCCAAAGGAAGTGACTGATGTAAGGGGCAAGGTAAAGTATTTGATTAGGCCATGTTTCTACATGGTTCATATATTTTATTCAAAATTATATTCTCATCTTCACACCTCTCAATTTATGGTTTACAATTTAGTTTATTTTTGTTTTTAGTTGCCACGTAAGTCAAGAAAATGTCTAAATTGTTCTCTTTTCTTAAATGTATGGCAAGGGAGTATTATATGATAGGCATGAATATAGGACTGACAGTCTAAATCTTATAGGGCGGGATGTCTTGACTGTTCAAGTTGACCAAGATGTTGGTACTTCAGATCAGGCCCACAACCAATTGTTAATTTGGAGCAGTGGTGGCTTTGGGGTACTTCTAGAGAGGTATATTCAGGAGGCCATATTTCATAGGCATAGTTATGAGCACCTATGGCAGAATAATAGAACTTCTTTGCCTCCAGGAAACATACACATCTATTAAAAAAGGGAGCTGAACTATCTGCAACAGTGATGCACACCAACCTAACATCACCTGCTTTAAAAGCAGTCATTACTTTTCATGTCCTATAAATATGTAGCCACAAATACTCATGCTGAAGAAACTTGAATACGTCCAATTAAGCCTTATTGTGGACTGGCCAAAGCTCATGCATAATGCATCAAAAGCAGTGATGCCAACCCTAACCTTAAACCTTTTTATAAAATTGGTTGTGACATATTCCTGACTTTCCAATTTAAGAAAGAGAGTTTAGGTGAAAGATGCAACGTGATTTGCAGTCCCCAGCCCTAACTCTGCATTTCATAAATTTTGAAATAACATGTAACACAACTGACAATAATGTAATTGTTTTTGTTTTTGATTTACACCATACAATTTACTATTTGACAGTGAATGGTCGCTGCATGCAGTACAATTTTAACGCATCCTGAAGACACAGTAAAACAAGAATTAGAACAATAAAGGTGTGCATAGGAAAAGGAAAGAGTGTCTCATACTCACGCTCACAAGTATCCCCTTTTTGTTGATAGCCTGCTTTGCAGATGCACTTTCCGATTGGCACCAACCATTCGCCCTCTGCACTGCAATGCATCCTGGGAGAGTTCTCGGCCTCTTCTTCTGCGCTGCTGACACAGGACCCTCTTACCTCAACGAGGGAAGAAAACTCTGAGCCCGTAACTGTGTCAGGGAACACAGCCAAGTTCTCAATAATGGACCAGCATTTCTTGTAGTACACGTTCACAGACACCAAAGCAATGCAAGCCCCTACGTCTTGAAAGGCTAGATAGAATCCTTTTTTGGACAATGGTCCAATCTCACGCACCTCGGTATTAAGCTTCATTTTTCGCTCACCGAGATCACCCTGTGTAAAGCTCTCGTCTGCAGCAATTGTGTCGATTTTGATGAACTGATTTTCTCGTGTGTTCCTGCCAATGTCGTAGTCAGTTTCATAGTAATACAGATTAAAAGTCTCCTTACAGCTTCCCAAGACACCAGGCAGACTGTTGCAATCCCGTAGAGTAAATTTAAGTTCCACAAAAATCCTTTGTGCGTTGCCTTTTGAGATCCAGTTAGTCCGCAGCCAGTTGTTCTGATTAGGTTCCATAACTTGGCATACCTGGTATGTTCGTATCGGGGTGTAATTTTCATCCAAGCCACTGATTTCTTCCCACTGTAAAATGGCCACAAAGTCATCAGCAATGTATTTCATTTACACAGACAAGCGTCTACATTAATTCAGATGTATTGCTCTTTAATTAAAACATTTTAGACCTCTCGATAAAAGTACTTTTCATAATTTCTTTGCACTATTATGATACTCTTTATTTCTAAGAGCTATGGGAAAAGCGTATGTGAAAGCACTTAACATAAGGTCTCTCATTTGCAAGGGGGAAAGTGAAGTACATTCCTCAAATGGGTTGGTAAATTCCTTCTTCCTTGTCTGTTTTAGGAAAGGGGCACATGCCAATAAAAATAAGCATTTGTAATTTAAAGCAGTAATTACCACATAAAATCATTGTCACAGAGATTACAAAATTACTTCCAAAGCTCAACATTTGCAAATAGCTGAAAATTAAACGGTACTATTTGAGGAATGGATTCAATAAACACCTGGTATATAAAACAATATTACAGCAGATGTACTGCTCCCAGAGGCCATTTGTGTCTGATTGAGCCCACTTACATAAAAGTGTGTATGTTATTTCTTCTAAAAGTGTGTCAGCATTTACTTTCTACCTAAACTTTAACATCCATATTTCAACAAAGAATGCAAGAATTAATTATATCCATGAGTAAACAATGTTCACTCTTCACTGAAGCTACTACAATATATGTCCCTAGAGAATACCTCTGTGGAAACTAAATATGATGTTAGCACATGTGTGTGTGTATGTGTGAGCGCGTGTGTGTCTGTGTCTGTATGGAAAGTGCATTAGTTAAATTGAAGATGACTTGACATTAGCCTATTTCTCCAAGTAGGTGTCAAATATGATACAAATTTCTACACACAAACACAAACACTCACCCCCAACACACACATTAATAACACAAAACAGCTAATCCAGTTGAAAGCAACACCGAGGCCACTACCTATATGTCTGGAACTTATCAATATCAATGAAGTAAATATATTCAATGTTTGGCAGCAAAAGAAAACATTATAGGGAGGGGTGATTCTACTGAGTGATGTTCAACCCAGGAAAGACAGTAAAAATATCACCTGGGTGTGATAAAAGAAAATTGTTGAAGTTAAGTACTCAACATATGCAATGAAGGAATATGTGACTACTTAAAAGCAATTCATGATACACTAATAATACTAATATTGATGAGTTTGAGAATACACATGCTTCAATAAAGGAAATACTGGAAGGAAATTCCATTAGCAAAAACTTATCTCTAACTTTTGGGAAGAAAACTACACGAAATCATCTAAGATTATTCACTCCTTTCCACTGCCTATATATTGGAATCTGTGTTGCTAAATGTATAATGTTTCATCAGTGGCATGTGTAGTGTTTATCTCTATTCATACCCTCTGGGTAAGTGTTCATACAGTCAGGTAACATGAGAGATGGTTGAAAGGCCCTCTAAGTGACCACGGCCCATTTAACTACTCCGATTACAAGAGACTTAACTGTTAACTTATGCCACGTCAATCAAAGATAACTTCTAAAACCTCTTCAGGCTACACACACACACATTACACAAGTATGTGCAGTAGGAAGCTCCTGGAAACACCATGCTACACTTGCTAATAATTGTATTACCACTACAACAAAATGCCCAATCAGAGACGCTCAAAGACATCTATTCCTCAAATCGTGATTTCATAATACAGCTCTATGGGAGGAGCGCACTGACTGTCCAGGTTCTATCTGTACGATTGTGCTGCTTCAGAAGTCAGAAATCCTTCCAAACCAGCGACACAATGGACACAATGGAAGCCATACATGGACACAATGGAAGCCATACATGGACACAATGGAAGCCAGCAGATAAGGATGTTGCAGGAATCTGCCGCAGAGAATGCTTTCTGTAATTAGCTAGCCTTTGTGAGCTGTAACCTGGGGTACTAGGCACCCACTCTCACAATAGGAAGAAAAGAGCTTGTATTTTTTTATTATTAAACGGTACTCTTTCAGAAGGTTGAAATTTGCAAAGCAGGATGCGCAAGGCATACTGAGTGTCAGCGTAAGTATGAGAGAGTGCGCGGTTGGCAATGGGAAACCTTACCCCATTGGGAGGAGTGGAGATCCATTCCAGGTCTGTCTGTTGTGCTTTCGAATCCAGAAGAATGACTGCAAACAAAGAATGTTAGTAATACAGTTAGTCTCTACAGAGTAAAAACAAAAAAACATTGAAAAAATAACTTAGATATAGTGACCTGGAGCTTGGAGGGCTATTATGGAATCTCCAAGCACGACAAAACTATAATATCAGACAAAACACTTTTAATAATCGTGTAAATAATTGGTACAGAATTGTGTGCACAAAAAATAAGAGCTAAAATAAAGATAAACAGCCCTACTAAGCAATCTAGCTTCTCAACACCACGCGATTCTTGCTCTCCATTTTTAACCCAGCATTTATCTGTTTTACTGCTTCTCTTTTGTCTTTGTCAGTATTTTGTAATGTATTCACTGACTTGGTGTCAATTAAGCTCCGTGAATTATCGACCCCCCTCCCCGACTCGTAGCTTAGTGTTGAAACTGAGTTCTCCTTTTCGTGTTGGGTGTCATATTGTGTCATCTAGGTGTAGTTTTACAAACAACACAATCAGTTTTAGTGAATAGCCTGTATTGCACACCAAGTCTGCATAAAATATGTTTTAACAGCACACACTGTAATCTACATTTCCCAAAATATTGCATAAATAAAGGAGAAATTGCTTTAAATGTAAGCAAGGATAGAGCATTCTGTAGGCCTCTCAACCACAATTGCTTAGACCAAGCAATTTAATAAGCTAAAATTATTGGGGCCTGTTGACATTGCCATATATGAGTGTGTGAAGCAGTACATGAGTATTACTTCACACTCATAAATGCCTTTGTGAAATGGTACCAAAGCATCCAAAATGAGAATAAAATCGGAATGTTCAAGGAATATCCATATACAGTTAATACAAATAGAAAGGAAGATGCCCCCTTTGTACTTTGACTAATAGGGGGTTGGACATTTAGGGGCTGAGTCACAAAGTCATTTGTGAGTAGCTGAATTATTAGTACTCTTGAACTACTGCTTTACGTACTCATTAATGCCTTTGTGCACCATCCCTATGTGTTCACTGTACTGTAAATCCGGCTGTTACAACTGTCCTTCTTAATATAAATTCTCAGTTACATTTAGTGGTATGCACAAAAACTGGTATTTTACAGAAATGACAGATTATCCAAATAAAAGTATTGATGTGTATTGGAAATTCCCCCCAAAGACATGATCCAGAAAATTTGTGTTACAATGGAAAAGAGTCTGCATCTACGTGGCCCTAACAGAGTTCATTTTATGCAGGGATGTGTAACACTAACTACAGCGTTGTCATTATTTGCTCCTACAAGCAGCTAAAAATCACTTTCACACAAGGAATTTGAATGATGTGGCCACATTCACATGGAGCATAAAGCTGTGGAGCTGACACCTGGGCTTGTAAACTTTGATGCCGTACAGTGAGAGCCCATGTCACTGGCAAGGTTGCCAGGTTTGATTCAGGCCATCATTGCATGTAACTGCGATCAATTACCTTAGCCTATGCCCTGTGCTTAAAGGTCAAGATCTGGGTGCTTCTGGAACACCCTGCATTTTATACTGATGCAAAAGGTTGATTTCCTCAGTCAATCTGCAACAGAGAAAGCGACAGAGAAGGAGAGTGAGAGAGAGAGCGAGCAGAGCGTGTGTGTGTGTGCCCACACCCTAACGCGTGAAACCTATGTGTCAATTTCAAGAATTGTACTATGCATCTGCACCCTTATAGCAGTGTATTCTAAGTAAAACATCTAGTAACTTCCATTTCTCTAAACATGAACACTCTTTAAATATTCTTGGTGTACTACATTGGCATGCGGATGATTACACTCAGTCCGCTGCCACTGAAATGCATCTCTAGCCCCAGAGGACATTCCCTGCCATCTGCTATAACTGCAAATATTTAACAAAACAAATGTCACAAAAGACCAAGCTAATGCATTCAGATATGCCTTGTTCCTCCAAGATTTCATTGCCCTTCTAGGAAGCAGTGACCTTTCTACAGCTTTTCTGCTAAGGCACTCTTCACCACAACAGACCGTTTACGTTCTGCAGAAGATGTGGTGAACACTGCGCATCAACGAACCCTCTCCTACACCAACCAGACACAATGGGGACACAATGATGCAAAGAACATGTCATCACAACTGAAAAGAACCTTCTCCAGCGAGAAGGCATTAAATATTAGTTCTGCAAGTAACATGTGGACGTGCCATCAAGTACTACAAAAATCTTAAATTCAAAAACGCCAGACAAAATTACATTTGTATGATAATGCACAAAGAACTATAAGAGTCAAAAAGAGAAATTGAGTCATGGTAGCGTTTTCTTCTGGCCTTAATGACAAAATGGCAGTGCTAAAGACCTACAATCATTTTCAGGCAGAAGTCGAGCATTGACACTTTTTCCCAAATGATTAAGAAAAGTGATGCAAATATTTAAAAAGCTAATCAGGCAGTACTGTGTCTTCACAAGCCAATAACTGTAACTTACAGATAGAAAATATATTGTTAAAAATATATTAGTATTAGCAGAGGTGTGTGTAACTTTCTTTATATAACAATTCAGTTATATGCTACATGCACATATTTTATTATCCCTCAAAATGGATGTCAATGCCTGTATTTTATGATATTTTAAGCCATCTTGATTTTTATTTTTTTTAAACACTTTTGAATGTGATTTGCCTCTCTGGTGGCCTAACGGTACGTTCTGCATGTATAAATAAATTAATTTCCTCCAGAAACATATTATTGCCTTTGCACGCTGTAGCTGAGATGTGTTAGATATTTTTAAAACACTGAGAATATGTGGTGTGGTTGCATCGGTATCTCCACCAAACTGTAAACATACACAATTCGCAGGAGTTTCCGATGCACTAAAATAGTGAAACGAGAGCTGCTTCTAAAAAAATTGTCATTTGGCACACAGTTGGTCAAAATATACGCTGATGCCGAGCGAGGAACTTGAAAGAGGCCGCATTGCGATGCTGTGCTACAAAAACACGCTTTAAAAACATAATGTGAGGCCTCTAGTCGTCAATAGCACTTCACACATGATTAGTCACCACAGCATTCAAATCACGTATTGATTGAAATCCTGTGCTTTGTGCGTGCACGGCTGGCAGTGCGTTATAGTGTGTGTGTGTGTGTGTGTGTGTGTGTGAGTGCGCGCGTGCGGGCACAGACTGCGCGGTACAAGGGTTTCTGGAAACAGCTGCAATTCTAGCAAATTGCACTTCTAACATCTCAAGGTGATATAAATGTATAGTGTTGTAGGGGAGCAGTGCGGTCCTTCTGGGGGACAGCACCCTGTGAACTCTTCTATACTAACAGGTGAATATTTTTCGGGAAGTGAAAAAATGGTTGTGCATAATTTCCATGTGAGCCACATGAAAATGTGTACATTTTAAAGACCCTTGGTAAGCTTAGTGGTGCTGGGCCTCGGTAGCAGATTCATTTGCAAACACCTGACATCAAAAATATGAAACATTACAGTATTCTACGCAAGGCTCGTGTCCTAACGCAGTGGAGCGATATAAGTATTCATTGCTGAAAAATGTTTGTTCTAATCACATATCCAGGTCTCAGTGCTTTGCAGCAGCTGACATGGTACCTGCACTGCCAGTGAGAGATGTCAGAAGGCAGACATTTACGCTGCTTTGACACACGATAGATTGATGCTTCGAATTGTCGAGAGACCCCCACACTTGTCATCCCCCTAGGTTGCGCCCCACCGCCAACACCTGAGGTGAACTGAGCTGGAACTTGCCGTGGCGCGAGAAGTGCAACCAGGAAAAACAGGATGTGTTTAGGCCGTCTCCCTTAAGAGAGGCTGGCTGTGGTAAGTGAGGGCCAAGTCACAGAGGTTTGTTTTGAGTGTATGACACTTCAAGCATGCACCTGAACCCTTTGACCCCATAGAAGAGCCCCATACTCGCAGGTCTCCCCGCCGCTGAGCGCCAGTGCCCGGACCACCTGCACTGAGTCCGGGCTTCGGAGGGAACTCATCCGCGGCTACATCTCGCCTCCAAGCGTCGGCTGCTGAAAAGCACCTCACATCTCGGTTCCAATCTCTGAAGATCTGGGGGCGGGTACCCTGGCAGCAGTCACGGCTGTGCGGCAAACGGAGCAGGGGCCCCGGGGGCACTTATTGCAGGAAGGGTCGTGGCTTTCGCAAAACAAAAGCATGCACCGAACGATGTCATGTCTATCCCGAATATTGAACGAGACATGGCGTGAGGGGATCCCGCAGACGCACGAAAACGTCGCGTCCTGAAAATACAGAACACTAGACATTTTCGGCCGCTGAATTAACTCAGAATGTTTTAGAGACGGTGTTTTGTAGCGTTCGTCGGCTACAGACTGTCAAACATACCTACACCCCACATCGTGCACCTCAGGTAAAAATACTGAAGGCTGTCGATCGCATCGCCACCACCAGACAAGCCCCAAGACTCCTGTAAGCTAAAAAAAAAAAGTATACGCCCTTTGTAGCGCCCTGAAGTAAAATGTTAGGGAAGGGCCCCTTCCCTCAAACGCACTGGTTGTTTCCAGGGACTACACACTTCCCCGCCCCCAGCCCGTTAGGAGGTCACCCCCTCAGCAGCACAGACGAAGGCACCCGTCAGGACCCCTTCTGTTTACGGTTCACTCCGCGGGTCACGAACTAGCTGTTCTTTCTAGGAATCCCCTAGCGCGCCTTCTGGGGTGCGAAAGTGACCCCAGAACCGCGCTCGCCTAGCCAGGTACGGAGTGCGGTCTGAACCCACGGCCCAGTACAAAATGCAGGCTAATGCACAAACAGAGGACTACAGGGTGCACGATGCACGCTCACAGTTCAGTACAGACTGCATAATTCACACACAGCCCAGTACCGAGTGTATGATGCACACAAAGCCTGCTACAACGTGCATGACGCACCCACAGCCCACTGTAGAGTGCATACTACACACATCCCAGTACTGAGTGTACGATTCACTCACAGACCACTGTCGAGTGCAGGATACACATTCAGTCCAGTAAACAGTGCCGGGTGCACATACAGTCCTTTTCGCAATGCATGGTACACACGCAGCCCAGTACAGGGTCCACGATGCATGCATAGAGCACTGCATAGTTCAAGATACATACACAGTCTAGTAAACCGTGCAGGGTGCACGCAGAGTGCATGCACCATACGCACGCAGCCTCATGCCAAGAGCACACACACCACAAAACAGAGCGCGTGATGCACACATACATACCACTGTGCAGATACAGCCCCTGCAAGGCTCACATGCTCCGCAAACAGTACAGGGTGCCAGCAAAGCGCCCGGGACATATATGTACAGCAACGCATAGCATGCAGTGGAACATACAGCCCACCATAGAGTGCATAATGCACAAACAGCTTAGAACGGAGTGCGTGACGTACACATACTCCTGTACAGGATGTAGGACAAACACACAGCCTATGCTAAGCTCATACTACTCAGTAAGCAGTGCACAATTCACACAAACAGCTTAACAGTTCAACGCACACAGCCCGTCATAGAGTGCACACACAGCTCAAAACCTCATGCAGAACAGCCCAGTACAGAGTGCATTTTGAACTCACACTGCCTGGTACACACTACAGGGTACAGATACAGCCCAATATAAAGTGCAGGATGCACAGACCTTAGCAGAGTGTCGGGTGCTCTGCACATAGCGCATAAGGTGTGTTGTGCCTAGCACGCAGACCAGGGTGCAAACAGTCCAGCATGCAGTGCAGAAACAAAGGGTTCAACCAAAACTGC
This sequence comes from Calotriton arnoldi, assembly GCA_963921515.1. Taxonomy (NCBI): domain Eukaryota; kingdom Metazoa; phylum Chordata; class Amphibia; order Caudata; family Salamandridae; genus Calotriton; species Calotriton arnoldi. Next base: position 321,687 of record CAWUFW010006192.1, read on the forward strand.
AGGATACACTCACACAGCCGAAACAGACGGCAGGATGCGAACGGGTGAATATCTGACCGCACAGACAGCAACAGAGCCGATAGCGCTGATCCCCATCCACTCTGCGATTTGTGCGTGCATTCACTGAACAACTTCACCACTCCACCTAACGCCCGTTCCACCCACCACCTGACAAGAGTCGGCGTGTTAGTGGGGGCGCTGACACAGAGACCCCACAGGTAAAAAGTGCAGAAAATGGACTTTCCGAGTGGCTGCAGCTGGAAATTAGGGGATTTTCTGATTTCTCCCTTGAGAGATCAGCCCTTGCCTTTTCCGACCCCCCTTTTAAGTAAAAGCGATTTGTTGCGTTTCGACTGCACGCGCAGGATGGTACTTTCCCTTCTGGGTCAGAGGCGGGCGCGAGCACAGCAGAGGGATGCTGCAGCCGAACACACACGATCACAAGGCATTCCTGGCTGTTTCACGCGGGTCCCAGACATCGATTAATCTAGCTAATATGTTCACTTTTAAAATTCCATTTACAATACGTTTCTGACAGCACCGTGGGAACTAAAGGCAACATACATCACAGGCACTACTTTTGATTTTTTGAATCACTATTATTTTTGTTGCATTGAGACGCATCCTATATCATTCCGTAGTCCAGCTGGTCTAAAGGTTTGTAGCCTTCTATTTACAAAAGGTAATTTCGGGGTCGCTCATGAACATCTGACTACAAAGTGCATTGTTCACGTACCAAAGATAAACATTGCAGGACTGTTTTACGTGTATAAAGAATGTACATGTTTGTGTCACGTAACCTCTGCGCCGGGGCCCTAGTGCGTGCGTTTAATTTATCATCATTGCAACTGAACACCACACAAGTAAGCACACAACACCAGCACCCTCACGTTTCGGTTCTCAGAATCGTTTTATCATCGTAATCCATTTATTACAGCGTATTTCACGGTTAAGGGTGATCTTTCCTAGTGATGAGGTTAGTCAGGAGCGGTTGTGCCCATCAGTCCGGAGCTGGGCTGCGATTCTGGCTGGCGTGAGCACGAAAGGCGGTACAGGGGGCACAAAGTTTGCCCGTGCCCCTGAGGTAGCCTTACCTTCTTTCGCGGACTGCGCCTCCCCGGTGTGTGCAAATATCCAGAGGGAGCAGAGGACAATCCAGGGGGGCTGCTGCCCACTGAGGGGGACCATGGTGGAGAGCCGGTGAAACCTGCGCTGTGCAGGGGTCTGCGGGAGGTTGCTCAGCCCCTGTGCCTCGCCGTCCTGCCCATGGAGGCCCCCCTTTCAGAAGTCCAATGAGAGCTCCCACCACACTCAGGTCCTGGGATAGACTGCCCCTGTCCCCTCGCTCTCCAGTCCTATGAGATGCTCCCCCGCGTGGTGGTCCTGAGAGACGCTCCCTCCACCGAGCTACCGGAGAGCTATGCGGATTGCCAGTGACTGCAGCTCGAGTCCCGGCGCCACACTCCGACAATATCAATGAGCACCCCCGCCAGTCCGTCAGCGAGACTGGCAGCGACCCCTAGCCAATCCCTAGCCAGAGAGGGGGCTGAGAGGCGGTGCTCTCTGACAGGAGGTGCGGCTTCGGACACGGGCCAATGGCGGGTGGGCGTTGTAGAGCGTGCGGCACGGTCTCGGGTCCAAAGACCTGTGTGCCAGTCGGGCGTCTAAGCGGTGCAGGAATCCCAGACCTGCATGGCTGCTCCCCATATTCAAGGCTGGCGCGTGCAGAGGGACAACTCCGAGTCCGGGCTTCGCAGGGGCATTCGCCGCGCCGGGGTGTATTGGCCGAGTCATCTTTCACTACCGGGGAGACCCAGAGCTGGACTGTTTTAGAGCACCTGTAAGGACAAAGACAAAAACTGAGGAGCGCACCAGCAGCCCCGGGGGCGGGAAACCAGTGCCCCAGGGGGGACCTGCATGGGACGGGTTACAGTGAATCTTCTGCAAACTTTTTATACTGAAGTATGGGCAACCCCTGCTGCGGAACGAGGGGTCCGAGCAGCTTATTGCTCTTTAAGCACAGCATTGCTTAACAATGAAAGGAAAAATGAGAAGTGGGGATGTGTTCGCAGACTATTCTTTAAAAAAAAATCTATATATTGAACGAGTAGGCAGTCGACCTTTACATTTGTTTCTCAAAGGGAGTTGGGAGGGTGTGGGGGTCGCCAAATACTTTATGTTGCATTTTTCCAAAGGTTTAAATAAGGTGGTCGAATGTAATACATATTGCCAGCCATAATGACAGTTTTGTGGGACATATTTTGTACCATTGTTACGCCAAACACATTTCTATACCTAATTGTACATACGTGTACATAAAAGCACATATTTGCAGAATTATTTAAAACACTTTTAATTACAATAAACGCTCAATCGTCTACTTTCGCATTTGTTTTCTTTGTTAGCTGTCATTCTCAGTTTACTTTTGTTACAACTGCCACAGGTGTTTTTCCCAATAGGAAATTCCTACGTGTTGTGCCATTGTCCCCTTAAAAGTGACGTAGTCTGCAGCCTTCCTCAATTGTATACACTTGATTTGTATGCTTGGTGTTTCTCAAGAACATAACCTCCATGTTTCTTAGGGGAACACTTCCGTGACATTTTTCAGAGATACAACTACCTTGGTGCTCACTTTCTGATATTTCTGACTTGCCCCTTGAATAACGAAGCTAGAATCTAGAGGATTACAAATATTGAATCCAAAATATCGAAGGGTGAGTATAGATTTTCTATACATAACTCCACATAGATACATACCTGCACAGTATATATATTTTCAAGGTACAAAAATGTGAAGTTAGGAATAGTAAGTAAACTAATACTTACTCTGTGCTCTTACCTTTTGATAATTTGGTCTTCAATATTTTGTGCATGATATTCTTGTTTTTCGATATCTTAGCCCTGATATTCAGTACTACAATCATCTATTTATATTCGGCATACAGAGGAAACTTTGAACTCTGCATTAGAATGAAGCAAGACGGTGAATGATGGCCAAGCTGGTACCTAAACTTGTGTTCTGATCACCTTGCCTGAAGTAGGGTCAGCCCGACTCCACCGGAATAGTTCATGTTATAAATTTAAGCCCGTCTCAAATCATCTTGCCCATCCCTATATCAATACAGAGTTTCTTGTGCAAAACAATTGAACAATTGCTCTTGAGGTGCCTGGACTGGGAGAAACCGTAACACTTTAAAATTTAGCTAACACACAACTAAAAGAAAACTGATACAAAGCGTTGCCTTTATTTTCTCGGACCGCATGTCAGAGTATTCACTCACGTCAACCCTCAAGTAGAGTCATCCCTCAAGTAGAAGTCGTGGCTATCACAACTTGACTTACAGACATCAAACGTTTCAGCTTTATTGAATTGAGGTGTATCAGCTAGTTGCAAAATCTAACTAATAAGTAAGATATATATATGTATATATATATATATATATATCTCAAAACAAAACCCTTTCAGGCATAGAGTGCTGCATAACTTATGCAAACACGAAGCAGAGAACTCTGGGTAGTTCCCGAGTGTAGGTGGAGAGCAGCTCTTGTATAGAGCACTCTACAACACCAGCTAAACTCTGAATCATGTTGTAGGGTGCTCTGTACAGGAGCTGCTCTCCACCTAAACTTGGGAACTACCCAGGGTTCTCTGCTTTGTGTTTGCATAATTTATGCGGTACTCTATGCCTGAGAGGGTTTTGTTTTGACTATTTATGGCTGCTCCCTTGTGTTTGAGTAAAGCTAAACCTCTCTGAAGAGCTATAATGATAGCGAAACACATGTCAGGAGTTCCTTTTATTCATTCCATTTTGGCTTGGATAGTATTTTACTAATCCATAGCTGTAAATACTGTGCCTGGAGTTGTAAAAGGCTTTTGTCCTTTTACAGCTCGGTGTGGATGGCACTGTGCTAATCTTATGCCTAAAGACTTTGCTGTAGAAATGGCAAAATACTTTGTCCTTTTCTATCTAGGCGTGGATAGCACTGTGCTAATCCTATGCTTAACAACTTTGATAAAAAGCAGACATTTGAGGTGAGCGAATTCAGAGTGTCGCTGGTGTTGTAGGGTGCTCTTTACAGGAGCTGCTCTCCACGGAAACTTGGAAGTACCCAGAGTTCTCAGTTTCGTTGTTTTTGCGAATATATATATTATTGTACATTTTGTTTCTGAGTTTCTTTTAATCCTCAATGTGACTGAAAACCTATATGAGAATAAAACATTGAAGCAAAGACGATCAAAAAATATTTTGCTAGCAATTCTGAACTAAACTGTTTTCTATCATCTCAGTGTACCTTTCAAATACAACAGTTTAATAATTTGGCTTTTGACAGGAACATATAAACATATTCTTCTGAATGTTAGAATTTTGTCCAAACTTTGGCTAAACACTCCCTCTCAGCCGAAAAGGTAAACAGCTAATGAGTTCAAGAAAATACTCTGAAAAATGTCATCATGTAAAGTTCAGCCTCTGAAAAAGGATGGCCCCTCTGGGGTTTGGGGGTGCGGCCGAGCACTTTGCCGGGGCCGGTTTCGGCCGATTTTGTTACAGGGGCCGATATTGCAGCTATGCTGCAAAAACAGCCCTGTAACAAAAACGGCCCCCCAGGGGCCCAAAACCGGCCCCCACCTTGGCGGCCCACCGGGGAAACGCCCGGTGCCCGCTACGGCTAGTCCGGCCCTGTCCATAAGAAGTTTCTCTTGGGGCAAGATTTTATCAATGAAAGACACACTTCTTTCTCAGATGTGCTACAATCCTAAATATTTTAGCCTTGTTTGGAGCTCACTACTGTGATGTGATATAGTTGACATGCTATCGGAGTAAGGAAGCTAGCCAGCTGGTTAACGCAACGCAAGCCTAAGCACAGAACAATGGCAAAAAAGTTCACTGTATTGTGAAGTATAAAATTTGCAGCTCTGGGATTTACATTTTCGAAGTGTTTGGCTCACTTAATGTAAATTAGCTGTGCAAAAGTGAATAGATGTATATTGAGTGCTAATAAATCTCAATAATTATTATGTAGCACCACTGTTGTGTGATGTAAATGACATATATCTGCTGTCTGACTCAATTTTCTAAATGTGTTTAACTGAGTTTCACTAAGGATTGTAATGAAAAACAAACCTGTGTGATTTGAAGTAGTTATTACCAGCCTTTTATGTTTCCCATTAAAACATAATGTTTACAAGAGAATCTGTGATTTTATAACACAAATTACATTGCATCTTCACTGACTTCCATCAAGTTGAATTTCTACTCAGTGTAAAACCTTTCAGTGGCTTGTGAGTGCAATCTCGTTATAGATGAGTACTGCAGAAGGTGAAAAATCCAAATATTTTATGTAGCGCTTAAACAAACTCTATTCCATACTTGTTTGCAATGAGGGTGTTTCCCATTAATTGATAAATGAAAACCTATTTAAAGCATAACATCACAAATTTGAGAAATAACCAATGTCCCCTCTTAAATTACCCCCATGGGACACTTAATTTTTTTCTTTACGTTCTGTGAGGTTTTAGTAGTGCATTGCAATTATGGGACACTTGCATTTTTCTTTACGTTCTGTGAGGTTTTAGTAGTGCATTGCAATTATGGTACACTTGCATTTTTTCTTTACGTTCTGTGAGGTTTTAGTAGTGCATTGCAATTATGGGACACTTATATTTTTTCTTTACGTTCTGTGAGGTTTTAGTAGTGCATTGCAATTCTTCTGTCCAGGAAGTGCATCAGCCACTTTCATTTCCTGTGATGCTGAGTGTCTTTTGATCCGTGGACGATCCAGGGATCAACAGCCGCAGATGTGTATGTGTTTCTACCATGTTATCTTCTTGTGACAGACCCTCCATCCCTCCTGAGTCCTAGTCCATGCACAGTGATCGCTTCTAGACTGAGCCCATGATCGTCATTTCCCCTACTGGCTTGGCACACTCATTCCAAGATAATGTGACTCCGAACATCAAAGCGCAACCACTATGCTTTTTAACTTTCCTTTGGCATAAAAAAAAAAAAAAAAATGAAAACTAGTTGGTGACATTGGAGGAAGATCATTTTTGTGTTTATTGGCTTATGGAAATCAGCCTGGGGTTCTCCTTTGAATGTTTTCAGAGCAGAATTTATAGTACAAAGGCGCGGTGTCTATAGTTGTAACTGGAAGCCATTAATGTTAGTTCTGTGAAATAAGCTTGTGAGGTGTCGATTTCAGGACCAGGTCTGTCAGGAGTGAAACACCCAGGAGAGCAGATGGTATAATGCACTCTTGGAAGGTATTGTGCTTTGTGCTGTGAAGAGGCTAATTGAGGTCAGCTTTTTCCAATATAAAGTCACCATTAAATATATTAAATATATTTTGTAAATGAGAAATGGTCAAATTTGGGCTGTTTCTTATGCTCTATGAGAAAGACCACTTTAGAGTTCTGGAGAAGGCTGAAATAGGTAAAGCTGCTCTCCACTTTATCAAAAGTGGCTTGTGCGAATGGTCCTTGGCATAGCTTCCAGCTCCAGCACGTAAATCCCAGAACATTTTTTGGGGGTTATTTACTTTATACAATCCCTCTGATATTATCAAGATTTGACCTTATTTTACATGCAGGGAAAGGGGCTGAAAGATATAGAGTTTTTGGCTTCATTTCGAGAACAATGTTTGCAGTGGCATTATTTTCAAATGATCTGTAAACCAATAGCATCATTTATTTTTATGAAGGTTCTGACGTGCATCAGAAAAAGAAAAAAATGCTCTGGGAAAGGGAAAGAGTATACGAGTGGCAGTACATACCCACAATCCTTTGTGTGCAAACAGAAACACTTTCACAGACTCTCAATATGTATGTAGGTGGCAGCTATATTGGTGGCCAAAATGAAGACTGTGTACACATAGAGACATTTCTTATTCAAATAACCCTAATAATGTAGGGCAGAATTGAACAGCCAGGACCATGCTTCCAAATGTTTTCTTATATAACCACAATTACAGTAATTTCTATCGGGCAGTGTTCTGTGGAGCTATGCTCTGTTAAACAAGAAAACAAAATAGTTAATAGTAAAGCAAAGCATGTTTTATTTTATGATGTATGTGCTTGATTAATTTTATGATGTGAGTATGTGCCTAATTAATTTTATGATGCGAATATGAATTTCATACTTATCTCTATTTCTTTGTGGCACCAAGTGGAGGCTGTGTGGGTGCAAAGGTGCATGGCATAGTGCCAACCATGGGTGTTAGTGTGGCCTATGTGGGGCATGTTTTGGTGTTGTGTGATGAGTATTGGCTTGTTGTTGCTATTGAATAGCTGTGCTTGTTTATGGAGTGAAGTGAAGTAGAGAGATAGTTTCACACATGATTGTGCATACCATTCTTGTAGAGAAGGTTTGTTTTTGTTCTTCAGTGTCCTGAGACATCAGTTATCCATATTCTCATTGTGTGGGAGGCTGGCTTTCTCTCTTGGTTTAGGCAATCCTTTATCATCAACTGTATGACAGCCAGGTCTTTAACGCCCCCTAGATTTCTAGGTCGTCTTGCATGTTTCTCATCTCATAAATTTGGTGGCCTTTATTTATTTATTTATTTAATGCAGATTTATATAGCGCAAACTTGACCCGAAGGTATTGGAGCACTTTACATGAGCACCGGTTACGTTACACAAGGGCACATTCATTTTTTTGGTAGGCACGGGGAGATTACGTGATTTGCCCAGAAACACAGGATGTGGACGCGACCCCGAGGCTCGAACCTTGGTTTCCCAGCTCCAACGTCAGCAATCTAGCCGTCAGACCACATCCTCACCCCAATGGAGGAGGTTCCACCAATAATTGCCTTCCAGTAACCTGAAAGAGTTATCAGGGGTACCATTCTAAAGCAAAGGGTCCTACTCAGCAAGTATCTATGAAGTTTATCCTTAATGAAGCCTGGAGCAATGCTGCAGATGGCTGTGTGGATAATGCAGAGTGCAGTGGAAGTGGAATTTCGGACCATGGGTAACCAGTGAAGTGCTTGGAGGGCCAGTGTAATGTGGCAACACAGATGTATAACTTGTATTGCTACTGCATTTTAGATTTTTTCAAGTCTTTAGTGTATTAACATTGTAGACTCTAGGTTGAGTCTGTTTGCATGGACTTTTGGTAAAGTGGACAATAACTTCTGTGGGAGATCTAGATGTGGCAAGATGTGTCAAAGAGTTTGCATATTGTGGCTTGATTGGCTTGTGGGATGAGAGATTTGTTGGAGTCCATGAGTACTCCCAGATTTTTATGAGGATGATCAATCTAGTATCGGGGTCCAGACCCCTAACTGATTTCCGGTTTCTTTAATGATACAGTTTGCCTCCATAATCGGGTCTGCAATCCCCAGTACAGTCTTTTTGAGTTTCTACATCAAGAGAGAGCACCAAGTAACTTCCCATTTCACCCCTGGACTGAAATAATTCTAAGTGATCAAGAACCAGGCATAGTAAGTCTACTGTAATCATACATAGATGGAAGCTTTAAGTCTAGTAATATTAATGCAAGTGTTGCAATTTTCAGACTAAAGGAAGCAAAAAACAATATCCACATGAATATATATATGGAAAAAAACAAAATATATTTTAACAAATCCTGTAAAAGAAAAACGAAAAACTACAGTCTAATTCTTACAAGCCTGAATTGTTTGCATACAGCTTAAAAACAAAAAACTAGAAAACTTATCACCTGTGTAGGAACTTGGATTATTATTTGGGGTGGCCAACTGCACACCCCCAGGGATAATCTCAACACAAGTTAGGATGAATACTTAAAGTAACTAAATTACACTAAACTCAATCCCATAATAGCTCAACGTCCTAATAGCTATGACACAGAGCAGGCAGGCCTAACTTAGTGCAATGTGTAAAATATTTATGCAGTACCTAAGAAGTAATAAAGTCAAAACAACAAGCAATAAAAATCCCAAACCAAATAAAAAAAATAGAGAAAAGTTCAGTGAGCAAAACAACAGCAAAATGACAACCGTAGGTATGAATTTTTAAAGATTTAAGTGAAAACAGTGTAAAAAAGTGCAAAGCGTCAATGGTTGTTAATGTTCGCAGTAGACCGGGACCTAAGCATGATTTGAGGCCATCTTCGATGGAGTTTGGTCAGATAAACCAAGTAGATTGGTTCTGGTTACTGAGTGGAAGCCAAAAAGTTTTTAAAAATTTCAAAGCACCAATTCAAAAACAGACTGTCATTTTTTGAAGAATAAGTTATCTCCCCATGAGAAATTTGAAATTGCAGCCACTGCTGTGGAACTGCAGGTCAGATACCTGCCATAGGTTGGTCCTGCTAAATCTTAAGGCTTTGGAGATTTTGAGGTCTTTACTTGAAAAGTTGTAAGTGCATAAACAGAAAGGGATTTTGTGTTTTTTTTCAGAGATGCTGGAGACATTCAGAGGGACAAATCTGAAATGCAATTAGATGCCGTGAAACTGACAGTCTGGTACTTTTTGCAGTAGGTTCCTTTGACTCTGGAGTTCAGAAGCAAAAGTTTTTTAAAGTTTCCAAACTTTTCCTGATGCAGAAGCAACCACAGAAGTGCACTTCTAAGCCCCTCAGGACCTCGAGAGGGGGCACCTAAGGACTCTCATTCTGCCAGGCTGAGGTCACCAGCAAAGTCCAGTCCAAATTCCAGTTGCCACTTGTCAGCTGGCAGGTGTAGGGAAGAGGCCTCTTCCAGCTTTTTGTTCCCCGATAGCCACACAAGAGATCAGCAACAGACCTCTGAAGTCCAATTAATTGTCCTGGGTACATAAGGGAGTAGCTCCAGTCCTTCAGAGCTCCTCACAGGTCACAGACAGCAGGCCCAGTCCTCCTCTGTTCTTGCACAGGTCCAAAATGTGTTTTAATGGTTTACCTTGGGGTGCCACATTTATGATTGGCACTAGCTATTGGGTGGGGTGAACCTTGGGCACTTCCAAACCAATGGGGTAAAAGTGCCTAGGGGTAGTAATTCCTGTTTGCCTTAATACAAACAGTCCCTTAATGCCATATGTCGGAATATTTCCAAGAAGGTGAAAGTCTTCTGCCACACTAAATTTGAGCTCTGAGGGTTGTGGGTGTATAGGGGGTGCGCTATGGTAATCATTAGTGTTGTCCCACCTCTAACTCTAAAATCCAGTTTAAAGCAGGCACAACAAACTAGAAGCCATAAGTTTGGTAGGACAAAGTCAGGGTTTTACAGCACCCAGACAGGAGATACGCTATCATTGTCCTGGCATCCAGTTCTCCCTCTTTTACGTGTGTCAACTTGTTACATGTGGCTCAAATAGTCCTTCAGGCAGGATTTGACACTGTGTTGTCAAATAGGATGTCCACAGCCCCACCCCGAAGATTCTGCAGAGCTCAGAAGAGTCATCCCAGCCCATTCAGGGCAACCCACTGTGTAGCTGCTAGGAGGAATTATACACCTCATTCAAAGCTGAGCACATGCTGGGAGATGACAGATGCTAATGCTAATTAGCATTCTGAAAGCTCAGGCAGGTAAAAGGTAACTTTCTAAAAGTTCAGTTTCTTTAATATTTATTAAAAATCCGACTTTACCCTTGAGTTGGATTTTTAATAATCATTAAAAATAATGGTTTAGTTATTTTTGTAGCCGGTCCCGAGGTATCAGTATTAGTATTTTTATCTGCACCATGGGGTTCTATATAGGACAGCTAGACCTGCTACAGTGAAAATAGCTTTTTGCTGATTATCGCTATAGGGGCATGACAATGTTATTTTTCTACCTGTCCCACTTTTGAATGCCATGCACCCTGCCTTGTGGGCTCCAAGGCCTATATAGGGGTGGCTTAATAATATTTATAAGTGAGTTTTTTACCTATCAAAAAGCTTATTTTCACTGGTCGTCCTGCAGGGATTTGCTCCTGTAGTCAGCATATGCAGGTAGGCCTCATAGCTACGTTTGCAATGCCACTGTAGTGGATGGTACAATAGGTGCTGTAGGCCACAAGTGGCATTTAACTTCCAGGCACTGAGTGCACTTTCTATACCATATACTAATGTACAGATTAAATGTGTGAATAAGGAATAAGCCCATTTAACCATGCTTAAAGGGAGAGCACTGGCACTTGACTCCTAGGAGTCAAGGAAGGGTAAAATGCACACATTTCTAAAAACCAGCAAAAATTGGGTTTAGTGACAGGTGAACAATCTTAAGTGACCACACAGAAAATGCAGATTTCCTACAAAGTGGTTGGGCTATGTTTGGCTTAAGGGGCTACCTTAGATTCCCCCAAATCTCTAAGCACCCACCCAAGTAAGTGATTGTCTTTTGTGTATTATATTTACCAACCACTAAACTGGTGTCTTACCTTGCGTTCTGCAAAGGGCTGCAGATAGATTCACAGTAAAATATGATAGTGACATCCCAAATGGACATGGTAACAGACTAGACCCAATAGGGCAATAAGGCTTTAGAGTGTCCATGTCAGGGTTTAAGTAAAAGCTGCTGTTGTGGTCCAAAGAACAAGAAAGTGGCAGAAGCTCAAATTACTCAAGGCATTGAAGTTAATTGACATCCCACCCTCTTCATGGGCTCAGCCTTGGACAACACCCACCCTTGCATGATGTTCTTTGAAGACACTCTTCTTTTGCAGGCTGTCCAGAGACAATTTGACTGGCATTACTAAGGAGTCAAAGGCATGAAAGGTGCACCCCGTTTTTGTAGTGTTTGAACAGGCATTGGATCATCGAGTGATAAATTGAAATGTATGAAGTACAGGGGAAGAGCATTAGTTCAGCTTCCTCAGCTGATTTTAGGCTTTACAACGAGATTACAGAAATTTGTAAAAGAAAGCATACAGACAATGCTGCTGACATTATCAATGGCATCAAAACCAACATTCAGACTCCTAGAGCGAAGCCATTCAAAACTTTTTTGTAGACTATCACTAAATTGTTGTGACTGGGCCGTGTGGCCTTGTCCATGAAGAACATTGTGATCGATGCATACTGTTGAATGCCTTCCCTACGTTGTAGTCAACTGCTTTGAATAAAGTCCAATGAAAAGCAGTACACTTGTAGTCTGTAGTCTTTCCATTTTTCAAGATGCCCATTATGTGGTGAATGGTCTGTCCCAAGTCTTCACTCGTGCATTTACAACCAGGGCAACCATTGTTATGTGCTGAAGTGCACACAGAAAATCTGAATCGTACAGCTCTCGAACTTCAGAATTAGGCTCAATAAACTCTATAAATTATAGGAATCATTCTCTTTATGCCAAATTAAGTGTGAAAAAACAATATTTTGGCAAATTGTCAACTGTAAATGGGGGCATTGATGGTTTATTTGTTGTTTTGTTGGCAAACAGTTTTTTTTTAACTGGATTGTTTTTCATTCTGTGCTGCAACTGAGTTTTATGAATGTATGGTGTCTGTAATTTTTTCTGAGCTTGAGTCAGAAAGATCAGTTATGAAAATGATGTCTTTAAGCCAGCTTACGTTTTCAGATTGTATGGACAGAGTTCGGTGTCCTAAAATCTGGATGTGGTGGGCCAGCTTATGCTTTATGATCAGCATCACAATCTTTTACGCTAGTCTCTGTCAATTCCAAAAGCTCCCCTACCCCCTCCCCTCTCCCCTCCGCCTCTCCCCCTCTCCCCTAACTTTATTCTTGGATGAAACGCCTTGGTATAGGGCTGCAAGGAAACTCTACTGAGCAAACTTTTCATGTGGAAGGCACATGGAGCAAGACAAGTCTGTAGCCAAGATAGTCTTGTTTATAAATACCAGATTTGCAGGTCTTGACATTTATTAGAATGACCTAAACAATAGGTATCAATGTATCCCCATGTTTTATTTCCACTGCCAAGTAAAATCAAATATTCATAGTGTATGCCATCACAGTCAGACATTGATCACAGAATCCTCTCCCTCTCCCTCTCCCTCTCCTCCTCTCCTCCTGTCCCCTCCCTTCTCCTCCCCTCCCCTCTCCTCTCCCATCTCAGGAACAATTCAGGGATTTTCACCACACTATGCAAAATAGAATTATGGAATTGAATGTGGCCCCAAAGTAATTATCAGTGGCTGAGAATAATTCAAACATTCCATCCATCATTTTTGGTATTTTTCATTGTGATGCCCTAAGCGCAGAGGGTATGCCAAGATGTGGGTCCCATGTGCACTGTGCCACTGGAACCAAGCTTTAGCCAACTAAAGATGCTGAAACCGGTCTTGGTTTGCTGGTGTTCCAGACTTTATTGGAGCAAAACTAAGGCTGAAATCCATATGACTGGATCCAGTCTGAGGTGGCATGTTGAGCAATAATATGATGGGTTGATATGCGTCTCGAGTAATTATCAGTGGCTGAGATTAATTTAAGCATTCCACCCATCACTTTTTTGTATTTGACATTTCTGTACAGCACATTCGCTGTAAAAGCTATTGAGCGAGGTTTGGGGCTCAATGTACTAAGAGACAATTGCAAAATGTGGTCAGAAATTGCACTCCAACTTTTTGTGACCTGAGCAAAAGATCTTGCTTCAGAGGGTCGCAGAACAACCTGCTAACCGAATATTAATTAGCAAGATCACTATTTGCTATCCCTTGTGATTAGCTGCAGGCATAGGAATGGTGGCCTGCAAGGAACAGCAGACTACTATTTCTGTTTGCATTCCCAAACGGAAAACCTATTTTTTTTTCTAAGCCAACGTGTTCCTTTAAGGAACTGGTGCGTCTTTAAAAAAAGTTTTTATTTTGTGAATAAATTATGGGGAGAATTCAGTTATCCACTGGACCATTTAATGCTCTCTTTAAGGTCACCGGACTGGGCTCACAAAGGGGAAGGTGTCCCAAAGAGACATCTTTCCCTTTGAGAATGAGTTACCATCTCCTTTGAGCTCTTTTCATAACTGATTAATGGTTAGCAACTCCAATGGATGTCGCAAACCGTTAATACAGACCATTGCGACTCGCAATAAGGAGGGGATAACCCATTCATGCCCCATTCTAACTGAGATTCAGAATTGATCGGGGTCGCGGGAATGGATACTATTTAGGCATAACGCAGGCGGTGTACTATGGAGTACGTGTGACTATTAGTCACCGTCTCCCACCGAGACCCATGCAGTAAAATTTCGCCGCAACAAATGTTTGCAAAAGGCGTTCATTAATTTGGATGGTATTAATTGAGGAACCGTGAGTAACTCGGTCCCCTTGTTTAGACCATAGGTTAGGGTGCGCCTTAGCGTGCGCATACCGCCATGGTCTCCGGTCCTGACGAAAGCCTGGCAACTAGCATTTAGAGGCTGAAACATGTAGACCAGATTTTCTTAAACCTTTGGATATGCTTGAGCAATATACTCAACCACAGCATCCATCACATATTTTTAACTTGGCCTTACTCTCCACTGAATAAAATATTTTTTAGGAAGTAGTAAGTTCATTTTTAACCTCACTTTTGCACCAGCACTTGTCACCAAAAAAACCAGCTCCGCTGTAATCAGGCGTCGTAGCACACCGGAGAGGCATTCGGCCTCTCTGGTGGGAGCCCAATGATGAAGCATGTCACCAACTAGGTTGGTGAGTGAGGGCTCTTTTAATTAACATGAGTGATTTCTGTTTAAGCTTCCTTTAAACTTTTTTGCTTCACTCTTCTGTTGTTTATTTGTTGTTTTTGATTCAGAATTGATTGCCAAACTGATTTTGTGATTTTGGAAAATGCTTTCCAGACTCCCAAAATGGGATAGCACTTTGCACATAGCACTTTTTGTGCACATTAGGCTCTGCGATTTTGCAAATTCCAGGGTTTGCGAATGCAACACTGTTTATGACATCAGTCAGTATGTTCTCTAAATGTGGGAGGAGGCAACACACACATCCATTCTATTGTATGCTGGTGTCATGTTATTATTGGGTCATTTATTAATAGAAATGCAAAGGGAAATGCAATACAAGCAGCATAGGTTGCATTATGCACAGTCAAAAATAACACTTTTTTTTTAAAAGCACAAGTATTTTTAAACTTTATCCTGGTTGGGCAAATGCTAGAAAGAGTAGCATAACGTAATCGTTTAGGTATTAGAATAGATAAAATATTATCATGGCTTCTGGTTGTTTGACCAGAAAAAAGCAACCTTTTTTCTCCTCAGATGTACATGTCTGAACCTCACCAGTACATAGAGCTACAACTGCTGAACCAGTAGTTGTCTAAGCCTCTGTGGCTTTGTGTTCATATGGGTTTGAACTCTAGCCATGGGTTTTTTATAGGCGCTATACATATTTTTGATTACTCTTTCTAATTTATCTTACTTATCTTGCTGTTTTAGCATGTTTTGTAAAGTTGAACTCTTTGGTTTTAAACATTTGTTTTCTATTTGTCTTTTCTCTATTTATTTAGTAGCCCCTGTATCTTATTTGCGAGCCTTTTTTTAGCTCAAATTTGTTCTAGTTTTTTGCAGGTTAGCATGTGACATTAAGTGACCGAATTTCCCCCCCCCCAAAGATAGCGAAACTTTAACAAGATGGTGATGGATGCTATGCTTACAGTAATCTCAGTGACTAATTGTGATGTGTGTGCCCAGACATGGGTCTCGTGCTCACTGCGCCACTGGACTCAAAATATACTCCACCGGCGAACCCCAACTAGGGTGAAACTGATCTGGGGTGGCTTGTGGTTCATTGTTGAGGCTGCCTCACCTGGCAGTTCAGGACGAACTGTTCCCATGAGGTTCAGGGTAGGTACCGATTTGCATAAGGCAGGCCATTGTCAAGAGTGGAATGGTGGGTGAAAAACGATGCACTGGAATGCTGCCCAGAGAGATTGCCAGTGGCTGAGATTAATTCATGCATCCCATCCATCTCCTTGTTGTTGTTGCAGTTGATGTCCTAAGTGTGACGGGTAGGCCTAGGCTTGCGTCCCATGCACACTGTGCCTTTGAACTCAAGCTACTACTGAAGAGCCCATAGGAGGGCGAAACACGTCGGGGGTTGCTTGTGGTTCCTTTTTTAGGAAGGGGCCTTGCCTGTCAGTTCAGGAGGTACTGTTCCTATGAAGAGCAGGATCGGTACTGATTTGCATAAGGTGGGTCTTTGTCTATAGTGGCATCATAGGTGAAAAATGATGGACTGGAATGCAGCCCAGAGCGATTGCCAATGGCTGCGATTAATTCAAGCATTCTAGCCATCACCTTGTTGTTGCAGAGGACTGAGAAAGAACACAGGGGCATATTAGCAAGACCCACGTTAAAACTATCGCCGTTTTAGCGGCAGGAAACTGCCGCTAAAACTGCGATAATGGGCTTGCTAATATGCGTTATAGAATTCCAATAGAAGCCCAGGTTAGATGTCCAGCACATCTAACCTGGGCTTCTATTGGAATTCTATAACGCATATTAGCAAGCCCATTATCGCCGTTTTAGCGGCAGTTTCCTGCCGCTAAAACGGCGATAATTTTAACGTGGGTCTTGCTAATATGCCCCACAGTTTTGGAAGCATTCGCTGAGAGAAACACCAACCGGACAATCAATTTCAGCCATGCAAATCTTTATTGTAATCATTAAATACGGGTGGCATTTATTTACATGAGAAGCATGGTCCCTGTTCTAGACGCATCCCCGGTACAGCAAACGTCAAGATTATCGATTACGCCATTTTGGCTTAATCATTTTGCAAATATATCCCACAAAAGGCACCTATCATAGGCACACAGTATTACATGCATTAGAGGCTTATCGACGGCCATTGTGACTGGTTCTGAAATATCACCTGTGTGTTTAAGTACTGTGGCAGCAGCTGACTAGGGAATGGCTTAACAACCCTGCGCGTATCCAGAGCCAGCTCTTCGTGTAATTATTATCACTTGTCTGTGATATGTAAAACGATTCTGTCAACAGTCAGAAGCAACTTCCTGAACATTTTATCCTAAAGCACACAATATGCTTGCGTCGGTGAAACGGCGATAATGTATTCTTATTAGGAGACTTGGAAGCTTGCACTGGAACTACCTACACAGAGCAGCAGGAGAAGCTGTTCGTTCAATCTGTCACATTATTTGCACATCCAGTCACGTGGGCTGTGTTTTTGGAAAAGACAGACGCGCGTTTTTGCTCAAGAGAAATTTACCCGTGCTTTCTTTGCAACCGGATGTCTGGAGAGACTATGTTAAAGGAAGCGCAGGCATGTGCAAGGGCCACCTCTGAAGCTAGTCTAGTTATCATAATCCGGCTTCGGGGACATATAAATAAAACAAAATATATATCAAGTCACAAATAACACATTTCAGACCTACCTGAGCAACAGAGACTGGAAGTCATAGTTTACAACAGTTGATCATGTTGCTAGAACTCTCAGGGACCTAAGTAATGGGACATATTACGTTGTAATTTGTGATATTGCATAAAACACCCACAGTAAATATTGAAATGCATTATATAGCACGCGTTTCAGTAAACTGAACTTTTATTGCTGGCTGCAACATTCAGCCCATACCATTTATTCATTTTATTGTCAGTTTTTCAAAGCCATAGTGCTTTAGATTCCCTTGGCGCTCACGGGGGAGGGCGTCAAAGATGGGAGAGGAAGAGTGGGGAAAGCGGAGACCTTGGTTATCAACCCACTTATTCAAAGTTCAGTGAACAAATGTTGTAATGTGTTATTTGCCCATTGTTGTTCTTTGTTGTGGCTCAGAGCCTGATGATCAGGCAGGCATCAGCATCTGTATCCCCGTTTTAAATGATGTTTCATTTCACTCCCAATCCAGTCCCTGATAACACAGGACTGGCCTGATGATGTGCCAGGTCATGGTATTCAGACAAAATATCGAAATTAAAATATGGTCCCACCAAAATATTGTGATACGGAAATATCGTCTGCAAGAATATCTTTGTTAATAATATCGATTTTAAGGTAAGTAATATTGATTTTTAAAATATCAAAGTCATCAATATCGTTACAAACATATAGTTGTTTATAATATCATTTTTATTATTATTGTTATTTGTTTCAATATATATTTTAAATGTATATGATGTAATTTATTTGTATAATTATTGTTTATGTTTTTAAATATAGTTTTTACATTTTTAAATAGTTATTACATTTAATGTAATTAATTCTTGTGATTTCTAATACTGTAGTGGGTTGTAGGTTTATAGGGGTACACAGTGAGAAGTAATTTACTTATAATACATTAATAATTCGTTTTTAATTAATATTATGTATTTAATTGATAATTATGTTAATTGTGCAAAACATTTTTTAATTAAAATTTTAGGTCCAGGTTGTGGGATTTATTGGGGTACAGGGTGAGAACTAATTTAATTTCATTTAATAATTAGCTATTAATATTATTTATTTAATTGTCAAATAATTGTTAATTTAGTAAATCATTTTTTAATAATTTTAGGTGTGGGTTGTGGGGTTTATAGGAGTTCAGGGTGGGAAGAAAATTAATTCTAATTAATGAATAACTAGTTGTTAATTAATATTAATCATTTAATTGATAATAATTTATGTTAATTGTGCATTTCTTTTTTTATTTCTTCATTTTAGGTGCAGGTTGTGGGGTTTGTAGGGGTATAGGGTGGGAAGTAAATTAATTTTAATTAATTAATAATTAGTTGTTAATTAATGTAAAAATTTTAGTTGATAATGAATTGTGTTAATTGTGTAATATATTTTTTATTTTTATTTTAGGTGTGGGTTGTGGGGTTTATAGGGGTACAGAGTGGGAAGTAAATTAATTATAATTAATTAATAGTTAGGGCCCGATTACAATGCTGGTCGGACGAGCGACTGGCCGGCATTGTTGGGGTAAAGGGACCGACCGACAGATAGTCGGAGGTCCCGACCTCCAAATTAGGATCCGACAGCCGCGGAGGTGGTCGAAAACATGCCTCTTTGCATTGTGACTTGTACTGCAGCCCGGAAAAGGGCCACAGCACAAGCCCCAATGCCAAAACACATGATTTTAAACATCCCTGCACTGTGTGCCAGGCACCTCACAGTGCCTGCCACACAGGGCATGGATGTATACGGCGGCACCACAGGTGCCCCCCAGGCCTCATAGAGGAGGCCGTGGAGGGACAGGGGTCCTATTAGGGCCCCCCAAAGTCCCTTTCCGTCTGCCTTTCTATGGCGGTTGTACAGCCATAAAATGGCAGATGGAAAGGGCCATCGTAATCCCTACGGCGTGCCTGGGCAGGCACCCCTCTTATTGTAGGGATTACATTCCGACTGCTGGGCCGACATCGGAATGAGGCGGTCTGACCACTGCTTCAGATGTCTGTGGGACGGACACTGACGTGCCATCGGTGTCAGTCCCACCAACATTGTAATGAGACCCTTAGTGTTTAATTAATCATTGTTTAATTGATAATGAATTATGTTAATTGTGCAATTACGTTTTTTTCAATTTTAGGTGTGGGGTGTGGGTTTTGTAGTGGTATAGGGTGGGAAGTAAATTAATTTTAATTAAGTAATAATTTATTTTTTGAATGATATTAATTATTAAATTGATAATTATATTAATTGTGTAATACATTTTTGTTAAGTTACATTTTAGGAGCGTGTTGTGTGTTTTGTGGGGGTATATTGTTGGAAGTTAATTAATTATAATTAAGTAATAATTAGTTTTTAATTAATTATAATTCGTTTATTGATAAATATTTATGTTAATAGTGTAAATAATTTATTTTTTAAAATGTAAGTTTTAGGTACGGGTTGTGAGTTTTGTACGGGTAAAGGGTGGGAATTAACTAAAAGAAAATTATTTAATAGATTTTTTTGTTAATACATTTTTAAATAAAATTATTTATTTAAATAAAAAACATTTTTGTATTTTAGTTATAATAATATTTGTAGTTATTTATGATATGTTTTTAACATTGTAATATGTATTTATTTAATTTAATTTGTAATGTAAAATATATTTGTATTCCTTCTTTTTTACATATTTATATTTTTATTTGAATACTATACTTTTGAAATTATTTTACTGCGTTGAAGAGAATTTGTTTGTTTCTAATGTTGCATTGACTGGAATAGTACATTTTACCCCTCCACAATCCAACACTTTCCCTACTGTTGCACTCGTTGGAGTGGGGATAGTAAATTTCACCCCTCCGTAATCCAAACCTTTCCCTAGTGTTGCACTTGTTGGAGTTGGAATAGTAAATTTTACCCCTCTGCAATCCAACACTTTCCATACTGTTGCACTCATTGGAGTAGGGATAGTAAATTTGACCCCTACGCAATCCATCACTTTCCCTAATGTTGCACTGACTGGAGTTGGTATAGTAAATTTTGCCCCTCTGCAATCTGACACTTTCCCTACTGTTGCTCAGACTGGAGTGGGAATAGTAAATTTTACCCCTCCACAATCCAACCCTTTCTCTACTGTTCCACTGACTGGAGTGGGCATAGTAAATATTACCCCTCCGTAATCCAACACCTTCCCTACTGTTGAAGTTATTGGAGTTGGAATAGTAAATTTTATCCCTCCACAATTCAACACTTTCCCTACTTTTGCACTGATTGGAGTGGGAATAGTAAATTCTACCCCTGCGCATTCCAACACTTTCCCTACAGTTGCACTGACTGGGGTGGGAATAGTAAATTTTACCCCTTTGCGATGTAACAGTTTTCCTACTGTTGCGTTGTGTGAAGTGGGAGTTGTTAATTTTTATACATCCTTAGTACAACACTTTGCCTACTTTTGTATAAATAGTAGTGGTAATAGTATATGTATTAAATGTAAAATAATTTATTTTATATTGTTACAATTTTTATTATGTTTTTGTTTATTTAAAATTATAATATTTATAATGATTAATGTTTTTAATGTGTAAAATATTCTTTATTAAAATGTAAGAAATTTATGTTGGTTTCTTTTTTATTTTAATTAAAATGGTTTGTTTTTATAAATATTTTATGTTATTGGTATATATTGTTAGAAACCTATGCAGGCTGCATTAGGTGTTAATGTATTTTTTGTCAGATGTGTACTGGTGGAGTACAGGCTTCTGTGCACCATGCTTTGAGTACACTGAGACCAGGTCAGGCACTATGCCAATACTCCCATGGGTCACTCGTGTTTTACTCTTTTCGCACTAGGAGATTACTCACTGACACTCACAGTGACATATGCTTACAATCATGTGTCTTACCATTTGGCACTGGCCAGTACACCAGCTATGTACACTCTGATTTATCATTTGTTAATTTATTCCAGGTCGAGAGCATATCAGCAACTGTGCTTGTAACAGTATTATTTATATTGCTTCTATTTTTCCATGACTATGTGCACATTCCAATACGGACGATGCATTTCTCTGTTTCCATTTGTCCTTTCTCTTTGTCACCATGCATTTTA
This sequence comes from Calotriton arnoldi, assembly GCA_963921515.1. Classification (NCBI taxonomy): domain Eukaryota; kingdom Metazoa; phylum Chordata; class Amphibia; order Caudata; family Salamandridae; genus Calotriton; species Calotriton arnoldi. The sequence goes on from CAWUFW010006192.1 coordinate 343,004, forward strand.
AGGCACTGGAATGGTTGTTACTTTACATGTGATCAAGGCTGTTTGACTGCTGAAATTTGTAATGTAATTAAACAAATTCTTGCAACTACCATGAATTCTTCGTACTTGACCCTGAGAGCGCGTTTATGGGAACTTTAACTAGGAATATATATATATATATATATATATATATATATATATATATATATACCCATTTTTGGGTAATGGGAATATTGCCCAGTGCTATACGTCTGTTACTGGTCCCCACCTGTACAGTAATTAAAATATATGCACAACTGTACTGAGCAACCAACACACAATAATAATTATTCTCGCATTGTTTCTTTGTATATTCAGTCTATTATGTCTGCGTGGTTAACATTCACTGTGGCAGATTATTTAAAGCGTTGCCTCTTCAAACCTCATTTTAAAATGCCACAGGTCATAGTGATTACATAGCTGTAAGATCCCCTTGATACGGTACGTTACTTTCTGAGAACAAGCGTCTTCCTGTCCGGTTCAAAGTGAAGAAGCCATGCTTTAAATAATCCGCAACAGTGAATGTTAACCACGCAGACATAATAGACTGATTAAGATTGAGGATATAAGACTGACCAGGATGAACACAGTAAATTGACCTGAAAGCCCTGAAGAAGAGCAAATGTGCGCGAAACACGTGTTGGCTGTATTGCTGTATAAATGAATCATCAAAAGAAAGAAGAAGGAAATATACAAACGCGAGAATAATTATTATAGTGTGTTGGTTTCTCAGTGCAGTTTTGCATTATATATATATATATATATATATATATATATATACTTGTTATATTATTACATTATTTAAAACATTCTGAATTTATAATGTAAATGTAAATTATTAGTTTAATAATAGTTTTTTAGGTAGATATATATATATTTAATATTTTTAATATTTAATATTTAAATTTATATATATTTAAAAAGCGATATTTAATACAACAATTTTTTAAAACATATTTTTACTGCCATTTAATTTATCTGCAATTAGAAATTTGACGTAAACATTACACAGTTTGCATTCTAACACCCAGCATAACAGTATCACATACAGGTTTATGCATTCTTTTGGTGGTTCGACAGTACCCAACTCTGATGTCTAGTGATCATAACAACAGCATAAATCCAGGGGCGCTTTTGCACATCCCGTTTCATGACAATATAGTAGTAAAGCATTGTTCTCTGTACAAAACTGAAGTGTAGAGATTCGTATTTAGTATACTATTATGTATACAAATGGAGAGCCTGTAGGGGAAAACTACTCAGATTTTGTAAAACAGTAAAATCAAATGCATTCGCTAACTAACCTACTGTGCAGAGAGGGTCCAATCTAATCAATATTACCGTATGGGCATACATAGGTGGGCCTGGAGGTATGATGTTTCCCTTAGAGAGGGAGGGGGATGGAGGGAGGGCAATCCACGAGCCTCCACTACTGGCTGCTCAGCTTCCAGCTAATACAACAGCTATCCCATTCTGTGGGTAGGCTAGGTTCCTCCCAGGGGGTCTTTGTCGGTGGACTAGCCACTCATATGGTGGCATAATAATCACTGATTCAGTCCACAGTCTGTAGTTATGGCATTATTCCTGTCAGGGACTTCAGCTGACTGGTTACATTCTCCATCAGATTGGACACTCTCGCTGCTTCCTACACTTTCATCGCTATTGCTTTCTGGGTTTTCCAACACCTCCAGGACCTCCCTCCAGAGCCCCACTATAGGGCGTTGCCTCAACCCTTTCATTTCTTCTCTGGCCAGGACCCTACCCTCTGTCCAGCCCAGTGTGTCACATCTCGTTTCCATGCCTCGACCGTGGGTCCAGTTACGGTCTTCCAGGCCATTGCGATCTTCCCTTTAGCTAGGATTAAGGCGAGGTCTAAAAATCTATTTCCCACCTTGCGTTCAGGCGGTCGGGGAAACAGCCCCAACAAACAGACCTCGATTGTGGGTTCTAACATGCACCCCACCACCTGAACAGCTAGTGAACGGATGTGAATTCTGCCTGGAGATATTTGGAGCACCTTGAATCATTCATTGCCTCTTTCTACAAAATCCATGCAATAAGCAGAATCCATTAACAACTTTCACCAAGAGTCCGTCCCTCTCTGACCCTGGAGCCTGCGGGCCCTTCTTTGTCATTTATTTCTGCCACATGCCCTGTGGACTAAGGGTGCCCCCCACGGTCCTGATGAAGACCCTTCTGTAAGGAGTAGAATTTCCTACACTAATCCTGGGTCGAAACGTCAACAGCTCTATGTTTTGTTTACCAAATGTAGACAACAGTGATAGATTTACAGTGTCTTCTCTGACATTCTAGTTTTGTAAATAATTTAGCCTAGGTTAAGGGTGGACAGGCCTTTTATGTTTTTGATGTATATACTGTTCACTGCCATCCCTGTCTCACTTACCCTCGTCTTTGCACATTGCTGCACCATTCCTTCCCTCCTCCCCTTTTGGGGCACCTATGCACAACTTTATTGACAAATGTGTTGTTTTTTGAACATGATATAATATATGTTCAACTTGATTAAATATTTTCATCATGAATAAGTATTGTTTATAATTGATTTAACAGGTGATGTTGATATTTATGTAATATTGTGTTTCCACTGGGACCACCCCCCCTTTATGTACCCCAACAATTCCAGCACCTCCACCCAAAACCTTCGCAACAAGGGACCGCCCCAAGTCATATGGACGAAGTCCGCGTCCACATGGTTACATCTCTGACATTCTCGCATTTTGCCGCTGTAGGCTATCCTAAGCCTGTGTGGTGTCATATAAGTCATTTGGATATAGTTAAACTGCGTGTATTTTAGTCTAGTATTGCGGGAGACGTTTCCGGGATAAGAAAGAACCCTTCGCCACTCTGGGTCTGATAGTTCCCTATTTAGGATGGACTCCCAACGTTCACAGAGTTTTGCTAGAGGGGTGCGAGACATCTCCGACAGCGAGGCATAAAACCATTTTACTTGGTGCCTCGCAGTCCCAAGAGTAAGGGTAGAGTGCACAACTGCATGTATTGTGGGTTCTTCCCAGCCCCTGCCCCATATCTCCCTAAATGCCTGCACCACAGCTTCATAGAGCGAAAACTGACCAGGCCGGAGGCCGAAATTCTCGATTAGTTCTTCAAAGGGGGCCAAGGCTGCTGGTAGCAATCCCCCACCTCTGTCCAGGCTTTCATTTGTTCAAGAGTGAATGTCGTCTTGGGATTACTGTGTGGCAGGCCAACCAGAGGCATAACTGGCGTATACAAGGGGGCCCTTGCCACTTTAACCATACAGCGTTTTCAGCATTTTAGAGCTATGGTCTGTAATAGGGATTGTTGGGAGATGACCACTGCTGCATCAAGCATTTTAGCCAAGAGCAAATCTGTGCGGGCTCCGGAATTTGTCTTATCCATCCCCTCCCGGCCCGTTCCTTCCAGCCATTGTGCCAACCACTGCAGTTGGGAGGCCAGGAAATAGAGTTCTAAGTTTGGCACCTCTAAGCCACCGTCGGTCACAGGACGCTGCAGTGTTGTTAAAGATACCCTCCTTCTGTCTTTCTCCCAAATAAGGTCCGGCAAAAGTGTGTCTAATTGTCTGAACCACATAGCAGGTATGGTGATTGGAAGGTTAATGAAGAAATATAACAGACGCTGCAGCATGACCATTTGAGCTAGAGAGACCCGGGCCATAATTGGTAGCCTAAGCGAGCACCAGAAGGGGACGCACGACAGAAGCGATCTGAGAATCCTACTGAGATTCCCCTCATGTAGGTCATCTAAGGAGTGGAAGATATGAATCCCCAGATTTCTAAAGGTGGAAGGGGTCCAGTTGAGACCCACAGGGAGACTCAGGGGGCGGGGCAGTTCTACTGTTGTGGGGAATAAATTAGTCTTACTCCTATTGACTTTCAGTCCCGATAAGCGTTCAAACCCTCCTAGCAAGTCTAGTGCTGTTGCAGAGCCTGCCACTGCATCGTTAAGATATAGCAAGAGGTTGTCTGCATGCAGGGAGATAATATGAGTTTGTGCCCAGACAGTTATACCTATCCCCTCACCTCCCTCTGAACAATGCCGCCAGAGGATTGATTGCAGGAGATGCGATAGTGGGCATCCCTGCCTTGTACCGCGGAAGACCCCATATTGTGTGGATACTGTTTTTCCGGTCTTAACACACGCTGTAGGTCTTTCATATAGCATTGTCACCCATTTCAACCAGCCTTCTCCAAGCGCCATACGTCTCATGGTTTCAACCAGGTAATCCCATTGTACTGTATCAGAGGCTTTTCCAGATCTATTGAGAGGAGGGCCGCTTGTGGTTTAAGTCTTACATCAGGGTGATATAACACAGAGGACAAGCTTCGTAGGTTGCACAATGTGTTCCGGGACGGGATAAACCCATTCTGATTTGCATGGATCAGAGTGGTCATGTATGGGAGTAAGCGGAGCGCCAGAGCTTTGCTGAGTATTCCATGATGAGCATGGATAGTGGTCTAAAGTCCACAACCTGTGCCCCCACAGCTGTCATCTTGGGGAGTGGAATTACTAATGCATCCCTTGTAGATTCTGGGAGGTGGCCAAGCCAAGACTCAGAGTACAGTGTCTCTAAACGAGGGGCCAGTCTCGAGATATATACCAAATAGAATTCTGCAGGAAGGCCATCTGGGCCCGGGGTTTTCCAGTAGCCATGCTACCTATAGCCGCCCGATTCTCTCGCTCCGTCACTGGGCTCGCCCAAAATCCCCCCGTCGATCCAGCGCTTGAAGTCCCAATGCTGTCAGGAATTCCTTCTGTTCCTCCAGAGATGTGGGTGGGGTGCCCCGTAGAGAGCTACATAATATTCCCGAAAAAGGTTATTAATCGATTTCGGATCATGGACCAAGTCCCTAGCTTCAGTCCAAACATGTGTGATCGAGGATCTCAGAGACTCCAGTCTAATCAACCATGCCAACAGTCTACCAGGCCTCCCCTACTCCTCTTGCACTTTAGAATGGTACCCTTTATAATCGTGGCATCGCAACCTTTCAAGGGACAGGTGGTAAAGTGCTCCTGCTTTCCTGTACACCTGTACCAGTTCCCTGCGCTTTATCCAGCACATGTAATCTATTCTCCAGGTCCTCCAATTCCCGGTGTAGTTCCCTCTGCGCCCTGATCGATTGCCACAAGCAGTGTCCCTTCATCACTATTTTGAATGCCTCCCATTCCAGAAGTGCTTTGGAGGCTGTTTGTGTGTTAACAGAGAAATAGGTGTCTATTACAGTGCCAGTGGTTTCCTTAAAGCAGTTGTCTTCCAGCATCAATGTATTAAGACGCCATAGTGGGATCTTTGGGCACACCTGTGCATGCTTGATGGTCAACAACAGGGGGCTATGATCAGAGAGTGTACGCCCCAAATATTCCGTATGGGTGATAGAGCTGCCTAGGTTGGGGGTACATAAAAAGGTGTCTAGCCTGGTATGCAATTGATGTATGGGAGAGTAATATGAGTAGTATCTGTCCCTTACGTGTTGTGTTCTCCAAATATCCACTAGCCCCCAGTGGCTCTCCCAGTCTCGGAACCCTGCTGTTGTGCGAAGAGCCTGGGTGCCAGGCATCGGGGGATGGGAACGGTCCAGTGTGGCATCAGCAACACAATTAAAGTCTCCCCATATGAGTATGTTTGTCCCCCCAACTCTGCCATAGGGGCGGAAAGGTCCTGGAGGAAGGACACCTGTTCCTGATTAGGGGTGTAGATGCTGCCCAATATAACCTCATGCCCAAATAGTTTACCCTGTAACAGTACATATCTACCCTCTTTATCTATTAGTGTGTGTAGGCTTTTGAAGAGTATTCCGGCTCGTACCCAAATTAACACTCCCCAGGCATATGCAGAGTAGCATGTTGCAAATATTTGCCCTCTCCATCTTCTGCGCAGTTTCCCCACTTCACCGGTAGTCAAATGTGTCTCCTGCAGCATGGCTATCTCAACTACCCTCCTCCGCAAGTATCTATGGATGTTATGTCTTTTGGCAGCGGAGCCCATCCCCATGATGTTCCATGTAAGGAATTTCAATGAATCACGTGGGGATTCCATCATTAGGTATCCTGCTTAGCACTACCATGCCCCTTCTTCTCCCCCCAGCCCATCGCTATATAATGAACTAGGACATCTCCTGCAATCATAACATAAACGTAGCAACAGAAACCATAGCACAACACAACTTCCTTCACCCCAGAGCTGTCTGGCAATGACCAGCCATCCAAACTGCAAACAGTTCCTCTTGGTCATCTGGAGTTTCCAACCCATCAATGGTATGGCACTCCATGGGGGGCTGGCTACAATACGTGTACCGTTGGGTAGGGGAATCGTTCGCTCTGGTCTGACCAGTAAGGGCCCCCAGCCTGCCCATGGTGAATATTAACGAAGTGTTCCATGGCTTCTCGGTGAGTGACCTCTTCCAGGAGACTCCAGCAGTTGAAGGATCGTTCGCCGTTCTCGGGGTGATCTCAGGCAGCGTGGCGATATCAGCGTGGGAAACATCTGAATCCGAATCTCTGCTCCCTTTAGCGGAACTTGAATCAGGCTCTGAGGGCAGCTCTCTGGTTTTCATGATGTCGGCCACTGCCTGCAATGCTGCGGTTCCTTCTTTCTCAGTCTAGGAGGGACTAGGTTTCTTGGGTGGTCTCCGTTTGGACTTGTTCCTAGTCCTCTTCCGGAACCGTGGTTGCAGAGTTAGTCTCCATCTTTCAGAGTGTTCCCCCGGTTTTGTAGGATTCGAGCCATTCCCAGGCCACCTCAGGGTCCTCGCAGAAGTGAGCCTTCCCTTCTAGCATTATGCAGAGCTTGGCCGGGAACATTAAGGAGTATTGAAGGTTTTCTTCACACATTACTTTTTTGACATCAAGGAAAGAGGCCCTTTGCCTTTGTACTTCTGTATAATCTGGGAAGATAGAAACCTTGCTGTTGTCTATAACGGGCCGTCCAAGCGTGCTCTTTGTAGGAGGGCATCACGATCTTTATAATGAAGAAGTCTTTTCACCACGGGCCTTGGTGGGCGGCCTGGTGCAGGAGTACAAGCTGGGACTCTGTGTGTCCTTTTGAGCGTGTAGAATGTCGAGAGGCCAGTTGTTGCATAGCCAATGTTCTAAAATGGCGATCATATCTCCACCTTCTGTCCCCTCCGGTGTTACCATAAGTGGCCCCTCAGCCCCCAACCGCCGCAAGGGAAACAAACATGCTTTCCTACAGGGTTTCCATGTCTGAAAGGCCGGCATGGAAACCCTGCCAGAAACCATGCATCGTAATCAGAATGGTGTAACCCACTGTCCATTTGGATTACGGGCCGGTTCCAACTGGCCGCAGGGCTCCATGAGCCCGTCGGAAGCCAGCCAGAATGACTGGCCAATTTCAATCCCAACCTGAGGTCAGAGACCTTATGACCGAAATTGTAATAGGCCCCTTGAATTCCCTTCTTAGGACCTAAGGTGTCTGGGACTGTCTACAACACCTCGGGTATTGACATGGAGACTTAGAGGGCAAGGGGACTGGACACTTTGGAAAGGATAACCCTGACTGGCCAGCAAGCTGGTCCAAGAAACCCATCCTAATGTCGATAGCATAATATAAATTGCCATTATGTATTCAAACGCTTAAAAGATGTGCTGTCACTCTGTCTCTTCTGACAGAGCGTCCTTCATTGTTACTTGTTCTACGTACCTGTGTCTTGAGGTGTGTGGAACTCACTTCCTTACCAGGTTAATTGACAGCATGCCAGAGAAGGATGAGGGGTGAGACTGTATGGGTGGCTATCCCTTAATGGCTAATAGACCAGTTAAAAAACACCAAGCCACAGGAGCAGCGTTAAGATCCTTGCATGTTTGTGCGTTTAATGCTGTGCTGTCCCGCTGCAGAGTCTTCAAGCAAGGAACTTTATGAAACCAGCTACATGACATATGTACATGTATTTAACCTGTTTTGTTCTAATTTTAACAAGAGTGGGTGTAACTTAACAAACTGTGGGGTGAGCTAAATCATGACAGATACAACTGCATCGAGGAAGCAATGTTCTTCAGCTACATTGAAACCTCAACAAACATAGTTGAATTGGGAAATAAGGGAGCCAGATTCGACAAGAATCCACTGGTAAAAAAATCACGCTAGTTCATTATTTAAAGATGCACAATTCATTCAGCGTTCGCCCACGTCTAACAGGTATTGGCCTAGACAGAAGCAAAACTGATTCATGTAAGATATACCTAATAAATTATGCACATAGCATTGTGTTAAAAAATGCAAATTGGTCCTTGCCAACTAAACGATATTCTATTTATGATGAGAATGTTTGCTCAAAAAGATCACAGCACAGTATTTTTGCCAGATATTTGTAATCATGTAGACTAGTGATACTCAAAATACAGCCCGGGGGCCACTTGTAGCCCTCCTGACCTTTACATGTAGCCCCCTGGTCAAACGCAGCGCTGGGCTGCTGTTTACTTTACTGAGCGCTAACATTCAGAATGATGTTAAATAAACTGGAAAGCATTTATTTACATGTTATCTGCAGTTAATGAAAGGAGAGTAACTAAGGTGTTCAGAACTTAGAATGAACGTGCAAATATAAGATAAAGTCTCTTCAAATTTAAAAAAAAGTGTATTTCATTAACATTTAGAAGAGTTTCACATTAGTAAATCAGATCAAATTGCTGCATTCAAAGTTTTTTTTAAATGATAGTTTTCAAACATGGCTTTAGAAACATTCTACCCAGACAGCAATGCCAATAGTGGACTAAGAAGCAAATCAGTTGTCATGTGCATCTTATTGGTGGCCTGGGTTGCTATTAAACCTGGACCACATCATGATGTAATAAATAAAACTCAAGAGAAGGTTTTGTACTGCATATGTCCTGAACTCACGCATTTTTAGGTTCTGTTTTATGTGATAATGAAAAAGGAGGCAAAGTGAAAAATATAATTGCCAAGGATCACACAAATTGGTCAAGTGGGGAAACCAGGATTGATCCCAGGTTTTCTGATTTAACATTGTACAATTCAGCCACTAAATGTACGTGCTTTGCTTCCCCTACACCCAACTTACACACATTCCTCACCCCAACCTACACCTTGCTAGCATCATCGCAGCCTTCAGTCACTTCACAGACAATACTTTGCGGCCCCTGGAGAAATGTTTGCGAGTACCCATGATGTAGACAGTTCAGTACAACTAGCTAATGATACCCTAAATGGCCAACAACAGATTATCTATTTAACTCCACACTATCCTCTAAGTAACTTATTAAAAAATGGCTGTTTGACAGCTGCACCATCAAAACCAAGACCTAACTAATATTTCAATCAATCTTAATTATGGTCTTTGTTGTCTCATTCCCCTAGTTGTGCAATCCCCGGGACTTTGGCAACAGTGACATTGCCTTAAAGAAAATTGTACATTTTGCCTGTCTACAAGAGCAGCCTGGTCTGGCTCCGAGAGTAATGAAATTATTGTGCATGGTTAATGAAACCAAAAATACCTTATAGGGCACTGTAAAGCAATATGTATGTCCTCAAAGGGTCCAGGTAATGAATGGCATTGAGAATATAGGTACAATTATCATTAAATTGGACCTCTATCTGTAAATAATTTAGATGTATATGTCAACACTTGATGACTCGCTCCAGTAATGGTGGCATGTATGTCGGACATTGCTAAAAGATTCTTTTTTCTGTAGCTACAGGGATGAACACTTTGTGAGCCGATGGAGTAAATGTTTTAAGTAAAATTAAAATATTGTATCTCAATTGGGAAACATAATAGTGATTGTAAAGTTAATAATCAACAAAACCAAAATGGAGAAACATGAAAAGCCTCATGTACTTGATTGGGGATGTTTTTAATTATGACAATGTCAGCCAGGTACCCTGAAAGTATATTTCATTTCCTGTTCCCCTATACCCAGTGTTAATAATTGATATGCCTACCAACAACTAGGATGAACCTCAAGGAAATGACAAGGATGCCACAACAATCAAGAAGGGACGTTAGAAAAAATGGTCTGTAATTAACTTGATCTACTCAAACCTAGAAAAAAGTAACATTATTGACGTTTGAGATCAAATTGGTTGCTAAAGATGTGAAAGAGACAAGATGAGTCGAACCCAACTAGTAATGAGAGGAGCTAAACGTTTGTCTCCAACACCCACAAAGTACTAACTTGTGCCTTAAACAAAATTGAGTGATAAGCTTGCATTTGCAACTGCACAAAATATGGCAAAAAGGTATTAAGAAGGAACACAAGAAGTCTCAAAGCCAAATGAAAGTGGCTGCAGTACTAATGAAGGCAGCTCACAGGTGGAGAATTATCTTGTATGAAAAAATTCCACAAGATTAATTATAGCCAATGCATTCGATAGCAGATATAACTGTTTCTTCACTCCCTCTACAATATTAGCAAATGTTGGAAACAAGAAAGTGTAGAATATCTCCCCCGTATAATTCAAAAGTTGTTTTCATCTAGTTGACCCGCAGATAATTAATAATTATGCTCAACTTTGTCCTGTCGCTTTAATTTCTTAATTCCTCAGATATCAGTGCAGTAGAATTTGTTCCTTTAGATCAAGAGAACTCCCAAACATTTTCCTAGCGGCCAAAAAGTAAGGACTGTGCTGTAACCAAGGGTCGCATTGATGCCAGCAGGATGGAGGTTGGGGGTGGGGTGTAAGGTGGGCGGATGGGGAGCCAAACATGTTCATGGTGTAGCTTGCGAGTCATGGGTCATTTCGAGGGTTTCAATCCATACTGCCCTATAGATTAAGCTTGTAGTTTATAGAAGAGACATAGATTTGACAATTCTGTGTTATGCTGTACCTGAGTTGCAATCCCTCTTTTGCAAACTGGAGTAAGCCGTGTTTGCTTGCTATCACTCCCTTTTATTGAGTCCAAGTGAACAAAGGAAGCAGCTTCATTATTGAATTGGAATGAAATATATTCATAGGTCTCACCTTATGCCTTTATTCTCTGTAAATATTATGAGTGATTAGAAACAGGCTCAATTAATCTAGGGCCATAAACATCCTAGCCAAAAACCCAACAACCCGTGTGCAATTCACTGAGGTAGGCAGACACAAACACCCAACCTCCATCAGTAGATGTGGTACAGTGGGAAAAGTTTTGCCATGGCACTAGGAGACTTGACATTTAATCCTGGCTTTACCACTTTTTGAAAATATGCAATTTATGAACAATGTATTAAAAATCTGGAAGGTTCCACAACACAGTAATATTTCTTTGGTGAGAGTAGCTCCTGAGTCTTACCATCTGAACCACTCACACCCCAGTTGTATTGCAATGAGTTAGGTCAAAACTATGGAGCCAGATGGCAGGGTTTTATTAATCCAGGCCTTCCCTTGTGACAAAATGTGTGTTTTTGGGCAATCCCTTTATGAGCATATTTCTCTACTGTTGTTTCTATCAGAGACAGGAAGAACTTAAATCAAAATAAACACTGGTAGTAATTATGTGATATGATAACATGACTGAAACCCAACAAGCAATTGCTTTTATCCATGCTGAAGAGAACACCCAGTCCCATAGTCCACTTACTAAAACGTGGTGTAGTGAGAATGTTATAGGCCTTGAAACAAGAGGTTCAGCACTATGGTGTTGGTACTTCAGTTTCACCAAAATATTTGAGCATGGTCAAATCATATGCTTCCTATGCCTTTTTCCTATTGATTGCCTTATGTGACATAGGTGGGTAAACCACTAAAGACTTAAGCCAAGCTTGAGCCAGATGCCTGGCCCAGGTTCAGCCTGAGGACCTCATGGCTCCTTGACCCCCAAAAAAGCTGAACTTTCATTTGACTTCTGTCTAAGCTCACACAACAATGATTAAAGATAAAACATTAACTTTTGATGTAAAATGAGAGTGAGAAAGAGGTACCCATCACTGACTGAATTGCACAATGTGAAACATACAAACCTGGAATGAATCCTGGCTTCTGCACTTGACCAAATTGTGTGATCTTAGGCAATTGTATTATTTCTTTTAATCAAGAGAGGGAGTGAGATGCAGGAATGGGTTCACTCCAAGCGTAATCCAATGTAAATCAAGAGTAGAGTGAACCCCACCAGTCTATGAAGCAGAGTCTCAAAGAGATGGTCTCTGCGATAATCTCTTTGAGATTCTGGTGAGGTTCACTCCCCTCTTGATTTAAATTGTTTTATTTCACCTTACCTCCTTTTTCTTCATTATCACATATGAGAGCACCTGATAATACATGAGATCATGATGTGCTGTCTACAAAATCTTCTTCTCTTTTATTTGATTTAATAGACCATAATGTTGTTTGATGTATGGTAACAACCTAAGCCACATGACAAATAACTTGCCTCTTAGTTCACTAATGGCATTGTCGTCAGAGATGTTTGAGGCCATGAATGTTTCAAAGTTTATGTTTGAATACTGCCACTTCTAATAAATGCCACTCAATAGAGTGATATGATCTGATGTACTAAGGTGAAACACATCCACAAATTATAGAAAAGTTTTTGGGGGGGATTTTAAAGAGACTTTATAATATTTGTACATATTTGTTGCCCAATGTCCTTAAACATCAAGGTGTTCCTAAAGGAAAAGTTGTGCTGTTCACCTCCAGTGCTTCTTTTCCTTTACGTCAGTTAACATGAAAATATAGTCTTGCCTGTTTAACATATTTCTAAATGTTAGTGTTCATTCAGGTAAACAGTAGTCCAGTGCTGCTGGTCATCAGGGGCTGCATGTAAAAGTCATGTGGGCCACAGGTGCCCCCTGGGCTATACTTTGAGTATCACTGCTTTACTTATTGGGTTTGAAAACAAAATGTCTAAGGTTTTGTTTGCATCAAGGCAACTGTGTTAATAATTATAACAAATTAGAATAATTAAGAAACATGGTTCATAGTGTCCCTGTTACTTACCAGTAAACGTCATTACACCAAAGCCAGCCTTGGTCGTCACAGTCCTAATGTGAGGCAAATCATCAAACTGGAGCCAGACAATTCACCAACCTCCTATTTGAATTTTTTTTTCCAAACCCCATCTCAAGTATACATTTTTCCCCATCCAAAGTACGTCTTGTTGGCACTATGAAAGAAACCAGCGGGCCTGGTTCACAAAGGTAACTTACACGTTTGAATAAGTTTACATTTTTGAGTAAGTTTACTACTTTTCAGTATTCACAAACTCCGAGTGTAAGTTACTGATAAAAAAAAAAGCAGAAGTACGTTCAGCACTACACATGGCCAGCCACAGGTACTGCAACACCTTCTCATAGAAAATAATGGAGGTTGCAGTACCAGTAGTTGGACTTACTACAAATGTGTAAGTTACTTCAAAAGTGTATGTTACTACAAAAGTGCAGTTTGGGAAAAGCCGAAAAGTAGTAAACATACTCAAAAGTGTAAGCTTACTCAAAAGTGTAGATCATGAACCATGCCAACTATTTCCGACCCATCTTGAAGAAGCTGAAAGAAAGTATTGTGCAAAAACAAGCAAAAATAGCAATGTTGCAGCTGAGAGAGACAGAGTGTCACCCTTCTGAAGTTAGAGAGCATGTAATGCTAATCTCTCACACATTGTCCCCACTTTTATACATTTTCTTCACATAGCAACAGAAATAAAGGAAGGTGACAGAAATGAAAACTTGAGGCAGCCGAAGTTTGCAGGTGCACAGCTTTCATTAAGAAGTGTGCAAAAAGACCTTCAAACTAAGGTACATGGTTAGAGGATCATATGCTGAGCTAACAGGATTCTGAATACTCACTTTTGTGTGCCAAGACGAATAACAGGTTGCCCACATCCAAGCCAGGAAGGTTTAAGCAACAATACACATAGGCATAAAAATGATTGAGAACACAAAATGAACGTTAATAAGGCATCACATTAATATGAAATAGCAAACTATTTACTGACCAGGCCAGAGACACCGGCATGCAAAGGTAAGGGAGAGCTAGAAGAAGGACTGTAATGAGCAATGTCAGATTTAGAGGAATATAGATTATTGGTAAATAATCGAGACATTACTTCAGTGTCTTCCCTATTTATTGAAGACCTAGCATGAGAATGTCCTAAGGAGTCAATGCACACAACCAGAGCACAACCACACAGTAAGCCAGTTGTGTCAGAGGGTTTACATAGAACATTACAACATCCGTCCCCAGCTGAGCATGCAATTTCCAAAGAAAGAACCCTGTGTCTAGATAGAGCAAGAACAAAATTGCAGGAGAATAGGAAACCAGACAAAACCCTGCAATATATATACCCACTGACAGGAGGAACCAAATAAACCCTCAGACAACAAGCAGCACTAAGGAGAAAGGTGCACATGATTTGGTAAAAATGTAGAAAGGCATCCAATATCTCAATATGCTCAACTCCTTCATTCTCTGGACTGATGGAACTGCTGTAAGAAAGGCTAATAGAAGGCAAAGGAAGCCTCCATGTTGAGGTTAAAAATGAGCAAACAGCAGAGCAATAAGACAGATGGGCAAAGGTCAAGAAGGCAGGTGATCGCACAACAGTGTCACAGACAGCAAAACTTGCAAGAGGTGTGAAGCCAAGGAGAAGTACTGACAACACAAACCGGAGTGCCCAAAACGTCCAAACTGCTGCCCCAAAAGACACAGAAAGCAGAACTGACGGGGCCACCACGAAGACAGCCTGCAAGGAATCAAGAACTTACAAGGTACACATGGCCTGTAGATCAACACCCTACAGGACACGAAGAGGCAAAAGGATCCCAGCGAATGAAAAAGGAACGCAGAGTCAAAAGCAGATGATCACCTGGAATGGGACAGTTACATTTCTGGTGCAGGGGACATAGGGCCATAACTTCAAAACCTCTAACGCTTCATATAAAGGCTCTACAGATCAGGACCAGAGACTAGGGAAAGGTGGATTAGGCAGGCTACCTCTGGCATCACCCAAGAAAGATGTAGGATGATGTAGGACAATTGCAAAAGGATTGCAAACCACCACTGGGGAGACCAAACCGCACCCCTCAAAACCAACTTTCTTCAAGTGAAAATAATTGAAGGGAATGCACAGAGGGTGGCCCGCAGTCCACAAGAGAAAAGGAGAATCCAATTCCCAAGACTAAAGGCTCAGGGCTGGCAAGCAAATCACAGCAACTAATTTAATGGCAAGCAGTGACAAATAAGGAGGCCCTCAAAATGCACAGAACTGATGGTTTGGGTAAGGGAGAAAGTACAATGTAGGTGTACAGGTGTTAAATTGGGTGCATTCTGCTGGGTCACCCCAGATTTTTGACTTCCTATGCTGAACCAATTTTGTTGGCTTTTAGGACACTTTACTCCAGCTAACCAGTAGTTAAGTGCTTGTACTCTTTCTTCTAAACCTGGCAAAATTGGCCTACACCTAATTGGTACATTTAATTTACTTATACGTCCATAGTAAATGGTACCACATGTGCCCAGGGCCTGTAAATGAAATGCTACTACTGATATGCAGTACTCATTGTGCCACCCACCATAATAGCACTGTGAAACATGTCTCAAGCCTGCCACTGCAGCCTGTAGTGCAGTTCTAAACTGCCATTTCGACCTGGCAAAATAAACTTTTGTCAGGCCCAAACCTTCCTTTTAAATACTTATCAGTAACCCCTAAGGTAGACCATACAGGCATAGAGCAGGGTGAATGGAATTTAGAAAGCAGGGCATGAGTAAATAAGCTTTACATGTCCAGATAGGGAAAAACTCCTAAAGACGTTTTTCACTGTTCTAAGGCTACCTCTCCCATAGACTAACCCTGAGTTACCTTATTTCACTTAATACGTGATAACTTTAGTTTGAGACTAGATAGTAAAATACTTTTGGCACTCATTTTAAATGTAATTTTAAATCCTCCTTAATGGTGAAGTTGGATTTTAAGTAACTATTCAGAAATGCCAATTTTAGAAAGTTAGCATTTTCCTGCCTAAACCAAGTGTGCATTTCTGCATATGTCGAGGTTCATGTGACTTAAATAGCTATCCTGTGGTGAGATGTGTATTCCTTCCAGGCAAGTGGGGAAGAGTGTTCCTCTCCTGAGCAGGACAGCCTGTGGGAGCTGTACTCATGCCTTTCTGAGCTTCAAAGGGCAACCAGGGGGCTGTGTCCACCCCCTTCCTGACTTCTGAGGCTGCCTGCTCTGCCACTGGCAAACGCAGCTGACAACTGGGCCTGCATGCCCTCTGTTATCCTAGTCTGTTTGGAGCCAAACCCAGGGTCAGGAGCAGAACTGACCAGAACCAGTTTAGGGGTAGACAAAGAGAGGGACCCCCACACACAGGCTGGCACTAGGTATAAAGTCGGCACCCTCAGAACCTCTCATCAGAACACTCCTGGACCTGTGGAAGATTCAGAAGAAGGACTGCCCTGCTGTCTGAAGAAGGAAGACTGGACTTGCTTGCCTTAAACCCAGAATCCCAGGAGTGACTCCACGGTTAATCGCTGATTGTTTTGTCTTTTTATTGCTATTTGTACTCCTTTGAATGTGTCTGATAAGCTCACCTTTTGTGCAGTTGATTCATGTGAGGGTAACCTAGGGTTATCTCCCCCCATTTTACAACAAGAATATCAGGTCACTCCACCCTGTAAAGAGATGGAGGTAGGAACAGGTAACATAGAGCCGCATGATATTGGTGCTATATTATCATGTAACACCTGGGATTCAGTGTTTGGATAATTGTATCCCTGCTGTCCCTGAGCGGGTCTTTGTGAGTGAAGCCTGTGATGCGGATAATGATAAGGAGGTCTCCAACAGGTTTACTCCAATGGTAAGGACCAATTCTCCCCTTAAGGTGATTTCTTGAAATGTTGCTGGACTTGGACGAAAGCTTGAGAATCAGGAATGGGGCACTTATACAAACCAGTTTGACAAATGCCTTTTTCAGGAAACTTGGTTTATGCCTAAAGTAACTAGAGCTGGTTTTGCTTCCTTCAGTATTGAGGCAGTGTCCAGTGGAAGGGGGAGACTAACCGGGGGATGTATGACTTGGTGAGGCACTCATACTAACTGTACAGTGGTGGGGACAGATGCCATTTTGAATGATGTCCTGTGTGTTTCAGTAGCAACACCTAATGGTAGTACTATTTGTATCTATAACATTTACTCGAGATCCACAAGTAAAAAACAAGAATCACCAGTAGTTGGCCAGCTCGCTTCACATTTCTGTGGACTGCAGCCAAGGATAATGAAAATAATGGGAGGTGACCTGAACTGTCAATTTGAGCCCCTAGACCACTCATACAGGGCTCAACCTGAGGACGAGGATAGAATTTTGGTCCCCCTTGGAAATTCAAATCAATGGTGTTAAACCAGAATTTGCGAGCTTGCAATGGAAGGACAAAGTCTGATAGAGCTAGGTTGCATACATTCAAGGGTCATAACATTTCAAGCTTAATTGATTATATTTTAGTTGATGTTAGGATTTGGCCCATGGTTGAGGACACAACAGTGTTCTCTAGACATGATAGTGATCACAATGCCCTCGAGTTAGTTCTGGACCTCCCAAAGGCACCCGCATCTGGTGTTTGCATTAGTCCTCTAGATAATAGATGTTTATTAGCCTATAATAAGCATAGGATTCACTGGCGTTCAGTGGCCTGCTGAGAACAGGCAGTGGGGACCATATATACATATGTGGAATGGAGCCTTGGTGAGTTATATGATATCAATATGGATCTAACCCAAGAAGCTGTCCTGACTAAAGTAGAGGTGGTACACAAGCCCCTATTTGAGAGCTTAAAAAAGGAATTCTTCAAGGAATCAGGGCCCAAAAAGGAGTGCCATATTCTGGTTTGATTTCCACTGTCGAAAGGCCAAAGACTCACTGGTCAGGGCTATTAAATCGGAGGAAAAAGGGGAGATACAAATTAAGAGAGCCAACTACAAGAAGGCACTCAGTAAGGCTTAACAGGTGGTAGGTCCAACTCCTGGAAACCGCCAAAGATAAAAACCACACTTTTCTTTTAATGTTGTAGCCTCAGGGAATACGGAGGGTTTAGTGGACTTTGATAATAATATCACAGCTGATGCTTGGACCCAGCATTTTTCCCACCTCTACTCACCATCAACTGGGTATATCAGGCAAGATGCCACAGTAAGCAGCTTATGTAGTGTCAACAAAGACAGGTTAGTGGAGAACTGTGAGTTTCAACCAATTTCCTGTCTTGCGGTTGAACTGGCTATTAGAAAGATTGTGCCTAATAAAGCCCCAGGTATTTATAACATACCAGGCGATTTATTTCTCTCAGAGATCAGTATCTAGAGACCATATCTCACCGTGATTTTCAATGCCATCTTAAAAGGGTTGAGCATCCCCAAGTCAGGTATTCAGACAAAATATTGGGTTTAAGATATCGTCCTACATACATATTGAGTCTAAAATATTGTGACATGGAAATATCGTCAGCAAGAATATCAATGTCAAGAGTATCAATTTTAAGGTCCGTTATATCGATTTTTAAAATATCGAAGTCATTAATATAGTTTGCAAAAGTGTAGGCCCTGGTTTTGATGTCGGTCAGAAAGCTTCCAACCTGCTGCTCTCTGACCGACATCTCCGTTTCAATTCCGACCGCCATATAATTAATACGGCAGTCGGAATTGAAACCAGACGTTCATTCTGGCTGGCTACCGACGGGATCAAGGAGCCTGTCGGGCAGTCGGAACTGCCACGTAATCCCTTAAGGACGGCGTTTCCGCCGTCGGTATTATGAATGTCGGTTTTTGACAGGTTTTTCATGTCGGGCTTTCCAACATGAAAAGCATGTCGGAAAGCGACTTTGGGGGCCTTGCCTCAGTGGCCTCTGGTTGGGTGCCTTGCGGGGCACTTCTGGTGCCCCCCTGTTAATCCCTGCACCGCGTGCAGGGATTAAAAAACATTCCCAGTTCTCTAGGGGAGCTTGGGCTGCGGCCGGTTTCCGACCACAGCACAGGCTCCCATAGAGAAATGGGAGCTTGCAACTGCACTATGTGCAGTTGCATTGTAAATGCCGATTCGGGACCGCGACCTACGATCCGTCGGTTCCGCATCCACGACCATGTAGGTCGGAGGCAACTCTGACTAACATCACAATCAGGCCCATAGTTGTTTAAAATATCATTTTTTAATTATTGTTATCTGTTTTAGAATATATTTTAAATGTATATGATGTAGTTTTTTTGTTTAATTATTGTTTATGTTTCCTAATATATTAGTGAAATTTTCAGTATTTATGAAATTTAATGTAATTACATTTTGCATTTTTAGTTCCGTGGTGTTGTGTAGTTCCTAAAAAACCTATATAGGATCTGCACGTTTAGACAACATAGACTGTGGGATTGCTGTCCAGACTGATTCCAGACACCCCCACCGGGTATGTTCGCCTGTATACCAGCTAGCTCACAGTGCCACTGTAAACTCCTCTTACCAAGGAGAGAATAGTTCTTGGCAACTATCGAACATGGCAACTCTGTCCCATCAGGGATCCTGGAAACAGTACAGTACTTTTCGCTCAGTCACTCGTGCTCACTTTGTCTCAGAGAGATACACAGAATAAACGGTGGAGACGTTTTCAATAAGCATTTATTGATCCAGCACCATTCTAGTGTAAAGTAGGTGTGCTGAGACAACCATAAAACAGAAACAGATATAAATGATTATAAGCACCCACAGAGTAAAAGGATAGTAGATTCCTACCATAGTGCTAAAACAATGAATACAGGCAGGTATAAAAATACATGACAGTAATAATGCGTACTCCTGCTATGCGACCCTAAGTAGATGTACCTAAGTGTACCCAGCATGTATGTAGGTGTGAAGCCAAAAATCCCTCTTGGATAAAGTCAACTCCGTTACCTGAAGTGAGAGACTGTGGGACCCCGTCTTGGTTTCGAGATGGACACCCCACGTGGGATGTCAGACCACTGCGAGCTGGAGTGTCTGCATGCAGGAACCTCAGCGTCTTGCGTCAGTGTGTCAGCATAGAAGTCCTTTTTCTCCTCTCCTTCCCTCAGCAAAGATATGGTGCTTATATACCCAAAGTGGTACCCTCAGGGTATCTACCTTGCTGTGTCATGTTGGACTTAGAATGACAGAAGGAATGGCCCTTATACATAGTTATTATGCTGGAGATGGTAGTCCTGCTGAGATTCCAAGAATCCTCATGCATAATGAATGGGGCTAGTTTTCGGAGAAAACCCCATGTCTTGTAAGCAGTACCATAACTAGGCAAAAGTCCAGTCCCAAGAACCATTATGTAGTGTAATAGCAGGGGAGATATAGGTGAAAGGTCTGGTTACTATCTGAGCCTATATCGGGGTACCTATATGAAACATAACACCCACTCCTCTGCGACTGGACGATATACTAAAATTTTAATGTACTTCTAGGCATTGTACGCAAACAACTAATTAGTCCATAAAATAGTGCGTAAAAATGTAAAGATTTAAAAAATGCTAAAATTGTATTTGAAGCGGTAGAAGTCTTACTAAAATATGTTCGTATATATAGTTCGAACAACTATGAGTTTCTGAAAGCCATGGTGTTCAATAAAAAGAATAGTGTTATTTGTTTAAAATTCCAAATTTGGTTCTTTTGAAGAAGGCCAAATTTTTCCCAGCATACGATGAGCCAAATGTTTATGTGTCCTGGCTGGGAGACGCAACATCACTGTTGCTTGCCATTGCAGATGATGGTCCCTGCAACACCTCACAGATCAGGTCATTCGAGCACAGATGATCTTCTGTGCCCACAGCCAATGCTGGGAAAGCCTGTATGACATCCACGGCTGGTGGCACAACCGATGGAAGTGTTAGACAGAGATCCAACACGCATTCTTGTCCGCAGAACAGGCATCGGAGGACAGGCAGAGCACAGTCGATCCACACTGGTCTAAATGACAGGAACCAAGACTCGCTCAGTTCGCGAAGGCGAGGTGTTCCCAGATGGAGTACCATGTGATCATCGTATTGGCGCTCCAGGAGCCTTTTTTCCATCTCCTTGGTGACTGGGACGTCCCTTGTGTAACAGAAAAATTACAATCAGGATTCCTGCTATTAGTAACAGGATTAGCGGAAGTCCTCCAAAAATGCTTCCAAATACCGAGTGTATGAAGGCTGGAATCACTCCGAAGACTGTCTGTAAGGTGCTTAACACTCCAGAACCTATGGTCTTAAATAGGTGTACTATACCCATCGTATCAGACATGTTAAAGATACGTTGTAACATTTCTGTGAAATGGAAAGGGCAGTTTGTTCATACAAGTGCCTGTATCTCAGCTGAGGACCTTGCGACCTGAAGATCAAAAGTCTCTCGGGCGCAGGTTAAGGGCACGTTTTTCTGTAAAAGCATGGCTTTCATTCCTCTCAGAGTATCAAACCGTATAAAGTAAACATTCAACAAAGGCCATAACGGCGTCTCCCTGACTGTGTGGGTCGGTCGAAAAAATACTTGCATACAACAAGTAACCCTGGAGCTTACAGTGACAAGATATGCAATGCCCGGAAGCATCCCACAACAACCTTGATCATTCAGCATCAAGTAACTCCCATTTGAAAGCAACTTGAACACCGGATTAATCACGGCAGTTGGGGAACCTTTCAAATGACAGGATAGGTGTGCAACTGAACGGTTACAGGACCCATGAAACATGATATCCTGGCAGATGAGAGATTCATTTAAAGAGTTTTCGCAGTTTGTACCACTTAGAAACACTTCCATGTCCCCACTCCTGCATCGAAATCTATACGGCAATTCCCAAGATTCCTTGATGAATTCCTTACCCATCGCCTCATATCTGCCTGCCTGTTGTTCTAGGCAATATTGAAACTGGAAAGTTGTGACCGGTAACGTTATATGGCCATGAATTAACCATTCTGTGGATGGTGACTCTGCCACAGTGAAAGGTAATTGTTCCAGTTTTTCAATACGCAGCATTGTATATTTTGCTCCCCTTTGTGCCATTGTTATCTGTTTTTTAGTTAAATTGTATGCAGAGAACAAGGACGTATTGTTAATAAATCGCTAAGGCACATAACCGGAACTCAATGATTGTAGCGTCCAGCTTAACAACATATTAGAACGTAGCTGAGATTGACCATGTTGTAGTATGGACACACCAAGTTCTAGTACATCTATAGCAGGAGATACAATGTTGCCCAGTGAATAAATCCTGGATGTTAATGTAGTCATACCTTTATCAACTACAGCTAACGCTTTTTCTAGGTTAATTCTATCAATTTCACGGAGTCTCTCCGCGGCTTCTTGTTGAGAGATTTTCAAGATTTCATTATAAACAGCGTATAACAAACATTTCTGATGTGGCTTTCGGGGACCCAATAAAAAATCCCTTAAATCCACCTCATCTGATAGTAAGGATAAGTGTTGTTTCACCTGAGACAGTGTTGAGGTTTTTAGCAAATTGAGGCATAACTTCCTAACACTGTATGATGTCACCACCCCGGATGTTCTCGTTGTATATAGCGTTGGTCCAGCCTATGGATACTAAACCCTTTGGTGGTACCCCTGAATCTTGTTTGACCTTTATTCGTGTTTGTAGGCCAAACTAACCATCCCTTCCAATTGGGGTCTGATGAATTATATGAAACTGTATGTACAATGTCATCTACTGTATCCCCACCATGTGTTGTAAAGTTTTGCCACCCCAAACAGTGTGATGGTGAGGGAATCCGAGGTGGGTTCAAATCTTTGTTCTTGGCTAGTCCAAGACATAAGGTCTGTTGCACAGTGTCGTTCAGAAATATAATCTGCTGTGGAATGAGGCGCACTCGAAATAGTGCTTCTGTTCTCTGAACTTGCCATTCCTTTGAACCCCAGACTGATTTTATGTCTATAGAGTCCTTCCATAAGTCGAAATTCTGTTCAAACAGCTGGCAAATAAAGGATGCAAAATAAATCTGTTTGGTGTTAGTCAGCATATTTTTCTTTGCAGTTGTAGGTGCAACCTTATAGTAATATGAGGTTGGGTCAGAAGTGTTAAACCCTGAAAAATAAGAAAATTTCTGTGCAAACGTTCTTGAACTACTTTTCGGTGGTGTTGGGCAATGGCAATTGGTGGTATGTAAAAGCATTTTGTGGGATACTGGATTTATGTAAAAAATGATGACCATAATGTTGGTAACAATACATTGTGTCGTAATCAGTTGTGTCCTGGAACATTTCAATGCTTGAAAATGCAGCGGATTGTTCTAAATCAGACAACATATTATTTACAGTTTCAAAATCCCAATCGTCAGAAAATGTACTGGAGGTAATGATATCATTGAAAAAACTTTTGAATACATGAGATATTTTCAAAAGTTCAGTGGGACAAAATACATCACATGAAACTCTGTCCCAAACTATACCATCAGGAATTGGAACAGGTGTAATGTTCACGAAGGACAGGTCTCTGTGTTCATGATGAGATGAAGTATGAGGTTTCAGGACCAAGTTCACATTTGATTCTGCAGAGCGTTCTGGGAGATAGTCTCCATTCATGAGTAAGCAAAAGACAGTCACTAGGCCAATTCAAAATAGAAAAAACTATATTCCAGGTATTATCCAGAGCTATAGCCATGGTGAAACTAGGTAAGTCTTTTTCAGAAAAATGTAGAAGTCATGAAGTTGTTGTTTACGGGAAACTTGAGCTGGCGTTGTTCCAGGTTCACTGGGATCCAGAGAGAAGGTATCAAAATCAATGAAGTAGCCAGATGCAGTTCGATCTATTTTTGGTAGCTCAGCAGGTTTAGTTGAACTGGCAGACGTTCTTTGTAGAGGCATATTGATGTAGATATCGGTGGTAGGCCAAATTGAGATCTGTCTTTAATTTGAGTTTTGATGTTCCGTGTCAACAGGAACGAGTTCCATTTCATTGTTGGAATGCCCATTATTTTGTATTGGTGACTCTTCAAATTTTATGAGTCTTTCTGTGTAAACTTCCTGTATGGTAGCGAGAGGAGAGCGTTGGCTACCCAGGAGCCCACAAGGCCTACTATTCAGTATCGGCAACATAGGGGCCAATTCCGATTTCGGCCGGAAGGGCACCGAACGATGGTCGGAGCCCTTCCGACCGAATCGGAACGTGCCGGCCGGATTCCTTTCCGACCGAGCCATTCCGATGGGCTCGGTCGGAAAGGAATCCGACTCGGATTTCCGGATGGCTTACGACGGGCTCGGAGAGCCCGACCGCCGTCCGGAAATCCTTCAGTACTCCCCGGCCGCCTCTTCACGACCGAGGAGTACGATGGCAGTATTTCACTGCCTTTTCGTGCCGGTCTTTCCGGCACGAAAAGGCAGTCGGTAACTGTCTTTGGGGGCCCCCAGTAGGGCCCCCATGGGTGCGAGGCTGCCGAATGGCGGCCTGGGGGCACCTATGGTGCCCCTCTGTTGATCCCTGCACCCGGTGGCAGGCACCTTGGGGTGCCGGCCACAGGGTGCAGGGATGAACTGCACCCCTGCTTTTCACTATGCAAGCATGCATTCCGCTCGGAATGCATGCTCCCATTGTGAAGTATACGAGTGCGACCGAACAGGGTTCGGTCGCATCGTCTCTGCAGGGCCGTAACCGACGACAGCAGGTCGGTCGGTTACGGCTCCTGTACGATGTCGGACGGACCTGAGTCCGTCCGACATCGGAATCAGCCCCATAGTGTGGTTTGATCAGATTGATTGAGACAAATCTCTTTTCTTTTTTTCCGTCAAGAGGCGGAAGAAGTACTCTTCTTGTTCCTTCGACAGCCAGGACAGGAACAGGCTTTCTGTATGATGGCCCAAATTATTTCTTGTCCACAATCTTTTCTCTGACCAGATCCCCGACTTTTGGGATCCAGGCAGGTCTTGCCGTGACAGATTTGACTTCCCCAGTGGTGGTGCGTTTTACTTGCACATTGCTTTGTAGTGCCCGGAATACATTGAGATCCTGTAAAACAGCCAAACGTTTATTGATGTCAAATGGTTTTTCATCCACCACTGTGCTTTCATAATCGAGATCAGGTACCCACATTCTCATCCCAAATAGGACTTCGTAAGGAGTGACATCTCCTAGGGAACTTCTTGGCATATTGTTAAGTGCTCTCTGGACCCAATATAGGTGATTGACCCAACTACCACCTGAACCTAATACCCTCGCTGTTAAAGAATGCTTTAAGTCCCGGTTTTTCCTCTCCACGACAAAATTTCCCTCAGGAACGTACAGAGAGGAGTACCGCAGTGCAACACCCAAACTTCCGAGGGCTTCATTGTAAGCCCTAGAGCTAAACGCGGGACTGCAGTCAGAATGTAATGTGCCAACTGCGTATGTCCCTATGAAGACTCGCAAATCTTTTATAACAGTTCGAGCGTCAGCCAAGCTCTGAGACCAAACCCACAGGAATCTAGAGCATGAATCCACTGCCACCAAGATATACTTGTAAGCCCCATCGGATTGTAGGGGGCCGCAGTGGACTTATTTTAGTTGTAGATCCCTGAATTTGTCCTGCTCGTGTAGCCCTTGCTGGCTGAAGTGTGTGTGTTCTCATCACAAACTGTGTCAGGTTTCTGTAAAGTTTTATTATTTCTTTATGAAGTGGATGTAAGTCTGCTGCTGGCATTGTGTCGCTGTCTGGATGTGGTGTGTAAGCCGCTCGGACTGGCCAAGTTGCTCCATCTCTTCAGAGCGGACCGAGTCTCACTTTTTCTTTTGTGTGTGGGAGGGTACTTTTAAACCGGTTTATGTGCTCCTGGTAGGTGAGCGGAATTTCAATGTCCTCATACAGACAGTATCATCTGGTGTTTCATCTTTAGTATAAGAATGAAATGTATGTGTTTGTGCATCTGCTTGTGGGAGTTTAACCCATGAATAGAATACCTCTGTTCTATATGATTTGTGTGCCTCAATCACGAATGTTACTGTCCCACCCCTAGCTGTGACTCCATAGTCTGCTAGTTTTAAAGTAAGGGCAGTTCTGACATATTCTGAAATGTTTATTTCATCTTCTTATTCTTTCTCCCTTGCTGCAGCCGCATGTTGTGCTGGCGCAGCGGCGTCTTCGTCAGCCATTATTTTGATGAAGGAAACATTTTCAAGGAATCTGATATAATGTTTTATGCACAACAGGAACTATTTGCCCTTCAAGCTTGATAAACCTACAGCCAATACATAGAATATGCCTACTCAGCTGTGGCGGATTGTTCCCTTCCCACTCCAGACGTCTCTGGTTAAATGTGAGTAGGGGTCGCTGAGAATAGCACGATTGAACTACTCAGATTTGACTGTTAAATAAGTACAAAACCAACATTGACAGCGCCATGTTCTGTAGTTCCTATAAACCTATATAGGATCTGCGTGTTTAGACAACATAGACTGTGGGATTGGTGTCCAGACTGATTCCAGACACCCCCACCGGGTATGTTCGCCTGTATACCAGCTAGCTCACACTGCCACTGTAAACTCGTCTTACCAAGGAGAGAATAGTTCTTGGCAACTATAGAACATGACAACTCTGTCCCATCAGGGATTGTGGAAACAGTACAGTACTTTTCGCTTAGTCACTCGTGCTCACTTTGTCTCAGAGCGATGCACAGAATAAACGATGGGGATGTTTTCAATAGGCATTTATTGATCCAGCGTCATTCTAGTGTAAAATTGGTGTGCTGAGACAACCATAAGACAGAAACAGATATAAAAGATTTATAGCACCAACAGAGTAAAAGGATGGTAGATTCCTACCATAGTGCTAAAACAAGAAATACAGGCAGGTATAAAAATACATGACAGTAATAATGCGTACTCCTACGATGCGACCCTAACTAGATGTACCTAAGTGTACCTAGCATGTATGTAGGTGTGGAGTCAAAAATCCATCTAGGATAAAGTCAACCCCATTACCTGAAGTGAGAGACTGTGGGACCCCGTCTTGGTCTCGAGATGGATACCCCGCTAGGGATGTCAGACCACTGCGAGCTGTAGTGTTTGCATGCAGGAACCTCAGCGTCTTGCGTCAGTGTGTCAGCATGGAAGTCCTTTTTCTCCTCTCCTTCCCTCAGCAAAGATATGGTGTTTATAAACCCAAAGTGGTACCCTCAGGGGATCTACCTTGCTGTGTCATGTCGGACTTAGGATGACGGAAGGAATGACCCTTATACATAGTTATTATGCAGGAGATGGTAGTCCTGCTGAGATTCCAAGAATCCTCATGCATAAGGAATGAGGCTAGTTTTCGGAGAAAACACCACGTCTTGTAAGCAGTACCATAACTAGGCAAAAGGTCAGTCCCAAGAACTGATATGTAGTGTAATGGCAGGGGAGATATAGGTGGAAGGTCTGGTTACTACCTGAGCTAATATCGGGGTACCTATATGAAACATAACAGAAGGCGGGTTGTGGGTTTATAGGGGTGTAAGGTGGTAAGTAATTTAATTATAATAAATGAATGTTTATTTTTTATTTAATATTATTTATTTAATTGATATTTAATTATGTTAATTGTGCCAGTAATTTATTTTATGTACATTTTTGTGCGGGTTGTGTTAATAGGGGGTCAAGGGTGGGAAGTAATTTATTTTTAAATAATTAATAATTAGTTGTTAATTAATATTAATTAATTAAGCAATAATTAATTATGTTAATTTTTTAATAAAAAACATTTTGGCTTGGGGTTTGGGATTAACGAGGTAAAGGGTGAAGAGAAAATTAATTTTAATTAATTATTAATCAGTTGTTAAATACTATTAAATATTTAATTGTAAATGAATTATTTGAATTGTGTTATAAAACATTTTTTAAGTTTAATTTTAGGTGCGGGTTTTGGGGTTTATAGGGGTAAAGGGTGGGAAGTTGATGGATTTATATTTAGTTTTTAATAAATAGTATTTGTTTAATTGATAATTAATTATGTTAATTGTGTAATGAATTATTTTTTTTTTACATTTTAGATGTGGGTTTTGTAGGGGTATAGTGTGGGAAGAAAAATAATTTATAATTATTTTTTAATTAACATTACTTTGATAATTAATTATGTTAATAATGTAAATCATTTTGTGTTCAACTTAATGAGTGTGTTTTGTGGGGTATATTGTGGGAAATACATTAATTAAAATTCATTATTAATTAATATTTAATTAATGATAATTGGTTTGTTGATAAATATTTACATTACTAGTGTATATATATTTTTTTGTAAATAAGTATTAGATGCAGGTTGTGCGTTTTGTGGGGTTATATGGTGGGAAGTAACTAAATTAAATTTTTGGAATATATATTTTTTTGATAATATATAATGTCAAAATAAAAATGTTTAAATATTTTTGTATTTTATTTATAATAAGATTTGAAGGTATTGTTATATGTATTTAACATTGAAATGTGTATATTTTCATTTTTTATTCAACATATTTTTATATTTACCTTTTTATTGAAATAATTTTATTTTGTTCAAGATATTTTATTTGTTTTAATGGTGCACTGACTGGAGTGGGAATAGTAAATTTGACCCCTCCACAATCCAACACTTTCCCTATTGTTGTACTTATTGAAGTGGGAATAGTAAATGTTACCCCTCTGCTGTCCAACACTTTCCCTACTGTTGCCCTTATTGGAGTGGGAATAGTAAATTGTACCCTTCCACAAGACAACACTGTCCCCACTTTTGTACTGAATGGAGTGGGAATTGTACATTTTACCCCTCTGCAATCCAACACTTTTCCTACTGTTGCACTTATTGAAGTGGGAATAGTAAATGTTATCCCTCCGCAATCCAACGCTTTCACTACTGTTGTATTGAAAGGTGTGGGAATAGTAAATTTTACCCCTCTGCAATCAAAAACATTCCCTACTGTTGTACTGACT
This sequence comes from Calotriton arnoldi, assembly GCA_963921515.1. Lineage (NCBI taxonomy): Eukaryota > Metazoa > Chordata > Amphibia > Caudata > Salamandridae > Calotriton > Calotriton arnoldi. The sequence continues at coordinate 371,826 of CAWUFW010006192.1, forward strand.
GAAGTGGGAATAGGAAATGTTACAACTCCGCTATCCAACACTTTCCCTACTGTTGTATTGACTGGAGTGGGAATAGTAAATTTTACCCCTCCGCAATCCAACACTTGCCCTACTGTTGTACTGACTGGAGTGGGAATAGTAAATTTTACCCCTCCACTATCCAACACTTTCCCTACTGTTGTACTGACTGGAGTGGGAATAGTAAACGTTGCTCCTCTGCAATCCAACACTTTCCCTACTGTTGTACTAACTGGAGTGGAAATAGTAAATTTTACCCCTCCGCATTCCAACGGTTTCCCTATTGTTGTACTTTCTGGAAAGGTTATAGTAAATATTACCTATCCGTAATCAAGCACTTTTATTACTGTTGCATTTACTGGAAGGAGATTTGCAAATTCTTCCCGGTTTTATTTTTGCTTTGTGTGTATTGGGAGTAGTACTTTTTAAAAATATATTTACTATAATAGTTTGCGTAGTTTTGACTAAAATGTAGTGGGAATAGTATAAGTATTACATTGTATTTTTTATCATTTATTTTGTATTTATAATTTATGTTATGTTTTTTAAAAAATGATAATATTTTTATTTATTAATGTTTTTAATGTGTAAAATAATTTTTAACATTTTTAAAGAATTTTAAGTTGTTTACTTTTTTTATTTAATTAGAATGGTTTGTTTCTTGACATTTTTCTTTTATTGATATATATATATATATATATATATATATATATATATTTTTTATATTTTTATATTATTTAAAAGTTTGAAAATATAATATAAATGAAACTTATTTGTTTAATAATTGTTTTTTTAAATAGATATATGTAAATATATATATATTAATTATTATATATGTGTGTTTAACTTTTTTTAAATTAAGTTTATTTGTTATATTTGTTAAAATATATAATAGATGTATATTATATTTTTAAATTAATGTTAATATTTAATATATTTAATATTTATTTTTACATTTTATATATATTTAAGAAACGATATTTAATACAATGATATTAATGACATCGATATTTAAGTCACACAATTTTTTTACTTGCGATTAAAATTATAGGATGATGATATTTTTGACATCGATATTTTAGTCATGATATTTTTGTAGGGGAATTTTTGGGTGGCAATATTTTGTCAGTGAACCGCAGCGTCATGGGCTAGGGCTGAAATTTTTCCCCTATACAAGAAGGGATCACCCCTAGACCCTGCCAACTGCAGGCCCATTAGCATTATTGATACCACCCAGAAAATCTTCTGCAGGGTTACACTTACCAGGCTTCAGCATTGGTTGGGAAACCATGCAGTCTTATATTTCCTCTTTCGGTCGAATACTTCTACGATAGATCAACTATTCAGATTACAGATGATCTATTGGAAGACTGTCATTATTGTTAAGGGAAGGCTCTACACGGTATTCGTAGATCGCAAAGCAACCTTTGATATGGTCCACAGGACTAAGTTGTGGCAGGTGCTCGCTAAGATGGAAGTTCTTGAGTACCTACGTAGCATCATTGAGAGATTACATGTAAATAATTTTGCACTGGTGCACTGTGAAAAGTTGAGAGAACTGATGGACCCAATCTCTGTGGACAAGGGAGTAAGAAAGGGCTGCATGTTAGCCCCCATCCATTTTACATTGTATCTGAATGATCTTGTCGAGCACCTTAACACATGTGTAAATGATGCCTCCTAATTGGCAAGCATGAGAGTTCCGGCCCTCATGTTCGCAATCAACACTCTTCTCTTGGCCAAATCCATAATGGGGATTAAAAAAACACTGAACGAGTTCAATAGGTCTGGTGCTCTTAGACAGTTGGAAATAAACATTAATAAAACAAAATACATGGTATTTAATCCTTGCCGTTCCACACATTCAAACTCGTCACTGAATGGCATTCCCCTCAAAAGGGTGCATTTATTTGACTACTTGGGGAGGACTCTTGATGAGAATTTGGATTGGGGGCACCATGTCTCAAAACGCAAACTAAAATTAGGACACTATGGGGCCGATTCCGATTCGGGCCGGAAATCACTCCGAACGAGCCGGACCCGGAGAGATTTCCGACCGAATCAGACCCTGGAAGTCCGACCGTACGAGTACGATGCGCACGCATGCACTCGGACTCGAGTCGGTCGGACTCCCATTGAAGTCAATGGGAGCCGGTCGTACAACGCGTACGCGGGCTCCCATTGACTCAATGGGTGCGAGGCGAACAAGGGCGCCCCTACAGCGGGTACGCCTCGATGCGCATCGCGCCGTACATGCACAGGTAGGCGGGACCCATGGGTCCCCCCTGTGTGCGACTCGCGCGGCTACGCGTACAGGGGGGTCCGACGCGGACCCCCAAAGTCCGGCTCCGACTGCTCTTTCGAGCCGGTCAACGCGAGTCGGTCGGACTGCTCGCGGCGCGCATCGTACTTGCCCGGCCGGGGAACGTCTCCATTGCGCGGTGCGAACAGTGTCGGAGCAAGTCGGTCGGAGCGGTTCCGACCCGCGTACGAGTCGGTCGGCGATTTCACGTGCGCTCGCATCGTACTCGCTCGGCCGGACGCACGTACGAATCGGTCGGAAAAGAGGGCTCCGAATCGGATCCGGTTAAGCCGAATCCGATTCGGTGCCCTACCGGCCGAGATCGGAATCGGCCCCTTTGTAGGGTGGGCTACTGAAGCTAGATAAGGGGTCCCTTAGTAAAATGTTTCTCTGGCCCTACAGATGTATTCCTGTCAAGCCTTGGGTTCAGCCCTCTATGGCGCAGAGATATGGGGATACAAAAAGACAAAAAATCTGGAATCAGGGGAAAATCGTTCTTTGAGGCTTTTATTGAGCCTCCCTGAAAGTACCCCCTTGATTCCACTGAGACGTGAGATGGGCATTAGATCAATCTCAGATTTAATAGAAGCTTGACCATTAATATTTTGGAGAAGACTCTGGGTTGCCCCAGAGATGTCGTCATACCAAAGAAGCCTAGAGAAAATCCTTAGCAATCCATGCTCTGCCAGTTCTCTTTGGATGAAACACATAAGAGACTCCTTTATGGGGATGGGATTAGCTAATTTGTGGTCTGATCCAGAGGGTTCTTGCCTATGCATAAGTGCAAAGGACTTAAAGAATAAGTATAAGTCCTACAAATTGTGTAATCTTTTAGCTTCTCATGCACACGGCACTTTAACCAGCTCATTTTTACAGTTCAAAGACTGTTTCCTAGTGGAACTTTTCCTGCATGATATTGAACAAATATTGGCTAAAAAACTGTATATGTAGTTCAGGTTTGTCACGCTCCCCCTTCGTGCTTTTGTATCAGGTTGGTCAGGAGTTGCTGAGTCTAAGGTCTAGAGCTGTCCAGAGTGCGGTTATGTAAAAGAAATAGTACCCCATCTTTTTTTTCATGCCCAGCTTATAGCAGGCCTAGGTTGAAATGGCTGGTTCTTTTCTGTAGGAGCTTGCGTACCAGAAACTACGAGGATACATTCAGGATCCTCCAAACTAACCCAGTTACATCCTTGGTTTTTGCAGTTAAAAGGTTTTTAATGATATCATGGTTTATAAAAACCACCTAATTTCTGCACAGAAAGAACCAGTTAGGGTAGTCGAATGACTGCATAACTAGATAATTATACTGTTTAACTGTGATGTTATTTTTATATAGCAATTTTTTTAGGATATTGTTTTATGTGAAAGTTTCATTGAACTATTTTACATGTTGATGAATTGTAAATTTTTATGCTATTAAATATATTTTTAAAATTGTTGTATACCTCTTATGGTATTATAAAAACCGAAATAAAGAGTCTTTTGATTTGCTTTGCTATTTGTACTTGTACTTTATGGCCTCTTTCAGCCGAATAAAGCTTTTGTCACTGACTGACTCCAAGGGTGAGCTGGCTGACCTCCTTTTGAGTTAACGGGACCCAAAAAGCTTCCAGAGGCCTTACCTGCAACTGCCCAGCTGACAAACACCACCTGGACCTGCCTGCACCCTGCTGATTTGGGATTTTTCTTGTGTTGTGTTTTCACTTTATTACTGTTTGATTACACATTGCCTCTAAGTTAAGCCTGACTGCTTTTGTGCTAAGCTACCAAAAGGTTAAGTATAGGATTATTTAGTGACTTTTATGGTTCACCCTGACAAGGATTGTGTTTAATACGTGAGTGTGGCTCACACCCCTCTCAACTGATACCCTGATTTTTTACAACAGGTGACTGTGGTAGTTAATACCAAGTCTGTGCTCCATTGCCAGGAGTTAAACGGCCAAGAAAGACACCTGAATGGTCTCTGCACAAGAAAAAAAAATCCCATTCACTACCAGATCCAGGTAAAGGGGTTGCATGCACATCATCATACAAACAAAAGTAGTGTTTCAGATGGAAAATTTGTGCATATTTAAACATGTTCCATATGTTAACATTTTCAGTTACCTTCAGAGAAGAAAGCTGCCTCTTTCTGAAAACATTAGGCTTTGCATTTTGTTGATGCCAGACTTAATTGCCTCTGATTGTGGATCTGTAAGGGAACTATGAGTAGGAAAAAATTATAAAATAGTCTGTGTTAACTGCATTCATTTCTGGCTTGGTGTTCGAATTAAGGGATTTAAAAAAATGTATTTATAATTATTTTTCAAAACATAGCAGTAAACATAAATGAAAAATTACAAAGAAAAAAAAAGTTTGCCTGCTAATTCTCAGCAATGAGGTTGGAGCAGCGTAATATTAGCTCCACCCTTACACGTCACAGAAGTGCAAGAGTTATCTACACTTACTACTATACATACTGGGTGCTGTGGGAGGGATGGGCAGAAATAGAAGCTGGGAGGCTTGATTGGTTTATCAATGATTAGGGTTTATTACAGTTCTAGTCACAAAAACAGCCGTCTGAGCATGAATCTGATTGTTGGGTGTCGTCCCCCAGGTTCTTCCTTCCCTGTTCTTGTTTGGTGGGGCTTCGTTGAATAGCCAGCCATCCCCCAGGAAGCTAAAAAAAAAAATAGAGAGGACGGAAAGTAGTCCGCACGGACTTTTGGCTGATTGTGACAATATTGATGAGGAGACCACCACCAGACCAGGTGTGAAAAGAAGGTTTGAAAAATATGCAATACCCGTGATATGGCCCGTCTTTAAATGGCCCGAGTACTTAATCTCAATAACCTGTTCCTTTACAGGTATTATTAGTCTAGAGAAAGTTAGGCACGCCCTAATAAGGAGAGAGATGAGGGAGGAAGATACACACGTCCCAGTAAGGAGAGAGATGCACGTCCCAATAAGGTGGGAGATATGAGGGAGGTATACTTTGTTATTGTGGCTAAAGTGAGTGACAATACACTCAGTAATCCTGTTCCCCAGGTTTCACCCACGAGTGCTGATAGCAATCGAGAGGCCCCCGCTGCCCCACTCCCTCTTCACCCGCCCCACTCCCTCTGACTCCCTCCAGGTTCCCTCAACTTCTGTCCCCCCTAACCCGGCTCATGTACGGTGTCACTCACCGTCCAAGCCGCAACTCTCCCGAGTTGCGGCGGCGTTCTCGTCCTTCCCAGGGGAATCCACCGCTCTTCTGTCCACTCCTTGTCTTCTTCGTCTCCGCTATCTGGAACTGCACCAGCTTCCGCGTCCTCTCGCAGCTTCTGTTCCGGTCCTTGTTCCTCAGCGTGCCGCAACTCCTCCAAGTTCCGCCTTCCGGTCTCCGCGTGATGACTTCCTCCTTTCTGTTCCGCCTTTTCTTTGAGCTGCTGGCTGTCCGATTGGTAGTCCTCTTCCGGAACGCCTCCGCTTGCCTGCAGGGAAGAGTACCCGGACCATGCATTAGCCTGCATGCCTCCTGAGCGGTTCTTGCTTTTTACGGCTGCAGCTTCCATCTGAGGCAGGAGGGGTGTTTTGGGGGGCACATCATCAGGACCCACCCGACAGGTGCTTAACTCTATACATGGCAAGTGAAGTATTCAAATGTATTCACTGTAGAAACTAAAGGTTCATAAACAGGAGTATATTAATGTTTAGTCTAATTGTGAAGAAATATAGCTTTATACATTTTACATTTCTATTTCAAGTTATGTTGCACTCAAATGAAAAATGCATCACACGTGTAATAATGATTTTAGTATTCATCTAACATTAATTTTGAAATATTATGTGCACCTATAGTCGTGTAACTGAAGTGCACACTGAGCCTTGTGTACCTTGACTATAGTAGGCCTGAACTTCGAAATTGTTTTTGCTACTTGCATTGCATGTTCTCTCCTTTGCAGGTGCAGTCCCAAGGCTTCATTAGTTAGAGAAAGGAGTGTTATGTATTAGAGATAGAGAGCACTGAGGAGAAAATATTGGCAGAAAGTGGAGAAGCTAACATTGTGAAGAAGTTGTTTATTCAACATATATCTGCAACAACTGAAGTACTCAAGGATGTGGGAACGCCTAGGCTTCGTGAGATGGGCAAAAACACCAATGTAGCTAAAGTAACAAAATGTTTACCACCATTGGTCTGAGGAAAGGTGGCATGACAATGAGATTGTGAACTGGTATCTGTATGCTATAATAAATGAATATGCTTTTCGACTGTGACCAGATCTTTTTCTGGACTTTGAGAGGTGCAGACCTCTCTGCTTGCCCATTGCTTGCGAATGTATGGCTATATGCTAAACTCTCATTTCTCTTAGAGGTTTTCTACTGAATTCCTCGCTGTTCTGACACCTTCCTATTTCACTGCCCTATTTCTTAGATTCCTTATGGTTTCCCACTGTGAATCATCCTAATCTAAACTTAGAGCCTAATTAGGTGACTTTAAGCATTTGCCATCTGTACCTACATGGCTGCACTTGTCACATTTCAATGCCGTTGAGAAGTTGAAGTTGTTATCAGGCCGGACGTGGCCTAAGATACCAAGATAGTGATAATAAGTTAACAGTATAAAAGACACTGGGGCCGATTCCGATTCGGGCAGGAAATCTCTCCGACCGAGCCGGACCCGGAGAGATTTCCGACCGAATCGGACCCTAGCAGTCCGACCGAACGAGTACGATGCGTTCGCATGCTATCGGACTCGATTCGGTTGAACTCCCATTGAAGTCAATGGGAGCCGGTCGTACAACGCGTACGTGGGCTCCCATTGACTCAATGGGTGCGAGGCGAACAAGGGCGCCCCCTATAGCGGGTACGCGTCGAAGTGGGTCACGCCGTACACGCACAGGTATGGGGGACCCATGGGTCCCCCCTGTGTGCGACTAGCGCGGCTACGCGTACAGGGGGTTCCGACACGGACCCCCAAAGTCCGGCTCCGACTGCTCCTTCGAGCCGGACGGCGCAAGTCAGTCGGACTGCTCGCGGCGCGCATCGTACTTACCCGGCCGGGGAACGTCTCCATTGCGCGGTGCGAGTCGTGTCCGTGGGAGTCGGTCAAAGTGGTTGGGTCCCGCGAACGAGTCGGTCGGCGATTTTGCGTACGTTCGCATCGTACTCGCTCGCCCGGACGCACGTCCGACTCGGTCGGAAACAGGGCGTCCGAATCGGATCCGGTAAAGCCAAATCCGATTCGGAGCCCTACCGGCCGAGATCGGAATCGACCCCACTGTGTTGTAAATGTCTGCTGAGTTTTGTGGTGCTTGTCGTGATACGTCGTCGATGGCACAATTGAGATAGGCTAGTGATACAAGGAGTATCTCTCTCACCACAAATAGATCATTAGTTTTTTACCCTCAGAAGTCATATTTATTAACTCTGAGCTACATCAATTGAAAATCTTTTACATATTTATAGGGTTTTTCCCTTTGTTTTCAGTTAAAACATACACCTCAATATCGTTTTTGATATTCACAATGAACAATGTAGACAAACATTACAATATTTACATGATACACAAACAGTACATCTGGTGTTTTAAAGACAAAGTTACCTTGTGAAAAAAATCAGTAAACTGTTACATATTTCATATAATGTTAAACATAATACATAAACAAATCAAGAAGTGAGAGACTCCTCTGTCCTACAGTCTTTAATGTGTTAACGGGACCTATTATATTTGGATCCTCGATACTCTATACTTTGAAAGTCCTGCGGGGGTCAGAGTACTGGTCTAGAACTCTATGCCTGTGCTTATTTAATCAAGCCCAGACTCTACGTTGTTCTGTGTGTTATTCCCTTTATGGTTACTCTTGGCCTCAGGGTGAAAAAAGCCGACGCGTTTCAACCTTCATGAATGGACCAAAAGATGTTTTTAAATGAAGGTATTCATCAGGGCGACAATAGGTTCATGTAGGACACTGCAACTTTCCTAGGGCAGAAAAAATGGAGTTTTTTTGAGTATGTCTACTCTTAGTGATGTAAAACATTTAATTACCACTGTCTTATTAACAAGTGTTCATAACATACCGGATATTGTTTTCTTTCTGGACCTAAAATAATGTAGGTCAAGCAGTAATGTCGGGCGCCCAATGGCTGTAATTCTCAGACTTCATATCGCCTCATAGGTCATGGGAACTGCCAATGTTGTAAACTGACTGACCTGGTCACGGAGCTACTCGGAGCCCGGGAGCACGTATTAAAGGATCGAATTTCCACCAGCATGAAGGTAAAGATGCTGTACTCTCATGCCTTGATGCTTTTCTGGGATGCGCAGCATGCAGTCACTGGGTTGTCCAGCACAGTCCCGCTGTTCGGCCTGACACGGTGTCTTTAACACAAGCCTGCAGTCCGGACCAACGCACTTTTCCCGCAATTAATGATGAAAGAAAGCACCTTTCGCCCCCATTCACGATACTTAGTAACGCTCAACGAGCCGGGACTTTAAGCACCATCTGGCACGAGTCACTCCTACCTAACACACCCTATTTGCATAACTCATTCGCCATATATAGTTTCACAGAAGCATAGAGCTTGACAGCAATGCATCTGCAGTTATGTGCACAGTAAAACGAAATCTCCCACGTGACTCCTACTAAAAATGCTTTTTTGCCCTCTTTTACAACATTGGCAGTTCCCATGACCTATGAGGCGATATGAAGTCTGGGAATTACGGCCATTGGGCGCCCGACATTACTGCTTGACCTACATTATTTTAGGTCCAGAAAGACAACAATATCCGGTATGTTATGAACACTTGTTAATAAGACAGTGATAATTAAATGTTTTACATCACTAAGGGGGTCATTACGATGTCGGGCGGACAAAGTCCGCCCGCCATCGCAACGGAAAAAGGGACCGCACCGCAAGAGGTGCGGCGGTCCCGCTGTGCCTATTAGGATGCGACCGCCACCATGGCGGTCGCATCCTGTATATTTAACATTGTGGCGGGCGGTGCTGTATTCAGCACCCGCCACAATGTTAAAAGGGCATGTTGTGCATTTGCATGCACAACGTGACAGGCACCGCACGGTGCCTGCCACCTTGTGTATGCAAATGTCGGGGGTACCATGGGTACCCCCAAGTGCAGCCACCCACCCACCCCCCAACCACCTGGGGGCCCGCAACACGCCCCAAAGGCATTCTCCGCATGCCTTTCCATGGCGGAGTCTCCGCCATGGAAAGGCATGAGACCGCCATCATTGTAATATGGATGGCGGTGCCAGCAAGGCACCTCCACCATATTGCAGGCCTTTTCCGCCCGGTAGGCAATCCGGCGGATTTCCTACCGGCGGAAAACTGGCAGACGGTCTTTCTGTCCGCCTGGGTCCTCACCGCCATCGTAATATGGCGGGGGGAAATGTTAGGCGGGCAGACGGAAATGGCGGGCAGATCGCCACCGCCATACGGGCGGCGGCGATCCGCCCAACATCATAATGACCCCCTAAGAGTAGACATACTAAAAAAAACTCAATTTTTTCTGCCCTAGGAAAGTTGCAGTGTCCTACATGAACCTATTGTCGCCCTGATGAATACCTTCATTTAAAAACATCTTTTTGTCCATTCATAAAGGTTGAAAAGCGTCAGCTTTTTTCACCCTGAGGCCAAGAGTAACCATAAAGGGAATAACACACAGAACAACGTAGAGTCTGGGCTTGATTAAATAAGCACAGGCATAGAGTTCTAGACCAGTACTCTGACCCCCGCAGGACCTTCAAAGTATAGAGTATTGAGGATCCAAATATAATAGGTCCCGTTAACACATTAAAGACTGTAGGACAGAGGAGTCTCTCACTTCTTGATTTGTTTATGTATTATGTTTAACATTATATGAAATATGTAACAGTTTACAGATTTTTTTCACGAGGTAACTTTGTCTTTAAAACACCAGATGTACTGTGTGTGTATCATGTAAATATTGTAATGTTTGTCTACATTGTTCATTGTGAATATCAAAAACGATATTGAGGTGTATGTTTTAACTGAAAACAAAGGGAAAAACCCTATAAATATGTAAAAGATTTTCAATTGATGAAGCTCAGAGTTAATAAATATGACTTCAGAGGGTAAAAAACTAATGATCTATTTGTGGTGAGAGAGGTACTCCTTGTATCACTAGCTTATATTTGATTCCAGCCTCTCTTTTCCTGAATTTGAATCATTCCCCTTTTTTTGTGCTCAACAATTGAGATAGGGGCACTTATCTTGGTGTGAGAGTAAGGTGTAATTGGTGTACTGTATCCAGGTGCACAGGAGAAACTCCATCAGTCCGAGTGATCCCCGATGGTCGAGGTTCCATTCGAGTGTGTATCTGAGTAGGTCGGAAAGTGTTGCACCGAACCATTAATTGTGTGACTAAATGCTATCAATTTCTTTAGAAGAACAGACAAGGGTATCTTTTGAATTGGTTTTACATTTGTATTGCATGCTTAATGCCATGAAAACAATTGAAAAGGAGGGTGAAATGCCACGAGGAGTGAGATTGGCGTCACAGTGTGGCGTGCTGGGATTGGTCAGTTGGTGTAAAGCCGTGTTGGTAGTGGTTGGCTGCATCATAGAGTGTCATGCTGCTATTGGTTGTTCACACCAAACGAGAACTGTGCACAAGAGAAATTATTTCCTAGTTTGAGATGAAAGATCATTGTAATTGCTGATTTACTGTAGAAAAAATTTAATTATTTAGGCTGCATGAGACATGTTTAGGGAAGATGTAAAGATACCTGTTCGAGAGGGAGAAGAGGCACCACCTGAGGATACACGAGGTCAGCATATGTCTACAAATGTATTTGGCTGAACCACTGGCATGAGATCACTAAGAAAGAAGGTGCATTGATATTTCCATCTATGGCACATTTAATTTGAGAATCATTGAAAATTTGAGGATAGACCTGTACAAAATGAAACCGCCTCCTAGACCCACACAGTTTGAAGCACTTAATGCTTGGTTGTGAAGAGCTCATGATAGGCAGAATGAAAAATACCAGTTGAGAGCCAGAAAGGCATTTCGTACTTATGCTGATGCTAGATGGGATGCAAAACAAAAGAAGTGGAGAACCAATATGGTAGATGGAGCTAGACTGTACCCCCTCTGCCCCCTTAACAAGCAAAGAGACAGAGACAGGAAATGAAGAGAAAAGGAAAAAGACAGAAAATGCAGAGAGAGAGGATGAAGCCTGTCATAGCGATTCTAGTGATGGTCTTTTGAATGGATTGTTGTAATCCCGTTCACCCCATATAATGAAGCTTAACAGGAGGGAATTAGTGGTGCAGGTGCCCGTGGAATTTCAGGATTAGCTACCGCACCAGTGAATACAAGTTCTAATGTGATGAAGGGAATACAGGGAACAGTACCCCCATTAACCTGATTGCTTTGTATGCCCCAGATGCACTTACTGTTCTGGTCACTATAGGTCCTGTTATCCTGCTGTATAAACCTGGATCGACAAGGAACACAAAGCATACTTTAGCAGTTCCTCCTGGGATGGGTGCCACAGGTAACACTTCTATGAACCAGAGTATGGGAAAATCTTTACCACCTCCTTTAGTCCTGACTCAGTAGCAAATACCCTTTGTGCAGCAAGGGCAGATCCAACCATGAACCAGACAGGATTCACCCCTCTGAGAGGGATTGTTCAGGGATCACTAAATTCTGATATGTCTATGTGTAGGATTTCCATGAGCATTAATCAAAGTAGTTCCAGACAAGGGATAGTATCTACTGCTCCTGTAAAGCAGGCTGGTCCAAGTGTCCAGGAATTTGATTAGTGGCTCCAAAGGTTAGTTGAAAACCCAGGAGTAGCTAGGTGTGACCAGAGAGGCAATTTATTGCCCAGTGAGAGACAATACAGTGGATGTGTTCAAATTAAAAGTTAGAACTGGATGAAATGATAATAGGGACCCATGATCTTTTTCAATTAGATACCTATCAAGAAAATTAACTTGTGTTTATGTGCAAAGATGTTACCAGATGTGCAGGGCAGATCCATGAAAGGTTATCAGAACTAGCCCAGAAGTACAAGGTTGAATTGACTAGGACAAAGTCTTTGCAGAAAAGTTACTGTGTTGACTTTGGTGAGGAGGACATAACTAGCATGAGAACATCTGGAATGAAAGTACAGATTGAGGAATTAATTGGTTGTATTAGAAAGTGAAGTGAACTAGACAAGTGGGAAGGCAGATGGGTGAAAAAGAAGGACAACAAGAAACCAGGAGGGAAACCTCTTCCATCTGCAGTGGAGGGATATGGTATTTCAGCATTCCTGTTGAGGGAAATGCCAGGTGGAGGTTATGTCCATGTGCCTTGGAGTAGGTGTGATCTTGTGTCATTCACTAATGATTTTCCAAAATTGAGAGAGAAACCAGCAGAGTGGTATACTCATGTTGAATGATTTGTGACAATTTCAAAGGTCCTGTGGTAGATTTGAATACCTTCTTTGATATTGTGCTAACAAGTGATTTGTGGGCAGAATGTAAAGTGTCTGTGAATTGAGCGGAGAGGGAGCCTCCAAGAAATCCAGTAATGAATGCCCCATCAGAGCTGGTTATGAAAAATATCAACATGTAATAACCGTTTTGAAAGGAAAGGTATCTGCTAACGATATTGATTGGGTTAAGATTGACAGAACCTAAACAGTCAGTGCATGCTTATTATTAAAGATTGTTGGAGGTGTTTAAACAGTATGGTGTGACTGAGAACCTTGAGTGGAAAGCTATGGGAAATGTTGTGTTTCGATTTGTGTCAGGATTGAAAAGTGAGGTTGCCTCGATGATTCATCAGCATTTGATTTGCTGGCAGAATAAACCAATTGATGAGATTTTGAGGTATGAAAAGTATTGTAGTGATGAGATTGAGATGAGGCAGAAGCGGTTGAAGGAGAAATTGACAATGGCACAGATGATAGCAGTACAGAGGGGAAACCCAATCATCCTTTTGTGGGGAATGTTGGTCTTATGCAAGGAGTATAACAACATGGAGCTCCTGTGGTGCACAGTGAAATGGATTTCCACAGCATCATAGAGACTGCAGTGTTCCAATTGACCCGAGTACTGGAATTGATATGACAACTTTGAAAAGAACTAACCCATGCCATTACTGTAACAAGTTGGGCCATTGGAAGTGGGAATGTTGTTTTAATCCAAGTAACATGATGAATGGAAATCAAGTTCAGAACTCAGGATTCACAGAATCTCAAGATAATAATCCCATACAGTCACAAAGTGTGCAGAGACTTAGGGTGCAAAACTTTAATGGGTCCCAAGCCGCGGTGATGCAAGTTCCACAATCCCCGATGCCACAGCAGAATGTAAATGTTCCCAGGTTTAACTCCAATTGAGCCCCAAATTGGAACCAGAATCCTTTCCTAAATCAGGGGATGCTTCAACAGAAGAGGTGTGGCGCCGCGGCCAGGGCGACTGACGCTGGAATCTGGGGCTCACGGTTCGATCACCGGCGGCAGGTCAGCCCAGCACCATGTGACTCTGGGCAATAGCTTGCTTAATCTTCCCGAGGGCCCCCAGCGCCGGGATGCCTTTGGGTAGCTATTCGCGTTTTACAAATACTGGATTTACATTTACATTTACCCTATGATTGAAATGTCTGATGATTATGGCTCTGACTTATAGCAATGACGGTGCTGAGAGGGGGAGTAGAATTGCATACTTGGCGAAGTCTTACAGGTAGACCAGAGTAGTCCATTCGCAGAAGGTGAAGTAAATGACCACCCCGTATCCTTCTTGATTGAAATTGGTGCTACCCGTTCCACGGTTAGAACAGGGGAAGTTCCAGACCTACCCCTCTCAAGAAAAGAAGTCCAAACTATGGGAGTTGCAAAAAACTAATGGCAAACGCTGTGACTAAAAAAGTTCTTGTTAAAATAGGGCCTTTTAGGAAAATCACCAGTTGGTGGTGTGTGATTTGAGTCCCGTAAATCTGTTAGGACGAGACCTGTTGTGCAAACTGAATTGCACCAATTATTGCACCCCATAGGGTGTAGGGTAATGAGGATGTTGCCTTCAAATTGGCAAAACATAATCCAGACATTGGATTGTTTCCTATGATGACAAATGATGATTTGCCACCAGGCCTGAGAGATACTCTGAAACCAGAAGTCTGGGATGTTTCAGGAAAGGACATACATCTCATCAAAGCATTTGAGCCTGTCCATATTAACGTGAAGCAAAACGCTGAATATCCAAGAACCCCTCAGTATAATTTGACTCCGGAAGCAATTGCTGGGGTTACTCCAGTGATTGAGTCAATGATGCAACAAGGAATTTTGAAGGAGATAATGGGAAGCCCATGTAAGTCACCTATTATGGGCTCGCAGAAGCCTAGCGGCAAGTACCGTGTAGTGCAGGACCTGAGAAGTATTAACATCATAGTCATTCCCTGTTGTCCCATGGTACCGAATCCACCTGTGATTGTATTCCAAATTCCATGTGAGGCTGAGTAGTTCACTGTTGTCGATTTGTGGCAGGCTTTCTTCTCTATACCTTTGCACGAGGACAGTCAGTTCCTCTCACATTTCGTCTGCAGAACCGTGTTTTGACATGGTGCAGAGTCCCACAAGGGTATACAGAGAGTCCCTCAATCTTCAACCAGATCCTTAAAAATAATCTTGAGTCTTTGGTTATGCCCTACAATTCAGTCTAGTCCAGTACATTGACGACCTGTTGGTTGCATCAGAAACACATGAAGCATACAAAAAGGACACTGTTGCACTATTGAACCTTTTAGCTGAGAATGGACATAAAGTGTCCCCAAACAGCTTGCAGTACTGTCAGAAAGATGTCCTGAATCTCAGACATTACATTGAGAAGGGAACAAGGAAGGTGTCACAAGAAAGAATCACGGGGATCATGGAAATGAATTTGCCAACTACTCAGACAGAAGTCAGGATGTTTTTGAGAATGGAGGGCTATTGTCGTCAGTGGATCCCCAACTTTTCCCTAGTGGCCAAGCCTCTACAGAGGCTTACACACAAAGATCTTTCTGATCTGGTACATTGGGATGACACTGTTTGCATGCTTTCCTAGAGCTGAGAGATAATCTCTGTTGTGCCCCGGCACTGGGAATGCCTGATTACAATAAAGTGTTTTCACTCTTCTGCAGTGAGAGGGAGGCCTGCATTCTCTCAGTGCTTACAGTTACATGACAATAGTCAAAGACCCATTGCCTATTTTTCTGCTACCCGTGGTCCCGTAGCTGCAACACAGCCTGGATGCCTTAAGGCCGTGACTGTTGTTGGTGTCAGCATAGAACGTTGTGAAAGTATTGTGATGGGTCACCCTTTGACCGTGTTTGTTCACCCATTCAGTGGAGATACTGTTAACGCATACTCGTACTCAGCATCTTACCAACATTCGGTTGACAAGGTATGAACAAGTCCTCCTGGTGGCTGAGAATGTCACATTAAAACACTGTATTGCTTTAAATCTTGCTTCACTGTTGCCCCTTCCTGATGTTGAAAATGATGATGGTGAAGTTGATAATGACTGTCTTGATGTCACTGAACTATGCACCAAGCGTCCTCCTGGAAAGCATAAGCAACATCAGCCTCAAGTAAATGTTCACAACTCCACCCACATCCCAAGACACATGCTTGATCACATCTTCACATCCAGCGAGTGTCAAGTGCAACAATGTATCACGGCTCACCTGGACCAACCACTACAGCGTTCACTTCACCATCTTAGGGCCTACCATCACTGGCACCATGCTCCCCAGCTCCATGCACAGAAACTGGAAAAATATATCAGAAGACCAGTGGAACAGCGCACTCAACTCCTACCCCCCAGACACAACATCAAACCCAGCACAGGCCACAAAGAATTTCTCCCAGTGGATTACAAAATGCACTGACACAATTGCCCCAGCCAAGCCAGTAAAAACCAGAGGACCTGGCAAAAGAGCCAGCTGGTTTACCGCAGAGTTGACGTCCACCAAACGCAACTGCCGTCAACTGGAAAGAAAGTAGCACACCAGCAAAATGACACAAGACCGCACCACCTTCAAGCCAGCACTCAAACAGTACCACTGCCTCCTGAAAAAAACAAAGAAGAACTCCCTAGCAGACCACATAGAAGCCAGTACAAACCGCAGCAAGGAGCTCTTTGCAATCATGAAAGAGTTCTCCAAATCGGCTGTCACCGAGAGTTACATCACCCCCTCCCAAGAACTGTGTGACACACTGGCAGGCTTCTTCCACAAGATCTCAGCCATCTATGAAAACTTCAAACCCCAAACCCCCCACCAACGACAGCATCAGCCTGCTCACACCCACAGATGCAAACCCCAAATACCTGCTCACCCGCTGAGACCCTCTTATCTCACAAGCGACTATTGTCATCATTTGCCCCGTACACTCAGGAGCACCCACAAACCCCTGTCCCCACCACATCTTCAACCTCGGGAGCAAGACTATTGGCATTGAACTCAAGAACATCTGAATGTCTCCATCCCTCTGCTTCCTTCCCTGAGGACTGGAAACACGCTAAAGTAAGGCCCCTCCTGAAGAAACCATCTGCAGTACCAGCATACCCGAAGAACTACTGGCCCATCTCCCTGCTTCCCTTCCCAGCGTAGTTCTCAAAAATGCAATCAACCAACATCTCACCAAACACCTGGAACACAACAAACTCCTGGACCCCTCTCAATCCGGATTCTGAGCCAACCACAGCACCAAGACAGCCATGATCAAAGCCACCAACAACATCAGGGCCCTTCTGGACTGCAGCAAAATGTCAGCCCTCATCCTCCTGGACCTGTCAGCCGCCTTCAACACTGTCTCCCATCACAATTTGATCAACAGACTTCACCACATCAGAATCCAGGGAGATACCCTTAAATGGATCGTCTCGTACCTCACCAGAAGTCTCCCACCGTTCACAGCGGAACCCAAGAAGATCATCTGTGGCATCCCCCAAGAATTGTCGCTCAGCCCCACCCTCTTCAACATGTACATGTCCCCCCTGGCCAACACTGTTAGTTTGCATGGACTCAACATCATCTCCTACACCGACGTCCCCTCCACCACCAGAGCCAGCATCCACAAACGTATGATGAACATCACTGACTGTATGAAGGACAACGGCCTCAAGCTCAACACAGACAAGAGGGAAGTCCTTATCTTTGGGAACAACACCTCACTGTGGCATGACGCATGGAGGATTGATGAACTCAGCCCACCCCCCTCCCCTGCAGACCACGCCCTCAATCTCAGCATCATCTTGGACAGCAAACTGTCTATGAATAAACAGGTAAACACAGTCTCATCTGCCTGCTTCCACACCCTTTGCATGCTCGGCAAGATCTTCAAGTGGGCCCCAATCAACACCAGAAGGACCACCAGCAGTCTGGACTATGGTAACATATTCTGCATAGGAATCACTGCACTCCTCCTGAAGAGACTAAAGATAATACAAAACTCAGCGGCAAATCCTCGACCTCCCCAGACGGACCCACATGACACCACACCTCAAGAAGCTACACTGGCTCCTGATCCAGAGGAGATGCCATTTCAAAATGCTAACCCACACATACAAAGCCCTGCACAACGAAGGACCAGCATACATCAACAAAGGAATGACCTTCCACCAACTGACCAGACACCTGCGATTCGCATCCCTCTTCCTTACAGTCCCCCCCCCCCGGATCCACCGAAGCAACAGTGGAGGCAACAGCGGAAGATGCTCCTTCTCTAACTTGGTGGCCAAGGCCTGGAACGACCTTCCCCTAAACCTGAGGATCAACTCATCACTCCAGGAATTCAGGAAGGGGCTCAAGACCTGGCTGTTTGACTGAGCATCGCAAAGCAGCTAGAAACTACAGTGCCTCAAAATGCTCACAATTTGCCATGATCCACAAGTCCTGACTGATTAATTGATTGAAGTCAATATCTGATATACAAGATGAGCCACTGTCTGAAAATGATCTCATACTGTTTGTTGATAGCTCTTTCTTTAACTTGGTGGCCAAGGCCTGGAACGACCTTCCCCTAAACCTGAGGATCAATTCATCACACCAGGAATTCAGGAAGGGGCTCAAGACTCGGCTGTTTGACTGAGCACCGCAAAGCAGCTAGAAAATCCAGCGCCTCAAAACGCTCACATTTTGGCATGATCCACAAGTCCTGATTGATTAATTGATTGAAGTCAAGATCTGATATACAAGATGAGCCACTGTCTGAAAATGATCTCATACTGTTTGTTGATAGCTCCTGCCTGCGAGATAATGAAGGAAACCTAAGAGCTGCATACGCTGTTTGCACAGTATCAGACGTAGTTGAAGCCTCCTAGCTTCAAGGAATAACATTCGCACAAGTGGCTGAATCGATCGCTAATACTAGTACGTGCTGTGTTTCTGAACAGCTAAAATTGAGGATTTTCATTGATAGTCAGCATGGCATTGGTGTGGTTCATGACTTCGGACAGTTGTGTTCACAGAGGGGATTCACGACGTCTTCCGCTTCCCCCTTCTGGAATGGCGAGGTTGTCATAACGCTTCTCAAAGCTTTACAGTTGCCTGACCAGATTGTGGTTGTAAAGTTCTCTGTACACCGCAGTGGAAATGATTATGTAACAGTCAGCAAGAGATATACAGATGAAGTTGCACGTTATTGTGCATTTAATGCATGTATATTCAATGGAGAGTTTTGCAATGAGGGTACAGATGAGAGCAATTACAACCTCTTGTTAACAACAGTTAATATGTGGGAAGAAGTTAAGAGGTTACAGGAAGAAGTGTCAGAAGCAGAACCGAACAGTTGGAGCAGAGCAGGTTGTGTCAAGAGAGATGATGGCATCTGGGTTACAGTTGATGGAAGACCTGTGTTGCCAGACAGTTTCCTGCCCCCAATGTCTAGACACTACCATAGTCCCACTCATGTAGTGAGAGATGCCATGGCCTGTTTATTTGGCAAAAATATTTTACCCTAGATTCAGGTTGATGGATGAGGAGTTGTGACACAGATGTGTTGTGTGTCAACAAATGAACGTATGGAAAAAACTGCAGTAACACTGAGTCACTTTTGGCGATCAGGAGGTCCGATCAACAGGATGCAATTAGACTTTATTGAGATGCCTGTTTGCAACGGGCGGAGGTACGTCCTGGTGATTGTGTACATCTTTCCGCAGTGGTTTGAAGCCTACCCAACCAGAAGAAATGTTAGTTTCACAGTAGTAAATTTGTTTTTGAGTGAATTAATACCCAAATTCGGGTTCCTAACTTCTCTGGAGTCAGACCGAGGAACTCATTTCAATATGAGGTCCTGAAAATGTTTGTGCAGCGTTACAAGTGAAGCAAAGACTACATTGCAGCTATCGACCTGAGGCTTCAGGTATCGTGGAACAGGTCAGTGGGATGCTGAAATCCAGACTGGATAAGGTGTGTGCTTCGACTTCTTTGAAATGGCCTGATGCGTTGCCCCTTGTGTTGATGAGTCTTCACAGTATTCCTGATCGGAGGACATGATTATCTCCTCATGAGATAATCATGGGCAGAGCAATGAGATTGCCAGCTGTACCTGTAAATGTGCTGTGAACATTACAGATGACATGATTCTTGATTACTGCAAAGGACTGGCTGACGTGGTGCGATCTGTGTCTCATCAGGTTGCCCCTTCCACCGCCCGCCACATCCGGAGCAGTGCCGTGACCTCAGTCCCAGAGACTGGGTTCTGGGGAAGGAGCACGTTAGGAAAACGTGCCTGGAACCTTGTTGGGAAGGCCCTTTTCAAGTTATTCCTGTGACCACTACTGCTGTCGAGTGCGGTGTTCTCCCCAACTGGGTGCATGCCACCCATACTTGCAGAGTTCGGAGTCCCCTTGATAATGTGACAGCACCTCTCCCAGAAGTGACGGTGATAACAGGGAGAAACCAGGAGCAGGTTAGACAAGCTTTCTGGGGTCTGCAAAAGTCTGACACAGCACATGCTTGGCCTGAGGGGGATCTTGATGAGTCAACAGTTGAAATTGAAAGAGAGGAATTCAGTACTGCGGCTTTGACTGAGCCAGATTCAGACCCTGATGAAGTGCTTAGTGCTATGGTAACTCGAATGAAACCAGAACAATGTTGGCCAAGACATCAGGAGAGGGAGAGAGCGACTGAGTCTGCCTGAAGGACGTGTACCCCACACCATCCCAGAGGGTACTGAGGATACTTGTCTGAGTGACAGTGAAGAAGAAGTGCCTGCGCTCAGGAGATCAAAGAGAGATAGAGTAGCCTGTTGGCAGTATTCTTCCCCTGAATGGACATACCTTGCAACAAATGCTCAAGAGAAAGAGTTGTGGTACTTGGAGGGTCAAGGTGCAACTCCAGTGGAGCTTCTATGAATACATACTTGTAGCTGAACTGTGTTTTGACTTTACTTTGCCACAGAACAGACTGACCCGAATTATCCTTAATTTGATTTCTAGATTGAACTTTGAAAAGCGCTTTTGAACAGAGAAATTGTAAATAGTCTGCTGAAAGGAGCATACATTTGTCATTTAGAAGAACATGGAGTAGAGCCAAGGAAGACTCATGAAGATATAAATAATTTGATCGCACATCACTTGAATTTTGTTTTGCCATTTGCACAGGTGTAAAATGGCAGAGAAAAGACTCTGCTGCTGCAATTTTCCACCCAACGGCCTAATTCTAGAAAGGTTATGAAGTCTAATAATAACACTAATAGACCTAAGTACATAATAGCAGGTGTGTTGATAACAATAATTGCAGTACTGAAAACGTTGCTTCTGGTATTATACTCACCCACCTCAC
The DNA here is from genome assembly GCA_963921515.1 of Calotriton arnoldi. Lineage (NCBI taxonomy): Eukaryota > Metazoa > Chordata > Amphibia > Caudata > Salamandridae > Calotriton > Calotriton arnoldi. The sequence goes on from CAWUFW010006192.1 coordinate 392,918, forward strand.
CTAGTTTAGATCAGACTAAGGCTATACTTTCTCCTAAGACCCCACTTTCTGCTGATGATAGAATTCACTCACTCAATGAAAAAGATTTAAACGTAGATGCTTCTTGAGGAGACCTTTCTTCAAATGTTTATTAAAAAATGCTTTATGAGTATATTGGCACTAGGGATGCTAGGGATTGCTACGTTTGTACGCAACTGCTTGCATCGGCTGTAGAGGGTATCACATACCATCACAATCCTTTGACTTATGATGTTACTTGTAGCTTGTTAATGAGTCTTCTGTATGGACAGGGTCATTTTCAGTATTATTTTTCAAACTATGATTTGATTTTTAAGAAGTTCCCATACTTAAGCATTTAAATCATCACCTTGAAACTAAAACTATGGAGAGAACTGAAGAATTCTTCTACCCCACCATAACTCTAGGCACTGTTTATGCATATTGAAACAATTTTACTTGTATCTTAAGCAATGTAGAGAAGAACTATATAAATTTAGTTAAGGAGAGGGATGGAATCTAAATTAAAGAAAGTTAAAATTGGATACCAATGGGCTGGAGAGGAAATTGAGCATCAAGTAGCAGGGAATTAAGCTGCATTAAGTTTAGATTGGAGACACAAAGGGCAATTATGCATATTTAGATGAAAGTCCACAGCTGACACAAAATTTGTGGGAAGGAGAGAGTGTGAATACACATTTGAAACTAAAGGACATTTGGAGTCATTATTAGAATGCAAACATCGTGCAATTCCTGGAGTTTATTATGTTTGCGGATCACATGCATATTTTAGATTGCCGAACGGATGGTATTGTATGTGCTATTTTGGCATAGTTTTTCCAAAGATTTATCATATGGAATGTTTTGATGATCCTGTGTGGGGACAGAAGTCGAGACCCAAGAGAGGAACTAGTACTGGAGAAGTAGTAGGAGATATTTTTGGTGCGATTATTCCATCTGCAGGTGTGATTTTGAATGACATCAAAATTAGAAAATTGTCCACAATTGTAGATAAGTTATCAACCAGGACAGCAGGTGCTTTATTAGTTGTGGATACTGAAATGATAGCTGTGAAATCCATGGCTTTGCATTAGACATCCTTCTCGCAAAAAAGAGAAGAGTCTGTCAGATGTTAGAAGTTCAACAATGTTGAACTTACATCCCTGACAAAAGTAAGGACTTGAAAACATTTATCAAAAACATCACTAACTTGAAGGGAGGTTTGAAAGAGTTAGAAATACCAGGTGCTTGGGAAGCAGTTGGAAATGGTTTTGCATCTGTAGGTAGATGGTTTGGAAATTTGGGTAGTGGTTAGTGGGATCTATCTTGAAACCCCTTGTGATAAATGCTCTTTATGCAATATTCCTGATTTTGATCTTTAGGTTGTACAAGAGGATACAAGCAAAGAAGGGAGTGAAAAAAAAGAGGGCAAAGATGGAACTAGCGGAGAGATAGAGGAGATACTATGATGACATGAAACATCTGGAGGAGTCCAGACGAGCATTTATGAAACCAATGAGGTTTTGACTAGTACATCTGAGAAGTGATCTTGTTTGGTGATGGCTTGATTCACCATCAAAGGGGGTATTGGAGCAGCATAGTTTTAGCTCCACCCTAACACGTCACAGAAGTGCAAGAGTTATATGCACTTACCACAATGTATTCTAGGTGCCTAACTCTATTATTGACAAGTGAAACATTCAAATGTATTACTGAATTGCATTCACTGTAGAAACTAGAGATTCATAAACACGTACATATTAATGTTTAGTCTCATTGGGCCCGATTCACAAAAGTAATCTGAGACAAAATCCTAACTTTACGACTTTCGGTATTCACAAAAGGCATTTAGGAGTAGTAAAGTTAGGATTCGTAACTTTCCTACTCCTAAATGCCTTTTGTGAATACCGAAAGTCATAAAGTTAGGATTTTTCTCAGTTTAGGAGTAGTAAAGTTAGGAATCCTAACTTTGCTACTCCTAAATGCCTTTTGTGAATACCGAAAGTCGTAAAGTTAGGATTTTTCTCAGTTTAGGAATAGTAAAGTTAGGAATCCTAACTTTACTCCTCCTAAATGCCTTTTGTGAATACCGAAAGTCGTAAAGTTAGGATTTTGTCTCAGATTACTTTTGTGAATCGGGCCCTTTGTGAATAAAAATAGCTTTATATGTTTTACACTTATATTCACGTTATTTTGAACGCAAATGAAAAGTGTCTCAGACATATAATAATAATTTTAGTATTCATATAACATTTATTTTGAAATGGTATGTGCACCTATATTCATGCAACTGAGGTGCACTCTGAAGCTTGTTTAACTTGACTATAGTAGGCCTGAACTTCAAAATGTATTTTGCTACTTGCATTGCATATTCTCTCCTCTGCAGGTACAGTCCCAAGTCTTCATTAGTTAGAGAAAGGAGTATTATGTATTAGAGATAGAGAGGCCTGAGAAGAAAATCTTGGCAGAAAGTGTGGAGAAGCTAACATTGTGAAGAAGTTGTTTATTCATCACATATCTGCAACAATTGAGGTGCTCAAGGGCGTGGGAATGCCTAGGCTTCGTGAGATGGGAGAAAATTCCAATGCAGCTGAAGTAACTAAAGGTTCACCCCCATTGGTCCAATGAAAAGTGGCATGACAATGAGATTGTGAGACTGTATCAGTATGCTTTAATTAATGTATATGTTGACTGTGACCAGATCTTTTTCTGGACTTTGAGAGGTACAGACCTCTCTGTGTGCCTATTGCTTGCAAGTGTATTGCTACCTGCTAAACACTTGTTTCTCTTAGAGGTTTTCTACTGAATTCCTCGCTATGCTGACACCTTCCTAGTTCACCGCCCTATTTCTTAGATTCCTTACGATTTCCCACTCTGAATCATCCCCAATCTAAACTTAGAGCCTGATTAGAATTTAAACTTTTACCATCTGTATTTATGTGGCTGCATGTGTCACATTTCGATGCTATTGAACTGGATTTACTTTGTGTACTGTAAATCCTCAGGCAATCCTGTCTACTAATTCACATGTATAGATTTGCATATCTATTCATGTGAATTAGTAGACAGGTTGCCTGAGGATTTACAGTACAGTTGTTCTTACCTTGCCTCAGGAACTTTCCATTAGAGCAGGGGGTCCCCTTTATATATACATTTTTACCTTGTTAACTAACGCTTCCTTTTGAATTCTGTACTTGAACAATGATTTATTTGCATTGACTTGAATTGATGACTAATTTGTAATAAACCCTTTAACTTTGATTAATGACTTTTGGTCCTTATTGTCGGATCAAATGGGTTACACTGTTAAAATTGGGATTTTTTGATTGCTAACTCCTTTCACCTCTCAGTCACCCATAAAGGTCTATTGAATGCAAATTTGTAACTCCGGCCAACGCGTCATCAAGAGACATACAATAAAATGTAAAAAAACAGTATAATTTTGTTTCTCCTCTTGTTTCCAGGTTGAGGGGGAAATGGGCCTGGGTGAATTCCAGAAAGAAAAGGCAAAAAGGAAAGGTGACGTGGAGGGCCCATTGACGTCCATTATTTTGCTAATCCCTCAGGATGTAGTCTGTGCACTACAGAGACCAGATTATGGTGAATTTGCAGACTCAACCATGCCCTTCATATACACCTCTCTTGGAGGCCGAACACCAGTTCAGGTTGAGTCCCTATGTTTTCAGCTCGGGAATGGAGACATTACCCAATTTGTTGCAATATCCTCTATGGCTACCATGAATCCCACCCTAAGTAGCATTAAATTATGTCTAAGTAAATTTCTGTCTCGCAGAATACATAACACTGCATGAGAGGTGTTAAGTGGATCTCCTTTCCCAGAACCGGCTTCAGTTTCCTGGTGATCCTCACCCAAAATGCCTGTATCCCAGCACTTGGTAAATCAGTATGTGACAGTGACAAGCTTTTTCCGGCACCAGTTTCATCAATTAAAGTTGTCTTATTGTAATACACTTAATGAATATTTTTCAGCTTTCTTAATCTGTTATGAACCCCAATATAGGCCTAGGTAGCTACACAACCTTTTACCTACATTTCGTCCTACCTTGCTCTGCATAACGGTTCTGGCACTGACCTTTTACCCAGTTATAGGCTGAATAAATGTCGATCAGTTGTCTCGGAAACTGGCCACATTTATTATGCATGAGGATTCCTAGTATCATATCTTAAACCCCTGCCCAACACGTACACAGCAGGATTACCATCTTTTGTTTAATAACTCTGTACAAAAGTCACCGCTAAAGTCATCCTTGGATGACAGGTCCACTATACATAATGGCAAGCCATTACCTAACTAGGTAGAACCCCTGAGGGTACTTCTTGAGTATAAAAGAACCACATCTTCACTGAGTAACCAGAGGAGAAGCTTCGACGCTGACACTAGACACTGAGGTCCCGGCCTGCAGAAGCTCCAGCATGCAGTGGTCTGACATCCCTTGCGAGGTGTTCAACTCGAGTCCAAAACGGGGTCCTTCATTCTCTCCCATCAGGTAATGGGGTTGGCTCTTCCCTAGGGAATTCTTGGCTTTACACCCACGTATATGCTAGGTACTCTTAAGTACACTTAGATAAGGTTTGCATCTTAAGAGTACGCTAGACTACTGCCATGTATTGATATGCCTGCATATATTTACTGTTTTAGCACCAGGGTAGAATTCTACCTTTTATTTACTCTGTTGGTGCTTGTAATCTTATATATCTGTTTCTGTCTAATGATTGTCGCAGCAAACATGTTTTTTACTAGAATGATGCTGGTTCAATAAATGTTTGTTGAAAACGTCCCCATTCGCTCCTTGGTAAGGTTAGGAGCCTTATGGTGGAACTAGGAGCTGGCTGTTCTAAAGGCTAACATATCCTTTGGGGGTGTCTGGAATCAGTCTGGACACCAATCCCTTAGTTTATGTTGTCTAAATGCGCAGATCCTATGTATTATTTGGCACTGCATAACAAATCTGAGACTATCTTGTGATGGAGGAGAGTAGTGATTAAATGCTATGGTGTGTCTACTGCCTTTAATGCTTTTTGTGATATATTTGACAATTTGGCTGTTTTCTGTGAAGTTTGTGTAAAAGTATTTTGGGTCCCAGTATCTGAATGCGACACTTTTTAGTTTATTATATCACAAATATTTTTTCCTAAGATACGGCTTGATTCTGGCCTTTGGCTGCTTTGCAAAGAAACACAATAAAACTGCAAACTATGGTTATTTAGCTAACAGTGTACCACACATGTGGAACATCTCTAAAATGAAACTAGGAATATGACATCTACTTCAAAGACCATTGGACGTTAGTACATTGGAGCACTAGGACCAAACAAGGGTCATAGACGAATCTCGGTATCTTGCGGTAAAAACATGTTGGAACCAAAAGTGAGTAAGGCACCAGCAGATCACATATATACTTACTGTAATTGGAACAGAAACGTGTCAAACATATAAGGCAGGTCTACAAATAGCTCTCAGCAGATGACGTGGTAAATGTTTCTATAGAGATTGATTATATTTAGAAACAAGTGAACAATTGATTTAGACATACATCATAACTGAAACATCAGAAGTTCCCAGTTCTAAAGATATATGAATGGCTAAACTAATAACCATTTGCAAAGCCAATAGATCTGATTTGATTTTTTTATTTGTGTCCTATGTCATAATATGTGATATGATTGGATGAACAAAGAGAAAACACATCTACAGTTTCTTATATGCACCCAGTTAGACCAATATGCAAAAAAAGTCACACAGAGGACTCATACAGGCATACATACAGACAGACAACAGACAACATGTATTGGCACAAGCATACAAATATGGATGTGGGTTTGATGCATGGATAGGTGGACTGATGGCTGTGTGGGTGTATACAAAGATGAACAGATGGTTAGATGGCAGTGGGAGCATGCAGTGGTAAGTCGGTAGATGGATGCGTTTAGTTGCATACCTGGATGCAAGTGTTGGTGGATGAATTTTTGGTTCAGGGTTGACAGTTGAATGTGTTGTTTTGATTGTGTGGATGAGGCTCACTTGTTTAAGGGTCAGCCGAAACATAGATGTATGTAGAGGGACAGATGAATGATAAACAGTTGAGTTTCTATGTGGGTAAGTGTGAGTAGAACAGAGGACAAACAGAGGCCTGTGGGTTAATAAATTGTTGTAAAGTTAAGGATAAATGCATGAATATCATTGCAAGGACTAATGTAGATGCCATGTAGCTCTAGAAACCATATAGGGGCAGGTCACAAAAATTGATTCTGCACAAGAATAAGTGTAGAACAGCAGGAGTGCACACAGAAAGTTACAACAAGCTTAGTCACAAAATCTCCCACTCCCAAGTTGTACCACTTAGGAAGAGATTACTTCTCTATTGTCATGTAAACATGGAGGAGGAAATGAGAGGATATGAAAGAGCCTGGCTGAGTACCGCCTCTCTACCTAAATGTATAAACAAAGAAAAGGACCAGCAGACTCTATGTCAATCGAAGGCTTACAACTGGTGTTCCTGGAGAAGTTTATTATGTGTCTGTTCGGTTACTATGATGCAGAAAACTTTACCATTAGGGATTCCTCATCCACTGCATCAATTCACATGGTGAGAGGTTACATTTTATTGGAGATGAGGGTGACACTGGCTGCATATGTGGCCACTTGACTGAATTGAACATTATTGCCCATTAATCATATATTTTATAAGAGAAGTGTTACTTGTCACTACAACCCATACTGAAAACTCTATTACATATGTCTGGCTAACATGCTGGTTAATTACAATGGTGAAGGGCCTATAATTCTTGTCATTGGTAAATACATCTAGTACTTAGTGCAACTAATTGTGGTTTCCACCCTGAATTATCACATGCAACATATCACTCAGGGTAGGTACTGTGCTCTATCCCCCAGTCTTTTGAAGACTGAGGGTGTAAGAGTTTAGGTGAGTGTTAAAGAATAAACACAGTGTGGGCCATTTGCTATGACCACTCGTTTGGGTTGTTTTTATGGTGACAGAGATTAAATATTTATTATGTGCTTTCGTGTTCCTCATTGAACTGAGCATACATGTTTTTATTTATATGATTTCCCCTTTGGATTCAACGACTTCCTCCATTGTATTACAGATAAGATGTTGTTTCTTCTTTTCCTAGGTGAAGGCAATGTGGAATTATAGATGGACAAGTAGGTTGAATGGGCCTGATGAAAGCTTGAGTATGCTGCAGTCACCATGAGAGGCCTGAAACTTGTTGACTTTGAGAGTAATGTGAGGAAGCTAGCAAAATAAATACCTAGTTTCTACCACCCCTTTAGTGGTTTTTAATCTTGCATAAGATAGTTGTTTTACATTGAACTAATACAATTGAACTTGTGCACATATGTCTCTATGCAACTGTAGCAGCCTTTACCTGAGATCCACTAGTCTTCCATTCCATTCATGAAAACACTTAGAAGACTCCAAGAGCTTGGTATGAGCACATTAAGCACCATCCAGGTACTGAGTGACATGGGGTCAACCATGATGATGAAGCATGCCACCTAGTGTTGTTGAGGGGTCGCATCCTTTTTGAGAGATCTATTTTCCTCTACAGTAGATTGGTTATAGACCAATATGTTTAGCAACCGAACAGACACATAACCAAGTTCTCCAGGCAAACAATTTGTAACCCTTGGATTGACAAAGGGCCTACCAATTATTTTCTCTGTTGGCACTTAGAAGTATGACTAGAGACTCCTCTTAAAAAATGAAATGAAGAAGAGGCTTCAGCAAGGATGAAGATTAAACATCTTCAGTGCAGAGGTAAGCACTTTAGCCAGGAGCAGGATTTAGGGAGACAAACTGCAATATCTTGCACCAAAAAATGGAGCCACTGTCACACATAGAGAAGATTATACTTGCATAAGATCATACAGTGGGCAACGACACACCAAAGAGAAGACTATGAACACATTCGTCACCAAATAATTTTTCTGGCAAAATAGCACACTATGCAGAAGATCTGGCCAATTATATGCGTAAATACACAACCTGCACATGCACATGGTAATCACGTACCAAAATGCTGTATCTTTCCTCACTAAGTCTATGATAGCGGCTCCAAATGAAGAATAATTATATGAGCAAATAGGGCAATGAAAGAAGAGGAGCTTGAGTAAGTTGAGTCATGTGTGAGATCAATGGTTACCCTTTTATATTGAACAATAAACTCTGGATATGTGGAATACACATTCAAATTACAACTGAATTGTTTGCAAGAAAGGAGTCAAAGAACTTATGCAATAGATGATGGGTTGTATTAAATATAACGAGATGCAATATGTTGAAACAAATGGCACAGTGATCAAAGGTGTTCTGTAAAAATGAATGCAATAAAAGCAAATGTGCCAAGACAATTTGACCCGAAACAACAATTGACAGGAATAACTGAACGAGTGGATGGATAATTTAGGGTCTAGTTCAAAAAGTGATAACTATTTTGTAGAGTCTTATAGACAGGGGATCAACAATTTGTAGCTAGTTGACGTTGTGACATTACCTTGTTACTCTTCAGAAAAGAATGCATTTGAATTGAGAAATTGAACTCATGGGGCCATGGGTTTACCAGCATGTAGGAATGGAACAGTTTCACTCTCATGCCAATCTGCTTCCTGTAATGTCCTTATGTCAACATCCAGTACCTTCCATGTTCTGTATATACCTGCCCTTTTGATCATCCAATTATACATGAGCTGTTTAATTTTAATTGCTGATATGAATGATAACATACATTTGCATTTTTTGCACTATCATGTACATTTGTTGATATGAATGATAATGTACAACTGTAGTTTGCTGGATTATATTTTCCCCCACTATTATGTGTTTTAACCATTGCATGACTGTCAACTGCATTAGTCTTTCTTCAGTATCAGAAAGCAGACTTCATGCCCTAATTGCACCTTTTTCATTATCATTTTTAATTTAATTTTCCAAATAACTTTCCCCATTCATATCGAAGTTTGTTGCTTATTTTTCACCTCACCAAACTTTTCAGTCAATATAAGCCTTTTTCCAAACCGCATGCTGCACTGGCCATTTTTAAAGACATGGCAATCGTGTGCCTTTCAGTAGCCTGCCACTTGGCTATCCACATCTCTTGCTTCACCGGACGTGATTGCTGGTTTTGGTAAACCAAATTCCTTTGCCTAAATTTCTGTCCTGAAAGCCTTTATAATGGGCCCATTTTGTGATCAAGTAGTGCCTTTTTTGCACTTAATAGGGTAGCTCATCTCCTCTATGGTGGACCCTCCTACGATCATTGACGCATATATGACAATTGTGGTCCGCCCACGACTGCAAACATGGTAGGCCTCAATAAAGCCTTTTTCATACGCATATTCTGAGGCTACATATACCTTTCCAGTGGATGCATCATTTCCTTTTTGTGCATTACAGGGTGGCTTGGTGTAAATGTTCTCAGTTCATAGCAGGATAATAATTTTCACAGGCAAAATTGCAAGTTTGCAACCAATCTCCTCCTACCCTCATTTTGTGGAGCACTGAGCACCTCGCCTTGGTGTTCCTAAACACCATTTTGCTTTTATTTTATTTTTTTGCTGGTACGATTCAGTCACACAATAACTAGAGGTATTTAAATCACCAAACAGCTTCCACAAAATAGTTGTTTGTTAAGACTATATTCAGGAGACATAACCATGACATACCTGGGGCTTCTCCCAAACCATTAGTTGCACTAATGTGCATGGTTATCTAACCCATTAGACTAGGACAGTGGACTCTAAAATGTAATGCTAAGTAGGAAGTGGAAAAACAAAAAAAGCTTTCACTTGTAGGCCTTTCAAACAAGTTGATATAGGATATATTTCTTAATTATTTATGTAGAAGTGTGGCAGAATTGTCTTAAAAGTTTCAAAAACTAAATATTATACTAAAACCTATACTACAATAATAAATGAGGAAAACTAAATTGTTAGAAATGGGGGTCTCTAGTTGGCAGAGGTAGGTACCTTTGTCCAAGTAGGGACCCTTCTACCTAGTCAGGGTAAGGGGGATACTGAACACGACAGAATCTAACAATTCCAGCCAACCGCATCGGTACAGGTTAGCTAAAGCGTCGACAGACTCGGAGACAGTACCTTTCTTGTTGCGGCCGACACGATTGTCTGGAATTGTTAGACTCTGTTGTGTTCAGTATCGCTGTAGCTCCAAAAGGAGCTACAGAGTCGGAGGAACTGAGTTTTCACGTTACTCCTGTAATTTAAAAGTTATTTTGCACAGTAACTATTTTAAAAGTATTGTATGTTGAATTTTTGTCGTTTCTGGTCTTGTTGGTTTAGATAAAGTTATGCTTATTTTTCTAAACTGGTGTGGTGTCCATTTGTAGTGTTTTCACTGTGTTACTGTATGCATGCACAAATGCTTTACACACTGCCTCTGAGATAAGCCTGTCTGCTCGTGCCAAGCTACCAAGGGGGTGAGCAGGGGTTATTTTAGAAGTGTATCCCCCTTACCCTGACTAGGAAGAAGGGTCCCTACTTGGACAAAGGTACCTACCTCTGCCAACTAGAGACCCCCATTTCTAACATAAATGCTATACTGAATTGGAAAGAATCTTACCTTTTATAGTACAATAACAGACACATTGGCTAGCTTATGATAGTCGCCCTCTTTACCACAGCTTTGACAAACAAGTCAGATGGCAACGGCCATTTTCATTTTCCATAATTGGAGCTCGTAAGAGAGTACGCGCTGTAGCTTCCATTCCAGTCACTTTGAGTGCCTGTCAAAACATTTTTAGCCAAAATGGAGGGCAAGTGCTATGGCTGTGCTCTGAAGAGATTGGTACTGTGAGGGAATTGGGGTTTGGCCCAGGTGAGCAATGGGTGGCGTTCATCCGATGCTCTGTGGATTTGAGTATAAATAAAAACATTCACCTCTAACAAATGCCCCCAAGAGTCTAAAAAATCAATTTGTTTTCTTCTTTTTGCTTGGGAATTATAAAATATCACAGACTAAAATGACATGACATTTTAGCAGATCAGCCTGTCTGTCTGCATGAGTTCTCCCAACGCCTTGTGGCAGACGCAGTTTTCAATAGTTTTCATACTGACAGTCAATCAAGTGTTTGCCACCCATTGTTGGCACATCAAGTGCTGGATGTTCTTGAACATGTGTTGTGTGCTAATTGTCACTAATTGGCAAGGTGCATTCCATTTTTGGGGTACTTGCCAAGCTGTGTTCAGTATATCAGGTTCTGTACTTCTCCAGTCACACAGCTGCATCCCCACACTTCGTCAATCCAACATCCTTTAGGAAATTTAAACAGCGGGGCAGGGAACCGTAATGCCCGCCTGCAAAGATTCTTCCTGCGCATTCTGGTAGATGAAGTTCTCATTCTGGCATTCATCTGCAAAGAACAAGCCATTGTTTTGTTACCACTTGGCAAACTGACTTTGATTCATCGGGTTTTGGGTCACTCCAGTCACCCAGGTGCCTCCGCAGGGTTCATGAACCCAACAAAATTTAAGAAATTTATATAGTAGGGGAGGAAACCACACTGTCTGTCTGCCTGCACCAGTTCTCCCAATGCGTTCTGATAGATGCAGTTCACTACTCAATAGTGGTACATACTGGCAATCAGTAAAATGTTTGCCACCTAGTTTGGCACAGAAAGTGCTTTATATCCTTGCACATGTGTTTTGTGCTAATTGGCACTCATCAGCAAGGAGCAGACCATTGGTTTGGGCGAGCTTGGCAAGCTACTTTCATTATATGAGATTTTGTACCAGTCCAGGAACACAGGTGAATCCCCAGGGTTTGTCAGCTCAAAATATTTTAGGAAATATAAACAGCAGGGGGAGGGAAGTCACAAAACTGGCTATTGCTTGTCCATGATTATGGCTCCAATACCTAGTTCACACATTTTATAGACCTTCTCCGCAATGTTCAGCATTTGATGTTACATTATTGGAATGTGCAGACTGCACATCCTGCGATTTGTATGGCCTTGTGGTAATTCCAATTGTTCTTGGTAGCCATGATTCAAGGTTTCTATCACAGTCTGACTCATCCTGTCGTGATATGTTTTGGGTGCTGTGGAATCAGCCTAATGTAAGAGAATCGATAAGCATTAAATCTGAACATTTTTCATCAGCCTGGCTGAGTGGAACTGTGTACTACTTCTATTGTCAGGAGACAATTCACTTCCAATAAGGAGGTCTTTTATTTTTTCCAGTTTACGAGAGAAAGCGAAGGAGGGGGAAATAGAAGAAGAAAAAGGACATTAGAGAGAGAGAGAGGAAACTTGACCTTTATGTCTTATTCATTGCACTAAGAGGCCCCTTTTTTCCAGAATGTTTGCATGGAAATACATTTCAAGCACATGGATGCATCCCTTAGCCTTACATGTGTGTAGTCATTGCATTGTAGAGATTTCACATGCACAGGGTTGTGGAAATCTCAGAATTCCCATTAATCTTTTTTTCAGTCTGCTAAACCCTCTGTGAAAATCGGGAATGTTGCTAAATGTTCTCACGTTTTCTGCATAGATTTCAGCAGGATCTTGTAGATGTAAGCCTGAAAGTAAAAATTAACATTGGAACTGTATTGCGAATGTTTTTGAATATTCCCGAAGTTCTGAATGTGTAGGTCTGAAGTGAATTTGCATTGGTTTTCAGAGTCCTCCTCCAGAAACTCCCCTTGGGATACCCACCCGCGCCCTTCTATGGCCTTGATTACAAGGCCTGTACAATCGCGGATGACGTTGTTTACCCACTATAGAGCATTAGTGAGGGATGCAGTCATTAATGGATACGCAGTTTGCACCTGTTTCTCAGTTGCAGATCCAAAATGAGGATTAGAAACAAAATTGATTTTTTTTTATCATTCCTATGTGTGAAAATGGTGTTTTGCTCTATTTGACCGCCCAATTTAGAGCAGGTTTTACCTCCTGCCCGTTGGGAAAACACAACCCACATCGGGCGCAAAGTGAACCAGAATTGCGATCCCACTTTATGCACCAAATAGTCGATGCCTGAAATGGGATTATTGGGTGAGTTGTAACTGGAGCATAAGAGTCACTTTTGACAGCTGCATACCTCTGAAAACTGTGTAACATCTGCACAAGTAGATGATAGTTTTGCATAGAAGAGTGGCTTGATGAGACACCTGTGAGTTTTGGATACAGTAGTTATGTCCTTGTTTTTTCAGGCATATGCCACACTTAACTCTTTGTGAACCAGCCCAGAGTCTTTTAAAGTATAATCCGTAGGGTATGTGGAACTATTGTGGTTATGCTACACCTGGTTTAATCATTGAATTCCAGGGGACACGGGTCTGAATCAGTTTTAGCTGTCACCCTGGTTTCTGAAGTATGCTGAGATGTAAAGACATCACATTACTCAAAAATGGAAATTTCCAAGGTCAAAATCAAAGGAACATTGACTTTGAATTATGGTAATGGTAGCATCTTACAGACAATACACAGTTGATAGAGGTATCCAAATTGCACCTCTGTGGCCCATTTCGCAAATCTTTTTCTAGTGGTAGTGTCTCCAAGTAGAATGTCTTACTGATTGCTTTTCTTGAGTAAGCCATGCTTACCCTCCAAAGATAATTAAGTGATTCATATAAGTTTTTTTTTTGGGTCGTCGCCTGTCTCACTCAAGGAAAGTATAAAAGAAAGAAAACTAGTAAGAAGGAAGTAAATAGCCAGTAAGCAACAACTATTTTTTATTTTTTTAGTCAGGCCCCTCGTTTCTACCTCCCTTAAAGGGAAGAAACTATCTCCAGATTTCTGTGACAAGAAATACAGATTTGGGGAGTGAGAATAAATCCTATCATAAGGATTTCAAATATGTATTTGTTGATGCACAATGAACTATCCTTTAAGAATCATTCAATAGATGATTGCTAAACCAAGCCCTGGCATGGCACACAGAGTCATCCATAATCTAAAACAAAGGAAGCATGGAAGCCAAATAGATAATCAGTAATGACCTTCACTGACCTCTGTATATATACAAAAGAATGCATGGGCCATAGGTCGGACCCCAAGTGTTCCTGAAGTTGATATTTGATGAAAGTGAACTTCTGCAAATGTTCCCTAGAGTAGGCGCATTGCCCAGAGAGTCCGCTTCACTAGCAAAACATAGAGACCCTATGATACAACAATTCCAGCAATCACACTTACCACTTAACCAAGCTGGCCGCTTGGTGTGTGTGCGCGCGTGCATGCGTGTGTGTGCGTGTGCATGAGTGTGTGTGTTTGCATGTGTGTGTGACTCGTGACTGGATACTGTCACCCTGATCATGGGCATCAATCAATCAATCAATCAGGGGTTTTTAAAGCGTGCTACTTACCCGTGACGGTCTCAAGGCGCTGTAGGGGAGGGGGGGGTGCAGCTCCGGATCAGCTGAAGAGCCAGGTCTTGAGGCTCTTCCTGAAGGTGTGCAGGGTAGGGGAGCGTCTGAAGTTGACTGGGAGCTCGTTCCAGGCCTTAGCCGCATGTTCCTAAGGGTAAAAGAACATCGTTGTCAAAATAGCATCTAAAATAAATATTGTGTCCTAAATATCATATGCAAAAATGTTGCGCTATTGGATTTAATAATAGAAAATTACACCGTATGCAAAAATATTTTTATCAATATTTACGATAAAATATTTATATTAGACGATATATCTACATACGGTATTTTGATATACGTGCTGTCCCTAAATGGCGTACTCTCGCCCTCTCATTAATTGGTATGTGCCGAACCATCTACCGGCAGTCCAGGTGCTTTCTGACACTCACTCCGGCCTCCTCATATTGAAGAGCGCTCCATAACTCTGTTACATGCTATAAAAGACAGGCCCAGGTGGCCACACAGCTCCATGTACACGGCACACCTGCGGTATTTGTGTTTGTGCGTGTTGCCATTTCAGTAGCAATTTCTTTTACACATCAGTATGCATCGGTCAGCTTTTTACCTTACCATTAGCCCTATACCCTTAAGTAAAAATCTTAAAAAAGGATACTCTGCCACATGCAAACTCCCCTGACTGCTTCTCCAATGAAATGGCCCTGTGCTGGTGCAATCAGTAAACGTCATACTTCATGCATGATCAACCGATGACTGATGGATGTGACCTGGTCAATTTGTGAGTGACACAAATAATCACAGACTGAGGGCAGATGACCTTTTCCTTCATTCTCTGTATAGCTCACATTATCTCTCTCTAATATAGGTAAAGCTGGATCTAGTAAACCAAGAATAGATAAAAATGTATTCAGCTTGAGCCTTTTCTATGAAACTACACTGTATTGTTGAGTGTGTTGTTCTGCAAAATCCTTACACCATTATGTTAGCTGCCCTCACACTGTTCTCTTTCCAAGAACAGCTTGTTTTATTTGAACGCGCATGGATTCCAAGCCCAGTTCTCCAGCACATTATAGAGCAGCTATTATGGTGGGGAACAAAGCTACTGTAGCTTGTACCAAACGCATTAAGTAGAAAAATGTGTGCACTGTAAAATCATAACACTGCCCCCTAACTTTCACACTTTAAGACTATTATATAAAAAAATATGTGAAATTGTAATTTAGCATCTTGTTGGAAAGATACTTAGATTTCAATATTTTTAATTAAACGATGTTAAGATTATAAGGATAGGCCAACATTTTAAAGTAGTGTGTTTTTTTTCTTTCATAGTTTTTTTTACATTTATTTTACTTAATGCCCTCTTCTTCTATCATTCTGGTGTAGTTAATGATGTTATACTGCAACTAGTATGTAGATTGATAGTTACAGATTCACAAAAGTGGATGTGGATTTCTCCTGCAATACTCCTGACCTTCTCATGAATTTAAGAAATAAGCAAGAGTCCTCTTGGCTTACTCCTGAAATTCTGGAGTGAGGCAAGAGCAAGTCACAGAAAAAAGGTTGTGAATTAGGACTACACGGTAACCTCTTGCTAAAAGCAATGTTGCCTGACTGTGTGGTGGATCGTTACAACAGTTTTAAAACTTTAGAATAAAAATACCTGTATGGACCACGAGTAGTTTACCAATCGTGGTTTCTTATGGTACATACACCAAACCATGGATGAAAAACTTCATGGCTAGAGGCATTCATGGAACGTACAATACAAGTACAATATTTTGACATGTAAAACTGTCTCATTTTATCATATTCATTCGTTATTTAGTTGAAAACTAATATGCTGATTGAAAGAATTTATATGCCAACTACACACTTCATTAGTTGCTGCCCATTTATTAATCTGTGTTACCTGGTGAGACTAAATTCGAGTTGTAATTACATTGTTAAACATTGATTAATAAGCACGTTTCATCACTAATGCACACAACATGCAAAATACAAATTCTCCTAAAGATTTAGTACAAAAATTTCACAGTTCCCTTGGGAACAGTGAGTTCTGGAACTTCATTAATATTCATTTATTTTTTTATTTTTTGCTAGCAGGGTATGATTTGCTTGCACAGCTGCTTCTCCAAACACCTTAGGAAAGTGGATAAACAAACAAATTTGGTTACAGGAAGAGAAAATAATTACAGTCCTACAGTGATATTCCTAAAATAAGACAGTAGCTGACTTTCCTCAACCTAGATAGGTATGTCTGTCTGCAAATGTTTTTGGGGCCATTTGGAGATTCATGTGGGTGGATTATTTTGAAAAGTATGTTTCAGAAATCTACTTTTTTCGTTAAGATATATATAAAGACATAGGCCCCTTTTGTGGCATTTGGAAAGTTAACACTGCAGCAGGGTATGGTACATTGCTTGCATAAGGCACGTCAGAGTTTGTAATATAAAAGACGCATGGGAACTCAGTTGAAACGCACAAGGAACATTGCCTATAGTTTTTGCCACGCAAAGTTTCTTTTTTGTGCGTAAAATGTGACTGCATGCGTTATTTTATTAAAAACACGCTTATTCAGTGTCTTTTAGTAAAATAGTTTTCAGACTGCATGAATCAGTTGTAGCTAGGCAATAGAAGGGGCAGACAAGGCATTGATGTGGTGATTTGTTTATATCGAAAAGTTGGACGAAATCGTCTGAACTGGGCCTAACATCTAAAGGCCTGATTCACAAAGGTAAACTTACATAGTTTTGTATGTCTACTATTTTTTTGCTATTCAGAAACACCGATTTAATAGTAAGTTTATGACTGCGGAGACTACGCCATCGGGGTGGAGAACTTCGCACATAAAAGTTAGGCTTCTCGCCCTGACTGCCGACTGACCGCAGTCGTAAATTACTATTAACTTGGAGTTTGTGAATAGCAAAAAAGTTGTAAATTTACACAAATGTGCAAGTTTACCTTTGTGAATCAGGCCCATAGTGTTTATTCCTCATCTGAGGAGAAACTGAGAGAAAATGGGCATCTTTTTCAGTGCTCCAGAGTAACCCTAAAACAGGACTGCAAGACGAGAGATATCGCCTGCTGGTATTGTAAAAATACTTCCTCTGCTTCCTGTGATGTTAAAATAAACTGCTGGTGTCTGGTATGAATCTCGATTATCAAACAGGCTACATAGATTTATGGGCAATACACCTATCACTTTGTTTGACAGAGTGGGATTTAACCCAATGAAACACTTCATCATGCTTCCAGTTCTGATCAGAACCGGGTTTTAGGACTCAGGGCGGGGGCTCGAGGTAGTTTTTAGGGCTGGGGCAGGTTTTATGGCTCAGGGCAGGGGGCTGGGGTGTATTTAGGGATGGGGTAGTTCTAGGGCTGGGGGCCGGTATCAGGGCTCAGAGCGGAGGGCTAGGGTGTTTTAGGGCTGGGGATGGGTTTTTTCAGTGCTGGGGGGCCCGGTTATAGAGCTCAGGACAGGGGGCTGGGATGTAACCTTTACCGCGCATATCCCTTTAACAATCATGCCTTTACAATAAAATTCGTTATAAAGGCATGCATGGTAAAGTCATGCGTGGTAAAGATGCAGTTGTGGTAAAGACTGCGTTGTTAAGGCATGTGAAGTATTCGGATGCGTGGCTCTGTCATACAACCCATTCCAAGGCCTCCTCTCCTGCGCATGAGTCTAAACTCTCAGTTTATATTGCACCTGTGCTAAATATGTGCTTGTGCAGTTACTTAAGGGACTGCACAAGTATTTCTAGCTCCTTGTCTAATACTCAGTGGCTCTGAGAGAAACAAAAACAGGTGGATACACACTTTGAAGTCAGTGGGCAAATACTTTAATTCAGATTATACTATGCTAATTAATGAGACACCTCTTCTGAAACTTGGCACCAGTGGCACTCTTCACAGCCTCTATAGTTCCCCAGTTTGCTTCCTCTTTCCTTCTACCACTTTGCTGCCGATTGCTACAGCAGGGTGATGCGTAGGTATTGGTAAGGCCTAGACCTAGAAGGCCGTCTCTTTGGATTCTCTGAAACGAACAACTCTAATGAGACAGAACACAAATACTTCCTGGTCCACTCAGCAGCAATTTGTAAAACAATTTAGCTGGCAGTTCTGACCTACTGCAGCACTTTGAAAATGCTTACACTAAACAAAGATGAATTGCTAGGTGCCGTTATTACTCTTGCGTGCTAATGAGAAACTTGGCTACGTACAAGCGTAGAAAATGTGCTCAATTCACTAATACAACCTGAATTTAAATCACCACCCATGACACTTTGAATGTGGGACAAGATTCTCTACACCAGTTTGGTACATGTTCTCGAGATTCAGTTATAATATAACCCTCTGTTAAATGTTTCACTGGTAGAGACAATTTAACATACATAGGTCTTTCATTTGGATCACTGAATTTGCAGTCCATGCAATTAAAATTCACGCTTCTGGCCTCACCGTGCCATGCCATGCAGGACATAAAATGGATGTAATAAGCGACAAAAAAACCTTTGTCACTTCACCTGGCCCTTTTCAAGTGTGAACGTAGATTTTAAACTTGTCAGTCCCAGCTTTGAGAATCTAATTAAATGAAACTTCCAAGAGCATCTTATAGATTGACTCCAGATTCAGGGGATCTGAAGACAACTCTACCATGCACTGTTCTCAGAAATTACGTTATTTGAGATGTAATAAGCTTTATTATGACTGCTATGATTTCATATGCTATAAGTCATATAATATGCACGGCTATAACCAGAGCATGGAGAAACGGTGAATTATAGTTAATGAAGTGTGGTGAGTGATGCGAGAAGCCTGTGTACAGGGGTGCAAGCCATATAGTAAATTAAAGGTGGTGCATAAATTACTAATGTAAGTTATAACTAGTGATGTGTAAATTGGAAATGTAAGTTATAACTATAACTTTAGAATTCCTAAAGTTAGCATAGTTTAAGTTGGGTTTGTATAGAAAGAATACATAAAGTTACCCTAACTATAACTTAGCTTTAGCCTTTGTTTTTTTTTACTAAATTTATATGGTTTTTATTTTTTAATAACAATGTGTTTTAAATCGTAGAGTGGAGTGTCATTTAATTGAGTGTTAGGCCCAGTGTCATAGAGTATAGTTAAGGACAATGTTGTACAGCTAGTGTCATAGAGACCCTGCATCAGCCGCCATCAGGAACAGAGCCGGGGCAGGAGACTACAGCCCCCAGGCTCCTACGCGCCACCGCCCGCAATCTTCGCACCAGGAGGCGCATTTAGCCA
Source organism: Calotriton arnoldi (assembly GCA_963921515.1). Taxonomy (NCBI): domain Eukaryota; kingdom Metazoa; phylum Chordata; class Amphibia; order Caudata; family Salamandridae; genus Calotriton; species Calotriton arnoldi. The sequence continues at coordinate 412,555 of CAWUFW010006192.1, forward strand.
GATGCGAGGCCCCGCTGCGCGGGACTCTGCATCAGCCGCCATCAGGAACAGCGCCGGGGCAGGGGACTACAGCCCCCAGGCTCCTACGCACCACCGCCTGCAATCTTCACGCCAGGAGGCGCATTTAGCCAGATGCGAGGCCCCGCCCGGGCGAAGCCCAGGCCAAGGGCATGCCTGTCTGCACCCGTCCGCGTCCAGTTGAGGCTGGGCTGGGCTCACTCTCTTGGTCGGCTATTTCGGGTCACAGCCTGGTCTGTGTAAAAGCCTTCACCATACGCCTGCTATTCCGAGGGGCTGCTCCAGGACACAGGACCAACAGTGAGTACCCTCTTTGCTTGGTTAGTTATCTTGGGTACCCATGTGGAATTTGAGTGAACTTGAGTAAAGTATTATTGTTATCCCCTTGGCGCCCCTCTTGGATGTATTGGGTAATTGGGCTTTTTGTCATCGGGCCCTGTTTGACTCAGCGTAATGGGAAAAAGGAAGGCTCAGCCAGTGACTCCTATGGGACAGCTGTGCCGTACCATTGACACATTCTTGGCAAAGGCTGTGGGAGCTATTAACAAGGAGATAGATCGGGCGGAGAGGCGGCTTTCAGTAGACTTAGGAAGTTTAGTACCATGTCTTTCACCTACTTTGCCATTGATCCCCAAGGCCCTGGCCCTAGCCGCCACCCCCCCTAGCTCCATCCTTATTGTCCTCAAATTTGGTACCATTTGAGCCAACCCCTCCCAAGAATTCAGCCCCGAAGCTAGAGCCTTCACCTCCTCCGTCTACCCCACCTACCGATCCGGCATGTTCTCCTGTTCCCAAACGGAAACGGAAGGCTAAGAGGACCCTGGAAGCTCCTGTGACTACACGCCAGGGACAGGCGAATGCTGCATCTAGGTTTAATGCGGAGGAATGGCTGAACTACCTGGCGCCAGCTTTACATAAAATTACGGCGACTCTTACGGACCTTTATTCTCTGTTTTCGAATAGACTGGACAAGCTGGAGCTAGTTTACAGGGACATGGTTAGTAAAATGGATATTCTTTTGACCTCAGCAGCTAAGCACCCACCTTATCAACTGCCAGATTATCCTTCATTAGTTGAGAGGTGTGGTGCAGCGGCCAGGGCAGCTGACTTCGGAGCACAGGGTTCACGGTTTGATCCCCGGCTCCGGCGGCAGCTCAGCTCAGCACCATGTGACTCTGGGCAATAGCTCACTTAATTTCCACTACGGCCCCCAGCGCCTTGAGACCCGTAAGGGTGAGTAGCTGCGCTATATAAAAACGGACTTACTTACATATATATATATCACAACTCTTGCTAATCCCCTGAGTAGCAGTCATACCCTGCACATTAATGCTCCTCCAGAGCGCATGGGAGTTATGTGGGAGAGCATACAGTGCTACGGCCTGGTGGATATTACACTCTGGGAGATGGCGTGATCCTTGCCGCCCGGTCTAACCAGGCCCTGGCTCTTGCAGATGCCCCTAATTTAGGGGTGCAACTACCCAAGGATTCTCAGCTCCCAGTGATTGACCTTCCCCCAGCATTCGCTCCCTACACTGTGGTTCTGTCGATGGTGCCCGGTTTACTTGCTCACAAAGAGGAATCTACTGTCCAACTGATTTTTAAAGCCTCTCATTGGTTGGCCCGGCACTCTGGGTATTCTGTTCTGGATTATAATGATATCTTGATGGCGCAGAGGGTGGTGTGGATAGGCCCATCAAGGAAAATCTTTGAGGGAGACTGCATCATTATCTCGGTACGATACCCAGAGTTAGCATGGAAAATCCTCTTTGGAGCATCTAAATCATTTTCTCCATCCTCATGCATTAAATCACTCCCGCTGGGCTTTTTCTATAGACCTTCGTTGGGTAACTTGGGGGAGGGACCTCTCACAAGGGGCACAAGGGGCATGCTTTAAGAAGGAGGCATAGGGCAGCCGTTACCACTTTTAAATTTCTATGCCTCACTTGTGGATTTGAATGAGTTGGATTGACTTCAGGAGGTTGAGGAGTCACATGCCTATTCACTCCAGCAACATGGCTCTTTGTGCCAGAGTGTAGAGGAAGTTAGTGCCCCACTAATAATGAGTCCAAACAAGATTTCATCCGTCTCCCTCCCTTTTGCACTCCCAGTGATTAACCACACGCCCCAGGTGAGGCCTCATGCGCCTCTTTCTCCATTAGCCCCTCCTGGTAACATCAACCACATTCCCGGTAGAGAATTTAGTCTTATTTCCTGGAACGTGGCAGGTCTGTCTCCCAAGTTTTCCGATGACAGATGGCTACTGTATGTTAGGTCATATAAAATCATATGCTTACAGAAAACCTAGGAGACTAAGAATAATGTTTTTATGGAAGGGTATAAGACTATCTTCTGCCCAGCGACAGACTCAATCATGGGACGAGCTAGTGGGGGCCTCATCATATTTGTGGATCTAGAATTATGCAAAGACCTAAAGATCTTAAAGTGGGACTTTCAGGTATTCCAGGGTATAAAATTGCATCTGGGGAGAGCACTCACATTTTTTATAATCAATTTTTATAACGCTAAGGGGGGGGGGGTGGATCTTCCAATTTCATTGCCTTAAATTGCGCCCTAGACTCCCTAAAGGAGGAGGGTCGTGGGCACATGAACCTTATTTTAGTGGGGGATTTTAATTGTCATTTGTGCCCATTCTTTTTGAAGAATCAATCGATTGATCAGCCCTGTCTGCTTTTAGATGGCCTTCACATGGAACACACCACGGAAGGGAAGGTGTTAAACAACATCTTACTTAATCATAATCTGGTACACACCCTAGACCACTGGAACTCCGGCCTATTTCCCAATTGCCTCGACCTATAAAGGAAGGGGTACCGCAACTACCATAGATTTTACATTTGTGACAGCACCCCTGGGAGTGGTCCCCGGCCCATTTAACATAGAGCACAATGCTTTTAGCGGTCATAATCCATTGACACTTGAGCTGACAGGGCTGCGCTACCCTCCAATAGGTCTCCGAAAGCTCCAGGCACTTCTAACCCCTACTGATCAGGGTAGGCGCCTTCGCTGGGCGAGCTTAAATGTAAGGACCTTTAACCATATCCTTTTTTCTTCGTGTCAGAAAGAGATATGCATATGTCTGGATCTTCATACACCGAATGAGGAAATTTTAAGCTCGTTCTCTTCCATCGCCCAGGTAGTTTCTGGCATTCTAACCACACGGCCTCCCTCTCATGGTTTCACCACAAGTGTTTGCAGTCTTTAAGGAGGTTAAAAGTAGCCTTGAAACAGGCACCACAGGAGAAAGATAGAGTGTCCTCGTGCCAAAGCCTATATAAAGAGACTCTGAAAGAGCGCAGGCACCAACTCTAAAAGCAGGCTTGGGAGGACTTAACTAAAGCGGGCGAATTGAGGGATTCAACCTTATTTTGGAAAATCATTAATAGCCCTTGCTTCGCAGAGCCAGTCAATTTGACTGTGTGCCATCACATTACGCCTGACCAGTGGGTGTCTCACTGCGAAAAAGTTTACAACGTAGGTTGCCAGGTCGAGCAATGCGCAGACATACCTCTCAGTCTGGCGGTCTCCCCATTAGCTTTTCTTTGGGGGAGGTGTATTCAAGCATCGAGTTGTTGGCACTAAATATGGCCCCGGGCCCTGACGGTATAACTCCGGACCTCTTCCACGACAACATCGAGGTTTGGGCCCCTATATTGACCCAAGTCTTAAAAGCGGCGGCCTCGAGGGGGACGTTGCCCTCAAGGTCCACGGCTATTATAGTACCAACTTTTAAAAAAGGAGATAAGGACAACCCGCAATCTCATCATCCAATCTCCCTCATAGATGCAGTTGTTAAGGTTTTGGGTCGGGTACTTTTATCCAGATTGTCTTTGTGGGCCACAGATAACCAGATTCTATTGGACGTCCAATATGGCTTTCGGGAAGGTCTGTCAACTACGGACCAATGTCTCAATCTCTATTGCCTGATATCTAAATACAATGTGGCCAAACCGGGAGCTCTGTATTTAGCTTTTATGGACCTTACGTCCGCTTTTGACTGGGTAAACCGGATCAAGTTGTGGGACATACTAACCTCCTTGGGAGTGGACCCCTGCATTGTCCACCTCCTTATATTACTCCACTCCCACATGATGGTGGCAGTGAGATTCTCCCATGAGGGAGACCTCTCCAATCATTTTAATTGTATACGGGGAGTGCGCCAAGGCCGTATTTTAACTCCTTTTTTTATTTACGGTTTATATCAACGGCCTTGAGGCTGCCCTTTTGGCACTCCAGACGGACTCCCCTAGAGTTGGTAGGAGACCTTTGCCAGCACTACTTTATGCTGATGATGCGGTGCTTATGGCCCGTTCAGGCCGGGGCCTGCAGGTTTTAACAGATGGTTTTGTGGCATTCATGGACAGGCTGGACCTGTCTGTTAACTTTACCAAGTCCTATGTTTTAGTGGCGGGTCCGCGGGGGCTCCGGACGAAAAGTTTTAAAGCTGGTGACCATACCCTTGTTAAGGTCCCGGCTTTTCCTTATCTGGGTGCGTTATTTGATTGCAAACTACAGTGGGAAGCACTCTTGAAAGGGAAGCTGAGCGAGCTGATCCTTGGGAGCCATCACTAGCTTTGCAAGTAGATTGGGTTCATGGGCCCAGGAGGTTATCTTAAAACTGTATAAGTCTAAAGGTATTTCTAGAGTTCTATACAGTAACGAAATCTGGGGGTATGTGCCCCCACACAGGTTACAGGTGGCGGAGAATACGTTTTTGCGTCGGATCCTGCGAGTCCCCCAAGGCATTCCAGCCTGGTCTGTGCATGAAGAGCTAGGGGTTAATTATCTGGCGGATCTAGTGGCAATCAAACCTTTATTGTGCTGGATTAAGATAAGGACATGCGAGCATAAGGGTTTGAACCGCACGATCCTATCCGATTGTCTGGCTTTGGAACAGGGCAAAATAAAATCCCTTGGATACGATACGTAAAGGAGTCTTTCCAGGCTTTAGGAAGACCAGACATTTTCTTTGCACATGACACTTTAAGTTTCGGGGACGTTAAAATCATAAAAAACCTATATCATAAATTTTCTACTGTGAATCGTGAAAACACTGAGCTGAGTAAATCCTCAGTGAGGGCCCATGTAATGCTTAAGTCGGTCCCGGGTATTGAACCATACCTTTCGGCTTTAACTAGTGCTCAAGATAGATTTTCAATTACACGTTTTAGATTCAATCAGCTTCATCATTTTTTAGCATCTCCGGCAGGGTTTTTTTTCCCATCAGACCAAAGAAGTCCCTGTGACTGTGATCTTCGATCTCCTCAGGACACGTTACATTTTGTATTATTGTGTAAATTTTTCTCATTGCCAAGAAAACGCTTCCTCCGGCACTTGCTATAAAGTCTGAAGTTTAGGCGGGCTAAAGTGGCACTCTTGCACTTACAGTTGGTACCTAACCCCTTCACACTTTGTGCAGTGATAAGCTTTTTGCGGGCCGCTTACAGATCTAGGCTCTCTAAATTTGACTGAACTTGTGTGGCCTGCTCTGGTAAAGTTATTTTAGTGCGAGGGTGTGTACAGTTTTGTCCCCTAGTGTTTTATCATCTTGTACTGTTCTAAAAAAAAATGTATGATGTTTTAGAGGTATGAAATGCTTTTTATATATCATGTGGTGTATTTTCCTTTTATTGTAGGAATGTATGTACTTTTTATGGATGCGCTTGCACCCGAATAAAGAAAGATATATATATATATATATATATATATATATATATATATATATATATATATATATATATATGTATACTAGTGTCATAGAGACTAGTGTTGTCCAATGGAATAGATTGGAGTGGAGTAGAGCAGAGTGACGTTGCTTATAGCTGAGTAAAGTGTTTTACAGTGGAGTAGAGAGGTGTGTTGTATAGTGGAGTGAAGTCTTGTAGAGTGCAGTGGCATGTTGTACAGTGGAATGGTATGTCGTACAATACAGTTGAGTGTTGTATAGTGGATATAGTTGGCTGCAGTGTCGTGGAGTTGAATGTTGTGGAGTTTAGTGGATTGTCGTAGAGTGGCATAGAGTTGAATAGAGTGTCATACAATGCCATAGAGTGGAGTACAGTGTTGTGAGTGGAGTGGAGTGGCATTGAGTGTAGTACAGTGTTGTACAGTGACATAGAGTGAAGTAGAGTGTTGTAGAGTGCAGTTTAATAGAGCAGAGCAGAGTGTTGTAGAGTGAAGTGCCTTACCTTGGAATGTTGTACATTGGCGTAGAGTGGGCTAAACTGTTGTACAGTAAAGTTGAGTGGAGTGGCGTAGTGTAGAGTGGTCTAAATTGTGATATAATTGAGTGGCATCTCGAGTGGAGTGGTGTAGAGTGGAGTGTGTACAGTGGAGTAACATAGATTGGAGTAGCATACAGCGGAGTGTCATACAGTTGAATAGCATATAATGGAGTGAGGTAGAGTATAGGGGCTGCAGTCAAATAACATAGAGTGACGTGGCATAGATTATAATAGATTATAATGGTGTAGAGTGGAAAAACTTAGAGTGGAATAGCGTACAGTCAAGTGCCAGTGCATTGGTGTTAGACCTGGCATCCTTGGTGTGGTTTCCCCTCTATTTTTGACTGTATGCTGAACTTCGTTTTTGCGAACTCTGGGCACTTTACAACTGCTGATCAGGGCTAAAGTGCATATGCTCTCTGTGTAAATTGTGATTATTATTGGTTATCCATGATTGGCATATTTGATATGCTGGTAAGTCCCTAGTAAAGTGCACTGTGTGTGCCAAGGGCCTGTAAATCAAATGCTACTAGTGGGCCTGAGCACTGATTGTGGCACCCACATGAGTAGCCCTGCAAACACATCTCAGGCCTGCCACTGCAGTGTCTACAAGTGCAATTTTAAACTGCCTTGTCGACCTAGCAAGTGCACCCACTTGCCAGGCCCAAACCTTCCCTTTTATTACATGTAAGGCTCCCCTAGGATAGGCCCAAGGTAGCCCCATGGGCAGGGTGCAGTGTATGTGTATGTGAATGGTAGGAGGTGTATTGGTGAGTTTTACATGTCCTGATAGTGAAATACTGCTAATTTCGTTTTTCACTATTGCAAGGAACGTCTCTCCCGTAGGTTATCATTGGAGCTGCCTTGTAACATCTTACAAGTGTAACTTTTGATTGGGGAGAGATAGAGATTTGGAGTTTGGATTCCCTGAACTCAGAATTTAAAAACAGATCTTTCTGTGCAGGTGGTTTTTAGGTCGAGCCTAGCGCAGCGCGCATGCGCTGCTCTAGGAGATGACCTTTTGGAATCGGTCTGCACTTTTCAAGCACTCGTGATTGTGGTGGCATCCACTTTGCGGGAGCGAGCAGCGGCGCGCAGGGGCCATCTGTTTCCAATTAGCATGGCCACGCGGTCGCTTTCACTTTCCCTGGTTCTCGGGTCTCGACCGCATGGTCGCTTTCACTTTCCCTGGTTTACTTTAGGCGCGCTGTGTTCATGCAGGGGCCATCTGTTTCTAATTAGCGTGGCCGCGCGGTCGCTTTCACTTTCCCTGGTTCTCGTGTCTCGGCCGCGCGGTCGCTTTCACTTTCCCTGGTTTACTTTAGGCGCGCTGTGTTCATTTTCTATTTCACTCTTTCTTGGCTCGTTTTGTTAGGCAGTTGTTTTTAAAAAAATCAGCAAAGAAATAACAGCTTCGAAAATGAAGCGCATGTTAATTATGAGTTCTTGTCATCTAGACCGAGTGAGGCTTGAACTCCGGTCCCTTTAATTCCGAACAAGACCGTTTTGGCAAAGCACGCTTTCACTTTCCCTGGTTCTCGTGTCTCCCCCGCGCGGTCGCTTTCACTTTCCCTGGTTTACTTTAGGTGCGCTGTGTTCATTTTTTATTTCACTCTTTCTTGGCTCGTTTTGTTAGGCAGTTGTTTTAAAAAAAATCTGCAAAGAAATAACAGCTTCGAAAATGAAGCGCATGTTAATCATGAGTTCTTGTCATCTAGACCGAGTGAGGCTTGAACCCCGGTCCCTGTAGTTCCGAACACGACCATTTTGGCAATGCGCTATCTTGATGGCCTTTTCCAGCTCTTAAAAAGCACTAATACAGCAATAAATTTGCCTACCTGCATATTCAATCTGCGAGTCTTCTACACAGCCCTGTTAAATGACTCCATACTTGCTCTGAGAGTGCAGAACAGATGTAAAAGCTGATACAGGAAAAAAGTGGAATAAAGCAACATGAGCACTTCAGTATTGTACCTTTGGAATACCCAATTATTGTTCTCCATACACAGTTAAAGAAAGGTGTGCAACCTCTTACAACAAAATACTGTTTTAGGTACGAACGTATGTTCCAGCGTGACCGATGCAAACTTTTCGAGGATTCTAGTTTGTTTATATGATCGTCATGCACATCATAAAACTGAACAGGATACTAAAGCGCATAAGAGAAAAAAAGAGACATCTAAGGACCAACACGGGCTGTAGAAATACTGTAGAAAGCCCTCACCACTCTTAGTTAAAAGTTCGCAAACAACCCATGGTTTATAAACAACCATTTTATAATAAAGGTATTCTCATCCGAATAGGACCCCCACTGTTACGTGACAAGCATAGCCAATAGGACTCGCTTTTGGGACCTTATAAGTATTTAGTTATGCAGCACAATATCCTTGGTGCAACAACATTAACTGAACTGTTGCATGGCTAAACACTTATAAGGTCCCAAAGGCGAGACCTATTGGCTATGCCAATGCTTGTTAAATTGTGTGTTGGAAAATGCCACCTTTAGACACTCACAGACCCACTCAGACAGTCACGCACCAACTGACAGACCCAATCTGAGACTCATGCACCCACTTACAGACCCACTCAAAGGCTCACTCACACACTGAGAGACCCACTCAGACACTTGTGAATGTCTTATATTAAGAGATGTGAAATGTTGTCATTGTGGTACATTATGTGAAATGGAGAAATGGAGATTAGGTGAAAAAATTGAGAAAAATAACAAATAGTGTTTTTTTAATTTTGTAGTTACCCCTGACAAAAGGCATTGAGCACGAAATGCATTGGGTTTTGCGAAGATGATTATATAGGATGAACGATGTATTCTCCATTTGCTTGAGAAAAAGGCCTGGACCGGCATATCTTGAGCATTTGAATCTATGGGAAAACATGGCGCCTGGCATGTGGATGGAGAAAGTTATGGATAAAACATTTGTTGGAAACATAGTAAAAAATTTCAAAGAAAATTGATGACCAAATTAAAAATGGATTCTGTTGAGTATCGAAGGTTGTTGCTGTGCGATTGGGAAAGTCAGTTAACTTGCCAGGTCGAAACGGCAATTTAAAAACTGCACACACAGGCTCTGCAGTGGCAGGCCTGAACCATGTTTAAAGGGCTACTGAGTGGGTGGCTCAATCAGTGCTGCAGGAGCACTAGTAGCATTTATTTTAAAGGCCCTGGGCAGCCCTGAACCATGTTTAAAGGGCTACTGAGTGGGTGGCACAATCAGTGCTGCAGGCCCACTAATAGCATTTAATTTACAGGCCCTGGGCGAATATAGTGCACTCTACTAGGGGCTTTTAAGTAAATTAAACATGACAATTGTGGATAAATCAATGTTAGCATGGTTTGCGTACATAGCATATGCACATTAGCACTGGTTAGCAGTGGTAAAGTGCCCAGAATCCCAAAGCCATCAAAAATGAATTCAGCAAAACAGGTGGTCAAAAGGAAAAAAGTCAGAGGAAACTACGCCAAAGATGCCAGGTCCAACAATGAAACATATATATTTTACATATGTCACTGTTCCCTCTGATATAATGGTTTGTATTGCAATTATTGTGGAATAAAACACCCAAATATGTATATAAATATATAAACAGATAAACATATAAATTCATGCCAAACCAGTGAAAATAAATGTGGCCCACTGACACAAATGAATGAACGAACGAATGAATGAATGAAATGTAGTACTGTGATCAATACAAATCATAAGAAATAATATATATTATTTGGAATAAGTGTAAAGTGGAACACAATTCAATACTTTGCAATTGTCAATCTCCTTGTAATTACCATTGCAGAGCTAAAGTGACTTCAGAAATACTGCTTAGTTCCTCGAAGATTGCTATCTAGAATCACTTTATGAAAAAAACAAGGGCAATGCTGTAGGAAGCTGGCTTTTTATGTAGTGTACCAAAATGAGGTACACTAAGTAGAAAGTCCAGACTGCCCTTATTGGCTTACAGGGTTTAAATTAATAAACCCAAATGCTCTCTTTATGGCAGTGTGGGTGAGCAGTTTAGGCCTATCAGAGGGTACTGTTAAGCATTTGTTGAACACACAGAGTCAATAAATGAGATACACACTCAAGAAGAAACTCAAGAAGACCAATTTCGAAAAATAATACATCTTTTTATATAATTTTAGACACCAAGATTATCGGAATCAGTTAAGTACTTTAGACGTTATCATATTTTACAGTAAATACAGTAGAAAATGACAGCTGTCAGATTTGAGACATGAGCCTTGAACGCGGTAATGTTATCCTATGGGAGAAACATACACTGCATAGATACACTTACAGATAAATTACAGGACTGTTCTTCTGGACTTAAGGTAAGTAGGGACCAAGGTCCACAAAAGCACCAAGAGTACATGTTTACCTGCCCTGGAGTGTCCGGGTGCAGAGGTGCTTTCACCAATGGTAGCCTCAAATGTATTTATTTATTTAGTTAAGTATTTATTTATGAGATCTTGTAGAGCGCATGGCTCCCCAACTACGGACTTCCCATTGGTATTAGGAGACCTGAGGGATGACATACTGATTCAAGAAAACAGGTACATTTTTAATTGCTTCTTGAAGCTGAGCAAATTATTATCAGCTCTTAGGCTAATCGGGAGGGAATTCCAAATCCTGGGTGCCAGATAGGCAAAGGATCGCCCTTCGCATCTGGCCCTTTCTATTCTTGGCATCGCCAGAAGAAATTGACTATTTGCTCTTAAGTCACTTGCTTTGTTATGGGATACAATGAATTGCCTCAGAATATGTGGTCTCTGGACATACTTTACTTTGTGTACAATACAAAGAGTCTTGAACTCAATTCTCTTCCTCACAGGCAACCAACGAAGGCTGGCCAGCGCCGGTCACGCTGATTGTGATTTTGGAATATGCAGCAAAGTTCTGACTGTGGCATTCTGTATAATCTGCAGCTTTCTGGTGACATACACGGGTTCCAAGATAAAGTGAGTTGCCGTAATCTAAGCATGACAAAATGAGCCCTTGTAATACTACTCTACGAGTTGCAATAGGAAGTCATTTGATTGTCATCCTGAGAGCTCTTAAAAGATCAAAACATGTCCCGCCAATTTCCTGGCCTGCGATGCCATGGTAAGGTCCTTATCAAGGAATATTCCCAGACTGTTAATTTCCTCTTTTGGAGAAGGGCGATCACCCAGGCATGGAGGCCAGGAGAAATTATCCCAAAGGGAGGGATTGTTCCCGACCAACATGACCTATGTCTTGTCGCCATTCAATTTAATGCAACTATTGTACATCCAAGTATTTACCTGTTCCATACAGTCTGCTTAATTTCCCTCAGTTTGACAGATGTTAGAAGCAAGAGAAATGATAATCTGAGTGTCATCAGGTTATGAGACCATCGTAAAACCTGCTGAGCAAATAATGTCAGCTAAGGGGCGCATATATACATTAAAAAGAGTAGGGCTTAAGGATGAGCCCTGGGGTACTCCGCATTTGAGCTGATGCACGTCCGACAGGCACAGTCCCTCCGTAACCTGAAAGCTTCTATTTACCAGAAAGAAAGTCAGCCAATTTAGTACTTTGTCCTTAATTCGTAGCGCCTCAAGCCTACCTCGCAGAGTAGGCTGTGTTCATATCTAAAAGGATGAGTGCAGCTGAGCCACCTTGATCCAGTACTCTCATAAGATCTTCCGTAGCTACTAGGAGAGCCGTCTCAATGCCATACCCTGGTCTAAATCCAGTTTGAGTTGGATGTAAGAGATTATGTGATTTGAGGAAACTGGTCAAATGGCTATTAACCACCTTCTCTAGGATCTTGCTTGCACCAGGGAGCAAAGATATAGGCCTGTAATTCTCTGCCTTGTCAGGATCCAAGTATGATTTCTTAAGCAATGGACTAACAACTACGTGTTTCCAGTGGTCAGAGAATTGTCCTTTTCCCAAAGAGAAATTATATAGGTTGGTCAAGGCTGATAAAATGGTATCACCTCCTTTCAGCAAAATATCTATGGGGGCAGGGTCTAAGGGGATCCAATGCTACACGCTAAAGTCAATTAGGAAATTACCTGTAAGAAAAGGCTGCAGTGGGGTGCTGGGTGACCAGCCTGCAAAATCCAAGGAGGGGCTTGGCTCTTGAGGGTTTGCGTAAACCTGGGCTGGGGGAGCTTGGGTACAGAGGTGTTTTGTCCGGCTGGCCAGTGAGTTAGAGGCTCTCATGCTTCTCCGTGTTCCTGCAGAAGAGGGTAAAGAAACACAGGAGAGCCACTCTCGGTGTGGAACTGGCCTCTCTCTGAGTCCCTCGATGTGCAGGTAAGTTTTGGCAGTGGTGGTGTTCCGACTGTACACAAACAAGCCTTGGTGATTTCAACTGGCTCTAGTACCAGGGCATTGGTGCAGGGCGACTCCTCAGGGTCCTGGTGTCTCCAAACATGGCAAAGGGGATAGAACTGACCTCATGGAGCACAAAGACCTCTTGCTGGGGTGCTGCTCCCTTGGTGGGCTCGGGGGTTAACAGAACAATGTACAGTGCAGCTGCAGTTGGTGCCTGCTGGTGCAGGGAGTGGCTCCTCTACTCCAAGGGAGATGTTGCTGGGTTGAGGAAGTGCTGGCCAAACCTCCAAGGGTTTGGAGAGGCTGTTTCACTTCTGTACAAGTCGGTGTCAGTGATTGTCGGGAGAGCAGCAGTCAGGCAGGGTTTGCGCCAAAGTTAATGCTGGTCTGCAGTTCCCATGTCTTTGCTCTTTGTCCTTTTTCTTTCAGGCAGACGAATTTGAGTTCCCGGTGTCAGGGGGCCACCTAAATACTAAATTTAGGGGCGTTAAGTGGAGGGAAGAGTAGTAGCCAATGGGCTACTTACTCTTGGGGTCAGTACACCCCCTAAATGACCACTTCTTGTGTGGAGTGGGCATAACCCTGTCCTAGAGTTCCTAATTCCAACAAAAACGAGATGGTGGAACCCTTCTTTTGTGGAGCACATCAAGTAGCCCATCTTAGGGATGTGACTAGCCTGGAGATGCAACAAGCCTACTTGCATAGTTAACTTCCTGCCTATACTGGTGCCAAATGGGCCTCAGGGCAGGGGGTGGCATCTCCCAGGTCAAGGGGAAGCCGGGATTGCATATCAAAGGAAGTAGGGGCTTTGAAGCCCCTGGCCTTGTTATGCTAAATCACTATCCATCCTGCTGAAGGAGGTGTGAACACCTTCCTCCGGAGCAGGCATTGTTTCTGGCTTTCACCTGCAGGGGGTCATAAACTTGTCTGCTGTGGCAGGCCAGATGATACCAGTCAGCCAGCACACTAGGTACTGGTAGGTTTTTCAGGGGGCACCTCTAAGGTGACCTCTGGGTGCATATCATAATAAACCTAGTACTGGCAACAGTAGAGATTTATTAAAACAAGGTGTTTGATACCAAATACCATAGGTTTCAGTAAAGCCATCATGTAGTTGGGGAACTTGTAATGACTAGAGCCTGGTGCATTTTCTAAAGATGGCTTCCCTGTTCACTTGTACCATCTAGTAATTGGACTGCTCATACAGATATGCCCTTTCATGTAATTTAATGCACCCTGCCTTAGGGCTATAAGGCCTTCTGTAGGGGTGACTTACATATATTACATGCAGTGACTTTGGCATGGCACACAGTGACTGTGCCATGTCGTGTTTTTACTCATGGTTTGCACCATGACACAGTCTGCAATGGTACCCTGCATGCAATTTGTATGGGGGTCCCTTAGGGTGGCACAATACATGCTGCAGCGCTTAAGGACCCTCTTTAATACCCATGCCATAGGTGCCAGGGGTACCACTTATTAGGGACTTACAGGTGTGCTAAAGTGTCTGCCAATTCTGTTACAATTAGACCATTTACCTTGATTATAGGGAAAGAGCACTGGCACTGGGGCCTGGTTAGCAGGGATCCACTGCACATCATTCAAAAGCTATCAGTACCAGTGGCAAAAAGTGGGGGTGACCATGACAAAAAGGGGCACTTTCCTACAAATGCTTACAAGACTTAGTTATTATGATTCTATCTCAGTGCACGGTTTAACCTTTTGTGCTCTTATCGTGATTAAATATCATTGTTTATAATTACTGCACATGAAAACACAGAATGGGTAAACCAAGAACATAGACTAATATGCCCTTCATTACCATTGTTCTCTGGAGGGGAGAGGCATCTTGGCTCTTAAGAGTCACTGCCTCTTCCCACACTCAGCAATGCCAATAAATAGCAAATTACACTGTGCACTACGACTGCCCTATGGTAAAACCTGACATTTAAAAACAAAGAAACTCTGAAATTCACCTGTTATATTTTACTGAGCTAACTATAACTTGCACCCCCGCCATGCACTGCTAATTACCTCACATATTACATTACTCACAACATGTTAAGTGACATCGCTGATGACATTACTGATAACATAAGTGATAACACCATAGTCATATACAGCATAGGTACTACGTGTACAAGTGTGCGTTAAAAGCATGAAACTAAGGTAAGCCCTGGAGACCAGTGTGATTGTGCATTTTAAAAGTTATATGGTGCATATCATATTGCACCATAAGGTAAAATGCCTTGTTTAAAGGGGGTGCAATTTTAATCTTTAATCATTCCTTAAAAGTTTCTCAAACTGCGTCAGACACTGACGTCCACTGGGTTATAGCAACAATAAGGGCGGCGAGCCAGGAGTTGCACATATGCTCCATCTAGGATCCCAATTGGGATACAACATCATCAATTAGCCAAATACAAAATAAACTATTCAAAACCACAGATCACTACATTATCGCAGGTGACTACAATTGTATTAGCTCTCAGCATCTTGACACTACCAACGCCAAGTCGCATTTGCCTATGGCCCAAGTATTGAAATGCTATTTCAACTATGTGCCAAACATTGGAAGTTAGAGATCCGTGGAGAGAAGATATCCACAGTTGAACACGATAAAGACAACCAATGGGATATCCACCTTCCTTCCTATCCTCGGCAAATCTCTGAGGCAACAATTTCCAGAGCTTCTTGGCTTTGCCAAGAACCTTCTGACCATGCCCTTTGCTGTCAAATTTAATCAAAGCATACTCACAACAGACCTCATTGAGCAACACAGCATAATGCAGGACATCCAGAACTGCAGTCAGAGCATGCCAGCTATCCCACAGGGCCGGTTTGATATTGTGATTAATTAATTCCTGGTGAAGGTTTATCCAAACATGCAGGCACTGGACACACTTCAGCAGAAATCGATGGAGAAGTTCAGGAAAGTCTCATCATTCTTTGACGAAGACGCAAAAGTCACCACAATGAAACCTGTTTTGGTATTAGCTGAATTCAAGAATAAGTTTGAAAGGGCGATAAGTGACATCCAATCCAGTGAAAGCCTGTGGACACCCCATATTACATCCCCACTCATTTGGTGATACCCTTGGTTCACCATAAATGACAGGCCTTACATGCCAATTAAGGGAAAGATGGTCCTTCTCCTTGAATTAATTTCCAAGGAGGGACATTCACACTACTGAGTACTGCAGCTAGAGCATGTGCAGTGTAGACCATGATATTGATAGGGTACTGTGGTGATGGAAAACTTCACATTATACCAGACTGATTTCCCATGTGCAAACCTTCTATACTGCCACAACTATCCCTGGTGGGTGTCTGGAATCTGAGATTACACTCCCTCCTACTTCACTTCCTCTGTCCATAGACCTATGCAGGTAAACAATGCAAATAAACTATGTGGACCGTGACCTCCTGGCCCCACCTCAGAGTCACCACTGTTTGTCTTTGGGTGGTGCTCCATTACAAAAGAAGTAGATAGACTACTTGCAATTTTCTACCTCCCTGTGTTGGAAACAGGACATCTTGGCTGATCCTTTGAGGACTTTTACTGTGTTAGGCAAACACCTCAATTGAGGATGACCACATTTTACATCTCCTGTCATCTTGCACCTGCACTTACTGCATGATTATGCCTTGTCTGGAACCATGTCTACCCTATGCTCCCTTTATCAGGCAGTGAGCAAGCCCTTATATGTATTCATGGCAAGTTGTATGAACTCTATAAACTAACCTACACCTAAGAGCAAGCAGAGGATCTCCAACCCACAAGTAATACTTAGGTGAAAGAATATAGCTGTCATACCACCTTTGTTAGCAGGAGTAGGCATATGTCCTTCTAGCATAAGTGGCCTGCCACTTTACACTGCACATTATGTGTGAGTGAGCAGTTTAACTGAATTTGGTCCAGTGATGACAGAAGAGTGCTAGGTTATCCTCTCAGCACTGATGGAGAGCAGGACCGGCAATGAATTAGCTTGACATGTCGGGGTACAGATATCCAACATGGCCACCTGTGGAGCAAAGATGTATTCTAGTGGCCCTTGCAGAGAGATACTTTGTATCAAGCAAGACGCAAGGGTGCACTTTCCAGCATTTTCCACTTAGATCAGAGTAAACAGATACATTGTAGAAATCAGTGACTGGCAGTGTAGGAAGGATTACGGAGTCAGCTAAACAAACAAACATGGATGAGCGAGCAGTAGAGATGAACATTAGTGCACACAGTCATGTGTCTCAACCATAGTGGGGAAGTATATAGTCACAATATGCTTATAGTACATGTATCATGAAAAGAAGGATTAAAGAGTCTATTAAAGAAACTATCACATGTAAAAGCTTGTGGACTGAGAATTTTTGAATTGTGATGTTTTTTGGGGAAACATATGCATTATTCAAAAAGAGTGTGGCATGATATATGGACTCATTATACGCTTGTGGTGCATACATAGACGTTGCTGATATCATGCCAAATGTTGCTGAGTACATAGATGTGTCACAGTAACGGACACACCAACACTATGGAATAAGAATTGTGGACCACGTGTTGGTTGTCACCATATGCTTTTAAACTTACATTTGAACTTAAATAAATTCAACTCCTGTTCCAGGAACCATAATTGCATTAAGTTAGTAAATTTAGATCTAGTCCACCCATTTTGTCCAGAGGAGCAATCATAGGCAGTGGTATAGCCTATATCAGGCTACCATACAGTTCAGTATTTTCCCATTGGTCCTTATATATTTGCGCACACAACATAGGTCGACAGGGTGGCTTTCTGCAAGGGTTTCTGAGCATTTGTCTATTTCAACTTTATATTACGGGATTGCACATTGTGCTGACAGTAATGATTATACGGGTTCATGGATCAAATACATTATTCGCTACAGAGATTTGTTGTGAATCCTCACGACACACTGTCTTTTAGTTGTACAGTCTGTATAGATTGTATGAAGGACCCTCTTTTCTTTAATTGCAGGTTATTAGACAGATGGCATCTGTCCTGATGAGACCCGTGCATTAATTGTATAGGGTCGAAACATTGACATTAACCCATGGTTGTGTTTCATGAATCTTTTTTGAACAAAGATAAACAATTTTTACAAGACTGTGTTACTGGACTGATTGATTCAACACCCCTGGTGTCAGAGGTGTTCACCTATGCCTATACATTTCGGATTTCACACTTCTCACTTTTGAGCACTTCACAGTCTGCATTATTTTCTAATAATTTTAGCATTATGATCATACAATAATACAATGTGACATCTCTGACAAAGAGTGGCCTGTGTGTGAATTTGTTGCGTAATGTTGAATTGGTTAACTAATGTTGACAGGTTGGATTAATCAGTGTGCCTTATAGAAAGGAATCCAACAGAACCACTGTGTCTGATTCTTGGTTTGATGCAGAGCACTCAGCAGTTCCTTCAAAATAAAGGCCAAAAGTAATACATAAATGCCTGCAACAGTGCTTAATTTGAGCCGGTACTTGCTGGTGGGGGTCAGGGCCAGACTGGGAACCCAAAGCAGCCCTGGCAAATTTTGTCAGACCAGCCCCCGTATGGTGACTAGCGAGTGCAGTGAGTGAGCCTGACCACTATAAAGGTTTTTTTTGGGGGGGGGGGGGTTCTCTCCCCAAAAACATTTGGGAAAAAATGGTGCATTTTGCAACACATTTGTCATGACTCATTATATATTCAATTGTAATAACTTTTAAAGCATAGGAAATGATGACCTTACTGTGGACCAGGATACAACAACCTTTGTTGGAGCTCTTCATTGATTCCCTCATTATCACCCTCCAACGGTGCCTCTCATCTCTCCATAGCATATGTTTTATAGCACCTCTTAAACACCAGTGTAGGGTGTCAGAGGACTTTACATCACACACACATACAGAGACAATGAATCATACCTGTGTAAATCAGTGTAAAGAAAATGTTACATAAGTCAAAGGGGACTGCAAGGTGTAGGAATAACATGTCATCCATACTGGTAGGCATTTTGTAAGAGTGCTTGGTCTGTACAGGCACAAACTCAGGATTCAGAACATAACACAGTGGTTATGGTTGACTTTAAAAATAAGAATTTATTTCTACCCAAACAAACCTTTTTTAGCAACATCAGAATAATGAAAGATTTGGAAACAAACATAACTTTCTAACCTGTAACATGCGGTTTGCATGCAGCTCTTTGATGGCAGTTCATAGCTCACTGTGCTAGATTAAGATTGTAATTTATGAACTGCACAGCAACTAAAGAACCTCTGTAACAAAAGCAGTAACCATCTAAGCTAGGCACATAAAATACTGTTATTTGATATGAATGATATACGTTCTTTGCAGCAGGCATATCAACCCTCTGTTCTACCTTAGTTGAGTCAAAACTGTCACTATACAAAACTCACTTCTCTCTCCAGCAGGTACATTAATCACCAGAGTTATCTTGACATTTTTATTGTTGCCTGACAACGGCTGGATATACAAGGAACTTTGCAGTACTTTTAAAACTGCTGCCCTGCTACAAAAGTGGACTTCCAGCCTCCCGGGGAAATGTCCAATTCCTGGTATGGCCAGTCCGGCCTTGGTGGTGGGCACGGCACTTATTTTTATGTATGAGATATTTACGATTGCAAAAGAGGAAAAATCACACAGATTGGAAAGATGGAGAAAGAAAAAGTGACACAACCATCACAAACAGAAACCAGGAACCTGCAAGAGCAAGAAAAAAGGGGCAGGGAGTGCCTAGTAGTGGATAAAAGACTACCGGTCTTTGTACTCAGCACACCAGTACTTAATTGCTCGATCCAAAGGGGGCAAACCAGTCATAGTCATAAGTCGAGCAAGGATGGACCTGTAGGGGGGGCATGAGTAGGGGAGACAGGTGTAGATGGAGTGGAAAGAGGGACGTCTCTATCCTTATCCTCTCTGTCTTCCCATCACGCTGGCGCATTACTGCTTCTATAATTGGAATGAGTACCAGCAGGCACTCTTGTATATTGGAGTCCGATGAACCAGCCAATGGAGTACTGAAAGGCGGAAGAGAGAACTGAGGTGCTAGCAGATAAGAAGGGTAACAGTGGGTAACACCACAGAGCAACAAGGGTTGGCACAGGCCAAGACATAATATGATGGTGAAGTCACAGAGAACTGGGGAGCTCGCTACCATAATAAATATTTCAGGTCCATGCCAGCAGAACCCTTTGGGCTAAGCCAGATCTGTCTTGGCTGGGAATGATTGGAATTTCATGGTCCACACCCAAGTATTGCTGCGAGTCCCCCTGTGAATCCTACATGATAGTAGTTCAGTCAATATGAGGGAGAAATCGTACCATGGTCCCCAGTACTTTGAGAGGAAGTTAATAGAGGAAGATTCGTTATGTTATGTTATGGCTATTTGTAGAGTGCACATTTCACCTGGGAATGTATTCAGGTGCAAATAACGAGGGAACTGAGCTGACCGAATCTGAGGTCTAGATAAAGTGCCATTGTTTCAGCTTCTTGCGGAATTCAAGGACTAAGGAGATGGCGCTGTTGTGAGGGGAGGTCATCACAGGCCTTTAGTGTGAGGTACGAGAAGGAGTGGCTGCTGGCTCTGAGTATGCAGTGGATGTGAGTGAGCAGGAGGCAGGCCAATCTTAGGTTTCTGTTTGGGGTGTGTAAATTGATGCAGCTGATCGAGCGCGAAGAGGCCAAGGTTGGATATTTTTACACAAAAAAGAATTTTTCAATGGGCCCATATACATTTATCCAAATACGATCATTTGCATTCCCCTTGGCCAATTCCCGCTGGAAGGGTCAAGTTTTATAATTCACTTAAGTTCAGATTAGTTATTTTCCTGTAACCACAAATCAATTACAGTATCATTTGTCTAACTAATCTTCACAAATCAACACTCTTCTTCTGGTCGATGGACCATTAGTTTAGTTAGTTGATGGTGATATTAACAACTTCTTAACTAAAATTCTTAGTGAAAAAACCACAGACTCTGAATAATAATAATAGTAATAAGTTTATCTAAAATTTCAGTCATTAGGTTGAACGCTCATCAATTAAAGGTACACAGTGCAAACTCCATCTTTCTTTAAGTGGGAGAGAGAGAACAATCATATAGCATAATACATTCAATTACACAAGCTCCTTCAACAAAATCAAACGCATAAGAGTGGATAGATGTAGAGACAAAAGGCACATAATAGTACATTTGCAAAGAAATATGCACATTTTTGGATAGAATGACATTTACCTAATGAAGATAACTGGAAAACCACCCCTCTGGCCAAAGGACTGGTGGGGGTCCCCTGACTTAGGATCAGGAGACAAAGATTACAGGATAGGATTAGGACAGGTCTGATACTTACTAGACTTCTCTACTAACCCCACGCACCAGGACGATTCCCTCTCTTACACTCTCTCCCTCCTCGATGTTCTTCCGCAATCTTCAAATCTAATCAGGCAGTATTCTGGATCTTTCGAGTCTGCTATCGTCTCTCTCTCTCTCTCTGCTCTCTCGTGCTCAGCTCCCAGCAGTGGTAGTTCTCTCACAGCTCCATCAGATCATCTCTCTAGCTCTCGCTCAACAACTAACTTAACTCCAGTCAGTCAAGTTATAGTCTTTATTTCTTCATGTCCCACCCTCAAGAGTTGCAAATTTTACTAAAATACGGAATATGATTGGACGGGGTTAGGGGTGTCTGCATCACACCAGGCTGACGTATTCATTTTTATTAGTAAAACCTATTGTTTGCTAACCCTTCCCCTTTGACTCATTCATATATTTTGTTTTCACATGCATATTTTGTTGCAAATGCCGTAATTTATTTAATACAGGCTTCATAGATGAGCGATACATCCTCTTCTTTTCCCATCCCTTCTGTCCTTGGATCTTGGCAGTCATTCAGCTCTCTCTCGTCAACGGGTCATTTCATGGACTCATTGAGCATGCGTAGCTTTCGCCATTTTCTTTTTCAGTCATGGATTAGCAGGCCCAAATGCACACTATTAATAAAAGAATCATAAACAGATGTTATTTTCTTAAACATGTAATTCTCACTGTTCACCACCCACTTCTACTCTATCCCATGTAACTATTATTACTCTTGGGCAAAAGCGTTAATAACAGCAGCTTTCTTTTAAATCAAGCAAGCATATGTCGGGCATGCAGGACCTCAAGACCGCGTTTTGGTCTTTCTTGCGCATGCGTGAGGTTTTCCCTCTCAAAGCAAGTTAGTCACGTTATTTCTGCGTAGTTCAAGCTTGCACATGCGCAAAGCGTTTTTGCAAGTTAAAGCGGGTTTTAATCGTGCTGCATTTTATTTCTCACTAATTCAAGCATGCGTAAGCTTTTCTCCCCGTGTATCTGTGTCTGGTGTATGTTAGTTTCGTCTCATCTACTAATTTAATGATTAGTGAAAGTTAATGGAGGATTCATTTGAGCAAGTTTCATTTTTCTCGAATCCTTGCTCCATCAATCCTCCCTCTGATGGCATTTTTGAGCCATCATAAAAATACCTATCATTACCAAGTGCCAACTTTTATTCATTTAAATTTTTAGTATCTTCCTTTCTTTCTTCTAACTCTACAATTTTCCTTTTCATGCCTACTCCTTTCATTTTATCATATAGACTTCCTTTCCTTTCATCTCTTCTAATTCGATTTCTTCTCTGTTTCTCTTTCTTCCCATTCTTTTATTCTTTATTTCGGCTACCATTCTTGCTTTTGTTTTATTCTTGCAACATCTATATGTCATTATCATTATCAGAACTATTATTGCTATAGAAATTACTGGTATTAGGATCTTCCCTAATAGACTACTCCCTAAAGTGGAAAACCAACTACCTATAGTGGAAATACTTTTACTAAGTCTTTCCCAAACACCGTCAACCTCCAGTTGGGTCAATTTGTCATGAATCTTTGTAATATTCTTAATATATCCCTCAATACCATTAGTGTTGTCTGGGATATATGTACAGCAATGTTGGACTTTCAACATGCCACAGACTCCACCCTCTTTTGCCAATAATATATCAAGAGCAAGTCGATTTTGCAAAACCATATATCTAATTGCAACCATTTCGGTATTAATCATTAAGAATCCCCCAGCAATATCTGTCGATAGACGATCAACTACTGTTGACAATTTACGTATCTTATGTGAATTCAGTATGACTCCAACTGACGGTATCATTGCACCAAATATATCACCTATTATTTCTGAAAAACGTGCTCTTTTTCTCCGTTTTAGTCCTTGACTTATTACATTCATTTCATTGTTCTTAGTAATGTGGTACACTTTTGGAAATATTATCCCAAGATAACAACTACCATACCATTGTGTTGGCAACCTATAATAGGCATTCTTACCACACATGTAATATATTCCCGGAAAGACAGGATCAGTTCTCCCTTTTAGTCCCCATCCCCCCATGATTAGGAAGGTGTGTTCACATTCACTAGAACCAATGAAAATATTGTTATAGTCAGTTTTTTGTCTATGTAGACAGAATTTTCCCAACTTTGACAAATCTAGGGACATTGCAGCATGAGTCTCGCCTTTCTTATAGTCCCCTTCCTTATTAGCCCATGGAGGTACATGTGACTTCTGTTCAACAGCCTTCTTTTGAAAATCCTGTCTTCTTTCCTCTACTAAATTTAGAAAATCTTTTTCTTCATCTCGCAACATACATGTTAAATTGTTTTTATGCGCATATGTTATGTCTATTGGGTTTGGTGTTAGGAAAAACTCACCCATAAATTCTGCATCTTTAGCACTAAGCACTGGGTTTAGGTTTCTTCTAATAGGAATCTCTGGGAATACTAAATCCATGTTAGAATAATAATACTGCAATTTGCCTGTTTTATAGAACAGACTGGACACAACACTACATGACACACCATATGTTAAAGGAAGATGGTGATAGGTCACCCCCTCCGAGGCAGACGAAGGTAATTTCATGCAAACATAACAATCACTCACGTCTATTGTATCTACGTATTCATAAAGAAGTTTAGTAAACACATTTAATGACGAATAACTATTTAATCTGCCATGTTGATACATGGTCTCATCTATTTGTTCTAAATTAGTGGTAGTTGTTCTTTTAGTATCTGCATTCACTTGATCACTTGTATTAGTATTATTTCTGTTGTTAGCTACCATTAGAACAGGTATCACGACTGTTAGCAATAACCACATTAACATTAGTATCAAAATACTGCATAAACAACATTTAACACATCTTCGTTTTAAACTAGATTTCGGATGTTCAGTCACTTCTGTTTCTGCCATTTTAATTTTCTAAAATTTATTAATCTCTAAATTTTCTTCTAAATTCTAAGTTTAATTTAAAACTAGAATATATATATATAATAATCTTTGTGTGATCCCACACTTCAACAGCTTTTCGTCTTTTACTTTCCACTTTGTCTTTGATTTCTTTTCTTCATCTGGTTCTTTTATTTCTCTTCTTTACATGTTTGTAAAATTTCCACCTTTTGTGTCACAGTCTTTTCTCTTAAGGTGGTCTCAATTTGCTTTCGTCACTTCTTTTATTAGTGACACTTTCTTGTCCTTCGTTTAGATCAAGATTCTCAAAGGGCTCGAGGATGATATATGTCCATTCAGGAGCCTTATATATTCTATTTGGAACTCTCACTCTTGTTGATTTTCGTAAAGATTTTCTTCTTGGATGTTCTTCTTCAGTTTGACTTGGTATTTCGTTTACTTGTTCTAATTCTTTCCCTGTTTTTCTTTTCAAAACATATCTCAGTCCTTTTACTCCACTTGGCCAGTGATCACCCTTTCTGATTCTCTTGGTTTGCACTGCCTTTTCACCTTCTTCACCTATTTCTAACGTTCTTTTATTTTCTTTTTCTTTTAGTTGAGCTTGTTCTGAGCTTTCTAATTTTTGACTTTCTGTCGATTGAATTTCTTTTTGATCTTTTAGTTCTTCTTTTTCTAATTCTAATTGAGCTTGATCTGAGTTTCCTGCAGCAGATTCTTCTGTTGACTGAATTTGTTCTGAACCTGTCAGTCTCTCATTTTCTTCTTCTTCTGATTGAGCTTGATCTGGATTTTCTGTTTCAATTCGTTCTGGTCTTTCAATCTCTTGCTCTTCCTCGGCCTCTACCGCAGTCTCCTGAGACCCAGTATCTAGTGCCCACCCGACTTGACTTGTACTTGGTTGTTCATCATCGATACATTCTTCAGAGTCTGTTTCTCTGTTCTTTTCGACTTCATAACTGTCAGCTTCTGGTTTTTCTCTTTGCTCTTCCAGTTGCTGCTCTTGTCGTTCAAGTGGACTTGGGACTCTTTTGGTATGACTGGCATGGATCCAGTTTGGGAAGCCAGCACATTTCACTGCTGTTGTTGTGACCAATATAATTTGATGAGGTCCTTTCCACCTGGGTTCTAAGCACAATTTTCTCGTGTGCTTCTTTATCACAACCCAGTCTCCTGGATTAAAAAAATGAGCTTGATTCGGCTGTGTTGCGGTTGCATCTTCTCCAACATGGTGAGACACAGAACGTACCAGATCAGCTAATCCTTTACAATAGTCCAACACTAGATCATCAGTTATAGTCATCAGTTTGTTTCCAGGTACAAATGCTTGTCTCATTGCTCTTCCCATAAGAATTTCATGAGGACTCAAGCCTGTCCTTCTGTCAGGGTTGCTTCTAAGGCTCATTAATACAAGGGGAAAAGCATCAGGCCATTTCTACGAAGTGGATGCACACCCCTTCTCTAACCTGGATTTTATTGTACCATTTAGCTGCTCAACCACTCCAGATGCTTCTGGTCGATAGGCACAATGTAGTTTCTGCTCAATTTTGAAAGCTGTACAAATTAATCGAATTAC
Source organism: Calotriton arnoldi (assembly GCA_963921515.1). Lineage (NCBI taxonomy): Eukaryota > Metazoa > Chordata > Amphibia > Caudata > Salamandridae > Calotriton > Calotriton arnoldi. The sequence continues at coordinate 438,008 of CAWUFW010006192.1, forward strand.
CTCATTGTTAAAATGAGGTCCTCTATCTGATTCCAAAGTGACTGGAAATCCGAATCTGGGAATGAGTTCTCTCAACAGTAGTTTGGCAACTGTTAGACTGTCATTCCTTCTTGCTGGATAAGCTTCCACCCAACGAGAAAACAGGCACACAATGACAAGGACATACTTCAGACCGTTGAACGGCGGCAACTCTATGAAGCCAAGCTGCAGTCTTCTAAATGGTCCCTCTGCCTTTCCTATTTTTCCCCAACTGACAAACGTTTTTCTACCTGGGTTCTGCTGTTGACATGTCAAACAGCGCTGGCAGAGACTCTCTACAATGAGCCTAAACTTGGGATTGTACCATGTCTGCCTGAAGTGTCTAATCATGGCATCCCTCCCAATGTGTGTAGCTCCATGATATACTCTTGCCATTTGTGATAACATACTGTCTGGCATTATCGGTCTTCCATCTGGACACACCCATACTTCATCATCGGTTCTTCTTGTGCAACCTGTGTTGATCCAGAATTCTTTTTCTTTTACATCGGCCTCATCCTGTAACTGTCTAACTTCATCCCATGTTTCAAAAGCAGAGAAAAACATCAGTTGGCAATCGGTAGTTTCTTTTTCCAACCCTTTGTTTAAAGACATTGTATTTCTAGCACAAAATTGTGCAACTTGGTCAGCATATTTGTTGCCTTGTGTCACATAATCATTTCCTGACTTATGTGCGGCACACTTGACCACTGCGATTTCTTTTGGCAATTGTAATGCTTCCAACAGTTCTTTGACATTTTTACTGTTTCTGATAGGAGAACCTGAAGAAGTCGGAAATCCCCTTTGCATCCATAATTGGCTGAAGTCATGCACAACCCCAAAACCATATTGACTATCCGTGAATATGGTTACTCTCCATTTTGTCCCAATTTTGCAGGCTTTTGTTAAAGCTACCAATTCGGCTATTTGTGCAGACTTGACTCCTTTTAGACAGGATGCTTCTATAATAACAGATATAGTACATACAGCATAGGTAGCACTCAGTTCTCCATCTTGTTTTTGCAAGCATGACCCATCAACAAACAATACATAATCTGATTCTCCAAATGGGACATCAAAGATGTCCGGCCTGGGCTTTGTACACCTTTCTGTTAGATCCAAACAATCATGATCAACTTCTTCTTTTACTTCTTCACAGAATGGGTCCAGCAACAAGGTTGCTGGATTCACTGTGGTGCATCTTATCACGCTTACATTTTCAGCACCTAGTATTACTCTTTCATACTTAGTCAGCCGACTAGGGGTCAAGTGCTGAGTTCGAGTCCTTGTTAAAAGAATCTCGACAGAATGTGGCACATATACCTTCAAGGGATGTCCCATTACAATAGACTCACTCTGCTCCAGACTTACACAAGTAGCAGCTACTGCTTTTAAGCAGCCAGGCAATGCTGCGGCCAGAGAATCCAGAGTGGCAGAAAAATATGCCACTGGACGTCGCATCAATCCATGTCTTTGGGTTAACACTGAAAGCGCACATCCTTCCCTCTCACAGCAGAACAAAGCAAATTCTTTCATATAGTCAGGCATTCCTAATGCTGGTGCTTGACATAAACAATCCTTCAGTTTTATGAATGCATCCTCGCTTTCATCATCCCATTCAATAGGATCTATCACATCTTTTCGTGTCAATTTTATTAGAGGTTTTGCAAGCAATGAAAATCCACTGATCCACTGACGACAGTATCCAATCACTCCCAAAAACATTCGTACTTCTTTCTTAGTTTTAGGCAGATTCATCTGTCGAATCACTTTTATTCTCTCTGGTGTCACTTTGCTAACTCCCTTCTCTATCTTGTGTCCCAAATATTGGACTTCTTGCTGGCAAAACTGTAATTTTTCTGGCGACACTTTGTGTCCACCTTCTGCCAAATGGTTCAGTAAAGCAATTGTGTCTATGACACAAGCCTCTCTTGTCTTTGATGCCACCAGTAGGTCATCAATGTACTGAACCAAAACTGAATTTCCTGGCATAACCAATGTTTCCAAATACTTTTTCAAGATTTGATTGAAAACCGAGGGACTCACTGTGTACCCTTGAGGAACTCGGCACCATGCCAAAACACGGTCCTCGAACCGGAACGCAAAGAGATATTGGCTATCTACATGCAAAGGAATCGAAAAGAATGCTTGGCACAAATCAATCACTGTATACCAATGTGGATCCCAAGGTATCTGATAAAGAATTACTGCTGGATTTGCTACTACTGGACAACAGGGTACTACTATCTTATTGATTTTCCTTAAATCTTGCACTATCCTATATTTGCCACGAGGCTTTTTAAGTCCCATGATTGGCTAACTACAAGGACTACCCATTATTTCTTTCAAAATACCTTGTTCAATCATTTGATCAATTACTGGAGCAACTCCTGCTTTTACTTCTGGACTCATTTTGTACTGTCGTGTGTTTGGATAAATCGCACCTTCTTTCACCATTATTTTAATTGGGTCTACATTTGCCATCAGACCAATTTCCTTTCCTGAAAAATCCCACACATCTGATCTCACTGTGTCTCTCAGCTCATCAGGCAGACTGCTTTCAGTCAGAAGTGAAAACATCTCATCCACTTCTGTTCCTTGTTTTGCTAGCATCATTTTGAAAGCGATATCTTCATCAGGTGTTTGAAAAGCAATACCATCAGGTGTACAATAGATGGCACAGTTCATTTTACATAACAAATCCCTCCCTAACAAGTTAACTGGACTTGAATCACACACCACAAACCGATGCATGTCTTTGAAATTTCCGATATTAACTTCCATTGGTTTAGTAACCGGCGTTTTTATTTGCTTATTTGAGACTCCTACAACTTGGATAGTTTCTCCCAAGAGGGGTAGGTTTGGAATTTCTGCTGCTCTCACAGTAGAACGGGTAGCACCATTATCCACTAGGAAAGTGATGTCATTACCTTCCATTTTTCCATCAACATATGGACATGACTGATCTACCACCAAGGATGCGCCAAGCACACATTCTTCCTCCCCCCTCAGGCACCGTCATTGAGAAACATCCAAATCACACTCATTACTGTGCATCCAATAATGTTGAACCGTTTGTGTAATCTTACCACTCTCTCCACGAAATCCGGTGTTCACACTGTATCTCTGCACTTGAGCGTTCATACAGTTGGGCATAGGGGCTTGTGGCACCTGTAACTGTGGAGTAACTACCTATTGCTGTTGCTGCTGGTTCACAACCACCTCATTCTGCATCTGTGGATTTAAATTTTGATTTACCCCATTATTCTGTTGAACGTTTCTACACTCATTCTTCCAATGTCCATGCTTTCCGCACATATGACAAGGATACTTCTTTTTTGCTTCCTCTCTACTCATTCGTCCTTTTCCTTTATTCCCATTCGATCCTTGACTATTCTGATTCTGGTCATTCGACTGGTTATCACTTTGAGAACCAGTACTTGCCTCTTGGTGTTCTGCCAACTTCACTTGTGCCCACATCATCTTTTCTTTCAATTTCTTATGTTTCGCGTCAATATCATCACTGCAATACTTCACATACTTCAGGATGTCATCAATGGGCTTACTCTGCCAGCAAAGCATATGCGGCTGAATCATCTGACTAATTTCTGATCTCAATCCATACACAAACCTATACACAAAATGTCCCATATCCTTTCCACCAATATTTTCAAATCCACTATACTATTTAAATACTTGCAACAACCTTTCGTAATACGCATGCACTGACTCCTTTGGTTCTTGAGTTGTTCTATCTATTTTAACCCAATCCGTTTCCTTTGGAGGAATTTCCCTTTCAAGAAAGTAATCACTTGCTGATACTTTTTCATCACATCTTCTGAAGGTGCACCTGTCTTTGCATCTCTTGGATACTCTTCAGTTGGCCAATCAACCGTAATCTTGCAGTCTGTCCACAAATCAGTTGGTACCACTATATCAAACAGACTATCCAAATCCTTTAATAATACCTTCGAAACTTACACAAATCTCTCTACCTGCTTGTACCATTCAACTGGCTTCTCCCTTCATCTGGGAAATCATTTGTAAAAGGCAAAATTTCCTGTCTAGACCAAGGAACATGAACATATCCACCACCAGGAACTTCTCTCATTGGACACACTCTTTCAACCTGTTCTGTTTCTCTTAATGGGAATGCGGATGCTTCCTTTGTAGCTGCCTCATCCCTTTTCCTTGTCCATCTACCTCTCCATCTGTCTGCATCTCCCCATTTCTTCAAAATATTCATTAATTCTTTGATCTGTAATCTCCTTCCTGACGCATTCAAACTTTCTAAATCCTTTTCAGTAAATTCCGCCCTATATGGTTTCTGCAATAATTTCGATTTCTCTACATCCTTTCCAAATTCTGAAACAGCTTCTACTATTTTCTCATGCAGATTCTTTGCTCTCCATGTTATACTTTTACACAAAAACAACAATTCATCATCTCTGCATGTACCTAATCTCTCTGGGCTTATTGTACCAATGATCATTTCTTCCAAATCCACTTTCAACTTGGCCACATCTATACTTGGTGTTTGAGGTTTCTTTTTGTCTAATCCTTTCGCCCACTCTTCTAGATCTTCTGGCGAAAATCGTTCAGAATTTCCTGCTACTGGAGTGTCAATCAGTTCCTTACTCCTCTTTTTCACTGGTGAACCTCTTTTCGGGGTTTCAGTCACTGTTTCAATATTAGGGAGATCTAGTAACAAGATATTTGAATCACTCTCACTGGTTAGATCTTCTGACATTACTAGCTCTTTTCTAACATTAGTTTGTGGGACTGTCACTGTTTGTAATCTTGGGGTGTCTCGTTTATCCCCATATAATGGAATAACCGGACCTATCGTTACTGGTACTTTCAAGGCTTCAGCATTTAAACCTAACTGATTTATTTTCTGAATTATCTCTTCTTTTGTTCTATTCAATGCGTCCCTTTACTTTTCCTGTAACACTCGGGTAACTGTTGGATCATATAAAACTTGTGGAACTAATGGAGTTCCCATCATTGGTGCACTTGGAGTTGGGTCTCTAGCATTTTCTTGATAAGGTGGAGGTCTTTTAACTAAAATGTCCTCTAATAACTCATCATCAGTTTCATCACATTCTGTTCCTGCCATACCTGTGTGTTTCATTTTTTCTTTACATTTACTCCCTATTTGATCCTCAGCCATCAATACTGGATACAACCCTTCCGTTACTACAGCTCTTCTCCATCTTTTCATCTCATCTCCTCGAGTATCAAACGGATATCTTGGGAAAAATCCTCTATTTATTCTTCTACCTCCTCTGTTTTTCTCTCGCTCAAATGCCTCAACTTCCCATTCCTCCAAAGCTTCATACTGCGTTAACCTAGGGCTAGATTCTAATGAATTCATCCGATTTCTCAAATTCTGAAGAATCCTTACATTAAACGTACCATTTTCAGGAAAAGCTGGAAAACCATCGCCTCTCGTATACTCCACCCAATTTTCCAACCAAACACAAGTATGATATCCTCGTTCCAACATCATAAAGGAAGCAGGCGTATTCGGAGGTGGCATAAGAATTCCTTCTCTGGTTACTACACGTTTATCCTTTTTAAAAAAAAAATTGATTTTTATTAATCAGCTTCATTCTTCCAATCCCTGTAACTATTTGTTTCAGTAATCAAAATTTTAGAAACTCTTCTGTATCCTTTTCCCACACTTGTCCTATACCAGCGCGACTCACATCAACAGTCCAGTCAGAGCTCACTACGTATTCTCTTACACAACCAATACCTGCGTGGCTCTTGTCTGCCAACCAATCAGAGCTTTCCACACACCCACTTGTCTGACCAATACCAGCGCGGCTTTTTATGACGTCAGTATGACTCCTACTAGTGACCCTCCCTTTACAATCGGCACTTGTTACTCGCCCGCTGTCTCAACCAATATCAGTGCGGCTCTCTGTGACGTCAGTATGACTCCTGCTACTGACCCTCCCTTCACAAGGTAATACAACAATGTATTTTCTAAACTTTCTTAATAAATTTTCTGTTAGTAACAAAGTAAAAACAGCGCTACTCTGTCTGCTCTGCTATTTCAAAGATAGTTTATTCACTTGCTTCAAAGAGAAAGTAGTTCCTTACACTGCGAGTAAAAACCACTGTTTACCCTTCACTTAAGCTCGGGGAGGACCTATTACTCCTCTAGGGATACTTCTCCTTTTGGTAAGGCCAAAGTTTCACAGGTGGACCCTTCGCTATCACTCACTCTCGGCTCTTATACAATATAGTCCCTAATATAACACCTACAGCCCTCCGTAGCTTTTAGGTATTATGACAACAGGCGAGTAACCTTCTGCAGTGTGATTTCCTTACCACACTCTTCAAAATTCAATTCTCGGGATTCCCAGGTATCTCTGTACCTGTACTTCCAGACAACATAGAACAGGACACTAACTTTTCATGTTAAGAACATATAGTCAATAATCAATAATCAATAATCACCAAACTAATCAATAATAACCATAACTCTGCTACCAGAAAAACTGATCCAGCGCGAAGAGGCCAAGGTTGGATATTTTTACACAAAAACTGAATTTTTCAATGGGCCCATATACATTTATCCAAATACGATCATTTGCATTCCCCTTGGCCAATTCCCGCTGGAAGGGTCAAGTTTTATAATTCACTTAAGTTCAGATTAGTTATTTTTCTATAACCACAAATCAATTACAGTATCATTTGTCTAACTAATCTTTATGAATCAACACTCTTCTTCTGGTCGGTGGACCATTAGTTGAGTTAGTTGATGGTGATATTAACAACTTCTTAACTAAAATTCTTAGTGAAATAACCACAGACTCTGAATAATAATAATAATAATAAGTTTATCTAAAATTTCAGTCATTAGGTTGAACGCTCATCAATTAAAGGTACACAGTGCAAACTCCATCTTTCTTTAAGTGGGAGAGAGAACAATCATATAGCATAATACATTCAATTACACAAGCTCATTCAACAAAATCAAACGCATTAGAGCGGATAGATGTAGAGACAAAAGGCACATAATAGTACATTTGCAAAGAAATAAGCACATTTTGGATAGAATGACATTTACCTAATAAAGATAACTGGAAAACCACCCCTCTGGCCAAAGGACTGGTGGGGTTCCCCTGACTTAGGATCAGGAGACAAAAATTATAGGATAGGATTAGGACAGGTCTGATACTTACTAGACTTCTCTACAAACCCGACGCACCAGGACGATTCCCTCTCTCCCTCCTCGATGTTCTTCCGCAAGCTTCAAATCTAATCAGGCAGTAGTCTGGATCTTTCGAGTCTGCTCTCGTCTCTCTCTCTCTCTCTGCTCTCTCGTGCTCAGCTCCCAGCAGTAGTAGTTCTCTCACAGCTCCATCGGATCATCTCTCTAGCTCTCGTTCTCGCTCAACAACTAACTTAACTCGAGTCAGTCAAGTTATAGTCTTTATTTCTTCATGTCCCACCCTCAAGAGTTGCAAATTTTACTCAAATACGGAATAGGATTGGACGGGGTTAGGGGTGTATTCATCACACCAGGCTGACATATTCATTTTTATTAGTAAAACCTATTGTTTGCTAACCCTTCCCCTTCGACTCATTCATATATTTTGTTTTCATATGCATATTTTGTTGCAAATGCCGTAATTTATTTAATACAGGCTTCATAGATGAGCGATACATCCTCTTCTTTTCCCATCCATTCTGTCCTTGGATCTTGGCAGTCATTCAGCTCTCTCTCGTCACCGGGTCATTTCATGGACTCATTGAGCATGCGTAGCTTTCGCCATTTTCTTTTTCAGTCATGGATTAGCAGGCCCAAATGCACACTATTAATAAAAGAATCATAAACAGATGTTATTTTCTTAAACATGTAATTCTCACTGTTCACCACCCACTTCTACTCTATCCCATGTAATTATTATTACTCTTGGGCAAAAGCGTTAATAACAGCAGCTTTCTTTTAAATCAAGCAAGCATATGCCGGGCATGCAGTACCTCAAGACCGCGTTTTGGTCTTTCTTGCGCATGCAGGAGGTTTTCCCTCTCACAGCAAGTTAGTCACGTTATTTCTGCGTAGTTCAAGCTTCCACATGCGCAAAGCGTTTTTGCAAGTTAAAGCGGGTTTTAATTGTGCTGCATTTTATTTCTCATTAATTCAAGCATGCGTAAGCTTTTCTCCCCCTGTATCTGTGTCTGGTGTATGTTAGTTTTGTCTCATCTACTAATTTAATGATTAATGAAAGTTAATGGAGGATTCATTTGAGCAAGTTTCATTTTTCTCGAATCCTTGCTCCATCACAGCTGTTGAGGAAAGAAGGGCCTAGATTGTGCAAGGCTTTTTGTACGTTTGGGTGAGGAGCATGAAGATTGAGCATTTTTGGGTGGGACACGTATGAGGTGACATTGAACCGGGTGTTGGATGTTTCATCATAGAGGGAAAGGATGAGCTGCATGTCACTGGCATAGGAGATATTGTTGATTCTGTGGGATTGGATGATGTTGGTGAGCTGTGCCATGTAGACGTTGAACAGCACAGGGACGGGTGATGATCCTTGGGGTACTCTGCAAATAAGCTTGGCAGTGGGCGAGGTGTAGAGGCCAGACTGACTGACTGGGTGTGGTCAGTGAGGAAGGAGGAGACCCAGCAGAGATAGAGCAAAGAGCGGGCCTTGTCTGTGTGGAGGCTTTGAATGAGGATGGGGTGGGAGACGGTCTCAAATGTGACAGATAGGTTGAGTTGGATGAGAGCTGCGGGGTCTCATCTGCCCATGATCAGTTGGATGTTGTCTGTGGCAGCAATGAGGATGATATCTCTGTACCTTGGTTGGGTCAGAATCCAGATTAGGTAGGGTTAAGCAGATTGTTGTTGTTCATGTGGTCGGCCAGTCATTTGTTGATGACTTTCTCCAGAACTTTTGCAGGATACAACAGCCAGGAGATTGGTCAGTAGTTAGCCAGTGTCTTGGGGTCTGCTGAGGATTTCTTCAGAGGGAAGAGTATGGTGGCATATTTCCAAGCATCCAGGAAGGTGGCTGTGTTGATAGAGTTGTTGAGTATCGGAGTCAATGTTGTGCAGATAGGGTTCAGTCCTTTGGTGAAGATGAAGTGTCGGCAGGTATCCGATGGAGCTCCTGAGTGAACGGAGTGCATTGTTGCTGAGGTTTGTGACATGGTGATGATGGGCCAGGAGGTCATGACGGTGTCCGGGCGGGGTAGTCTCATGGGCAGGTGGGCTGCGATGATGGACGTGTCCAGCTGGCTGGTTGAAATTGTTGTAGAAGTTGCTGAACTTCTAGTTGAAGTAGTGGGAGAGCTGTGATCATATGGCCATGACTAGCACATCATCCATTGCCAAGCCTCTTCGGAAAGGCATCTGATGGTGAAGCAACCACTAACTTCATCGGCCACTCGTGCTGCCCAGTTCAGCCCATCATTTAGATGTGAGTATTTTGGATATGCACATCAATCACTGCATGGCATCCTGATCTTGAAGCCCTCTTTTACAGGGGACGTCAACTTCTACAACGATAGTGTAGGAAGGTAGGATGGTTACCCTCACATTTTTCCTGGTGTTGCAATGGTTTCTGACTAGTGTGACTGGAATCCTGGTAATCAGGACCCCAGTCTCTGTGCTCTTCCCTAAATTGGACATGGTGAGTACTTAGGTACACTCCAGATTGACTACTGGTGTACCCTTGTAAGTCCCTAGTTTATGGTACTAAGGTACCCAGGGCATAGGTACACCAGGGGTCTCCCATGGGCTGAAGTATGTATTATGGCACCCATGGGAGACCACACAAATTGTTACTACGGGCCTGCCATTGAAGCCTGTGTAAGTTGGTGCTAGCACCATTTACGACAGATATAAATTTCCTTATATCTGAGGTCACTGCACTTAAAACCTATAAGTCACCCCTAAGGCAGGCCTTTCAATCCTGAAGGCAGGGTGCTCGGTTCTAAGTGTGAGGGTGCCCCTGCATGAGCAGAACACCCCTACAATCCACAGAGTCCATTCTCCTGGGTTGTAAGTGCATCAGCCAATACGATATATAGAGTGGCCATGCGTCATTACGCGATGACCATCTCTAAACTGGCTGTAATGAACCCTGTCGTGTTTGGTATCAAACATGTTGGAATCATACCCCCACACCATAAACAGTGTGGGAGGTATGATTCCATGCACTGTAAAGCTCCTCCGGGAGGCTCTTAGTGCTCCCAGTACCATTCTTCTAGACCCAGACAGCAAACTATGGCTGCTGCCGACCAGAGACACAATTCTGCTCACCTGCTGCTGAGCCAAGCTCGAGCAGAGGAAGGCAGGACAATAGGTGTCATGTCACAGGGAGGTGTGACCGCCTCCCAGCCAGGACTTAGTGTATTGGGACAGGGTAGGGACGTTCGCCAGCACCACTCAGACTGCTTGAAGGGCACATTTGGTGCCCTCCTTGCATCCCCCAGTTCAAACCAGTTAAGGGAGTCGTTGGCTCCCGCTCTGGCGTGAAACTGAACAAAGGACATGGGAGTAACCTCCCCACTGTCCAGCTCCTCCTCTGGGAGGTTACCCTGAATCTTTCCAACCCTTTCCATAGGGTACATAAGGGGTTACCAGTGGGTGGGTCCCTAGATTCATCGTGGGACAAGATTCAGATCACACACTACTTCAACTTCAACCGTCTGGGCACTCTGGACCTCGCTGGACTTCGCGTTGGGAAGCGAGACAGCAACTGGGAAGATGCCTGCTGCTCCTGGTCTCGTCGTCCTGCAAACCTGCTGCATTGTCTGTGCCTGTGCTCCATACAGGTCCTTCACAAGGCCTGTGGACATCCAAGACACCCGAAGGAATCTCCCTTGGAGTGAAGGAGTCACTCCCCTGCATCTGCAGGCACTGCAACACAGCTGACCAGCCTGCTGATCCTGGGCTCCCACAGACTGTGGAAGGTTGAGAAACACAGGTAGTGGTTCTGCAACTCCCTCAAGGACTGCACTGTCTTCTCACCGAGTTTGAGGCCAATATCCCTCGTCGGGACCACTGTAACAGAACCCCTGTGCACCACGTCGACTTACCGTTGCCAAGGCTTGTTGACTCTCTCCTCCAGAGATCTTCAGGCTCCAAGAAGCTCCAACCTCAAGCATCTCCTGCAATAAAGATCTAATCTGCATCGCATCCTTTGCACCATGGGCCTTCATCCTTTGGTGAGCTGCTCAAGGTCCTCTTGTGACTCCTGTACATTCGTCCCGTGGGTCCTTTCGAGGGTCTCTCTGACTCCAGGGGGCTCCCCTGCTTGCTCGGGGCCTGCTCTGACTTACCTGATCGTGGTGAGTCACTTGAACCTTGCTGGTCCCGACAATGCACCTTTTTCTTCACCTTTGTTGATTGCCATTGCCAAGGCTTGTTGGTGCCCTTGCCAGACACTGACTCCTTGGCTCTTGACATCCGACATGGGACAGCTCGTGCATGGCTCCTGGTCCTCCTCTGCATCGCCTGGTCCATACAGCTGCAACTTCAAGGACACCGTCAACTCTCCTGCATCTCTGATATCGGTGGGCATTCGTCTTCCGTGCCTCCTGGTCACTCCTGAGTGGTATATACCCTGTCCCCTCTGCTTGCAGGTACCTCTCATTTTGATCCACCTTTTGGTTCCACCGGACACTTTCACCTTCTTCTCCAGTGGCATCTTTTCCGAAGTCCTCCATTGTGGTCTACAGTGGTTTCCGACGTCACTTCACACCTATTCACCCGGCTTCCCTGGTGTAGGTATCCTGGGGTATCCACAGGTGGGGTGACTCTCCAACCTTCCATCTTCCATGGGGTTTCTTCGGGATCCACTGGGAAGGGTCCTTCTTCTTTAAAATTGCAACCGTGACTTACCTATTGACTAACATTGAGCACGTGGTCGTGTTCCCACTCTGCACACTACCTCTTTGGGGTTCCTATATATTCACCTTGGGTGGTTCCTTAGGTCCCCGGCTCTTCTACATCTTCCGGGTCCATTCTCGACTTAGGTCATGGTTCGTATTCCACTTTTTTAGTATATGGTTTGGTTTCCCCTGGGGACCACTGTGTATTCTGTGCTATTTACGAATTCTATTGACAAAGTATTGTGTGTATTGTGTTGTGTCTCCGGGTAGGAGATAATACATTGTGTTAGTGAGTGTTAATAATAAATACCTATTTTCATAACTACACAGTGTGGTTCTTTTTCACTAAACCTATACCATAAGATTAAGTACTGGTAAAACAAGCTGCTTTAAATTCCTTCTGGACTAAGTCTGAAGACTGCTCTCTACAGCTACCACTTAGAGAGCTTTCTAAGGTTGTCTAAGACCACTAAAATCACCATAAGGGCTGTCTGGATTAGTGCAGGGTGCTACATTTACATAAGTGAGCACCATATACTAAGCCAGCCTCTCACATTGGTGGCAGCGGTGGGATTCAAGCCTGCATTGTTTTACCAGCTATTCTAGGTGTGGATTAATTGAAAAACTACCGCTAGCATTAGGCACATATAATACTATAGAATAAGTAAGTTCTACTGAAGTTTTAGATTGGTTGTTAAGGGTCTAGCACAACCCTTTCTCCAATATTAGGAAGTTTAGTTTACACTAGGTTAGGTAGGCGCTACACCACATTATACCTAGTGACCACGTCTTTAGTTGGGGATACTAGTGTACCCCAGTCTCCTAGATACAGTGGCCTTAAGTTTCAGGAACTAAGGACCCTTTGTACCTCTAGGAAATTAAAGACAGGTAGCAACCCAACCACTAAGCATCTCTTAGAGCTGCTTATCATAGATGATCTCCAGAACCTTGACAGGTCAGAAGATCAAGCTAACGTGGGTGGGGATGTTCCAGAAGAAGGGGCAAGAGGGATTACCCCTACTGGCCCTAATTATGAGCATGACCAAGAGGAGTGAGGATTCCACATTGGTGAACTCGGATCCCCTAGGGAATAGTGCAGATGGCACAGAGGGTGTCCCCTTTATTCCTCCTGGGGGGATTTAGAGTAGTTAGAGGAGGTCTAGATCTCCTTCTGTTGAGTCCAGTGCTTCAGACACTTCAATAGGGACCTCCATACCTAGTAAAAGGGAGAACTCCTTAGAAAGGGAGTACCAAATGATCAAACTTGAGAAAGTAAGACTTAAGCTCAGGCGGGATCAGTTGGCCCTTGACAAGAAGTCCCTAGAAGTGCAGAGAGCTAGGAAGAAACTGGGACTAGAGTCCCATGGTGGCAGCAATAGTGTCCGTTGGATCAGGGAAACATAATTTGACATTAGGAACCTGAGCAGAATAGTTCCTCCTTACCAGGAGGGGGGTGATATCCATAAATGGATCACTGCTTTGGCGAGGGCCTGTAAAGTTGAGAAGGTCCCTCAAAGGCAGTGGGCAGCTATTCTGTGGCTCTCCTTTGCTAACAAGGGTAGAGATAAGCTCCTCACTGTTAGAGAAGAGGATGCTGACAATTACTCAGTCCTGAAAAGCACCCTCATAGATGGGTTTGGCTTAACCACTGAGCAATACAGGATTAAAATCAGATACACCCAGAAGGCACACACCCAGGGCTGGGTAGATTTCATTGAAAGTGCTATTAAGGCTCTGAAAGGCTGGCTTCATGGAAGGAAGGCACAGGACTATGAAGGATTGTACAATTTGATAATGAGGGAGCACATCCTTATTAACGGTCAAAGCCTACTACTGGCCTCTACTTCAGCTTTTACCTGGGTACCTGTACCAGGTGACCAACACTGATGGTGTTAGGACAGATCATCCCATGGCCATAGTCAATCTCAGCTGTGGAGGGGTCACTGGCCCTAAAAGGGTTGCAATGTCCCTAAACCTGCCTATAGATTGCCTCTTGGGCAATGATCTGGAAACTTCAGCCTGAGCTGAAGTAGAACTGAAGGCCCATCTAGAAATGTTAGGCCTCCCTGAACAGGTTGGTGTGACCCTTAGGGCCCCAGTCCAACCCCAGGGAAATCCAGGAGCAGTAGAGCCTGAAAGAATGGCCAAGCCTGCTCCAACACAGAGCACAAGGGAGGAAGAAACGTCGTTCTCCCCCCAGATGTTAGGTGAGAGTCAGCATCCTCAGGGAACTGATCCTACCCCTTGTTAAGAAACTGCCCCAGAGGAGGTCAGGCCTGTCCTGCCAGAGCCACTGAGGGCAGGGGAACCTTCCAAGGAGGTTCCCAGTCTGGAGCAGGTATCCTGCCAGGCCTCAGGTAGCCTAGTACTGCAGAGGCCAGGGATGCCAGTGGACCCCACAGGGCCCACTGCCAAGAGGAATCCCCTCATCCACAGATTAGGGATCCCCAGCCTAGTAGTACTAGCCAGGTGGATAATCCTCAGCAACCTGAAGGATCCTTTTTACACTTAGCAAGTGACATCCCCCAAATGGACTCTATTGGGCAAAATAAAACATGGGACAAGGCTGTCCCAAACCTTCACCGGCCCTACATTGTTCTAGCCAAAAAGGTTCAACCAAAAGCTGTAAACAACCCAAGGTTGACCCCCAGGGATAAGTACAGGTCAGTCATAGAGAGAAAGGACACTGTTGTGGCCAGTGCTCTGAGGAATTTGAGACCAACCCTGTTAGGGCCTCACTTCCAGATTCAGACACCCCACAGCCTCTCACATATAGGTATAGCCATCGGCAAACTAAAGGTCATTAAACACTGCACAAACACTGCACACAATCCCTGACATCTGGGTAACTGTTGCTGACACTGACAAAAAAACCTAAATGAGGCAAATGACACACAACAATCCATGCAACAAGACAAGCTCAAAAACATCCTGGAGGCAATCAACACTACAGAAGAGGACTTGGAAAATAAAATAGACATGGTTCTGGTGGATATGGGAGTAATGTGGGAAGATCAGAGGAAACTGTCAGATCTCATCAATGAGATTTAAGATACATTGAGTGAAGTGCAACCATGCACTGAGACTGCAAAAACATATACTGGAGTGCACTGGAACAGTGAGGTTTATGGAGCACAGGTTGGAAGATTCTGAAGGGAAATGTTGACCTAACAACATCTGAAATGTGGGTCTACTGGAGGAGGAGAAAAGGAAAAACATGGTGAATTATATGGAAAGCTTTTTGGTGTCTGCAGTGGCACCTTAAGGTCCTTCAAAATTGTATGCTCTGTAGAAAGACCACAGTGTGCCGTCCACCACTGGGATCGCCCCAAGTCCATTGGTAGCTCGATTACTTCATTAGCAAAAGAGGGATGTGATACTTCAAAATTTATGTTTTCCAATAATCCTTTTTCATACAATCTGGCCCTTTGGGTAGGATAAATGGGTTACTTTTTTGCATTAGGACAGGCAGTGAAGAAGATCCTGACCATTTCTATGCATGGCTTATCAGCCATTCACTAGGCATTCAATTCAATATGTTACGCAATCATGGTTCCATAAACCTCCTGGACACAGTGATATTTGAGAATGACATAGCCATGGGTGTGTTCCTGTGTAAAAAAAAAAAACTGACTAAAACAGCACACAGAGTTAAGAAAGTTTCAATCCAAGAAGTTTTAAAGACAACTTACCTTAAGGGGAGTTTTTAAGAATCCATCAGAACTATTTTTTATCACACATGCCACAGAGCAGTCAAGAAACTCAATGGAAAAGGTGTGGTTTATGCCAAGGGGAACATTACTGGAAAAAAGCATCAGAAAGGATACTGACAAAACCATATACATCTCAACATATTGTTCGATCTCCAACCAATTTAATAAAATAAAAAAGAAGTGGCATATCCTGTCAGCCTTAGATTGCAAGGCAGAAAAAACACTATTTGTCCTTCGAAAAAATCGTAGCCTAAAGAACCATCATGTACGAGCACATATAACCACTAAACAGCATGAGCTAGGGTACCACTTATACTGCATACTGCTATGTGCATTGGTGAAGGAACCATATGCTGATACACCATGGAATGGGTTGGAAGAGGCATATAGCTATTAGAAGGAAGGAACACATGCACTATCAATGTATGCATGTGATATTCTTCCTATGTGTAGTAAAGTAGGATCTGCTTCTTATGGTTACCCCCACTTTTTGCTTGCTGTGATGCTGTTTTTGACTAGTCTGACTGGGATCCTGCTAATCAGGACACCAGTCTATCTGCTTTCTCCCTAAAATGTTGTGTTCAGTACCTAGGTACATCCCAGATTGGATACTGGGGGACCCTTGTCAGTCCCTAGTATATGGTACCCATGTACCCAGGGCATAGGTACACCAGAGGACTCCCATGGGCTGAAGCATGCATTATGCCACCCATGAGAGACCATTCAAAATGGAACTACAGGCCTGCCATTGCAGCCTGTGTAAGTTGGTGCATGCACCACTTACTAAAGATATTGGTTTACTATATCTAAGGGTCACTGCACTTAAAAACTATAAGCCACCCCTTTAGCAGGCCTTTACAATCCTGAGGGCAGGGTGCTTGGTTCTAAGTGAGAGGGTGCCCCTGCATGAGCAGGACGCCCCTGCAGCCTACAGAGTCCATTCTCTTGGGTTGTCAGTGAAGCAGCCATATACTATATAGAGGGGCATCAAGTAATCGCACGATGACCATCTCGAAACGGCTGCAACTAATCCTATCATATTTGGTATCAAACATGTTGGAATCATACCCCCACACCGTAAACGGTGTGGAAGGTATGATTCCAAGCACCAGGAGTGCCCTCCGTTAGACTCTTAGTGTTCCCGGCACCAGCCTACTAGTCCAGACAGCACAAAATGGTTGCTGCCGACCAGAGACACATTTCTGCCCTCCTGCTGCTGAGCCAAGCTCGAGCAGGGGAAGGCAGAACAATAGGCATCCTGTCACAGGGAGGAGTGACCACCTCCCAGACAGGATTTAGTGGATTAGGGGTGGGTGCTCTTCCCAGCGCCTGGAAGTCTGCATGAGGGGCACATTTGGTGTCCCTGTGCATAGTCCAGTTCAGACCAGTCCTGGGAGCTGTTGGCTCTCGCTCTGGCGTGAAACTGGACTAAGGACATGGGAGTAACCTCCCCCCTGTCCAGAAATTCCCCAGGGAGGGTCCCCTGAATCTTCCCAACCCTTTCCTTAGGGTACTTAAGGGCTTACCTGTGTGTAGGTCCCTAGATTCGTCGTGGGATATGATTCAGAACTGAAACCACTGCACTTCTACCATCTGGGCATTCTGGACTTCGCTGGACTTCGTTTGGGCCTGAGTCTGCTGCATCGTCTGTGCCTGTGCACCATACAGGAACCTTCCAAGGCCTGTGAAGCATCAAGTACAACCAAAGTAATCTCCCTTGGAGTGAAGGAATCACTCCCCTGCATTCGTAGGCACCGCAACAAAGACGACCAGTCTGCATATCCCGAGATCCTCCGGACTCCGTGGGCTCTGCAACACAGGTGGTGGTTTTCCTCAGCTCCCGAGGCCTGCTCTACTCTCTCACCAAGTTTGAGGCCAATAGTCCTTGTGGGGGTTGCTATAACCGAACCCCTGGGTACCGCGTCCCTTTGCAGTTGCGAAGGCTTGTTGACATCTTTGCAAGAAGATCTCCGTGCTCAAAGTAGCCCCAACCTCAAGCATCTCGAGTGACCAGAATCTTCATCCACACCACATCATGTGCATCATGGACTGCATCGTTTGGTGACCTGCTTGAGGTCCTCTCGCGACTCCAGTGCCTCCGACCTGTGGGTCCACTTGAGGATCACACTTGTTTCTTTTGGGCTCCTCTGATTTCTTGGGGCCTGCCCTGATTCCCATGCTTGTGGTGAGTCTCCTGAACTACGCTGCTCCCAACCGTGCACATTCTTGACCTCCTGCGTGGGTTGCATTTGCCAAGGCTTGTTGGTGCTCCCGCCGGACACCCACCCCTCAGCACTCGACATCCTTCATGGGACAGCTCGTATCCAGGTCCTGGTCATCCTCAGCATCACCTGGTCCTCGCAGCTGCAGAGTCCAGGTCACCTTCATCCTTCCTGAAGCACCCGACATCGGAGGGCATTCGTCTTCCAAGCCTCCTGGTCACCTCTGAGTGACATAGACTCTGTCCCCTCTGCTTTCAGGTACTCCTTGTCAAGAATCCATTTTTGGATTCCTCCAGACACTTTCTCCTCTTCCAGCAGCGGCACTTTCCTGAAGTCCTCCATTGGGTTCGACTGCAGTTTCCGACGCCACTTCACACCTATGCACCCGGCTTCCCTAGGATAGGTAACTTGGGTACCATGGTATCCACGGGTGGGGTGACTCTTCAACCTTCTGTCTTCGACAGGGTTTCTTCAGGGTCCACTGGGAAGGGTCCCTAATCCTTAAAATTCCAACCGCGACTTGCACATAGACTTGTACGGAGCACGCCGTCGTGTTCACACACTGCACAGGCTCTCTGTGGGGTCCCTATCTACTTACCTTGGGTGGTTCTGTGGGTCCCCAGCAATTCTACATCCTCTCGACATTGTCTTGACTAGAGTCGTGGTTCTTATACCACTTTCTTAGTATATGGTTTGGCCCCCTCCGGGGCCCACTGTGTATTAGTGCTATTTACTGTGATTTCTTTGCTAAGGTATTGTGTGCTTTGTGTCTATCTCCATGTGGGAGATACTGTAACATACTAGATAGTGTTATATAATAAATACATATCTTTATAAATACTTTGTGTGGTTCTTTTCATTTAATCTATACTATAAGATTGCATTCTGGTAAAACAAGCTGCTTTACACTCCTTCAAGACTAAGCCTGAAGGCTGCTCTCCACAGCTACCACTTGGATAGCTTTCTAAGGTTGCCTGAGGCCTCCTAAATCACCATAAGGGTTGTCTGGACTGGTGCAAGGTGCTCACTTACATTAGTGGACATCATATAACAGGCCAGCTTCTCACACAATAGCATCACAGAGTGGGTCTGGAAAGAGTAATTGGTTCCCTTGAGGATTTTGGCCGTATATTGGGTCTTCAAGTAAATTGCCTAAAAACATGTGCTTACACAGTTGGGATGGAGGTACAGAGGACACCACACAGTTTTTCCACCTGGTCATTTCCTGGGAGCTGACTTCCTTTCAATACCTGTGGGTCTGAATATACCATTCAGAGCCTGATATCATGGATGGAAACCTTGGAGCAGCCCCTCGGTTGCTTAGAGGCTGTGTAGAAGTCGGAAAACCGCTGCCTATAAATGTCATGGGCCGAACAGCATTGATTAAAATGGTGATACTGCCTCAGGTATTTAATTACTTCATCAAAGTTCCAATACAAACCACAAGGTTTTTCTTTAGGGAACTGGATTCTTTGATGATGGACTTGATTTTGAACTCAAGTAGATGCAGTGCAGCTCTCAACAAAATTAAACTACCGGTTATTGAGGGAGGATTGGGGTATTGGACTTCGAGCTACATTTTCTGGCTGCATAAATCCGATGGGCAGCACATTGGTTTGGTGGAGTATACCTCAACAGAACCAGACTGATTGAGATAAAATTAGCTATGATGCCCTGACAAACCTGGGGAATAGTGAATACCCTTTTACTCACCGTTCCTGTGTACTTGACAGACTTGATCCTGTATTGTGCTCAGCATCACTACAAGCCACAATAGTTTACTCCAAGTACTTGGGCAGAACATTATCAAACTATACCTTAGCATTTACTGGGAGATGGCCTCATTTCGATACCAAAGGACATTAATATATACTGTTCATAGCCTGATCTAATGGACGACAAACTAGGAGCAGCCCTCCAGTCACTTCTCAGAGGCTGTGTAAAATTCTGGAAAACTCAGCCTAAAACTGTAAAGGGCAGAAAGGAATTGATCCACCAAAATGGTAATAATGCCACCATTATTGTATTACTTCATCAACATTCTACCGCAGATCCCAAGGTCCTTCTATAGGGAACTGGATTCATTGATGATCGACTTGGCTTGGAACACAGGCTGAAAAGTTGGCCAACTTGTTTGAGGATAAAGGATTATGCAGAGAGCAATTTCTCACATATGGAACATTAATTGATAATATACTCAAAAGAATGAGAACCTTAAACACTGAAATCACAATACTTGGAGCAACTAAGTTACTCTTTGCCGTGGCTGAGGGTTGGTAACAGGTGACTTGCCTCTACAGAACTCTACAGTTCATGGGTAATGCTGGGAAAAAACTCTAAGATATGCACAGAGGGTTTTGAGAAATGCATGTTTGAAATAGATTCAGCTTAGTTATTCACTCAGAGCATACGTGAGCCCTGCAAGAATCAATAAAATATATGTGACCACCTCAGTGAGCTGTCCCTGGTCTAAGCTCACAGATCTTGGGTACCTTCATATGGAATGGACTGTCCTAGTATAACCCTATTTTATAAGAGAGTCACCAGCCAACTAACCGAAACATTAGGGAGAACTAGCATATCTGTAAACGTACATTTCCTTCTATGTTTATTCCTGAAACTAAAACATAACAAGGTAGGCAATAGATTTATAGACTGGACCTTGTTACCCTTGAACAGAAGAGGGCCATAGCAATGTTGTAGAAATCTTTGGAGACCCACACCATTGCTGAATGGTGAAATGCAGTAAAGAAATGGACAAAGAGCAAAATAATTGCAATACATAGCCTGGGAGAATCTTTTTATGATGAAGTGGTGTTGGG
The DNA here is from genome assembly GCA_963921515.1 of Calotriton arnoldi. Taxonomy (NCBI): domain Eukaryota; kingdom Metazoa; phylum Chordata; class Amphibia; order Caudata; family Salamandridae; genus Calotriton; species Calotriton arnoldi. The sequence goes on from CAWUFW010006192.1 coordinate 458,648, forward strand.
GTTTGAATCTTGGTAGCAGCCATCAGAGGGAGATGCAGAAATAACTGGTTACACTTATACACTTTCCGTAAATCAAACATGATATATAATTGCGTAAACCCAGGGTTTAGAGGCAAAACACATAATTTGGAGGGGGAGTGCATGCTAGGCGTGGGCGATATATTCCACTTTGCTGGCGGAGTTTGCCGAGTTTTGGCCATTCTGCATCACGCTTGTATTTCCGGCCAAACTCCTCCAACTGCTGCATGCAGAGTTTTTCTTATGCGCAGCTCGCCAAAGGTAAGTTGGTGATTGAGAATTGGCATTCAGTAGTGCAACTTTCGGGTGCTAGGAGGGCACCTGGTGAGATTTTCTCAACGCAGGTAGTCGTGGGCAATTGTGATCAGTTGCGGTGAGAAAGTTGCCCTTTGAGAAGAAAATGTACTTGAGCGGCAGCAAAGAAGCAGCGCCCTCTGGCGCAGTACATGGTGCTATTTGCACTGATTTTGCAGCATGGAACAAGTTCCCGGTGCTAAAATTCAGCACGAGCAGCATGATGTGCTGATTTTCACCTGCTCATGGAACTCCTCAGAATTTCGCAGAGTTTTAATGTAACGCCGCAGAATTCCATGGACTGAAACTCCACAAGTTCCACCCACACTTAGTGCAAACACCCACCTAGAGATGTGCTGGGTAGGACACACAGATGTGCAGGCAAAGAAATGTGAACTCTAGCAGCCTATTAACAACCAAAAACGTGACAGGAGGAAACTGAACTGAGATGGCGCACACATGACACAGATCCACCTGTTGATTTTTTGCTCAATTGACACCAGACACACACTAGAGCTCTTCTAGTCATATGTCACCCCTAAAGTGTGACTTTTTGGCCCACAGACCAGGGTGCTATTATATCAAAATATGGCCCGCTACATATTGGGGTTAGTGTGCCCTCACAGTGAAATAAAATCTAAAAGCTGTTTCACTGTGTAGGCCTCTGTAGACTCTTCCCTAATAGACGTAGGTGGGATTCAAATCTTCATTTTCCACCTCTGCTTAGAAAAAGGAATAGAAAATGCATCAAAGTTATTTCCTGCTTAGTTTTAAAATCTGACTTATTGGTGTAATCAGGTTTTTGATAATTTAAGCAGAAAACTAACTTTGTGGAAATATACATTATGCTGCCAGAACCAGAACTGGCTTAAAACCAGTTCTGCACTCATCACACCTCCAAAGCTGGACTGCATATCCTTGGCTGGGAGAGTTAATGACTAATGACTTGCCTCTGGACCCAAGAAAGGCCAATGTGTGTCAACTGCTCATCACTTAGACTGGATGAGATGTCTGGGAGAGGACAGGAACAGTTGGAAGAAAAATGACAGCTTTGGCACTACCATTTTTGACTTTGAAGTGTCAGGAAGGGATTCTCCTATTTATCACCAGATCCCTCCTAGTCAGTCATGCTCCAGCTACATTATGAGGGAAGATCCCCTTTGACCCTGTGAGGTAAGGTCATGTCCAAGAAGTTGAAGACAGGTTTGTCTGGTGGTAGCTGGGTGGTTCTGCCATGTTGAAAGAGGAGATCCTGAGTAGTTTAACAGTAAGGCAAAGAGGAAGTGCTTCAAAAGGAAGTAGGGTGTGAGCAAATACAATAGATTTTCTCCAATCACTGGCTAGTGCACAGTATAAATCAGGCACCTAAACCACTGCCTGCCCAGATCATTCCTTGCCCTGGGAAGACTTCATCTGAAGATTAAGGCCAGCTGGAAGAAATAGCCTGACTTTTACCTCCTGATGGAAGAACAAGACTCACACAAGGACTCAGGGACTCCTGACTCCTGTTGGCACCCTGGGACTGCTCTCCAAGGGTCAGGTGATTGGCCTCTGGTTTTCCTGCCTCAAGTACAGAACAAACAGAATCAATCAATCAATCAGGGTTCCTATTGTCAGGACCCCACCAAGCTTACCTTCTGCTTGTGAAGCGATCCCGCAGGGAAGACATGAACAACCACCACCGTCTCCCTCCTTACCCTAGAAAGGATTAAGTACTGACCAGATTGAAGAGGGGACCGGGGGAGGTAGCCAAATAAGGGTGAAGACAGAGGCTTGACGGACACGCCCTCGGGTGTTCTTGGAGTCTTTCGGAAAACACCACCTGTGAGAGAGAGCAGATGGGTAACACTCACGCTACTGACATGAATCATGCAAAACAGACAACGGAACGCAAGAACGGTGTAGTCACCTGGGGCGCAGCGCCTAGTAGGTTGAAAAGTGTTGTTGGCTTTAGGGCTGACCAAGAAACCAAGCTCTCCTGCGCGACCAGTCGGTAAACAGAAATGAAAATAAGCGCTACTGTGCGGTCCGGGATACAAAGGAAAAGCGGCTCCGTGCACCTGCATGAGTCGCTGAAGGCTGGGGGGATGCAAGCGCTCCTGCGCGGTCCGGGAAACAAAGGAAGAGCGGCTCCGTGCGCCTGCATGAGTCGCTGAAGGCTGGGGGTAAGCAAGCGCTCCTGCGCGGTCCGGGACACAAAGGAAAAGCGGCTCCGTGCACCTGCACGAGTCGGTGAAGGCTGGGGGACTGTGGGCGCCCTTGCGCGGTCCGGGAAATAGCTCCGGTTGCTGGCAGAGCATTCGCTAGCGCTCCGGTGCTCCTGCGAAGCTCACGGCGTTAATACGAAGCGCCGTCTGGGCCGGAACCGCCATCAGTTATGCGGTTCTCCCCGGAAGCGCCAGTCAGCTGGTCGATCGGCTGCTTCCGTCGGAGGAAGGCTAGACCGCCAACCTGCCCGACACGTTCCAGCAGCAAGGGGGCGGGCGCACACGCGACACACTGCGCGCCAGCCACACGGAGAACAGGGGATCATGACAGCACCCCCCCTTAAAACAGACCCACCACGCCGGCTAAACAGGGGTGGCAGGACGGGGTTTCAGGGGATGCCGGGCATGGAAGGCACGAACCTGACGGGGTGCATGGCGAACATGGGACAAAGGCTCCCAGGATCGTTCCTCCGGACCGTACCCCCTCCAATCCGCAAGGTAGAAGAGTCTACCCCTAGTCCTACGGGAATCAAGGATAGCCCGGACCTCGTACTCCTCGTGATCGTCCATGAGAACAGGAGGTGGGGGAGAAGCAATCAGGCAGTCAGGGTGAGCAGGCCGTAAGAGAGAGAGACATGGAAGACAGGGTGTAACCTCATCTAGGGGGGCAGAGAAAGCCTCATGGACACCCGGTTGATCACCCGTGCTATGGTGTAGGGGCCTATGTAACGTGGCAACAGTTTTTTGGGTCCATGTGCGTTGAGGTTTTTAATGGACACCCATACCTTGCCCCCACTTTGTAATTGGGCTCTGCCTGTCTGTGCCTGTCTGTACATTGCTTGTAGTTTTCTTTGGCCTTGGCTAGTTCGAAACAGGCTTGCTGCCAGATGGTGCGGAGTAAGGAATGATATGCTTGCACCGTGGGCATGTTGCTGGTCTGAGTCTCTTCCCAGGGTGTTGTCCTAGGATGTTGGCCCTGGAGGCAGTAGAAAGGTGACACACCCGTGGCAGCGTGCTTGTTGTTATTGTAAGCGTATTCCACTATCCATAGCACTTCTGACCATTCTTTTTCTACGGATAGCAGTAGGCAACGGAGGTATTGCTCCATGGTCTGGTTAGTTCTCTCCGCCTGCCCGTCTGTTTGGGGGTGATATGCGGAGGACAGACGCACCTCCATGTCCATGGCGTTGCAGACCTTGTTCCAGAACCTGGATATGAACTGGGAGCCTCTATCTGTAATCAGTACTGAAGGGATACCATGTAACCTTATCACGTTGTGCATGAAGACCAACGTCAGTTCAGCTGCTGTGGGCAACTTCTTCAAGGGCACGAAGTGTGCCATTTTGGTTAAGTGGTCCACAATGGTGAGAACGGTGGTGTACCCTGTTTTGGTCTTGGGGAGTTCCACAACGAAATCCATTGAGACGGTGTGCCAAGGGTATGGAGGGACAGGAATCGGGTGGAGAAGCCCTACTGTGGGTTGGGACGAGACTTTCCCTTGGGCACAGATGGCACAGCGAGCTATGTAGGCGTGTGCATCGGTGTTCATGGATGGCCACCAGAAATGCCTCTGTATCAAGTCCATTGTCTTCTGGTATCCGGGATGGCCAGATAAGGGATGGTCGTGACACATGTACAACGCCTGTTGTTGATGATTTGCCAATGGAAGGAAGTAACACCCCCCTTTGAACAGGAACCCATCCTGTGCTGCAAGCCCTTGGAGGTCTCCCGTCCAGTCTTTCGGGTCCTTCTGTTCGAGGTCGCTGCATAGCCGAGACAGGAAAGAGGAGGTGACCACAACCCCTTGGAAACATCGGTTCAGGATAATGGGTACCGGTTCCATGGGAGGGGTGCTATCCCCGGTTTCATCCAGCCTGGATAAGGCGTCCACCTTCGCGTTCTCCCATCCGGGCCGGTATGTTATCTGGAAGCTGTATTCGTTAAAGAACAGGGTCCATCGCAATTGCCTGGCAGTGAGGGCCCTGGCTGAGCGAAGGAACTGCAGGTTTCTGTGGTCGGTGTAGATGGTGACCGAGTGTTTGGCGTCTTTCAGATAGTGGCACCATTCCTCAAATGCCGCCTTGATGGCCAGGAGTTCCCGGTCTGTAATAGAGTAGTTGCATTCTGCTGGCTGTAGATTCCTGGAATAGTAGGCCACGGGGTGTAACAGACCCGTCTTGGTCTCCCTTTGTGACAAGACCCCCCCCCAGGGCGTTCTGTGAGGCGTCGGCCTCCATTATGAATGGCTGGTTGGGATCGGGGTGTCTCAACACAGGAGCTGTGGTGAACTTTGTCTTTAGCTCCCGAAAGGCGTTTTCAGCTTTGTGGTCCCACAAGAAATGTACGCCTTTACGTAACAGGCACGTGATGGGGGTGACTATCTTGGAGAACCCCGCGATGAAGCAGCGATAGTAGTTCGCGAACCCCAGAAATCTCTGGACTTGCTTCACGGAACAAGGGGACGGCCACTGCAATATGGTTTCCACCTTTCTTGTGTCCATCTCAACGCCTGCAGGGGTTAGGATATGACCCAGAAACTCCACCGTGGTGGTGTTGAACACACTTTTCTCCAACTTGACGTATAGACCATGTTATTGTAGTTGCTGGAGGATGGTACGCACATGCTGTAGGTGTTCCGACATACCCGCGGAGTAAATCAGTATGTCATCGATGTAAACGATGCAAAACAGGTCGATGTATTCCCTCAATACTTTGTCGATAAAATATTGGAAAGCAGCAGGGGCGTTGCAGAGCCCGAAGGGCATGTTGCGGTATTCGAACAGGCCGTATCTCGTTCGGAAGGCGGTTTTCCACTCGTCTCCCTCTCGGACCCTGACAAGATGGTAGGCACCCCGTAAATCCAGCTTGGTGTATACAGCCGCGTCTTTCACTTGATCCAATAAGTCGGATATCAGGGGCAAGGGGTATCGGTTTTTGACCGTTATGGCGTTCATTGCTCTGAAGTCGATACACGTTCGAAGATCCCCCTCCTTCTTTGCCACGAAGAAGAGAGGGGAGGAAACGGGAGATCTGGAATGGCGTATGAACCCATTCCGCAGGTACTCGTCTAGGTAGGTGCGAAGGTGTTCGTTTTCTTTTTCAGTGAGGGAGTAGACACGGCTGCAGGGAAGCGTAGCTCCCGGGATTATGTTGATTCTGCAGTCGAAGCTACGATGAGGGGGTAGTGTATTGGCGCCTTTTTTGTCGAACACCTGTGCCAGATCCAGGTATTCTTCGGGTATGACCCCCTGCGTGACCGTACCCATCCCGGTCAGTGGCAGCGCACAGGCTTGTATCGCTCTTGTACTGGAGTCCTCCGCTGATGGGTAACAAGAGCGAACACATTGGACCGATCCTAGCGACAGCTTCCTGGTTGCCCAGTCTATGTGGGGATTGTATTGTACCAACCAGCGGAGGCCTAAAATCAATCTTGAATTGAGGGGCATCGATGACATCGAAGGCGATGGACTCCGTATGTTTGTTCTCCAACACCATTTCCAAGTCCTCGGTTTGGTAACATATCAGTGCTGATGTCAGGTCTGTGCCATCCACTGCCTTGACTGTTTCCGGTTTTTTCTTGGTTACACTAGTCATGCCCAGGCCTACCATAAACTGGCTGTCTATAAAGTTCCCGGTTGCTCCTGAGTCGATCAGAGCAGTGACGTGCCAGGACTGCCCTGTGGAAGACTGCAAGGACACAGGCACGCCCATATGTCGATAACTGTCATAGAAGGTAGGGGTCGGTGTCTTGACGGACGACAACCCCAGTAGACAGACCCCGTTTTCTACTCGGTTACTTCGTTTCCCGACCCGTCTCCTCGGGATATCGGGAGGACGAACGGTGTCTTCCCTCTAGGTTTGCAGGGTTTCACCGGGCATTCTCTGACGAAGTGGCCACTCTTGCCACAGTATAGGCACTGATTCTGTCTTCGCCTTTTTTCTTTTTCTTCTTTGGTCAGGGGACCATGGATGCCGCCTACCTGCATGGGTTCAGGGGCATCACGGGGTTTTGTTGTCTCTTCTCTCGTTTTTTCTCTGTATGCTTTGAGCCGGACTGCGCTGCCCTTGGATTTTTCGGTTCTCCGTTCCTATTACCGGTAGTTCCGCTTGACTACCTTATCATTGAATGGACCGATCTCCTCTGGAGGCTCTGTTATCTGGGAGATGAGATCCTTCAGCTCATCGCGTAAGCCCCTGTAGAAAACAGACACCTGTTTGGACTCGGGCCATCGGGCCTCTACCACTAACCGGTTGAAAGTGGTGATATAATGCAGCAAGTCTGTGTTGCCCTGCTTCAGGTTGAGAAGCTCATTATCCGCAGCTCGTACGAACGTATGGCGAGCAAACATACGCCGCATGGTCTCTTTGAACACAGGAAAACTGTACAGTAGGGGTTCGTCATTTTCCACCAAGGGTATAGACCACAGGGCGGCATCACCTCCCAGGTAGGAAAGAACAAAGGCAACCTTGGAGGCGTCGTCAGGAAAGGCAGATGCTCGAGCCATGAAATGCAGGTGGCATTGGTTGAGGAAAATGCTATACTTGGAGCTGTCGCCATAAAAGCGTTCTGGAGCGGCTAACTGTGCAGATTGTGGGGCTATCACTTGTATGGGTGGAGAGGCGTGAGAAGGAGACGGAAAGGAACCCCCGGGATTGAACAACGGAGGCCTCCACAACCCTTCCTGTCTGACCCTGGTTGAGGGAGACGGCCCCCAAGGCCCCTTCAGACCTGCACCCACCTGGCCTTGCAGGGCCGTTATATCATGTAGTAGACTAAGGTTTTCTGCTTGCATACTGGCAAGCATGACAGCTATGTCCTGTAAGGTAACGTCGGGGTTGTTCATGTCGCCCGGGCGGGATGTACAACGTGGGCTTCGTATTCTGTCAGGACCCCACAAAGCTTACCTTCCGCTTGTGAAGCGATCTCGCAGGGAAGACATGAACAACCACCACCGTCTCCCTCCTTACCCTAGAAAGGATTAAGTACTGACCAGGTTGAAGAGGGGACCGGGGGAGGTAGCCAAATAAGGGTGAAGACAGCCTATAGGGAGGCTTGACGGACACGCCCTCGGGTGTTCTTAGAGTCTTTCGGAAAACACCACCTGTGAGAGAGAGCAGATGGGTAACACTCACGCTACTGACATGAATCAAGCAAAACAGACAACGGAATGCAAGAACGGTGTAGTCACCTGGGGCGCAGCGCCTAGTAGGTTGAAAAGTGTTGTTGGTTTTAGGGATGACCAAGAAACCAAGCGCTCCTGTGCGACCAGTCGGTAAACAGAAATGAAAATAAGCGCTCCTGCGCGGTCCGGGATACAAAGGAAAAGCGGCTCCGTGCACCTGCACGAGTCGCTGAAGGCTGGGGGGATGCAAGCGCTCCTGCGCGATCCGGGAAACAAAGGAAGAGCGGCTCCGTGCACCTGCATGAGTCGCTGAAGGCTGGGGGACTGTGGGCTCCCTTGCGCAGTCCGGGAAATAGCTCCGGTTGCTGGCAGAGCATTTGCTAGCGCTCCGGCGCTCTTGCGAAGCCCACGGCGTTAATACTAAGCGCCGTCAGGGCCGGAACCGCCATCAGTTATGCGGTTCTCCCCGGAAGCGCCAGTCAGCTGGTCGATCGGCTGCTTCCCTCGGAGGAAGGCTAGACCGCCAACCTGCCCGACATGTTCCAGCAGCAAGGGGGCGGGCGCGCACGCAATACCCTGCGCGCCAGCCACACGGGGAACAGGGGATCATGACACTTATAGAGCACAGCTAATCACCCGTTACGGTCTCAAAGCGCTTGAGGGGGGAGCTGTTCTGCTGTTCAGTCGAAGAGCCAGGTCTTGAGGTCCTTTCTGCATTGAGGCAGTGAAGGTGATTGCATGAGATGTAGAGGTAGAGATTTACAGGTCTTCGCAGCGAGGTAGGAGAAGGATCTCTGGCACCGAAACATTTATTGAATAAAAGTCATCACTTGGGTAGGCCTTGGACAGCCCAGAGGGCAGGGTGCAATGTATTTAAAAAGTAGGACATGTACTTTTAAGTTTCACATGTCCTGGTAGTGAAAACTCTTAAATTAATGTCTCACTATTGAAGGCCTATCTCTCCCATAGGATAACATTGGAGTAAACTTATTACATTTTATAAGTATGATATCCGAATTGGAACAGATAACCAGTTCATGTTTGGTGTCTCTGGAATCGTAATGCTAAATCCTAACTTATGGAGTAGTCGGATTTCTAATTGCAGTTCTGAAAATGACACTTTTAGAAACTTGGCATTTTCTTGCTTTAGCCATTTGGTGCCTGCAGCCTATCTCTGGGTCACATGACTGGGTGTAGTTGACAGTTGGACTTGTGTATTCCTCCTAGACAGCCACATACAATGTGGAGCTTAGGTGTGTCTGGATGGGCCATCACTAGCAGGATGGGGTGAGGAGCTGGGCCCAGCCCCACTTACACTTGAAGAGCTGTGTCCTGTCTCCACACAAAGGGCTGTAGTTAGTCTAGCACCAGGGCCAGGTAGCCAGGGCACCTGGGCACTTAAAAGGAAAGCCTCTAGAAACTTCTCCCCACTTCAAAGGCACAACTTGGCATAAATACTGGACCTCAGACACCTACTCTTTAGTACAGTTCTGGACCTGTGGATACTTTTCCAGGCAAAAAGGACTGCTGTGATGCTGAAAGGACTGCCACTCTGCTGGATTGCTGCTCTGAAGGAACTGTTGCCCTACTGTGCTGCTCTGCTGCCCACTTGACTGGGTGAGAAGTCAACGGGACCTGCAACTTCACCCTTGAACCCAGGACACCAGAGTAACTCCAAGAGCTAGTCTCCTGGCCACCTGATCTGAGCCTTAGGAACATGAAAGGCTCCCCAACATCTTGCACCAGCCCCTGGACCCAGCTGCAACAAGTTCCTTACCCTCAAGTGGTGCCCCTCATGTCCTGGACCCTTGGCGTGGCTCAATGGAGCTGTATTAAAGCTTTTGGACACAATACTCCGGTAGCCACCTTCAATGTGAACAGGACTCTTGGCACGACTTTGAGAAGGTAAACTTCAGCGGGCCTAACCTGATGACTGTAGCTAACCTGAGCTCCATCACGGTAGGCCTGAAAGTGTGACTATGACTCGGTCCAGTGCAACCAGATACCCAGAGTTAGCGCTTTATGCTTTTTGGTGTTATTTTCACTAAAATATTTAAAAATTCATAACTCCGGTTCTTCTCATTGGATTTTTGTTGTTTCGGTCTTGTTTTATGTATAAGATTATACTCTTTGTTATTCTAACTTGGTTAGGGATCCTTGTTGTGTGGTGTTTTTCTAATGTTGTTATTGTTTGAAGTGTTGCACAAATACTTTACACATTGCCTCTAAGTTAAGACTGAATGTTCTTTGACAAACTACCGAGGGATGAGCACAGGCTAATTTGGGGTTTGCTTGTGCCTTACCCTGACAAAGTCTGTGGTGGCTGATTGACCAGGGCTCACTCCCCAGTCAACCAGTAACCTAATTTCTCACACTGATGTTTGTGGTCCTTACTGGGTTTGAAGTTGAGACTCTATTTCGAATTTTACTGCGGGTTTTTGAATAAAATACTCATATTCAAAAGTGTAGGCAGTGTTGTGTGGGTGTGAAGATGCTGTTTATTGTAGTTTAAGAGGGGGCTGAAATGTAAGTTTCTAATTATCTTGAGAGGACCAATAAAGTTTTCTCAGTATCTTGGGGGGTGGGTGATCTTTTTATGCAAATTCTTCAAAGAGTACTGCGGAAGGACACTATTTCTGATACGAATAACTTATTAGTCATTGTCAGTTGCAGTAGCGAGAAAAGGAGCTGATGTTTGGGTCAATGGGAGTACTGCCCTTGATCTAATGGTGATCCTCTGGAAAGGCACAACACAATTGTCTATCTGGAGCAGGGCAATATTCTGTGAAAGGCAGATTTGCATTTGAATAAACGGAAAGGGGCTGCAGCAGAAATCTTTTGGGGTGGAGAAATGAAATTTGTACTTGTGGAGGGTTGCCCATGGAGGTCTTGTATCAGATTCTCTGGTTTCATTATTCTAATTCATTATTTTATGATCTAGATTTGGATTCTTATGCAGATCACCTCATTCAAAATGCAAAAAGGCTAAACTGGTTTGCAAGGAGGTTGAGCCCTAACTGAGCTCTAACTGTTCTTTAACTAATTGGCAATTAGTCCACCTTCAGTTATAACTTTTAAAGTATGGTATCTTGTTATTGACATGAGTACTAGTAATTCTTCCCTTGGCTGATTAGTCAGCTTAATGGGGAGAGAGATGGCTTGTTAAGATGCATCAATGTCGTCAAAAAACCATGAAACATATGTTCCTCGTCTGCTCATAGCGTGGGTAAAATGCCTGAGCCTTTCCTCCTCACCAGGAAGTTGGTCATAAATAATATTCGGACTTCATTTCATGATATTCCAGTCGAGGTACAGATGCGTTGATCTGTATACTGACTCTTAATGAACTGTACATTATTGCTGTGTTGATGTCGGTGTTCACCTAAAAGAATGTCCTTTCAGAAAGAAATATGTTACTAATTTAACTCAATTCGTCTGGCAGTCCTCTTTTTTCTAACGATCAGCGTTAGCGTTTTACTAAGTCAGTGCTAGCATTGTAGTGGGTGGTAGGAATTTAATTAAAGACTTAAAAGCATTGCGTTGCAGTGATTTAAAATCCTTCCGTATAAAAAGCTCAATTAAAATCAAGCAAGTCTATGTAATTATCAGCGAGAGATATCTAGAGATCTTTAATAATATTTTTGCACATTTTGATAATGTATTTCATGTTGCCTCGCCTTCATAATAGGATGAATATAAGCTTTTGGATATTGTTTCTAAATTCTTCTTCGAAGACTCAGCATCTACGTTTTTATATTGTTTCTGTTTGTATTTTGAGTTACTTAAAGGAATTGAATAAGATGTCACCTGGATATCGTGTTCACTCTATCTGTCTCTTTGAAAAATGTTCAGTTTTTTCTGCGCAAATTATGGGGTCTGCTAATCAACCTTATTCATGAAAGAGCATCTCTCAGATTTTCGTAGACGGATGGAGACGGAGTGACGCACGCTAGAGACGTACACCAGAGGGAGGAGCCGGAGGTTGCAGCGCGACTGAAACGCAGCTCACTCCACCGGTGCTCCGGCACTCCCAGCTTTGTTTGTTTGGTGCTTGGACTGCCCCCCCTGGCTTCAGTGGTTCTTCGCCCCCCGCACCGTTCGAGGCCGGTCTTTGCTCGGCGGCTACCGTGAGGTGGAGCGGGCGGCCACTTGCCTGTTTCTTCTTGTGGTGAGCCGGGGGGCTGAAGAGCGGAGATGCCCATTACTGGTGAACGCCGCCCATTGCTGGTGGATGTTTGCCCTCTCTCGTGGCTTGGTGTCCCTTTGACGCTGTTGAAGAGGACCTACTCATCCTCTAGAAAAAGTAAGAGGTGAGAGGCACATAGGGCTGGCGAGCGTACAAGGAGCATACAAGGAGACATTTGGGCACTAGATACTTGCAACCACTAGAGGCGTCAGTAACAAATAATAATGGCAGAAAACAGCAACTAGCACACAGTAACAGTCCCCTGTTTGACTTGGTGCAGCTAGATTCCGGGGGGGGGTGGGCGTAGGAGCAGTGTAGCACTTCTTCTCACGGCAGAGCTGGCAGAGTGCGGAGGCAGCCCAGCCAGGTCTGTGGTGCTCTCTCCTCTTTGCGATCCCTTGCAACTGGCCCCGGACACCCTGCCTTTTGGAAAAGCCTAGCAGTTTCTACCTTTTTTGTGAGAGTGCCGACTTTTAACAGCGTGGCTGATGTGGCTCTAAGTGCAATCAGCAGACCTCGAAGGAGTATAAGCTCTAAGTGGATTGTTTTTCCTAAAGCACAGAGGGACAAACAAGACCAGTCCAGGAGGGCGGGTGTGTGCAAGGCATTAGGGCCTCATCCAGCTCCCGGTGGGTGCAGGAGAGGCCAGCGTTAGGCCGTTGCGGCCTGCTTCCCTCTGGGGGGGGCGTATGCCACACTCTTTCCCCAGTCATCTATTGCATATTGCATGTTCATACTTGGCCAATTTCTCTTTGTTGGCTGTCGGCTGCCACATCCTGATATTAAAGGGACTTGGAACAAGATTGCACCAAGTATATCTGAAGGTGGTACACTACGCAGTTAATCTTCGTGCCAGATCTAAACAAGGATGACAGCAAGAAAACTTAGATCAGGACGTTTGATTGTAGGCAGAGCCTGTGTAAAGACTAAATCAAACCCCCTATGAAACAAGGACACTCCGGGGCGTGGCCACGCAGGCAATGGAGTCGGACGTGCTCTGTTAGAGCTCCGTCGTAGACTCTCCCTCGCCCGCTTCATTTATACGACACAACGCGATCCGAGGGCCTCAAACTGGACCGGATGCCCTCTGCTGTGCTCTGCGACCCGCTGGGCTGCTTGAGGTCGCAGCGCTCGGAAGATATCGTCCCTGCGGCGATGCGGCAGTGACGGAGCCCGTTTGCAGCTGCGACATGCCCGGCGGCTCCTTGTGGGAAACGCCGGTGTCTGACTCAGCCCGCCAGGCCGCGACAAACAGTACACGCGGAGGTACTGCAGCCCTGGAATTCCCTCGATTCTTGGAACCTGGCTCGGTCCCTGGTGCGTGCCTGTGCCTAACAGAGGGCCCCCGAGTGCTCGGCCACAACAAATGCCGATACGCCGGGGTGACTGGCTTGCATTGTGCCCGTCTACAAGGGAGGCCTGAAAATGGAGACCACACAAGATGGCGCCTGATAATGATCCTGTATTGCGCAGTATAGAGCCCGAGTAACACGGGACCAGCAAGGGTGAGCAGGACTGTGACACTGGTGGAACGTCAGCGGTGGAGACCGCATACCTCAGCGGAGGGCTTCCCGGCCCATGTGAGGAGACACAGAGGCAGGCCCTGCCCGAGAACACTACTGGCTGACAGCGGCGCTGTGATCCCGAGCCCAAGAGGTCTGACGAGGTGAGGTAGGCTGAGCGCTGGGGCCCGCATATGATTTACACAGCTGGTGGTACCCATACAGGGAAAGGGATCATATACAGAAGGACCTCCTGTAGCGGATAAGTGCCCATTAAGAACCTGGGGACCCCACAGATTCCTGGTGAACGAATAGCATCTCAAAGGCCTTACAGAAGTGCGGAAGTGCGCAATCAGCGGGAAGCCGTTTGGGGTACTGAGTCACCGTCCAAGTGAGTACACGACTGTCGCTGACTACTAGGCGATGTAGGCTGCATGGATCCAGGCCTTTGCGTCCCTTCGTCGCTGTAGGCAGTGCTGCAGGAAGTGACATTGGACATCCTTTCGATTGAACCATCGCGACGGCGTTGTAATCGGAGGGCCTACACAGGGCGCTGGCTGCATGAGGATCTGAGCGGAGGTGTGGGCCTCCCCTACCTGCCTTAACCTGCAGTGGTCACTAACACCTTCCTGGCGGCACTTCTATGTCACACAGAGGCCGACACTGAACTGGCTCTGGGGGTGCACCAACTCAGCCCCCCCTTACACGAGCGCAGTCTGATAAGATGTCTGGGGAGGCGACAACCGACCCCATGCCCAGCAAACTAGATGCTGTTCTAGCAGCGGTGGAAAAACTGCGCGAGACTATGGAACAGATGCGCAATTCCCTTGAAAATAAAATTGACAAGGTGGCCATCGACCTGAACCTCCTACACGCGGACCACCGCAAGCTTGCGGACAGAACCTCGGCGGTGGAAGGCACCTTGAAGATAATCTCCCCCCAGGTGACAACAGCAGAGAAACGCCTTAACGACCTTACGGACCAAGTTGGATATTTGGAACAACGCGCTGAGGATTCCGAAGGCAGGTCCCGGCGTAACAACGTGCGCGTGGTGGGCCTTCCGGAAGGTGTGGAGGGGAAGGATGTAGTGGCCTACGCTGAAGCTTGGCTACGTGATCTGCTGCCGGAGGGAATACTTTCTGTTCACTTTGTCATCGAGCGCGCACACAGAGTTCCAGCCAAACGCCTTCCTCCAGGTGGCAACCCCAGACCGCTCCTGATACGAGTGATGAACTATACAGACAGGGACGTCATCCTCCAAGAAACTAGGTAAATGCCCAGTATACAAGTGGAAAATCACTGCATCATGTTTTCCCTGACTATACGGCACTTATGCAGAGGCAACGGTTCTCCTACACGACAGTGAAGCGCCGTTTACGGCAGCAGGACCTGAAGTATTCCCTGCTATTCCCAGCACGCTGAGGGTGATCGCAAATGGCAAAACATACTTCTTTGCTGACCCTGGGGAAGCAGGAGACTGGCTAGACATGTGGAACTCTAAAGGGGAAGTCTCTATGGCATCGGAATCAGTGGACAAAGGTCAGGATGACCTCTCTGGCCGACGCGGGAGAGATAGACGGCGCAGGAAAATACACTTCTCTCAGGGAATCGGCCATGACCCCATCCAGATGATCCAAGACCAACGTGATGCTCTCCAGGCAGCATTTGAAATCAGTGGGACTATGGGGGATGAGTCTTCCACCTCGGGCCAGCAGGGATGTGACAGCGACGGAGAAATATTGGACAATACGATGAACTCACAGGACTCAGACAGTGCCCCGGTGATCACCCCTCAGACGTCGGATGACATAATGTAACCTTCACAAGGGAACCGTGTGTATGCAGCTTCTAGAACATATCGTGGGACATGCAAGTATAACTGGACTCTGATTTCACTGTTTTATGCTGTTGCCCTTTCTTTATTGTGTGGGATCTTCCGGGCCCATAGAAGGGGATGTCACGGGGCCTGGGGCGTGAGTGGATGTAATCCCAAGTCACAAACCCTCCAGAACTCTCCACAACAATGGCTCATACTTTCGCTGTAGAGGCCCGGATGCTCAGTACCTATGCGGGGAGGGGGAGTCTTTATCATTCAGTGCTTAATACCTGGTAGTAACTCACTGCCTGTGTGCGGATCCCCCTTGCTTTAGACGAAATGTCGTTTTTCTGTATTGTTTGGACGATAGCATGTTGCCCTTTCGCCCTTTTGGCATTATATGTTTTAGGTTTTTGTTGTTCTTTCGTCTGCCGCACGCTAGGCCCACATCGAACAGACACCAGCTACTCAAATAGTCTACCACTGTCCCTTATCTCTAATATGCATTTCACCTGTCCCCGAGACCCCCGGACCCAAGACGGTTCACGCGCTTGTCCATTCCTGATGTTATGGCTCCTATCAGGATAGGTACGTGGAACGTGAGAGGTATACACAGCCCCTCCCGTAAATATCTTATTTATTCATACTTGAAACGCCATCATATACAAATCGCTCTCCTTCAGGAGACGCATTTGTCAGGGACCGAGGTAAAGCATCTACACAGAAGATGGAGAGGACAACTCCATGCCACGGGATACTCGGCATATGCTAGGGGGACCTTAATATGGGTTAGACCGGGCACTCCTTTTCACATAGAGGATTCCCTCATTAACCAGAATGGCAGGTACGTTATTGTCAAGGGTAGACTAGATGGCCAACCCGTCATTATTGCATCATTATATGCTCCCAATGTAGACCAGGTTTTCTTTTTTAATACTCTAACAAACAAATTAGCACACTGGCACGGAATACCGCTGATGATTCTGGGTGGAGATTACAATAGTGTCCTTGATGTGTGCCTGGATCGCTCCTTTCCTCCATTGCCCAGCGCACCCACGACTGCCGCCATGAAGGTATTAAATGCCTGGGCGGAGCAGTGGCATCTGGTAGATGCCTGGAGACATAGGTATCCACATGACAGGGTGTACTCATTTTATTCTGGAGCTCATGGCCTCCATGTCCGTTTGGATCGGATAATGGTATCTGATGACCTCCTACCGGTAGTTACGGAGCCTCAATATCTTGGGCGCACCCACTCAGACCACAACCCTCACACTTTGCAAATTGACTGGAACAGTGGTACGCCCCCGATACCAAGGTGGCGCTTACAACCAGATATACTGCTAGATGGGGAGTTTCGGGAGACCTTGGGCACGACCATAGCACAATACTTCGAATATAATGCAGGCACTGCTTCGTCACCACTGGTGGAATGGGACGCTTTTAAGATAGTGACCCGGGGTCATTGCTTGGTTACGCAAGCTGGCATGCGTAAACAACTGGAGAAGGACCTCACTGCCCTAGAGAGAAAACTGGCATTACATGAGGGAGGGCCGACTGCGGGCGCTCATTAGAGACTGACGCACAACATGGAGGAACATGCTAAGTTGTTGGAAAAGCTCAAGTGCCTGAATTATGCGGCACACTCGGCGCGCACACATCACTCGGGCGATAAGGCGGGCAGACTTTTAGCCTGGAAGATCCGACAAGAAGACAACATCTCGCCCGTCACTTCAATCCGTTCGACACAGGGCGTTGTGTTATATTCCCAATGAGATATACATAGGGAGTTTGTGGCCCACTACACTACTTTATATAAGTCACATATCTTAGCCACCACTGAGGACATTCAGGAGTACCTGGCAGACGTTCCTTTACCACAGGTCACACCCGAGCAGAGAGCTGAATTAAACAACCCCATCCTGGTGGAGGAAATCCGGGCAGGAATACGCTCGTTGGTATCGGGTAAAACTCCTGGCCCGGACGGATTACCGGCAGAATTTTATAAAGCCTATGTAGACACTTTGGCGCCCCAATTATTAAAGATTTACGATGACGAGATAGCGACCTCTACCCTTTCTAACTCATAAAATGAGGCGTTGCTGATCTCTCTCCCTAAACCCGTCAGGAGCCCGGAAATGCTGGGCTCGTACAGGCCGCTGGCCTTGCTTAATACGGACTATAAGATCCTAGCGTCCATTATAGCGGCCCGGCTGGCCCCGTTGGTTCGGACTCTGGTGCATCTCAACCAAAATGGGTTCGTTCCCACTAGAAGTACGGCCCCCAACATCCGGCGCCTCTTTAGGGTACAACATTATGCAGCGGAGATATGGCCCCGACCTGGCTGCTTGGTCTTGGATTTAGAAAAGGCCTTTGATTCCCTTGAATGGCCGTACCTCTTTGAGGTGCTGAGAGGATATGGATTGGGTGACTCATTCTTGCATATGATCCGGCTGCTATACATGCGGCCATCTGTTAGAGTCCGGACAGGCCCCCTGATATCGGAGAGCATCCAGATACATAGAGGCACTAGGCAGGGCTGCCCTCTATCGCCGCTTCTTTTCTCGCTCACCATGGAGCCCCTGGCAGAACGATTGCGCAGGGAGGGAGCAGGTTGGGGCTTTCAGCTAGGGGATAATCTACACGTGGTTTCCCTGTATGCTGACGATCTGCTATTATATTTGAGAGACTTACATGATATCCCCACTACTATCGCGGACACTCTCCGAAATTTCGCAGAGATCTCGGGCCTCAGGGTAAACTGGGTGAAGTCAGGACTATACCCCTTTCGGGACGGTATCCCTGATCCTAACATTCGCATGAATGATTCCCCACTTCGCTGGCATCCTTCAACATTCCGTTACTTGGGCATTTTTATATACAGGAATCCTAACGACATCTTGGAAGGTAATCTGACCAGAGCAATATCGGCCATCCGGGCACAAACCCAGTTCTGGAAGACACTCCAGTTGAACGTAATGGGCAGAATTGCATTGTCTAAGATGGTGGTTTTACCGAAATTACTATACTACTTTACCAACCTGCCCGTTTATGTTCTGGCCACCGTCTTCCACGAATTGGATCGCTTGATCCGTGATCTCATTTGGAACACGGGTCGACCTCGGATGGCGATTTGGAAGCTCCATGCTCCCACCAGTAGAGGAGGTTTGGCAGTCCCGAACCTGGAACTATATTACCTGGCAGCACAGCTGCAATGGGTGACGAAGTGGCTAGCGGGCTTTGGACTGGATGACACAGCCACTGCGCAATCACCATGGTCCCAACACCATATATACCAATTGTTTCATCCCATTGCTCGGCCCCCACGTCCGACGCAGGCCTATCTTGCCCTGGCACACCGCTATTATAGAAGAAGCCTATACCTTACCAGGAACACGATCCCTTACGCCCCGTCGCTACCACTTCTGGGAATGCCCAGGGGCAAAGCGAGTATCACCAGTGGAGCACTGACGTGCTGGCATGAGGCGGACCTGCATACGCTGGGTGACCTTTACTCCGAGGGTGCTCTAATACCCTTTGAGAATTTAGCAGACGAATGCGCTTTGCCCACGGGTCAATTCTTACTGTATAATTCCATATCACACTCGCTCACTGCGGCATGGGGTGACATTAACACAGAACCGGAGATGCATCTTCTATTGTAATATCTGCACATTATGGGTAATGGGTCACACATTGTCCACTGGTTAGCAGAGGCACTCCTCGCACACACCATGCAACCTTTAACGTCTCTCCATACCAAATGGGAGACAGACAGAGGCAGCACATGGGAAGATCACGAATGGGCCAAGATATTGGCCACCCCCACATACATACCACGGAATTCCAGATTTAGGCTCATACAGACATATATCGTGCACAGAGCATATCTCTCCTCAGATAAAATTAACAAATATTTTCATCTGAGCACAGCGGCATGCCCCCGCTGTCTGCAGGTGAATGCAGACTTTCTACACATGCTGTGGTCCTGCTCCTCCTTAGGCGCCTATTGGAGAGAGGTCAGTGAGGTGCTTATAAGCTGCACGGACAGAGTGTTGCCACATACATGGGAGGTGTGTGTGCTGGGTTCCTACCCCAGACCAAAAAAACATAGAGTCACGACTAGGTTTCTTGATTTGGGCTTCATTGTAGCTAAAAGATTAATCACAAAAAGATGGAAGAATGCCGACCCCCCTGTGGCAGCTAGCTGGAGAAATTCGCTTTTAGTGTGGGCACGAGCAGAAAGCACATCACTACATAGAGAGGAAATAGCCGGGTTAGGCAAATACCCTATCGCCCAGCTATGGGACAACATACTTGCTGACTTGACACGAGCAGATGGAGTAGAGGGGACCAACCCTACACAGGTAGCTGGTGGGCAGGACCCAGCTGCAGGACCCGAGCGCATGGCTCCCCTGATATGCAAGGCGATAGGATCCGGGACGAGGAGGGTGGTCATGTCTAGGACATACATGATGAGGGAAGGGGAGACATAAATACTTACTTTTCCAAATCTCAGGGGGACGGAATGATATGTACGCAATGAGGTGACTGGGTTGGTGACGCAGCTCCTTTATATATTTTGGTCAAGGCGCAATGTTATGACGGCAGTCTTTTTTGTTTGTTTATGTTTGATTGTAATAGCAAAAACAAAAATTGTATCTGATTTTGTTTCAATTTGTCACTGAACGGGATGGCCAGATATAATAATGGATGTGTACAGCTATCTGTATCTGCCAGAATACCAAAGGATGGAACTATGGACGGTTGAGGAATATGTACCGTACTAAGAAGAAATTTATGGACAGTGACCTACTGTATAATTTTGTGGTTTACTATAAGAGGCATATGTTCCAATAATAACAGCTGAACCTTTTATTTTATTGTAATTGACATGGCTATCCATTCCATATCTCATCCCAGCCCTTTACCTTGCCTTCTCCCTATCTTTTCCCCTATTTGTAATCTGTATGTTTAACAAAATGCAAATAAAGATATAAAAAAAAAAAAAAAAAATGAAACAAGGACACTCCAGTCATGCTGTTGAAAGGAAAAAGTCAAATATTCAGCCTATGGGAAAGGGGAAAGGAGAGAAATCCTCAAGTAGACATAAATGCATTGACTGGTTGGAATGGGGGGCAATGTGTCTATTAATGATGATACAAATGTTCATATTGTCACTAATGTTGTTAGGGGTGTCAAATCACATGCTGCTGAAGCTGAGCCTGTGGGAGGAGAACTATTAGAATCCCAGAAGCATCTAATACGGTGCTCTGGGGGTATGATTGGCTCTCCCGCCCTTTTGTTACCTCCAGGTTCTTTGTTGCCATCATCAGAGACGGTAAATAGAAACCCACACAGAACCCCACATGTAAACATAGAAGAGCCCCTTGGTCCCTGTTTAGTAGAGGATGTCCAAAATAAGGACTTTACCCTACCCGATTTGGATTTGGAGCTCTGCAGGAGATATATCTCTCATGATACTAGTAAGATCATGGAGATTGCAGATACCCTAGTAGTAATAGCTTCTATAGGATTGAAATTATTTAGCAGTGCTCCCTCTAATAAATCTAATAACTCTCTCTTGCAATTTAGATACTAGTGACACTCAACCCAGTCAATCGGCAAGGAGAAAGAGGTAATTGTCTCTGATTCACTAGCATGCCTAGAACGACTTTTATCTTCTATCTTAAAGTTACTAGAAAAATTTGTAGGAGGCTCTGACTGTGTGTTGGAAACAGTAACTCAAATATTAAAGGAGCTGTTAAGAAGTAAACAGAAATGGGAGACTGGCATAAATGACCATGTTGAACAAGTGGAAGTGGAAGTGGAAGGGGTACTAGAGAATTAATTTGGTGGTGTTGATGTGGATACTGGTAGTCGAACCATTTTTAATGCCCAGAATGATAATCCCCAAAGTAAAAAGCTCGCGAATAAAGCTGAGATGTCAGAGAGGACTCCTGAACTTATACCTGAAGCCATACAAGCCATTTCTGACACTCTACTAAAAGTAAAATCTTGGAGGGTTCACCTAGAAGGACAGATCAGGAAGTAGTCCTATCTTTAAAACCTAGCGAAGCAGTTGAAAAGATGATGCTTCAGGGGCTTGCATCTGAAAAAGAATGGGAGAAAGGAAAAAAGAGAGAAAAAAAGATGAAATCAACACGCAGATATCCCAAAAAAAGGAAAAGGAGAATTCGCTTTGAAGAAAACATAGAGGTTATAACTAGTACGGAGATTTTAACTCAGACCCTGCAAAGTACATCACAAGATACTGAGCCGGAATATGACCTTGTGAACTCTCAGGACAAAGAATTAATAGCAGAGCCAATGGTGGCTTATGAGGCTCTCCCATCGAATATTCCGGTTCCCAAAGAAGATTATGTTAATGCCCCAGTTGAGGGGCCTTTAGCAGCCACAACAGTAGAACAAAGGGGGCACATTAACTTTACCCCATCAGCACTTAACCCCTTGGCTGTCCCTTTCCCTGACTCCGTTTAAATGGGAGGTCATTTAGAGATAAATGGCGTTGAACCCATCTGGGGAAATATGTATACATGTAGACTAGACTACATTCCTTTGTTTGATGCAGACTTAATACTAAATAGGGCCTCACTGCTCAAATGTTTCTCGGAGATCGAAAGTTTGAAACTTATACAAAGCAGCGACATAAATCTAGTCTCCGCCTTAACCACTGAAGTTGGTCATAAGTCGAGGGTAATGTTCAATTCCAAAATTATTGTAAATTTGATATTGAAATGGTTGGAAGGCCTACAAAGTAGGGGGATTGATGTTATTCCAATTTTTGAAGAAGACTGATAAGGAGCCCTAGACAATAGGTCTTTGCCAACCCAATTATTTCCAGATAGTGGAGGATCCTTGCCTGTAGCAAAGGAAATAAAAATTTGAATCGATAAATATGGTAGACAAGTGTCATTTAAAGAATGCCCCTCCCTTTCCCTTAGGTAGAATTATAAAGATGAGAGCCCCAAATGGAACTGGTTACCCAGTGCACTGTCGAGTGTGTCTAACAGTAATCACTCACAGTGGCCATCCTACTAGCAATGAATTAAAAATCATATCCTGGAATGCTGCAGGAATAAAGAATAGTAGGGACAAGTTACTTTATTTGAGTACTTTAAATGCCGATGTCGTGTGCCTCCAGGAGACTTGGTGCACAGATGATTTGATATGTAAGGACTTTCTCACCTTAGAATGTAATGCAACACCTTCCAGGAAGGGACATGCAAATGGGGAGGTGGCCTGTCTACTGTTGAATAAGATACAATGGAATTATGATTGCTACAAAGATCCCAGCAATCTATTTCTGGTCGTAATGTTGTTTAACCCCGATGGAAATGCTAAAAAAGTCCACCATTAATGCTGATAAATGCCTATATTCCACCAGACGCTCCTTATGATGCCCTCTTAAATGAGGTCCTCTCCTACATTTAAAAAGTCTATGATACAGAATTCCCCCCTCACATAGTTTTGGTAGGAGACCTGAACTGTAAGATCTCGAACTCTACACTGGACAGATTTCAGGACAAAGAAAAAGAGGAATCCATGCGGATTCCGCAATCTCTTTTTCCACAAAAAATAAGAACCAACAAGTGAGGGAAAATGTTAGCTGTTGAATTAAAAAAGGTCGATGGTGTTATAGTAAATGGGAGACTTCCTTCTGGCTCTCCGGCAGCTTTTACATGTAAAACCTCTAGGGGAGAGTCAATTTTAGACTACTTGATGGTGGGAAGTGCCTTTTTTTCCTGTTAAAAGACTTAAAGGTTTCTGATTCCTTTTGTAGCGAGCACAAGTTATTAACTCTCCTTATAAATTTTATTTTGTCTCCGCCTGACCCTTGGGCATTAGATGGTGAATCTGTTAGCTTTGCCAAGAAAACAGGGAGATGTCATTGGGATAACAGGGCTACTTTAGGCCTTGACAGAATCCTAGAGACTACCTTAGAGAAACTGCCCAGCTGGACAGGAAAAGAAATAGCAAGTTTTAACACATTTATGCAACAAGCAGTGGAAACTGCAAGATATGTGAATCAAAGGAAAAGTCTTAAAGTGGTCTCCCGATTCCTCCTGACTTGAAATCTTGAAATAAATATTCTAGTTAGGGAACAGTATCTGAATTATTTCTCGGAAAGATATTATAGAATATTATTTTTAAAAAGGAGGAGGAATCGGGTAAAGGCCAGGTTAAGAAAGGAGAGGGAAGACCGTATTTGTATAAAACTTAGAGAAGCAGTTTCTAAAGGCCAGATAAGAAACCTTTGGTCTCTTGTCGCGGAGGGTTGTGGAGCCAGAGCCCGATCACTCCCTGTGGCTATTGAAGAACATAAATGGGTTAGCTTTATTCAGGATCTAAATGCCGCAAATGAGGTTGCAATTAAGCACCTCGCACCAAAGAAAGACTATACTTTGTATGGATCTCACTCTGAAAAAGAAATAGAAATGGTGATCAGGGGAATGCGAACCTCAGCGGCAATGGGCCCCAATGAAATACCAATTACAGTCATAAAAAAAAAACGTACACTGTGGAGCAAAATTCTTTGCCCGGTTTTTAAGTATTGTTATGAAAAAAAAATGGATCCCCCCCCCTGAAAGGGGAATATAATAGTCCCCCTGTTCAAGAAAGGAGACCGAGATCTTCCTCAAAATTATCGTCAGATTGCGCCTCTTGATACGGTGGGTAAAGTCTTCGCTAAATGCCTTTTGACCCAAATTAGCGATTGGGCGGATGCCATTAAAATTTTACAGTTGGAGCAAACTGGGTTTAGGATGAAACATGGAACAATTGATAATTTAACAGCCCTCCAGGTAATAAATGAAAAATATGTTGAAATTAGAGGAGGAAGGGCCTATACTGCTTTTATTGACTTCTCCACAGCATTGGACAAAGTAATATCGTCCTTTGCTGTGGAGTAAGTTTTTTAATTTGGGTATGCTGGGCACCCTTTTGGAGTTAGTTCGTGCCCTCCAGATGGATACCTGGTGTAGAGTCTTAATGGGAGGGGAAAGAGGTCTTTCACAAGCTATTCCCAACGTAAATGGTTTAAAACAAGGATGTTTATTGGCTCCCCTGCTTTTCTCTTTATATATCTCAGATCTCCCTCATTATGTGGCCCAAAGTGAGGGCATTGCCCCAGTAATCGGGGGAAAACCGATTGTGTGTCTACTCTATGCAGACGACATAATAATTTTGGATCTAACACCTAGGGGATTAAATAGTCATCTGCAGGCACTCCATAAATTTGCTGAGGCTCACCATTTAAAGATTAATATATCAAAATGTAAAATTATGTATATGCATGGAAGAAAGAAGGTGAAGTATGGACATTTTGTATGGTCTGTAGGTGGCCAAAAATTGGAACTTATAAAATCATATACCTTTTTAGGAAAAATTGTGTGTGGCAACCTAAGCGATAAAGACCACATGGAGTTCCGTAATCATAAAAATAAAACATTGACAAATTGACAAATCAACTTTATTCTCATGTTAAATTAGTACCGATCTTTATTAAAACGATTTATTTGCTTTCGGATTTTATGGAAGTATTTCTTGAAGTAATTCTCATGAAAGATGATTGCATTATTATGTGATCTGTAGAAAGAAGACTGGCTAATTTCTGGGGAGTGTGTAAGATTAAAATTAAAAAACATTGATGTGAATCAGACCTGGACACTCTGCTTTCATTCCTATGTCAGTAAACATACTGCACCTACATCTTTGGAAGCACATCTCAATCTCGACATTTAGCTTCTAACATCAAATTGCTAAGACAATGTAAAAAGAACCTGCTGATTTGTGTGTCAAATCAGAATCAAAATTAACATTTTCTCGCATGTATTTTGGACAAAAACAGCCATATATCAATTTGTTGTGGCTACATTTCATTCTGCCAAGGTCACAGTGCCTTCATCACGATCATAGACACATCATGATGTTCAGCTACGAATAAAATAAAAAAAAACATTGACAGTAAAGTGAACTTTGAAAACAAATGCGATTTTTTTCTCCTGCTTTGAGAATCCTATACTCTTCAAGACAATGAATTGATAGACTTCAAGATCATAGACTTCACTTGTAAAGTTTACGAATGAGTAAACCTTCTTTACTTATCTAACTTGATTTGCATTTCATCACACCACCAAGTTTATTCGATCAACATATGAAGGTCATTTTAAACTCTGACTGTTTTGAGGTCTTTTAAGCTAAAAATAGTATAAACTTGGTCAATGAGTATTAGTCTCAAGTAGATTTTCTTCACAAAACACAAAATATGTTTGGTTAAGGTCAACATGTGTTTCACGACATGTTGCTTCGTCAAGGCCAAAAGATACATTTTTCTGTACAAATGCTGTTGGTAGTACACAGCAAGAATTGATAATATTCTTATTCAAAAGTTTTTTTTTTTAAGTAATGAAGGGACCTAAAAAGTATTTATTCACCAGAGATGGTGAACAAAAAATAGAAGATGAATATTCACCAAGAAAAGTGAACAAAAACGGATACACAAAGTAATAGAGAAATTAAAAAAAGGATCAAAAATGCAAAACATATGTTTAGAGAGATACACATGCCATTTTTACATCAGTAACAGTGGTAATTTGTTAAAGGTACATTT
The DNA here is from genome assembly GCA_963921515.1 of Calotriton arnoldi. Taxonomy (NCBI): domain Eukaryota; kingdom Metazoa; phylum Chordata; class Amphibia; order Caudata; family Salamandridae; genus Calotriton; species Calotriton arnoldi. The sequence continues at coordinate 484,427 of CAWUFW010006192.1, forward strand.
CTGGAAACAAATTTGAATGAACATCATTTAAGATTACAACCCAAATCTCTTAAAATGATCACAATTAAAGAGAAACAACCACAAGTTTTAAACCATAAAAATAAAAGGCTAATCATGAAGGGTAGACATCAATGCAGCCCTATATTTTCAGTGTTGTTTAATAAATCTTAGACGTACAAATCCAATGAAACAATATTGCTATAACTATTTACATAAATTGCTACACTGTAAGGTGATTTATATTAACTCAAGAAAAGTAATTAGACACAATAGCATCCTGTGCATTATCCTGAAACAAGATTGTAAAAAAAGGTGAACAAGTCAACTTCATACTGAGGGGCCGATTCCGATCTCGGTCGGAGGCGCACCCAATACCATTCGGTCGGGAAAAAAGCCATGCGAATGCCTGTTTCCCGACCGATCCGTACAACAGACCGAACGAGTAAGTACGATGCGCACAACAGCACAGAATCCGGCCGAGTCGTACTCACCCAATCCAGGTCCTATACTCCGACCGAGGCGAATCCGGAAACGCCGAATCGAGTCGCACGGAAGGGAAAATGCAGCTCCGTCCGGCCGAACAAGTACGATGCGCTTTCCGTACGCGCCGAACCCGTCGCTCCGCACGGCACGTCAAAGCATCCGGGAGAGGCACACATAAGCTCCGATTCGCGCCACAACACGATCCACTGTACGAGGCGAACACGACAGCGACGAGGACGACGCGAAGCGACGAGGACGACGCGAAGCAACGAGAAAGACGAACGACACGAACCAACCATGAATCCCTTCGTCCCGATCCTACCAATATTCTACATTTACTACCGGAACAGGCACGGACGCGTACGGCGCAGAAGGTAAGTCAGACACCAACCACAAAACACATACAACACGTACACGACACATCACACACACACAGAGGGATGCAGAATTTACTTACACCAGCAACAGCAGCACCATAGGGGCGGGATGCCCATCACCAATGCCACATATGCACACAGGGGCCTGAATGTGCACCACCACCCCTACCCAGGGGGGGCCGGATGCCAACCACCACTACCACCCTTAGCCAGGGGGGTGCCAGATGCCTACCACCACTACCACCCTTACCCAGGGGGGGCTGGATGCCTACCACTACTACCACCCTTAGCCAGGGGGGTGCCAGATGCCTACCACCACTACCACCCTTACCCAGGGGGTGCCAGATGCCTACCACTACTACCACCCTTAGGCAGGGGGGCTGGATGCCTGTCACTACTACCACCTCTACCCATGGGGGGCTGGATGCCTACCACTACTACCACCCTTACCCAGGGGGGCCTGGATGCCTACCACTACTACCACCCTTACCCAGGGGGGTGCCTGATGCCTACCACTACTACCACCCTTACCCAGGGGGTGCCAGATGCCTACCACTACTACCACCCTAAGCCAGGGGGGCTGGATGCCAACCACCACTACCACCCTTAGCCAGGAGGGTGCCAGATGCCCACCACCACTACCACCCTTACCCAGGGGGGTGCCAGATTCCTACCACTACTACCACCCTTAGCCAGGGGGGCTGGATGCCTGTCACTACTACCACCTCTATCCATGGGGGGCTGGATGCCTACCACTACTACCACCCTTACCCAGGGGGGGCTGGATGCCTACCACTACTACCGACCTTACCCAGGGAGGTGCCAGATGCCTACCACTATTACCACCCTTACCCAGGGGGTGCCAGATGCCTACCACTACTACCACCCTTAGCCAGGGGGGCTGGATGCCTACCACTACTACCACCCTTAGCCAGGGGGTGCCAGATGCCTACCACTACTACCACCCTAAGCCAGGGGGCTGGATGCCAACCACCACTACCACCCTTAGCCAGGGGGTGCCAGATGCCTACCACCACTACCACCCTTACCCAGGGGGGCTGGATGCCTACCACTACTACCACCCTTAGCCAGGGGGATGCCAGATGCCTACCACCACTACCACCCTTACCCAGGGGGTGCCAGATGCCTACCACTACTACCACCCTTACCCAGGGGGGTGCCAGATGCCTACCACCACTACCACCCTTACCCAGGGGGGGCTGGATGCCTACCACTGCTACCACCCTTAGCCAGGGGGGTGCCAGATGCGCACCACCACTACCACCCTTACCCAGGGGGGCTGGTTGCCTACCACTACTACCACCCTTACCCAGGGGGTGCCAGATGCCTACCACTACTACCACCCTAAGCCAGGGGGCTGGATGCCAACCACCACTACCACCCTTAGCCAGGGGGTGCCAGATGCCCACCACCACTACCACCCTTACCCAGGGGGTGCCAGATGCCTACCACTACTACCACCCTTAGCCAGGGGGCTGGATGCCTGTCACTACTACCACCTCTACCCATGGGGGCTGGATGCCTACCACTACTACCACCCTTACCCAGGGGGGCTGGATGCCTACCACTACTACCACCCTTACCCAGGGGGTGCCAGATGCCTACCACTACTACCACCCTTACCCAGGGGTGCCAGATGCCTACCACTACTACCACCCTAAGCCAGGGGGCTGGATGCCAACCACCACTACCACCCTTAGCCAGGGGGTGCCAGATGCCTACCACTACTACCACCCTTAGCCAGGGGGGCTGGATGCCTGTCACTACTACCGCCCTTAGCCAGGGGGGTGCCAGATGCCTACCACTACTACCACCCTTACCCAGGGGGTGCCAGATGCCTACCACTACTACCACCCTAAGCCAGGGGGGCTGGACGCCAACCACCACTACCACCCTTAGCCAGGGGGGTGCCAGATGCCCACCACCACTACCACCCTTAGCCAGGGGGGTGCCAGATGCCTACCACTACTACCACCCTTAGCCAGGGGGCTGGATGCCTACCACTACTACCGCCCTTAGCCAGGGGGTGCCAGATGCCTACCACCACTACCACCCTTACCCAGGGGTGCCAGATGCCTACCACTACTACCACCCCTACCCAGGGGGTGCCAGATGCCTACCACCACTACCACCCTTACCCAGGGGGGGCTGGATGCCTACCACTGCTACCACCCTTAGCCAGGGGGGTGCCAGATGCGCACCACCACTACCACCCTTACCCAGGGGGCTGGATGCCTACCACTACTACCACCCTTACCCAGGGGGTGCCAGATGCCTACCACTACTACCACCCTAAGCCAGGGGGCTGGATGCCAACCACCACTACCACCCTTAGCCAGGGGGTGCCAGATGCCCACCACCACTACCACCCTTACCCAGGGGGTGCCAGATGCCTACCACTACTACCACCCTTAGCCAGGGGGGCTGGATGCCTGTCACTACTACCACCTCTACCCATGGGGGGCTGGATGCCTACCACTACTACCACCCTTAACAGGGGGGGCTGGATGCCTACCACTACTACCACCCTTACCCAGGGGGGTGCCAGATGCCTACCACTACTACCACCCTTACCCAGGGGGTGCCAGATGCCTACCACTACTACCACCCTAAGCCAGGGGGGCTGGATGCCAACCACCACTACCACCCTTAGCCAGGGGGGTGCCAGATGCCCACCACCACTACCACCCTTAGCCAGGGGGGTGCCAGATGCCTACCACTACTACCACCCTTAGCCAGGGGGGCTGGATGCCTATCACAACTACCACCTCTACCCATGGGGGGCTGGAAGCCTACCACTACTACCACCCTTACCCAGGGGGGCTGGATGCCTACCACTACTACCACCCTTACCCAGGGGGGTGCCAAATGCCTACCACTACTACCACCCTTACCCAGGGGGTGCCGGATGCCTACCACTACTACCACCCTTAGCCAGGGGGGCTGGATGCCTACCACTACTACCACCCTTAGCCAGGGGGTGCCAGATGCCTACCACTACTACCACCCTAAGCCAGGGGGCTGGATGCCTACCACTACTACCACCCTTAGCCAGGGGGTGCCAGATGCCTACCACTACTACCACCCTTAGCCAGGGGGGCTGGATGCCTACCACTACTACCACCCTTAGCCAGGGGGGTGCCAGATGCCCACCACCACTACCACCCTTAGCCAGGGGGGTGCCAGATGCCCACCACCACTACCACCCTTAGCCATGGGGGTGCCAGATGCCTACCACTACTACCACCCTTACCCAGGGGGGGCTGGATGCCTACCACTACTACCACCCTAACCCAGGGGGGTGCCAGATGCCTACCACTACTACCACCCTTACCCAGTGGGGTGCCAGATGCCTACCACTACTACCACCCTTACCCAGGGGGTGCCAGATGCCTACCACTACTACCACCCTTAGCCAGGGGGGCTGGATGCCTACCACTACTACCACCCTTAGCCAGGGGGGTGCCAGATGCCCACCACTACTACCACCCTTAGCCAGGGGGGTGCCAGATGCCTACCACTACTACCACCCTTACCCAGGGGGTGCCAGATGCCTACCACTACTACCACCCTTAGCCAGGGGGGGCTGGATGCCTACCACTACTACCACCCTTAGCCAGGGGGGTGCCAGATGCCCACCACCACTACCACCCTTAGCCAGGGGGTGCCAGATGCCTACCACTACTACCACCCTTACCCAGGGGGGTGCCAGATGCCTACCACTACTACCACCCTTAGCCAGGGGGCTGGATGCCTACCACTACTACCACCCTTAGCCACGGGGGTGCCAGATGCCCACCACCACTACCACCCTTAGCCAGGGGGTGCCAGATGCCTACCACTACTACCACCCTTACCCAGGGGTGCCAGATGCCTACCACTACTACCACCCTTAGCCAGGGGGCTGGATGCCTACCACTACTACCACCCTTAGCCAGGGGGTGCCAGATGCCCACCACCACTACCACCCTTAGCCAGGGGGTGCCAGATGCCTACCACTACTACCACCCTTAGCCAGGGGGCTGGATGCCTGTCACTACTACCACCTCTACCCATGGGGGGCTGGATGCCTACCACTACTACCACCCTTACCCAGGGGGGGCTGGATGCCAACCACCACTACCACCCTTACCCAGGGGGGTGCCAGATGCCTACCACCACTACCACCCTCACCCAGGGGGGGTTGGATGCCTACCACTACTACCACCCTTACCCACGGGGGGCTGGATGCCAACCACCACTACCACCCTTACCCAGGGGGGTGCCAGATGCCTACCACCACTACCACCCTCACCCAGGGGGGGCTGGATGCCTACCACCAACACCACCCCCACTCATAGGATGGACAATGCATGACACAACCAGCACACCACAACCTATGGAATGCAAGAAAAAGACATCCCCCCAACACCACCAACACCATGACAAGCATGTGTAGACTGTGTCAAATGCCTACAACACTGAACATGACTTTGAACATACAATGTGACCCCCTATCACATGTGCCACACATATATGTGTGTGGCCCCCACAATGCAAGCAGGCCATGACCATTGTGGCAATGGGGTCCAAACCCCCATCATCACAGTGACCAAAAGGTAAGTGTGGGGTCCATAGCTGAAGCACATTTTGAACATTGTGGCAATGGGGTCTAACCCCCATCACCACAGTGACCAAAATGTAAGTGTGGGGTCCATGGCTGAAGCACATTTTGAACATTGTGGCAATGGGGTCTAACGCCCCATCACCACAGTGACCAAAAGGTAAGTGTGGGGTCCATAGCTGAAGCACATTTTGAACATTGTGGCAATGGGGTCTAACCCCCCATCACCACAGTGACCAAAATGTAAGTGTGGGGTCCATGGCTGAAGCACATTTTGAACATTGTGGCAATGGGGTCTAACGCCCCATCACCACAGTGACCAAAAGGTAAGTGTGGGGTCCATAGCTGAAGCACATTTTGAACATTGTGGCAATGGGGTCCAAACCCCCATCATCACAGTGACCAATATGTAAGTGTTGACAAAGAAAGAGCTGCAACTGCCAAACTGCATGGATGATTCCTGGTCACAGAACATAAAACACATCAGTGGCAAAGTAGTGCATGTGTCCCATTGCAACATAAATTGGGGGAGGCAAATACTGCAGTGCAAATAAGACATACCTTTGGCCATGTGCAGACAAACAACACCCATGGGGGCTGACACTGTCAACATTCATCAATGACACAATGACAGAAGTGACCATCAGAATGCAGACCCACATATTTGCACCAATGGGCACACAAATGCAGATACCCTGTGGAGACTGTAGATGTGAGGTGAACAGATACCATACCATGGCAGCAATGGGACACACAAACCATGATCATTGTGCTGACCGATGACCTAGGAGTCCCAGGGACAGCAGGGGAAACCCACCAAACTACATACAGCCAATGGCACACCCAAGATATGCCAATGCAGTGGTGCAGATGCACAAACACAAACAGGCAGACCCACACTGCACATCATACACAACAGGTGAGGGGGGTGCCAGTGTCCCCAGGCAACCACACAACACATGAGGAGACCTGAATACCAATCATACAGATGTGCATACAGTGCCACACAAAGGTAACTCATGGATCCAAATCCCCTATGTGGGCAAGCAGGCATTGTCAGATGAGAGGGAGCACAAATCACACATGTCACACAGGCACGCAGGAACAGCAACTGACACAGCAAGACACAGACACACCACAGCACTACCCCCAGGGCCCCCACAATGTGGTGACCCTGGGCTGCATTACAATCCCACTGTGATGACAAAGCTAAATGTCGTTCACACTGTGAACCATAGTCATGTGTCCTGAGCAACAAACTACCATCACACCTACACAAGCACAAATCAATCAGCATGGCCAGTAAGCCAAGGCCAACATGGAGGCAGGGGCCTAGCCGGGCAACAACTCTCATCTGCACACACTCAACACCACACCCCTCGACCTCCAACAATGTGCAGCAGTGAAGCACACATGCACTGGTGAAATTGCACATGCACCCATGATTATTCCAGGGTGGTGGGTGGGAACCAAGGTGCAGAAACACATCACACATGGCCACTCTACAAGACTCCTGAATGTCTGACACACTGCACACTACGCTGTACATGGACATGACGGCAATACCACACCAACCAATGGGATCCCAGCCACAGTCACACACCAATGAAGAAGCCAAGGTCACCCACAAAGAACTCACATAGACAACAACCAACATTGCAGCCCGGACCCTGAGGAGTGCCAGCAGTCACACACACAACGTGTCACAATCACTGAAAGATAACACAAACTGGAAATCACATGACAGGGGCAAACAACAAGTGCCAAGGGGAAACCTGACTGTGACCCATCTGCGTCTGCACACAAACTCAGCCCTGACAGCAAACACACCTATGGGTGACACCCTGATGACCAGTAATGTGCCATACACCCACATCACAGAGAACCCAGGGAGAAGACTTTGAGGGAACATAGGTCAACTCAGCAAGCATCACAAACAGGTACAACACTAGGGATCACAGCATGCACAGCTAAACGGAAGTGAACACACAGACATGCACATACAACACACACCTTGGGCGCAGGCAATGTCACAGGAGTACACACTGCCATGAGGGGACTCCACTCCTGTGTGAGGAAAGCTGTGCCATATGTTGCCTCAGTAGGGCCCCATCATGTCAGCTGAGCACTTGGTCACACAATCAACAATTAGCACCAAATGAGGGCTCCCGTCACATCAGCCTGGTCATGGAAGTGCCAACGAAATCATCAGCACAGATCCAACACACTTGTATAGCAATGTTGCACTGACAACACAGATGAGTCCTTCCCCATTTATGCCCAAACCTGCATGTCCAGTGGAGATGGCCACACGGTCAGGGAAGTAGACGAATTGAACAATGGCAGGCACAACAGATGTGCAGGGGTGGAAGCCACAGATGTGAAATAGCTAATGTAAGTAGGAAATTCCATTGCCAAATACTGAACACATGACACCCTCAGATGCTGCTATGGATGACATGGATACACCACAGGATAGGACACATACCCCCAGGACCACATGGGTTCCTGCACAGTAACACTTCATTATCATGAGACCAAATATCACCATCACTGCAGCAAGGGCATGGTTAGCATCATCAACAACATGTACATCAGAAGCATAAGCACTAGAGAACAGAAAGTTGCTTTATTCAGCATATGTGTGCAATGAAAACTGAAAGTCCAGAAAAAACACAAAGGCCAATGGCCAGTCCATTGTCAAAGTCCAAACAGGGTGACAGTGGCAGATGCCACCCTACGCATGCCTGCACAAAACCAGGGACAATCCAGTAGGAGGGGCAACCGGGGGGGCAGGCCAGGCACCGCAGGGACAGGATTAGGGCTCACCAGGAGGAAGCAGGGAAGGGGTGGTGGGTGCTGGAGAGTCACTGACAACTGCAGTGGAGGTGTCTGACATGGTGTGTGCCGGCACAACTGGGGGCATGACTCAGATGTTGTGGGTGCCGGCACGACTGCAGTGGACCCTGCAGATGGAGTGGACAGGTCCGCCACTGCAGTGCCCAAGTCAGACAGGGTGGTAGTGGACTCCACTGCAGTGCCTACCACCAGGGGAGGAGAATGGGGAACAGGCAAGGTGGGCTGGACAGAGGGGGAGGACACCCTCACCACATCAGTGGCACAGACAAGCGCAGCGGGGGTGTGGTGCCGGGAGAGCAAGTGGCAGGGGGAGAAGGCCGGATCCTCTTGGGGATGGTATATCTGTGGGTGGGGGAACCTGGAGCAGGGTGTGGTGGGGGCACCTGTGGAGTGGGGGCCTGAGGGATGGAGGAAGGAGACCTGGTGCCTGAGCTGCAGGGCGGCGGCGGGGTCTTGCTCTTACGACTCCGGGGGACTTGCGGGTGGGGGCCTCAGTCTGTCTGCGCCTGGGGGAGGGTGTCCGGGGCGAGGGGCACTCTGCTCCGTGTGGGTGGGCTTCCTCTTCCCCCTGAATGCTGTATCAGCTGGATCGGAGGGGAAGAGGCCGAGGTCACTGAGGAAGAGCTGCTGGGTCTTTGGGGTTGCAGGTGAGGCAAGGGAGGGTGGTTTGGAGGGAGAGGCAACTAAGGACTGTGCAGTGCTCGTGGATGCGTGTGTGTGTTCCAGGGCCCCATCCCCTGTGAGTCTGGTTTCAGTCCCCTGACTGTGCGTGCATGTGCGTTTTGTTTGTGGCGTGTGTGTCTGTGTGCTGGATGTGTGTGTGCTGGTGTGTGCCTGTGCCGGTGTGTGTGTGCTTGGGACGGGTAAGGTGCTGGGGAGTGTGGATGGAGCAGAGGCAGGAGGGGTGAGGGACTGTCTGAGGAGGGACACTGCTGCCGTCAGGGAGGAGTCCATGGACCTATTGCCCCTCTGTAGGTCAGACATGCCCGATGAGATGCCCTCCATGAACGACACCAGCTGAGTCAACAGAGCGGTGTGCGCATGGAGGACACTCAGCATGGCTGTCTGCCCTACATGGAGCTGGCGAAGGAGGTACACAGACTCCTCACTCAGGGCAGCAGGGGACACAGGGGCAGGGGGTGCGGTGCCTGGCCCAAAGGAGACACGCTCCCGAACATGGGAGCCTCCACGGACCTGGGGAATGGGAGCCGATGGGAGGGCGGTGGTGGTGCTGGTGGTGGCAGGGACAGCAACACTAGCTGGGGTGTGGTGGCTGCTGACACCCGCCTCCATAAGGGAGTCATCCTCCGAGTTGCTCTGGTCATCAGCTGAGGTGGATGGTGCTGAGGACTCCTCGGTGTGGCTCCCCTCGCCCTCCGTGCCACTGGGTCCCTCCGACCACTCCTCGGCTGCTGACCCAGTCTGGCTCTCCGGCTCCTCCTGGTCCATGGAGCTGTCCCCTTCCGTGGCCGTGGATGTATCTGCAAACAATGGGGAAACAGACAGACATCAGTCACCTGCACCAAACGCACACACCACTGTGAGCACAGCACATTACAGAGCAAGCCCTGGCATCATTAGTTGTACATTGCTAAAAGTGCCCTAACTGAACAGGAGAAGCCAATTGTCAGTCTGATGCCAACCATGGCACTCACATCCCACATGGCCTTGCACCCATCTGTCTGGTGTCTGTTGGATAGCAACACCCCAGTGTGGACACATGCACCACCTACACAGTAGTTGGACAGTGCAGAGGACACGGTGTAGCATGTGGACATGCACACATCACAACTCTTGCCACTGAGTCAGTACAGGTTTCCGGATGAAAGGGACGCCCAGAGTCAAATAGGAAATGCATGTGATGCATACCAGCGACAGACACCATGATGCACCCATGTCCTGATAGCCATCGCCACAATGGTGTGCATGTATCACGTCACTCCCCTGCAGGATCACCAATAAGTAGACACATGCCATGGCGGAGGCATGACTGCTAAGTCATACATCACTGTCTCAGTGATGTATGACTTGGCAGCCAGACAACAACACTCTGCACTGTGTCACAATAGTAGGTCATGAGGAATGCAAGTCCTGGAGCTGCACAAGTGCACATGTACATCCCCCACACAACACATCATCTTAACCCTCATCTGTCCAGGTCATACCGATTGGACATATGGGAGACCTGTGACACTACCCTCTGAACCTGAGCCCCTCACAATCTGCTGTGAATGGGGAACAGCTGCCTGAACTTCACATTCGCATACCCCAGTCTGCACGGGCAGCTGATCAAACACCTATGTGACACACAAGTATCGTCTCCTATGGTCACATCTCCAGTGGCATGCTGAGCCCCTACTGAGAAACACCCCAGCAGTCCTGGCAACAAATCCACAGCACACTGACACAGAGGCAGACACCTGAGGGGTCAAATCACTGCGCACAATGTGTCAGCTGATACACGGGAGTGGGAGTACAGAGTGCATTGCATGGCCTGGAGTAGGCATGACTGTCCTGCCCCACATGAATGAGGGATGAGCCCTGGACAGTGGATAGCTGGCTATGTATGTGTGACACACGTAATCTGCACACTCCTGGGGCCCAAACATTGTTCCCACCCGCTGCATGGGTGTGTGCCACATACCCCAGGCACATGTGGTGGCTCAGCTCAGCAAGTGGACCGCATATCAAAGCAACACGCAGATTACATGTCCAAACACAGGCGTTGTGTGAACAATGGACCCACCCATGATGCCCACAACAGAGTTAGGGAAACAGATGCTGTCCCCCACCTTTAGTGAAGCAAACTGCAAGGACACAGTCCCAAGTGACACAATTCCCTGAATGTAAGGGCCACACCTGGGTATCAGATGAGGAGTGGGCAGTGCACAATAGAGGGACATGGCTCCTGGACAACATGACTGCTGTACTGTGGCAGTTTAACCAGGCCAGAGGAGGGCACATAGCATGTAATACAGAGTTCACAGTGCAGTCTTTGACTCACCCCCTCCTTGCTGCTGTCTGGCCTTCAGCTGCCCATCCAGGTCTGGAAACACCACCGCCAGGATCTGGAGCATGTGGGGGTCAGGGTCCGTGTTCCGCCCCTCCTGCGAGGAGGCGACAGCTTCAGCTGGACCCGTGCAATCCTCCGGGTCCAGCCCCGAAGGTCCTGCCACCTCTTCTGGCAGTTGCGGATCCGGCGCTTGTAGACCCCCACGGACCGGACAGCCCGGACGATGTCCTTCCAGATCTCCTGCTTCCGATGGGCATTAACCTGTCAGGATGACAAAGTGAAAAGGCCATTACTACACATGCTACATATCCGTGCATGACACAGTTGTATATACATGTCTCATTCACAGGGGCACATGATGTACACAGGCAGTGCAACGCTGCCCATGGACAGTTTGCCAGACGTCACTACATGGTATCATTGAATGGGAAGTAAAACTTTGTTCAAATGCACTGTCACTGCACCATACCTGTCCAGTGCATGTCACTACACACTATGGGGGGTGACAACTACTCAGTGAGCCTGCTAGCCAGTGGCGTGCAGACTTTCAGCCTTGCTAGTCAGACAAAATGCACATTCAGAAAGGCAGTGCACAGAACACTCACCTGCTCCCCTGGTGTCCCATACAGCTTGCTGTACTGTGGAAGTAGGCTGTCCAGCAGGGCCTGGTTCTCCTCAAGGCTGAAGGCTGGGGCTCTCTCCACAGTACGTGCCATTGCAGGGTCCAGAGGGGCAGAGACAGCAGCAGTGCAGTGGCAGATGTCGTCCTGGAGCATGTAGTGCAGGCAAGTGAGCTCTCAGGGGAACAGCCAGCAATATATATGTGTTGGAGAGGCAGATACTGTCCCTTGTGTCCAAAGTGATAGGTCCAAGTCGTTTGCATCTTCTGAATCTGGCCAATCCATGGAATAGCAGCACCAATACACGCCCACAGCATCCTTCAAATCTTCAACTTCATGACATACATGATTTTGCAACATTGTTGTGGGTGACCAACTGAATTTCCAGCAACCGACTCGCTCGAATTTCGAAAACGCGTCCGTTGCCAGGCTAGGCCATTGTCAATGGGTGCGCACCGATCGGTCCATTGCGGTACAACGCGTACAGGGGTACAATGCGTACCCGCACACATTGAATGCAATGGGCCGGCCGGGGCACCGATCGGTCCATTGCTGATCAACGCATACAGGGGTACAACGCGTGCACCGACACATTGAATGCAATGGGCCGGCCGGGGCACCGATCGGTCCATTGCGGTACAACGCATACAGGGGTATAACGCGTACCCGCACACATTGAATGCAATGGGCCGGCCGGGGCACCGATCGGTCCATTGCTGATCAACGCGTACAGGGGTACAACGCGTGCACTGCACACATTGAATGCAATGGGCCGGCCGGGGCACCGATCGGTCCATTGCTGATCAACGCGTTCAGGGGTACAACGCGTACTCGCACACATTGAATGCAATGGGCCGGCCGGGGCACCGATCGGTCCATTGCTGGTCAACGCTGCATAGGGTACAACGCGCACCCGCACACATTGAATGCAATGGGCCGGCCGGGGCACCGATCGGTCCATTGCTGATCAACGCATACAGGGGTACAACGCTGTACTCGCGACACATTGAATGCAATGGGCCGGCCGGGGCACCGATCGGTCCATTGCGGTACAACGCAGTACAGGGGTACAACGCTGCACTGCGACACATTGAATGCAATGGGCCGGCCGGGGCACCGATCGGTCCATTGCTGATCAACGCTGCACAGGGGTACAACGCTTACCCGCGACACATTGAATGCAATGGGCCGGCCGGGGCACCGATCGGTCCATTGCTGATCAACGCGTACAGGGGTACAACGCTGTACCCGCACACATTGAATGCAATGGGCCGGCTGGGGGCACCGATCGGTCCATTGCTGATCAACGCGTACAGGGGTACAATGCGTACCCGCACACATTGAATGCAATGGGCCGGCCGAGGGCACCGATCGGTCCATTGCGGTACAACGCTGCATAGGGTACAACGCGTACTCGCACACATTGAATGCAATGGGCCGGCCGGGGCACCGATCGGTCCATTGCTGATCAACGCGTACAGGGGTACAACGTGTACCCGCACACATTGAATGCAATGGGCCGGCCGGGGGCACCGATCGGTCCATTGCTGATCAACGCGTACAGGGTACAACGCTGTACTCGCACACATTGAATGCAATGGGCCGGCCGGGGGCACCGATCGGTCCATTGCTGATCAACGCGTATAGGGGTACAACGCTGTACCCGCACACATTGAATGCAATGGGCCGGCCGGGGCACCGATCGGTCCATTGCTGTTCAACGCATCCCTGTACAAGTGACTGGCATATGTCACCATGCCTGTCTCAGATGGACATATGCCAGCCACAGATAGCTCCCAGGGAGTGAGGGGCACACCTACAACACAACAGCCTGTCCAAACTGTATGATAAGGCATGTAAGGCTGCATTTCCTATTGTGTGTATGTTGGTGTACATGTTGTCCTGTGGGTGTCACCTGGGGGCAGCCACCCCCAGGCTGTGCACGTGTTCATGGGGACAGGATCCTGGGTGTTACGTGTACATGACCACTGTGATGTGCAACTGTTCATATCTGTGCATGTGCCATGGTCACATTTCACGGTGGTGTATGTGTATGTCATGTCACATACCCTGTGAGTCCCATGTGGGACGGTATGTTTGAGCCAGGGTGTCCCAGTGGCACAATAGTGATGGTCCTCCACAGTCTGTGTGCATGTAGTGTTTACAATGTCTCTGATTTCATGTGCACAATGGGAGACAGTCTCCACATCCACGTTGTGTGTGCATGGACTTTGATGTTGTGCGTGTGTGTGTCACAGACGTCCATGTCTGTCCTGCAGTGGCAAGTGGGACCACTACCTGTGGGGGTCATAGTTGTTTTGCTGTGGTGTATACATGATACTCCATGTAATGCCAGTGTCCATGTGGCAATACAGGGTCCCTGGGAATGTACCTGTCGTTGAGCTGTGATGCCTGGGGCACATCTGTCGTCACATGTCACTGTGGGGGTGATTGTGACACGGCAGCAGGAGATGGGAACTGTGACACGGCCTCATGATATCCAATGGGCCAACCTGGGACTTATTGATGCCACTTGTTGAACCGTGATGACAGATGTTGGCCATGTATGTACCATACATGCCCTTACGGAACTGCACACTTCATGTAGTTGTGCCTCATAATGATGTATGTTGGGATATTGAGTGTGTTCAATGCCGCATATGTGGGCTGACTGACAATCTTGCTTTCTTCTCCTCTGCACTGCAGGGCTCCTGCTGTCCATCGACCATTCCCAGACCTGGCAACAATGGTGGAACGGGACAGCATCCGACGGTACCGCTTCACCAGGCAGCTGATTGAGGATTTGGCAGTGCAGTTGGCCCCACATTTGCAGCCTGGCCGGCCGTATCCTACAGCGCTGACCCCCAAGGTGAAGGTGATGGCAGCCCTACACTTCTTTGCCACCGGTACCTTCCAACATACTGTGGCGACTGCTGGTGGGATGTCACAGACCATGTTGAGCCGTGTGCTCTGCGATGTTTTGGTGGCAATGTTGCTATTCCTGAACCAGTACATCTATTTCCCTAGACTGCAACGACTCACTGACGTGAAGAGTGACTTCTATGCCCTGGGGAGGATGCCGCATGTCATTGGCTCCATTGATGGGACACATGTGGCTTTGGTACCACCACAGGCCCAGGAGCAGGCCTACAGGAACCGCAAGCACTACCACTCGGTCAATGCACTGGTGGTGTGTCTTGCAGATATGACCATCACACACGTGTGTGCCCGTTTCCCTGGTTCAGCACACGATGCCTTTGTGATGAGGAGTAGTCGCATCCCCAGGATGATGGCACAGATGCAGAACCAGCGTGCCTGGCTTGTCGGTGTGTACTGACTTTGTGCCATTGTGTGTGATCTGATCTGTAGTATTCCGCCCACTTTTCCAAGTCAGCTAATGTGCACTTGTCTGTCCGTAGGTGACTCGGGATACCCCAACATGCCGTGGTTGCTGACACCCCTCAGGAACCCTGTGACACCAGCCCAGATGCGCTACAATGAGGCACATGGTCGGACCAGGAGAGTGATTGAGCGGACATTTGGTCTCCTGAAGAGCCGCTTACGCTGCCTGGACAAGACCGGAGGGTCCCTCCCATATGCCCCTGCGAAAGTGTGCAAGATTATCATCGTCTGCTGCATGCTCCACAACCTGGCAGTGCGGAAGGAGTTGCCTCTCATCCAGGATGACACTGACCAACATCCGCCACCTGTGGAGGATCCTGGCCTGGACCACGATGCCAGTGATGATGATGATGATGAGGGTGATGTCCGCACACAGCTCATCACCAACTTCTTTAGCTGAATGTGAGTATCCTGAGGTGTCATGTCAATGATGTGAGTTGGCATGATATGTGTAGGTGGTGCTCTGGTGCTGTTGGAGTGTGTCCATGGGCTACTTGACTGGATGTGTGTAGCGATGTGTGCTTACAGGTGGTCTGTACTCCCCAACAGTGTTGACATGCTAACTTGGTTCTGGGTGGGTATCTTGTAACATGTATTGTGCATGAGTTTAGCTGTTCTGTCCTGTTCTCCATTGCTTTTGACTGTGTGTCATTTCTGTCCTTCACAGGGTACTTTCAGATTCGTTTGGTCAACTGTGTCCACCGACGACGTGATTGTACTTCCAGGGTGGTAGCTGTTGTGTCCCTACAGGTGATGTGCGCCACACCCATGGACTTCCTTCCTTCTACAGTTGTTGACTGTGTGCCCGCTGCCAGGTGGGATTACCTTGCATCTGTAGTGGTTACGACATGTTGCAACTGTGTAATAAACCTGCGCTTCACTTTGTGATGTGCGTTGTCTGTGGTCACACATTTGACTGCCATTTGCTTACTGCACCTGTGGGCTACTTGACTACAACTGGGAATAGGTGTGGTGTCTGTGCATTGCACCGTCTTCCCTGGCAACATCAGTGTAGGCAATGAGTCAGATGGCCTAGGTGTGTATGTGTTGTGTAGCCCTGGTGGTGTGTCTCCCTCATATGTGTCACGTTGCCTTTACTCACATGCCTGTGTTGTACTTGCTGTTGCAGTTCGCATGCACAGTGTAATTTTGCAGTTCATCATCCCCATAACAGCACCCACGTTGGAATCACAACAGAGGCAAGTATGGTGTATTAGTGTGTTTATTGTGATACATTTGCGTGAATAGTGCATAGGATGGGTAGTGCTGTACATATATCTTGCAATCAGAAGTTCCTAGGTGAATTGAAAGTCCTGGTAGACAAAATCCCCAGTATCGGGGCCACAGTTGTCTGAGACATTGGTCCAACTTGTACTCCCCATGCAATGTGTGGGAGTTGTGTTGCCGTCAACAGGGTGAACAGTCTGTGCACAAAGGTGAACATCCAGAACAGGTTCAGGCTTCCTGGGAGTTGCGCTTGGCCATCGGCCTCTCACTTGCCCCTCCTCGGACGACCCCTCTTCTTTGGGGGGGCCCTCAAGTACAGGCTGCTGCGGTGCAGGGGACTCTCCGCCAGAGTCATCCTCCCTCCCTGTGGCAGTTGCAGTTTGTTCAGCACCAGATGTTGTTGGCACACAGGGAGGTGTGGACTGGTTGCTGTTCATCTGGCGGAGGCATTGTAAAATGTCCCTGTGCACCGCCGTCATCTCATGCAGTGCGTCCCACTTGGACTCCACGCGGGACATGTGTGAGTCCAAGCAGGCATGATGGGCAGCCTGCTGCTGTTTCATGTCTCTGAGGAGCCCCACTACCTGGCTGAGATCTCCGGTGCTGGACTGGTACGCATCAGCTATGCGTACCAGTTGTGGGTCATCATGCACACCAGCAACCTCTGCAAGCAGCGACCTCTGTCTCCCACCCCTCCCACCACCCCTGCCGACATGTGCAGTGCGTGCAGTGGCACGCACAGATGACCCTGGTCCACCTTGGGGGTTGGTGGTGGTGGTGGTGTCCATGGCCCCACGTTGGTCCAGGGTCCCTGTGCTGGTGTTGCTCCTTGTTCTGTCCATGTCGGCAGGGATGGTATTTGTGGTGACAGTCGTTGGAGGGGTGGGTGCAGGGGGTGCAGCTGGTGGTCCTGCTGGTGCTGCAGCTGGTGGTCCTGCTGGTGCTGCATGTAGACTTGCACCGGATGTGCCAGGTTGGTCTTCTTCATCTGAGGAGGGCAGAGGCTGTACGACACCAGTGAGCTCCGCATCCTCTTGAGCCTGGGACTGGGACTCCTCAGCGTCTGCTGCTGTGTCCCCATCATCACCTGTTTTTGGGAGACCCACACAATGTATGTTATGTTTCTGCAGGCATCAATGGTTGACACACCTGACAGTTGTGACTGTGCCTCTGGGTGCGGGCCTGTACATTGCATTGTCCTAAGTTGTCACAGTCAGGGGTTGATATTGGTGTGGCACATTGTCCTGCATTATTTGGGCATTTCTATGTATTTGTTGGGGTGTGAACATGGTCTGCATTGGTTGTATTTGGTTGACAGCCGGCCCTCCTTCCCACCCAGCCAGTCAGTTATCCCACCATGGACTGTGCTTGCATTGCAGGGAGTGGATGTTGTCTCTCAGGATGTCAGTCAGTGGTGTCCTGCTGTTTGTTGGTGCACAGTTCCCAGCAGGGCCTTGTGCTCCCCACAGCAGTAGCCAGTGTCAGCCATCTTGTGAGTCCTTCTCCACTCCCTGTGATGTGAGCATGGTTCAGGGTGGTGTTGATGGGACAGTTGTGGGGGTGAGCTATGTCTGTGACTATGACTCCCATCATGCTATTGCCTCCACCCCACTTCCCGGCATTCCCATACTTACTTGCTTTTGTGGGGAGTTCAGTGTGTGTGGGTGTGGGGCAATGGCAAGATGGCTGACAGTGGTGTCCTGCTGTTGGTTGGTGTGCAGTTCCCAGCATGCCCTTGTGCTCCCCACAGCAGTAGCCAGTGTCAGCCATCTTGTGTGTCCTTATCCACTCCCTGTGATGTGAGCATGGTTCAGGGTGGTGTTGATGGGCCAGTTGTGAGGCTGAGCAATATCTGTGACTACTACTCCCATCATGCTATTGCCTCCACCCCCTTCCCAGCATGCCCATGCTTCCTTCCTTTTGACTCTGCTTCCCTGTGGGGTGGGCTGCCTGTGCTGACAGGATGGCTGGGAGTGTTGTCCTGGCAGTTATTTGGCTAAAAGTCCCGAGAGTGTCCCTGTGCTTCACACAACATATCCCAGGGTGGTGGTTCTTTGTGGGATCTTGAGTTAGGATGTGAGTCATTGCATTCTCCCAGGTGGGTTCTGTGGAGTTTGTGTTGAGGGGGGGTGTGAGGGGAGGTGCTTGTGACTATGGTCAGTGCTGCAAGTCCTCCTTCCCACCCAGCCAGCCAGATATCCCACCATGGAACGTGCTTCCATTGCAGGGAGTGGAAGTTGTCTCTCAGGATGTCAGTCAGTGGTGTCCTGCTGTTTGTTGGTGCACAGTTCCCAGCAGGGCCTTGTGCTCCCCACAGCAGTAGCCAGTGTCAGCCATCTTGTGAGTCCTTCTCCACTCCCTGTGATGTGAGCATGGTGTTGATGGGACAGTTGTGGGGGTGAGCTATGTCTGTGACTATGACTCCCATCATGCTATTGCCTCCACCCCACTTCCCAGCATTCCCATACTTACTTGCTTTTGTGGGGAGTTCAGTGTGTGTGGGTGTGAGGGCAATGGCAAGATGGCTGACAGTGGTGTCCTGCTGTTGGTTGGTGTGCAGTTCCCAGCATGCCCTTGTGCTCCCCACAGCAGTAGCCAGTGTCAGCCATCTTGTCAGTCGTTTTCCACTCCCTGTGATGTGAGCATGGTTCAGGGTGGTGTTGATGGGACAGTTGTGGGGGTGAGCTATGTCTGTGACTATGACTCCCATCATGCTATTGCCTCCACCCCACTTCCCAGCATTCCCATACTTACTTGCTTTTGTGGGGAGTTCAGTGTGTGTGGGTGTGAGAGCAATGGCAAGATGGCTGACAGTGGTGTCCTGCTGTTGGTTGGTGTGCAGTTCCCAGCATGCCCTTGTGATCCCCACGACACAGCAACAGTGTCAGACATCTTTGATGGGCCTTTCCACTCTCTGTGGGATGTGCATGCGTGAGTGTGAGCTTGCTGGGCCATGTGGTGGGGGATGTAGAGCTGTGACTACGACTCCCATCATGCTATTGCCTCCACCCCCTTCCCAGCATGCCCATCCTTCCTTCCTTTTGACTCTGCTTCCCTGTGGGGTGGGCTGCCTGTGCTGACAGGATGGCTGGGAGTGTTGTCCTGGCAGTTGTTTGGCTGAAAGTCCCAAGAGTGTCCCTGTGCTTCACACGACATAACCCAGGGTGGAGGTTCTTTGTGGGATCTTGAGTTAGGATGTGTGGCATTGCATTCTCCCAGGTGGGTTATGTGGAGTATGTGTTGAGGGGGTGTGAGGGGAGGTGCTTGTGACTATGGTCAGTGGTGCGAGTCCTCCTTCCCACCCAGCCAGCCAGATATCCCACCATGGAACGTGCTTCCATTGCAGGGAGTGGAAGTTGTCTCTCAGGATGTCAGTCAGTGGTGTCCTGCTGTTGGTTGTTGCACAGTTGCCAGCAGGGCCTTGTGCTCCCCACAGCAGTATCCAGTGTCAGCCATCTTGTGAGTCCTTTTCCACTCCCTGTGATGTGCGCATGGTTCATGGTGGTGTTGATGGGACAGTTGTGGGGGGGCAATATGTGTGACTACGACTCCCATGATGCTATTGGCTACACTGACTTGCCCAGCATACACAGAATTCCTTTCTTTCAGTGGTCTTCACTGTGTGTTGGTGTTGTAGTGGTGGCTACATGTCTGGATGTGTTTGTTAGTTATATTTGTGCCACTGCCTAGCTGTAGTTGTAGTTGTGTTTGTACATGTGATGGCACGGTTAAATGTAACTTTGAGATGGCATGTGTTGTGTTTATCTGACTGACATACACATTTTGGGATGATTCTGTTCTGGTTGCTGTGTAATTGCTATGAGTGCATGGTTTGACTCTCCCCTTGACAGTGATGTGTGTGTGTATTGTGGCAGAATATTGTGTGGATTTGTTGTGTACTCACCAGGCTCTGGGATGTTCTCTAGTCCATAGACGCTCACTGGCGGAAGGATGGCCCGCACCTTCTCCTCCCAGGGCCTGAGGTATACTGGCTTGGCAGGAGGGCCACTGCCGGTGTATTGGCTCAGGAGGTAGTCTTTCTTGAGCAGCTCCCGGACCCTCCTGCGCACGTCATACCACCTGTTCTGGATGTCGGTCTTTGTGCGCAGACATGGTGATTGTGCATTCACCCTGTTGATGATCCTCTCCCACATCTTGGTTTTCTGGGAAATGGGGGTCTGTTGGACCAGTGTGCCAAACAGCTGTGGCTCTACCCTGAGGATCTCGTCTACCATGACTTCCAATTCACAATCTAGGAACTTGTGATTCTTCTTGGGGGGCATGGTGATGGGTGGTGATGGTGAGTGATGTGTGTGTTGGTGTGCAGGTGAGGGTGTGTGAGTGTGTGTTTTGCTGGGTGTATGTGAGGTAGGTATTTGTTGCTGTGCTGATGGTGTGTGGCTTGTGTGAGGGATGAGCTGTGGGTGTGTGGTTGCTGTCTGTTGGGTGCTGGCAGTAGAATGGCATTTGCAAAGGATCATGGTTGGGATTTGTGTCCTTTATATGGGTGGAGTTGTGGGTGTGTCTTTGTTCTCTGTCCCCACCCCCCAGTATTTATTGGCTTTGTAATTGCTTGTTTGGCCTTTTTTGTGTAATTTTTCCTTTGTACTGTCTGTGCATGTTGGAGACGTTCTTGTGACCGAGTCGGACCCTGCATTTGTCTCGTACGGTCTTCTCCGTTTCGTTCACGCTGTGTTTGTGCAGTTTTCTATGCTGCGTACGCGTCGGTCGCGGTGTTTTGTGTTACTTCGGCTCGGTTTTGTATGCGTGTCGGTCGTACGGCTTGTCCTCCGTACGACTTGGTCGTGGTTTTCGCGCCTTGCATCGTACTTTGCGGTTTGGAGTTCGCGTGTACGTTTCGGTCGGATTTGTTCCGGGTGCGTGTCGGTCGGTTCGATTCGCGTGTTTTTCCGGCCGGATTGCTGTTTTCCGTGCGGCTCGGTCGTTCGGCTTGGGTTCGGTACGTGTCGGTCGGATTTTGCACGCCTTGCATCGTACTTGGCGTGTCGGGCGCCACAGGTACGTGTCGGTCGGAATAAATTCCGGCTCCGAGTCGGTCGGTGCTTTTTCCGTCCCGAATCGGAATCGACCCCTTAGTGGGGATGAAATAAACATAATCTTACGATGATGCAGTGATAACTGATGCATTCCTCTTTATTTTTCACCAATCTGTTGATAAATGAGGATGGCACTGTTTTTGTAAAGAATCATTTATCACTACTCTTAATTAAATCTCACTAGTGATTGTAATACCTGATCTCTACACATAGAATATATACTCACACTTAAGGTCCAGTGTGTGCTTATAGTGTATTTCTTTTATTTGTCTGCAAAGTGATGATCAATTATGTAATTTGAAAAGAAATGAAAAGGACCTTCTAGACATATTCTAATGAAAGTATAAAGGAAACAGCGGTTCTTACACAATGGTAAAATGGTTAACGTCAAAAGAATTATGGCATGCATGATAAGGTGCTACATAGAGTAAGGAACATACACATATTGAGTCAAAATAATTAATCTTAATGGCTGCGTGTCTACACGAGGCAAATGTGGAACATGTACTGACTGAGAGTAGATACTTCTACCCTGTCTATACTATTGCACAAATGTTTTATGAAATCTAGTGAAAATTGGTCAGAGAGGTAAGCTCATTGTTACGAAAAAAACAACTATAGATGACTGGGTGTGAGGATGCCGTTGATATTGCAACAAAGGTCACAAGGTAGTTTGACAACACAAAAGGGTGGTAGACATGTGTTAGTGCTAAACCAACCTAAAGGGGATGTGCGCACGAGCGGAGTCTTAATGAACAAACAGGACAGGGGACGAGTAAGCAAAAAAGTAAAAACCTCAAAGTCTCAAATTAATGTTTATGAAGTTCTGTTATAACAGAACTTTACGAAATGGCTGAACGCTTGAAAGGAACAAATTTAAAACAAGCCCGAAAGGTGCTGCCTTGGAGTCAAAAGTTTATGCCTCGTTTAAAAAAATGTTATCGTACGACATTACTGCCAAAGTATTCAATTACTGTGGTATACACCCTTTTAGTTAATGCGATGGAAAACCTCATTCTCAAGTGCCGACCGGTCGGTATCCATGATGTGAGGAACCAGCCTTTAACCTCAAATAAGTGTATTTAAGTATAACTTACTGGTGTCATAGCTGGTGGCTCAGTGTAGTACCGGGGTCTGCAAACACCCCATATGCATTATTTTCTGCTATTTATAGTGTGACACACACTGTAAACTACTAGTGCGTGAACGTTTGTTATTAATGACGGGTCATTTCCAGATTCTACCTATCTCGCGTAGTGTGACATGTGAAAAATGGAAGATATACTACCTCGACTTGTACATAATAAAGTTTAAACATAAAAACAATGTATATTTACGTTTAAAAGCCAATTCTTTTTAGTGGTCATTCTTTAAACAAAAAAACTATAGATATGAGTTTAGCTCAATGTGAAAATGTGGTTCTATTCAAATTCATGCAAGACAGAACTTTAAAAAACCCAGATACATGCAGCATAAAGACCACGTGGTGAGATCTCTAAAATACGTGTTCGGTACAACTGAAAATGTATATACTGTAAGACTCATGATGTTAGAGAGAAAAAATATATAATAAATATACAAAGTATTAATTACATAATCCACCCTAGAAGCTACAGCTCAAACATACTCTCATCTGGAAAGTTCTATTTGTAGACACATCATATGATTTGTAGAGCTCTATCATATCATAGGTGAGAACACAGGGATGTCATAAAAAGTAATATAATTCTTTGATATTAAAAGGCAGAAAGATATGATGAATATCCTGAGTATTGATTACTTGATCTATTCTGGGAGCTATAAATGAACATGGATTCAACTGAACCATTCTAATTATAGACGTATCATATGACGTTATTACACTCTATCATAACATAGATGAGATCACAAATGATAATGTAGTTCTTCTTCTTTATTAAAACCTAACTTGAACGTTTTAAGTTTAAAAATCCCAAAACTTTCCCTTTTTCTGAGTCTTTTTTCACAATCCCCACCTCTCCTGTGGGGTTTCGTAGTTTCAATTGCTACAAAAAGTATTTCATTCAGTTTGGTATCACAAAAGCTATCTTTGAGATGGAGTGACATGGAGTATTTATTATTAGGATTTTTGAAGGCTCTTAGATGTTCCTTCCAATGCTCTTTCACTGGTCTAATGGTAGAGCCCACCTAGAGTTTCAGACATGCACATGCAATTACATATATGCAAAAGCAAGTGTTACAGTTTATAAAATCTCAAATAGAAAAAAACCCTATTTTTTCTCTATATCAAAGAATCAGGTTTGTTTGCCACATGTAAAATTGCAGCAGATACACTTGCCACATTTATAGAAACCAAGGGTATCTACAATTTTCTCTCTTCTTTGTGCATTTTTAGATTAACTGATTGTGTCACTGGGACATAAAGTGTCTTTCAAAGATTTACCTCTTTGAAAAGTAATCTGAGGGCGAATGTGTAGTTGCTTGCTTAAATCATTATCTAATCGTAAGAGATGCCAATGATTATCAAAAACTTTATGTATCCTCAAACTCTCTTGATTATATTGTGTAATTAATCTAATGGTTCCACCAGTCCTGGAGGTTTTAGTTCTGGTGTACTGAGGTTTGTCAATGTTTTTATACCGCAGATAAGTTCTCTTCACTTGTTTAATTTTATTAAAAGCCTTTTGAATCACTTTAGGACTGTAACCTCGTTCGATAAAATGTGTTTTAGTCTTCGTGGCTTCAGTTTCAAAATCTGAATCCCTACTACAGATCTGTCTAGTTCTCCATAAGGGATGTTATGTTTCTGATGAGACCGATGTGCTGAAGTGGAATGTAAAACACTATTTACTGATCATTTGTTAGCACCTAACTTTAAAAAAAATAGTTGGTGACCAAATACCTCTGACCTCTAGAGCCCTATTGTGGGTGATGCAGGACTTCCACATCAGCATTTGTGGATGGGAAACACCGATAATTCGGCGATTTCTACGTATGGGATAGCAACTTGTTTTCAGCTTGAAAATAGGGAATAAAAGTGTTGCCCATATATCTCCATTATACTCCTTGTTCCTGGGCTATTTTGCTCCAAGACATTTTGCCAACGTCTGCATGAAAAAAGCTGAACTGCAGGGTTTTTGTTAAACATATCGTTCCAAATTCTGGCAGTATTTCTCATTGCAGACCAAGTCAGAAATTACTCAAATGTCGGAATGATGGTCCCAGCTTTTTGCATTGGAACACTTCTTTGGACAATCCTCACACATGTGGAAAACAAATAAAATCTTGTTACTGAAGAATTTGACAAGCTCTTGAAACCGTGGTTTTCACCTCATATAATATAGATCCAGTATGTATCTCTACATCTTCTCGCTTTTGATGTTTCCCTGCGTTGATCATAGCCCCTAGAGCAGCTTTGGAAGGTGTTCTGAAATTGCAAGCTCTTTGTAAAAGATAACGTTTTCACAACAGGGAATGTATGTACATGGAACTTATAAGCAACTTTGCCCTACCCACCTATTTTGACTCTCAATGGCAAGGGCATGCTTAAGCTCGTACTAGGGAACTGCTCTCTGCAATAAGCAACATAGGGCCATATGTACAAGGACTGGCAAAAACTATCGCTAACGTTAGTTAGCGGCAGTTTTCTTACTGCCGTGTACAGCTGAAAACTATTGCCATGTTAGCGATGTATTTACAAGTCGTCACTACATGGCGATAGCTTCAGGGATTGGCGGCGAAAACTGCCGCTAACATTAGCGTGATGGCGATAGGAATTCCGGCGTTAGCGGGCGATAACCAACGAAAGGCCCATTAGATGCAAAAAAACACATGTTAGTCAGCCCAATGTGAGTTTTTTTTGCCTCTATTGGAAAAAATAGCCTATCAGTCAAACCTCCAATAGAAAATATGCAAAAAAAACAATGAAATGCAGAATGGAGCAGCCAGGGCCAAGTGCAGCACACATCAACAACCCCCTCAAGCCACCCAACATCCAGGATGAGAGCCTGGATGCCTCGCTGGACCTGCGCCTGGAGCCTGGATGCCTCGCTTGACCTGCGTCTGGAGCCTGGATGCCTCGCTGGACCTGCGCCTCGAGCCTGGAGCCTGGATGCCTCGCTGGACCTGCGTCTGGAGCCTGGATGCCTCGCTGGACCTGCGTCTGGAGTCTGGATGCCTCGCTGGACCTGCGTCTGGAGCCTGGATGCCTCGCTGGATCTGCGTCTGGAGCCTGGAGTGGGATGCGGAGGAGCTGTGGAGTCGATGAGCCGTGGTGGTAGACATTGAGGTGCGGCGATCGCCCGTATCTGGTGGTGAAGTCTGGCAGGTCGCATGGAGACACGTTGCTGACCTGTGTGAGAAGACCGCCTTGAGCCCCTTGGAGCTGTGAATGGTAGAGGCGCTCCTGCTCACCAACGTAGGGAGGTCAGCATCGCATACTACGATCCACCACTACACCAGGGTGCACGGAGGGGATTACCAATGGTGGGCGGCGCCTCTCTGCATCATAGGCCAGATGATGTTGCGCTGGCCGGACACTGTGAAGGGTGAGGCCCCTGAGCTGCGCCGAACTTGTGTGGTGGGAGCGCTGCAACTTCATGCCTAAGGGGGCCCTGCTGCATCAACTGCATCGGGAGGTTCACCAGCGGACTTGTCGGCGACTGCTGTACCCAGGCTTGTGAAATCCCACCTGGCTGAGGCTCCTGCTGGCTGAGTCACAGATTTGGAGAGATTGCAGTGGATTGCGCCACGGTGTCAATGTCCAGGTAAGGAGACGTGTAGCGGAGGAGGCCCGGGGGTCGAGTCGCCCAGGCCTAGCACCTGTAGATGACGCACCCCCAGTGGCGGCTCATCCGCTATAGCGGAAGAGCGTCGCCCCACTGCTTTCAAGCAGTGCCAGAAGAGGAAAAATCATCACATGATGATAACTTCCTGATGTAATCGTGCTATGTTTCCTTTGCGGGCGGGAGGGTGGGTAGGGCTGCTCCACTGACGGATCAGGGCAGGGGCGGAGTGGCATGCCCACTCAAGTGCGCAATGACTGTTTGGTCGGCCCACTCAGGCCGCCCAAAGCAGTCATGCGCACTGTCCTGTTCGCAATGCAGGCTGCATTACAGCCTGCATGGAGAACATGCCCACCCCTCCAGCCCCTGGATGAACGCCTCGTCCCAGCGCCAATGACCAATCCCAACGCTGCATTGCAGTGTTGTGATTGGCTTAGGGGAGGGAGCCTGGCTGCCTACTTCCTGTTCCTGGAAGCAGACTCAGGAGAGCAGGAGCAACAAAGACAAAGGACCTGGCCTCCAGGTAAGATTTCTCTCATTTAAATATTTACAACACCCGCTCACACACACACACCCCCGCGTCCACGCCCCATCCAGTGTCCTTTCCGGCTTTTCCCACCTCCCAGCTGTCCAGTCCCACCCCGCAGCACTTCTCAATGGCGGTCGCTGTGCGGCCATGCGCAGCGGGCGTACCACTGGTGTGCAAAAGGTATATATGAAGTTACGACGCTTACCATTACATCGCATTCCATTACAATGCATACTAATACTAGGCATATTGCAACAGTAGGGAAGGTGTTGGATAGCGGAGATGTGTATATTACTATTTCCACTTCAGTGAGTGCAACCCTAAAACTAACCCTTGCACCCCAAAGCAAACCCTAAACCCTAAAATTCATCTTTGAGCCCCCAAAACACACCCGAAAAATCATGTTTGACCCAAATGCACACCCCAATTTTCATAATTGACCACAAAACACACCCCAGATTTCAAATTTCACCCCATAATACACCCCAAATTTCATCTCTGACACCCGAAACACATACCCACCCTAAAATTTCAAAATATCCCATTACTGACCTCACAATGCGTTGTAATGGAATGCGATGTAAAGGCACCTGTGTTGTTGGGGTTGCGCTGTAAAGGCATTACGATGTAATGCCTGCATTGTGATGGATGGCTCCCGTGCCAAAGGCAAGCCATAGGCAAGCCCGTCTGCGTCCACCTGCCCCTGGAACGCGCTCAGCACCAAGCACCATTCCTCTCGGACACTGCACCGCTATGACGCCAGCATCCTCCTCGCCATCAACCCTGAACACCACATCGCCTGCCAGGACCAACCTCTGTTCCGGACTGGACATCGCCATCACTGACGGCTACTAAATCACCCGCAAGGACCACCCCGACCGTCCAGGAGGAGGCATTGCCATCACCTACAGAAGCACACTCTGACTGACCACGCACTCTAATGACCCAACGGTGACCATGGAACACCTCAACTTCCAGATCCGGACCAACCCCAAGCCCATCCTCTGCGGCACCCTCATCTGCAGGCCCCCAGGCCATGGACCCCCATTCTCCTATATCATTGCACCCCAGGCTCTCCCATCCACCAACGACATCCTACTCAGTGAACTCAAGTTCCACCTGGACAACCCCGTGACCAGAACACCACTCCCTCCTGGGGAAGCTCCCCAACATCAGACTCAAGCAGCTAGTCACCACAGCAGGCCACATAGGACACACGGTCGAGCACGTCTCCTCCGCCAGCGGGAACTTCAACTACAGCCACACCACCGGACTCTCCTGGACCGACCATCATTGTATACATCACGTCTTCACTATGCCCACCGTACACCACCGCCATCCTCGCCCCCATCACAGCTGGATCAAGGCCACCGAAGAACGTCTCGTCAACTCCCTCAGCACCACCACTCCGCCAACGCTTACAGACGATGACACCGCCGCGCGCAACCACCACCGATGGATCTCCAACTGCGCCGACACCCTGGCACCCCTCAAGAACGGCACTGTGTCAGTACCTTACACCTGCCTGATGGCAGGCATATGGGTGACGCAGTGCCACAGGGATAGGCTGGCCCCATGCATTGCTGGAGTTGCGTCATGGTTGTGACACGACTGCAACAATGCATGACTTTAGCGCAGACAGATATGTCAGGATTCCAGACGTATCTGTCATTACTTGCGTCATGGAGCGCTGTCCAGTGAATACAGCGCATCCATGGTGTCGCAAGAAGGGGGTAGTGAAAAGTGTTGCAACACTGTCTTTTCGCAGCGCTGCAACACTTTTCATGACTGAGGCCCAGGAATGCGCACTATCTTATTGATGGTGCGCATTCCTGCCCTGTAGTTTTGTTGCAGGGCAGCGCAGCAACATTGCTTGCAGCGCTGTCCAGCACCAAAATCTGCTGAAAAGAGGCCCCAAGTGTTATCTCCATTTTTAAGACTAGCTATTTTCTGGCCTTAAAAACTGCCTCTAACTGCAGTTAGCGGCAGTTTTTTTGGTCCTCCAAAGTTCAGGAATTCTCTTGTAAATATCGTGAAGTGGGGTTGTTAGAAATGGGGGTCTCTAGTTGGCTGAGGTAGGTACCTTTGACCAAATAGGGACCCTTGCTTCTAGTCAGGGTAAGGGGGAAAAACACTGTAGATAACCCCTGCTCACCCCCTTGGTAGCTTGGCAAGAGCAGACAGGCTTATCCCCAAGGCAATGTGTAAAGTATTTGTTCCAACACTCACAGAAACACAGTGAAACACCACAAATGGACACCACACCGGTTTATAAAAATTAAGGTATTTTTATCTATGTTTCACAAGACCAAAACGACCGACATACTTAGGGAAAAGGGTTCTCATTAAAAATGTCCTTCAAAAATGTTACCAACAAAAGTGAACTTGTAGTTTCTGCATTTCCTCAGGCAACTATAATAGGATCAAGACAGTTGCAGAATTAACGTGATTCTTTTGCAGGGACCGTATGTTCTCTTATTAAGTGTTTTGTTATCAGCACAAATCACTCTGCACCGGTGCGGGGTGCCTTTCTTGTTTTTAAACGCCGCCTTGCCAACCACGATGCTGACTCCGTTGTCAGCCTCTACGAAAACTTGCCCCCGGATGCCCTCTGAGCCAGAAAGAATGCGTGAAACAGGCCCCCGGTATTGCAGATCTCAGCCGGGCAAGTATGGCACATTGGGAACACCCGGGAAGGAGTCCCCGTTAGCAGATTTACGCCAGACAGCTCTCTGCAGCCCGTAACCCGCCCAGAGCAATATGACAAGCAGTAGTGTCGATCGCAGGCTCCGATCGCTGATCCGAGCCTTACCTGCAGAGGTGACTTCCTCGCTGCGGCCCGCGCCTCGGGCGGTCTTCGGACGGGAGCTCTCCTCTTGATGACGCTGCATGGGAGGATCGGGACAGCCCTTCCTGGCTCGAGCGCGGCCTCACTCCCCGGCTCGGCGATGACGTCCGGCTGGGCGGCTCCCTTCTCAGCGGTGCTGCCTTGTGGAGGAGTCCCGGTTGCCAGGCAACGTCCCACAGCTGAAGTTTACAGCACAGCTTTCTCTCCCTCCGGATAATGATCTCGCTAATGACTCGGGTCAGCGGTGGTGACGGGACCCGAAGGCCTTCACAACTGGGTGCAGACACACGCACACAGCGTCGCAGGGCAATCCTGGGATTGAAGCACTTCGAAGCAATTATAACTTCACAAAGGTCACAAGCTGGGTGCAGACACACGCACACAGCAGCTTAAAGACGTTCTTGGAAACTTTTATATCCCTGAGTTTCTGCAACAGGAGGCCAGCTCTTCTCAGACCCTTGGAGACTTTTTTCTTCAGGACACTTCACACAGCAAAGTCCTTTTGAAGCAGGGGGACACAGCACACAGCAAAGTCCCTTGTCCTCTCCTCAGCAGAACAGCAAACTAAGGCCAGCCCCAGACACACAGCAAGGGCAGTACTCCTCAGTCTCTTCAGCTATCCTCGTTGGCAGCAGGTTCCTCTTGATCACGAAGTAGTCTGCCTTACAGGGGTTTCAGCTCTCATATTTATACCCCAACAGTCTTTGTTCTCTATGTGTGAGGGGTCCTGGACCCAGTCCAAACCAGTTCTGGGTGCACTCTGCCAGTGCACAACTTCTTCCTTTGTTAGTGTGGGCTAGGGTCATCAGACACACCACAGGAGATGGAGCCAGCATTGTGGAAGGCAGGCACAGCCCTATTCAGGCCCTGGTGCTACTGCTCCCACCACTACAAATGCAGATCGGCCTATTCAGCCTAGTGCTGATTCACCCAGACTCCTGGAGCCACCCCAGCCCCTGTCACTCTCAAGCCAGACAGTCAATCCACAAACAGGCAGAGGCACACCGAAAGGTTGAACAAGAAAATAGCCACTTTCTAAAAGTGCTATTTTCAAACACAGAATTTAAAAACCATCATTCCTAAAAGATGTGTTATTAAATTCTGAGTTCAGGGATACCAGACTCTAATTTCTTATCTTACTCCTATGGGAAGATATGCAGGTAAAATGTTACACAGCATTCCCCATTCTGTCCTGTGGGCAAGATAGCCTTCCAATAGTGAAAAACGAAATTGGCAGTATTTCACTATCAGGACATGGTACACACACCAGTACATGTCCTACCTTTTACATACACTGCACCCTGCCCAGGGGGGTACCTTGGGCCTACCATAGGGGTGTCCTATGTGTAAGAAAAGGGAAGGGTAAGGCCTGGCAAGTTGGTACACTGGCCAGGTCAAAAATGGCAGTTAGCAAACTGCGCGCAGGCACTGCGGTGGCAGGCCTGAGACATCTCTTTGGGGCTACTCATGTGGGTGGCACAATCAGTGCTGCAGGCCCACTAGTAGCATTTGGATTACCAGCCCTGGCACACTCAGTGCACTTTACTAGGGACCTTACTGGTAAAACAAATATGCCAATCATGGATAACCAATCACAATAATAATTTATACAGGGAGCACTTGCACTTTGACACTGATCTGCAGTGGCAAAGTGCCCAAAGCATCTAAACCAGCCAAAACGAAATCCAGCATAGCATCAAAAACACAGGGGGTAGAGGCAAAAAAGTCAGGGAAAATCACGCCAAGGATGCCAGGCCTAACAGGGGTTAGCGGCCGTTTTTGCACGGGAACGCCTCCCTTGCATGTCATTATCGCTAACAGAAGTGGCGGTCTTTAGAATGGACTTTTTCGCCGGAAAACTGCCGCTAACAGCGGTTAGCGGCAGCTTGTACATAAGGCGATAAAAATTTAGCCGCAACACCGTCGGAAAAGTGCCGCTAAGGCAGCGTTAACTCCTTGTACATATGCCCTAAAGAGTTTATGTGGTGCTGAAATATCGAGGCACCCCATGGTGGTTACTGTCTCAAATACTAGGTACCTGCTCTACATGTAAAGGTGTGCAGCTTCTATCTGCAGCAGTAAAATCTGGAGCAGGGCACTGCTGAAAGCCACAAATTAAAAAATGCACCCAACCTGCATGTGATGATAGCAAACAGTCCAACATTTCTTTATCAACACGCCTTAATTTTACCTGCATAATAAACACATAACAAGTCCAAATATGATCTAGCTCGGCCGGGCAAAATTGAAAGGATCACATTTAGTGGCAGGGAAATCCCAGTGGGATACAGACCCTGTGGGAAACAACAGCCTAATCACACACTTTGAGAGAGACACAATTTTATGGTAATATCAGCTCAAAAGTTGTAGTGCCCTCTAATTTTGAGTAGCACAATTTCACATGAAAATATCAGTTTCTTGGATGTCATAGGGGGATGCCAGGGCTACTATTTTTATCCTAGCTTGCTCATTTCTACCCATGGGCGTGAAGGAAGGAGCACACACAGAAAGAACTCCCTGTTTACTTTCTGTAGTTCCCACTTCTTGCCCTTTTTCTAGCCCCTAGTGAGCAATGGATGTTTAGGAGTTATGGGTGTAGCAAAAGGTTAACCCTATAATGTAATCGGATGAGACCTCCCTGACGAGATCCATCATCAAAATAAAAGAACATTTAAATGTTTCTACTGTCAGAGAAGGTTGTAATCAACCCATGGGTTGATAGAGATTTTGATTACTATAGCTCAGGGTTTTACCATGTAGTTAACAAAAAAACAGTGCTTTACTTCTCTACTGCTGTAGGAGAGTAGGATCTGCCTCTTATGTTGCCCCCACTTTTTTTCTGATGTTTACACTGGTTTCTGGCTATAGTCTGGCTGGGACCCTGCCAATCAGGGCCCCAGCCTCTCTGTTCTCTCTAAACGACTTGGAGTGCACTCTAGGTGCACTAGTGATTGGATGCTGTGGTACCTTATGAGTCCCTAGTATATGGTACCTTAGGTACCAAGGGCATAGGTACTTCACAGGCCTACCAGGGGCAGAAGCATGTATTATGCCACCCCTGGGAAGCAGACTAAATCTGACACCACAGGCCTGCTACTGCAGCCTGGGTGAGGAGGTGCTAGCTCCCCTCACTGAGATATAGGTTCCCTATATCTCCCCTGCACACACATTTAAACCTATCAGTCACCCCTAAGGCAGGCCCTATCAATCCTGAGGGCAGGGTGCTTAGTTTCTATGTGAGAGGGTGCCTCTGCCTGAGCAGGGCCCCTCTGCAGCTCTCAGAGTCCATTCTCTGGGGCTGTTTGTGAATGCGGTCAAACCATATACTCTTAAGTGCATTATAACCTCGCGGTTAATGCTAACTTTGGAATGGCTGCATCAAAACATGTCGTGTTTGGTGTCAAACACCTTGGAATCATACCCCCACACCAGTAACTGGTGTGGGAGTATGATCCCACCCTTCTAGAGGGATAGACATGTACCTACTGTGGAAACGCGGTAGAATCCTGAAGAGCCCTGGCATCACAAAATGGATGCCACCAGTCACAGACACTGGGCTGCCCTCCAGCTGATGACCGAAACTCGCAGTGGAGGAAGCCCAACAATAGGTATCCTGTCCCAGGGAGGTGTGACCACCTCCCAGACAGGGATTAGTGTATTGGGGCTGGGTGGGTGCACTCCTAGAGTGCTTTGAAGTCCTGCACTGGGGGAGCAGAAGGCTCCTCTGTGCATACACCAGTTCAAACCGGCTCAGGGGCTACCTGCCCCTGCTCTGGCGTGAAACTGGACAAAGGGAAGTGGGTGTAGCCACCCACTCCCCTGACCCTCCCATAGGTGGGGTCATAGAGCTAGTCCCTCCCTTCCTTTTAGTATAAGATAGGGAACCCTTGAACTTGCAAACTCCTGGACCTCCTGGATCTCCCTGGACGACGCTCTACTGAAGAATCCCGGACCTTCGACGTTCCACTACCTCTGGAAGACTGAAGAATCTCCCTTGGAGTCAAGGAGTGACTCCCCTGCTTGTC
Organism: Calotriton arnoldi; assembly: GCA_963921515.1. Taxonomy (NCBI): domain Eukaryota; kingdom Metazoa; phylum Chordata; class Amphibia; order Caudata; family Salamandridae; genus Calotriton; species Calotriton arnoldi. The sequence continues at coordinate 518,254 of CAWUFW010006192.1, forward strand.
AGGCACCAAAAACTGAAACGACGGTCGCAAACTATGCCACTCCCGCCGGAGCCTGAGGTCCCTGCAGCCCAAGACAAGGATTTCCTGACTTCTCCAAGGCCATCGTGAGTCTCCAGTGAAGCTGAGGCAAGTGGACCCCACGAGTGATGAGGAACCGCAGTCCCTGGGTACCATGCACTATTGTCAAGTGCAACCCCTTCACGATGTTCTACGAACCTTTGCTTTGGACCACGTGTGGTCCCAGCCTCTAGCAGGAAGCCCTCCGAAGGTCAGAGGCCTACCCCGTCTCAAGTGACCGTGGGCCCCTGTTGAAGGAATCCTCCCAAGGCGTCTTTGCAATCCCTTGCCAGCCGGCTTGTGGGTCCCCTGAAGACTTTTCTACAGAACCAAAGGGCTCCCCTGGTTGCTCCAGGCCTGCCCTGACTTACCCTCACTGGGTGAGTTCCCCAGACCTTGCTGGTCTGCACCATTGACATTTTGCTCTTTCCACGAGACTTGCTGCTACCAAAGCTTGTTGGCTCCAATCGGATCGCCGATACTGCAGTCAGCTGCAGACTTCGTGGGATACGCTGAATCCAGCTCCTGGTTGTCCTCGACACCTCCTGGACCTCGTGGCCGAAGAGTCAAGACACCCATGAACGACCTGAATCTGTCGACGACGGTGGGCATTCATCTTCCTTGCCCCGGGTCACTGCCCAGTGACTTTGAACACTGTCCCCTCTGCTTTCAGGTCTTCCTTCTTCCGAATCCAGGCTTGTATTCCACCGGACACTTCTTCTGGCTTCACAAGCAGCAAGTGTTCATTGGCTCCCATTGAAAACGACGCCGCTACCCGACACCAAAGGACACCTATGCACCCGGCTTCCCTGGGTGAGGTAACTCAGGCACTACGGTGCTCCTGTGGGTGTTGGCCCTAGAACTACTTACCCTGTAAGTGACTTGCTTGTAGCTACTCCCGAAGTGCCCTTAAACTCTTAATTTCCAACCGCGACTTGCCCCATTGAAGTCTACGGCGATCCGCGCCTGTGTTCCCTCACTGCACGCGTCCCCCGTGGGTCCTTTACTTACCTGCCTTGGGTGGTTTCGTGAGGCCCCAGCACTTCTGAAGGCCCTGGGCCTTGTCCCTTTGCAAGTCGTTGTTCTTAAGTCTCTTATTTAGTATATTGTCTGGTACGCCCCTAGGGCCCCAGCCATATTTGTGCTCAATTTGTTGTGAAACGTTGATTTGTGCATATGTTCCTGACTTCTAATCTCACAAGAGATTAGTAGAGAGTTGTTTAGTAATAAATACATATATATTTGATATATATACCTGTGTGGTGTCTTTTCATTTGGTGATTCAAGAGATTGTGTGGTAAAACAAGCTGCTTTACATTCCTCCAAGACTTAGCCTGAAGGCTGCTCTCCACAGCTACCACTAGGATAGGTTTCTATAAAGGTTGTCTTAAACCTACCTACCAAAAGAGTCGAATTGTACTGGTGCAAGGTGTCCACTTTAACTAGTGAACAGCATATACCAGGCCAACTTCTCACATTGGTGGCAGAGTGTGGGATTCCAGCTTGCTATTGTTTTACCAGAAAATCTCTATTTGAATTACTAACTGAAAACCACTATAGGTACTCAAGGTAGATATAAAGTCAAGCTTAGTATCAATAAGTTCTACTGAACTTAGAGCTGTGTGCCAAGGGATAGCACACCCTTGCTACAGCTCAAGCTAGTATCAGTAGGCCACAAACTAGTGTAGGTAGTACAACACTGCACAACACTAGAATGTCCTTAAGGGGTGGACCCAGTGGATCCACTCAGCCTCAGTATAAGGACATGACTTTCTTTGACTTGAAAGCCATGTGTGCTGAAAGGCACCTGAAGCTAGGACAGAGTCCCTCCACACTACACCTGATAGATCTGCTGACAGCAGATGATCTTAGATTAGCTCTAGGAGCTAATGGGTCTGAATCAGTGAGTGGGTCAATTACAGTGTCTGGGTCAGATGATGGACATCAGGATGACCAGGACTCTGTGGTTGTAGGGCCAGGTCCCAAGGGGTCTGAACAGGACAGAGGAATTCTCCCTAAGAGAACTGACATAGTGGAGGAGAGGCCTAGGTCCCTTTCTAGGGAATCTGAACACTCCTATCACTCTGGCAGAGAATCTGTCTACCAGAGGAACTCCTACTTCTCAAGAAGAGAGACCTCCTCTGACAGAATGTACAAACTGCTGCAGTATGAGGAAGCAAGGTTTGCCCTCAAAACCAAGCAGTTGGCATTAGATAAGGAAGCCCTGGAGCTCCAGAGAGCTTCTAGAAAAGAGGGGTTAGAACCCCCTGGTGGCAGCAACAGTGTCCCTAGAGGCAGAGAATATATTCCAGACCATAGGAACCTGAGCAAGGTTGTTCCTCCCTACCAGAGTGGGGATGATATCCATAAGTGGGTAACTGCTATGGAAAGGGCCTGTAGAGTACAACAGGTCCCCCAAAAGCAGTGGGCAGCAATCTTGTGGCTCTCCTTTTCAGATAAAGGTAGAGACAAGCTCCTCACTGTTAGAGAAGAGGATGCTGATGACTATGAAGTCCTGAAGAGTGCACTGATAGATGGGTTTGGCTTAACCACTGAGCAGTACAGGTTGAAGTTCAGAGACACCCAGAAGGCACAGACTCAGGACTGGACTGACTTTGTAGATTGTACAACCAAGGCTCTGGAGGGTTGGCTGGTTGGCAGTAGGGTTACTGATTTCAAGGTATTGTATAATCTAATGATGAGAGAACAGATCCTTAATAATTGCCAGACCCAGTTGTTGCATCAATACCTGGTGGACTCAGATCTGACCTCTCCCCAAGAATTGGGAAAGAAGGCAGACAAGTGGGTCAGAGCCAGGGTGAGGCAGAAAACCCAGAACCAAGGGGGTGACACAAAGAAGCAGGATTCTAAGGGCTCCGAGAAAAGTGGGGATAAGTCAAAAGACCAGAAGTCTTCACAAGGGCCCCAAAAATCTGCATCTGGTGGGGAGTCACAATCCAACAAGGGAAAAGGCCAAAAGAAGCCCTGGTGCAAATTCTGTAAACAGAAAGGGCACTGGACTTCTGATTGAACAAGTCCGAAGACCAAACCACCACCACTCCTGCCCCTAAGGCAACTGTTCCCCCTAGTTCAGCTACTGGTGGAGGTGGTACTCAGAATAAGGGTGTAGTAGGGTTGACCCTGGGTTCTGAAGTGGACTCTGGCCTAGTCAGAGTACCCACACAGGCAATGCTGATTTGTGATGGAGACATTGACATGTCCTTCCTGGTGAGCCCCAGTAATCTGGGCAAATACAAACAGCAGCCTGTAATAAATGGCAAACAGGCTTTGGCATTTAGGGACACAGGTGCTAGTGTCACCATGGTGGCAGAGGATCTGGTGGACCCTGGACAGATCATCCTGGGCGAAATGTACCAGGTGACCAATGCAAGCAATGTCAGGACCAACCATAGTCTGGCAGTTGTGAATTTCTCCTGGGGAGGGGTAACTGGCCTCAAGAAGGTTGTAGTCAGTGCAGACCTCCCTGTAGAATGTCTATTGGGCAATGATCTAGAAACTTCAGCCTGGTCTGAAGTAGAGTTATGGACTCATGCTGAGATGTTGGGCATCCCTGCAAAGGTATTTGCTGTGACCAGGTCACAGGCCAAAATGCATGACACTGAACCAGCTCTGGATCCTGAAACCATGGACCAGATGCTTCCCAAGAAGAGGAGCAGTAGGGGTAAGGCAGTGCCTTCCCCTCTGTCTCAGATCACTGATTCCCCTCTTGAGGTAGGTGGAGCAGATCCTGAAGAAGGAACTGCCCCAGAGGAACTTGAGCCTGATCAGGTTGAGGTCTTGGGGGCAGGGGGCCCTTCTAGGGAAGATCTGAGTAAGGAGCAACAGTGCTGCCCCTCTCTTGAACCCCTCAGACAGCAGGCTGCTGCTGAGGCTGCTGGGAGTGCTAGTGGGTCCCATAAAGTTTATTGGGATGAGGGACTCCTATATTCTGAGGGTAGAGATCCAGCCCCTGGAGCCACCAGGAGGTTGGTAATACCTCAGAAGTGTAGGGGTTCCTCTTGACCCTAGCACATGATATCCCTTTAGCAGGTCACTTGGGCCAAAACAAGACCTGGGACAGGCTTGTTCCACATTTTCATTGGCCACATATGTCAGAGGACACAAAGGAGTTTTGTCGCTCCTGTGTCACATGCCAAGCCAGTGGCAAGGCAGGTGGCACCACAAAGGCCCCCCTGATACCACTACCTGTGGTGGGGGTACCCTTTGAAAGGGTAGGGATTGACATTGTTGGTCCCCTTGACCCTCAAACTGCATCTGGGCACAGATTTATCCTGGTGGTAGTGGATCATGCCACCAGGTACCCAGAGGCAATTCCCCTGAGGACCACCACAGCCCCTGTGGTGGCAAGAGCCCTCATTGGAGTTTTCTCCAGACTGAGTTTCCAAAAGGAGGTCATCTCTGACAGAGGTACAAACTTCATGTCAGGATATTTGAAGGCAATGTGGAAGGAGTGTGGTGTAACTTATAAGTTCACCACCCCCTATCACCCACAATGCAATGGGTTGGTTGAACGTTTCAACAAAACCCTGAAGGGAATGATTAAAGGACTCCCAGAGAAGCTTAGGCGGAAATGGGACCTTCTTCTTCCCTGCCTGTTGTTTGCATACAGAGAGGTTCCAGAGAAGGGGGTTGGTTACAGCCCATTTGAGCTTCTGTTTGGGCATCCTGTAAGAGGTCCATTATGTTTGGTAAAAGAGGTCTGGGAGTTACCTCTCAAACCCCCCAAACAGGATGTGATGGACTATGTACTTGGTCTCTGCTCCAGGATGGCCAAATACATGAAAAAGGCAACCAAAAACCTGGAGGCCAGCCAAGAATTACAAAAAGCTTGCCATGACCAAAAGGCTGTGCTGACTGTGTACCAGCCAGGACAGAAAGTGTGGGTGCTGGAGCCTGTGGCCCCAGCAGCCCTCCAAGACAAATGGAGTGGCCCCCATACAATAGTTGAGCAAAAGGGAGAAGTCACCTATCTGGTGAATCTTGGAACTCCCAGGAGCCCCCTGAGGGTGTTCCATGTCAACAGATTGAAGCCATATGTTGACAGGGCTGACATGGGCTTGCTCATGGCAACTGATGAGGAACAGGAGGAGGAGAGTGACCCTCTCCCTGACCTGCTCTCACAGAACCCTGATGATGGGTCAGTAGATGGTGTTGCTTTGGCAAGCAGCCTCACTGACCATCAGCAAACTGAGTGCAGACAAGTTCTGCAGCAGTACAGACATATGTTTAGCCTGACCCCTAGTCAGACTACCTGGTGCACCCATGAGATGGACACTGGGGACAGTCTGCCTGTCAAGAGTAAAATCTACAGGCAACCTGACCATGTCAGGGACTGTATCAGGACTGAAGTCCAGAAAATGTTGGAGTTAGGTGTGATTGAGCCTTCAGATAGCCCTTGGGCTAGCCCAGTAGTCCTAGTACCCAAGCCTCATACCCAGGGTGGTAAGAAAGACATGAGGTTTTGTGTAGACTACAGAGGCCTCAATGCAGTCACCAGGACTGATGCCTATCCCATACCAAGGGCAGATGAGCTGATTGATACTTTGGCCTCAGCCAAGTATCTGAGTACATTTGACCTAACAGCTGGCTACTGGCAGATCAGGTTAGCTGATGATGCAAAAGCCAAAACAGCATTTTCGACTCCTGGTGGGCACTACCACTTTGTGGTGATGCCCTTTGGATTGAAGAATGCACCTGCCACTTTTCAGAGGTTGGTGAACAAAGTTCTGGCAGGGATGGAAACTTATTGCTCAGCTTATCTAGATGATATTGCTGTCTTTAGTTCCTCTTGGCAGGATCACCTGGTCCACCTCAGAAATGTTTTGGAGGCTCTGCAGAAAGCAGGCCTCACTATCAAGGCCACTAAGTGCCAGATAGGGCAGAGTCAGGTTGTGTACCTGGGCCACCTTGTGGGTGGAGGCCAGGTTCAGCCTTTACAGAGCAAAATCCAAACCATAATGGAATGGGTTGCTCCAACCACCCAGACACAGGTGAGAGCCTTCTTAGGCCTGACTGGGTACTATAGGAGGTTTGTGAAGGGATATGGATCTAAAGTGACCCCCTTGAATGATCTGACCTCAAAGAAAATGCCAAAAAAGGTTCAGTGGACAGCTAGCTGTCAGAAGGCATTTGAAGACCTAAAGCAGGCCATGTGCACTGCCCCCATCTTACAGAGTCCAGACTACACCAAAAAGTTCATTGTCCAAATAGATGCTTCTGAGCTGGGTGTGGGAGCTGTACTGTCTCAACTGAATGATGAGGGTCAAGACCAGCCAGTAGCTTTTATTAGCAGGAGGCTGACCCCTAGAGAGAAACGTTGGTCAGCTATAGAGAGGGAGGCCTTTGCTGTGGTGTGGGCCCTGAAGAAGCTGAGGCCATACTTGTTTGGCACTCACTTCATAGTTCAGACCGACCACAAGCCCCTCCTATGGCTTAAACAGATGAAAGGTGAAAACCCAAAACCTTTAAGGTGGTCCATTTCCCTACAGGGGATGGACTATACAGTGGAACACAGGCCTGGGACCCAACATGCCAATGCAGATGGACTCTCAAGGTATTTCCACTTAGAGCACGAAGACTCAACTGGTCAAGGTTAGTTTAGTGTCCCTGCGTTTGGGGGGTTGTGTAGGAGAGTAGGATCTGCCTCTTATGTTGCCCCCACTTTTTTCTGATGTTTACACTGGTTTCTGGCTATAGTCTGGCTGGGACCCTGCCAATCAGGGCCCCAGCCTCTCTGTTCTCTCTAAACGACTTGGAGTGCACTCTAGGTGCACTAGTGATTGGATGCTGTGGTACCTTATGAGTCCCTAGTATATGGTACCTTAGGTACCAAGGGCATAGGTACTTCACAGGCCTACCATGGGCTGAAGCATGTATTATGCCACCCCTGGGAGGCAGACTAAATCTGACACCACAGGCCTGCTACTGCAGCCTGGGTGAGGAGGTGCTAGCACCCCTCACTGAGATATAGGTTCCCTATATCTCCCCTGCACACACATTTAAACCTATCAGTCACCCCTAAGGCAGGCCCTATCAATCCTGAGGGCAGGGTGCTTAGTTTCTATGTGAGAGGGGGCCTCTGCCTGAGCAGGGCCGCTCTGCAGCTCTCAGAGTCCATTCTCTGGGGCTGTTTGTGAATGCGGTCAAACCATATACTCTTAAGTGCATTATAACCTCGCGGTTAATGCTAACTTTGGAATGGCTGCATCAAAACATGTCGTGTTTGGTGTCAAACACCTTGGAATCCTACCCCCACACCAGTAACTGGTGTGGGAGTATGATCCCACCCTTCTAGAGGGATAGACATGTACCTACTGTGGAAACGCGGTAGAATCCTGAAGAGCCCTGGCATCACAAAATGGATGCCACCAGTCACAGACACTGGGCTGCCCTCCTGCTGATGACCGAAACTCGCAGTGGAGGAATCCCAACAATAGGTATCCTGTCCCAGGGAGGAGTGACCACCTCCCAAACAGGGTTTAGTGTATTGGGGCTGGGTGGGTGCACTCCTAGAGTGCTTTGAAGTCCTGCACTGGGGGAGCAGAAGGCTCCTCTGTGCATACACCAGTTCAAACCAGCTCAGGGGCTACCTGCCCCTGCTCTGGTGCGAAACTGGACAAAGGGAAGTGGGTGTAGCCACCCACTCCCCTGCCCCTCCCATAGGTGGGGTCATAGAGCTAGTCCCTCCCTTCCTTTTAGTATAAGATAGGGAACCCTTGAACTTGCAAACTAGATCTCCCTGGACGACGCTCTACTGAAGAATCCCGGACCTTCGACGTTCCACTACCTCTGGAAGACTGAAGAATCTCCCTTGGAGTCAAGGAGTGACTCCCCTGCTTGGCAGGCACCAAAAACTGAAACAACGGTCGCAAACTACGCCGCTCCCGCCGGAGCCCGAGGTCCCTATAGCCTAAGACAAGGATTTCCTGACTTCACCAAGGCCATCTTGAGTCCCCAGCGAAGCTGAGGCAAGTGGACCCCACGAGTGATGAGGAACCGCAGTCCCTGAGTACTGTGCACTATTGTCAAGTGCAACCCCTTCGCGACGTTCTACGAACCTGTGCTTTGGACCACGTGTGATCCCAGCCTCTAGCAGGAAGCCCTCCGAAGGTCAGAGGCCTACCCCGTCCCGAGTGACCCTGGGCCCCTGTTGAAGGAATCCTTCCGAGGTGTCTTTGCGATCCCTTGCCAGCCGGCTTGTGGGTCCCCTGAAGACTTTTCTACAGAACCAAAGGGCTCCCCTGGTTGCTCCAGGCCTGCCCTGACTTACCCTCGCTGGGTGAGTCCCCCAGACCTTGCTGGTCTGCACCATTGACATTTTGCTCTTTCCACAAGACTTGCTGCTACCAAGGCTTGTTGGCTCCAATCGGGTCGCCGACACCGCAGTCAGCTGCAGACTTTGTGGTACACGCTGAATCCAGCTCCTGGTTGTCATCGACACCTCCTGGACCTCGTGGCCGAAGAGTCAAGACACCCGTGAATGACCTGAATCTGTCGACGACGGTGGGCATTCATCTTCCTTGCCCCGGGTCACTGCCCAGTGACTTTGAACACTGTCCCCTCTGCTTTCAGGTCTTCCTTCTTCCGAATCCAGGCTTGGATTCCACCGGACACTTCTTCTGGCTTCACAAGCAGCAAGTCTTCATTGGCTCCCATTGAAAACGACGCCGCGACCCGACACCAAAGGACATCTATGCACCCGGCTTCCCTGGGTGAGGTAACTCCAGCACTACGGTGCTCCTGTGGGTGTTGGCCCTAGAACTACTTACCCTGTAAGTGACTTGCTTGTAGCTACTCCCGAAGTGCCCTTAAACTCTTAATTTCCAACCGCGACTTGCCCCATTGAAGTCTACGGCGATCCGCGCCTGTGTTCCCTCACTGCACGCGTCCCCCGTGGGTCCTTTACTTACCTGCCTTGGGTGGTTTCGTGAGGCCCCAGCACTTCTGAAGGCCCTGGGCCTTGTCCCTTTGCAAGTCGTTGTTCTTAAGTCTCTTTTTAGTATATGGTCTGGTACGCCCCTAGGGCCCCAGCCATATTTGTGCTCAATTTGTTGTGAAACGTTGATTTGTGCATATGTTCCTGACTTCTAATCTCACAAGAGATTAGTAGAGAGTTGTTTAGTAATAAATACATATATATTTGATATATATACCTGTGTGGTGTCTTTTCATTTGGTGATTCAAGAGATTGTGTGGTAAAACAAGCTGCTTTACATTCCTCCAAGACTTAGCCTGAAGGCTGCTCTCCACAGCTACCACTAGGATAGCTTTCTATAAAGGTTGTCTTAAACCTACCTACCATAAGAGTCGAATTGTACTGGTGCAAGGTGTCCACTTTAACTAGTGAACAGCATATATCAGGCCAACTTCTCACAACTGCTTACTAGGTCTGCTTCTTACTGATGGATCACAAAAATAAGGGTGGAATCCTTTCACTCTAGCTGGTGAAACTCTCCTGTGAATCTCATTTTAGTTGGGATGCTAATGCTACAAATATCTTAAATGAACTCATGATTTGTGCCTATATATGCTGCATGATGATGTATAAGCCATCGAATGTCCCCTGAGAAAAGATAAGGGATGCGCTCTCATGTAACATTGTTGATTACCAAAAGATAGGAATTTTGTGAATGTGTTATCTCCACAGCCCATCTTTGCATTGTCTCCTCTAAGGGTTTTTTTCTGTAGGGCCTATCAAGTGAGATGTATGTTCCGAGATTATATATATTTGTAATTCAGATAATTAGTTTTTGTAGGACGGATATGAGAGTGAGTGACATGCTGCAAGTTCAAAATTAGATTATGTGTGCTGTGTTGTGTATTTCATTCTCATACTGCATTTTTGTGTTTGAACAATTTTTGTTCCTATGAAAACAAATTGTTGTCCAGTAAGATAGAGTAGGTCAAGACTGTAATGTGATGACTGGATACCTACATGCTCATGTTTATTGAAATGAGTGTGTACAACACAGGGTGTTTCCTGTTGTTTTTGTACCATTTGTCATCCTACAAAGCCCTCTATTAATCAGTCAGCCTTGGATGGGCGCGCCTTCGCTGTTATAAGACATGTTCTGCCTGTGGTTTTGTTATGGTTTGTCAGCCATTGAGTCAGACAGTCGTTCAGAAACACAGTGTTTCATCTTGACTGCCTTTCAGCTTTCAATGTTGTTGTGCCCTGGTATGCCCTGCGCAGATTAGTAATGCTTGTTTTATACCAACTGTAATCTGAGGAGTTTGGTTGTTTTGAAGATTTTCATTTCTTTCATTGGGCAATACTTGAGCGGATTAAAAGTTATCATTTAAGAACGTGTTGGTAAAATAAATCTGCCAGGAATATTTTTCTTCACTCACTCCATAAAAAGAGCTTTTTGTATGGAAGAACATAACCAATTTTCCATGCATCCATGCAGACACCCACTTGAACACCTGCACCAGCAACGTAGCATGCCCCTCGTATTACTGAAAGGACCAATTATACTTTCATGTTGGTATTGATGGATTTACCGGAGTTGATTCTGACATTCTGCTCTCCTGGATTTATTAGAGTCATTAGAAACGTGTGAACTGATTGGACGCAAACTTCAGAGCTGCACTGAAGTGAACATAAACCCAATTTATCCATTGTGGATGTGCGTACTAGCAATAACAGCAGATTGCCATATGCTATTTTATACATTAACATATTTTGGGGGTAAATGTACAATTGCCACATTAAAGAACGCACATGCTCTTTCTTTTTACTAGGGCCCACGTTGATTTCGCCACATATGGGCATTCAATTAAGCACACCCTAAGTCTGTTTTCCATGGAGATGCATTATAAAATCAAGCGTAGTAGAAATAGGTCATACACAAACAGGAAATAAAGCAGTGTTTACGTAAAAAATCATACCACTTTGGCTAAATGAAGATACATTACTTACGTCTCAATGTGATTAATGTTCTTTTTTCTCAACTGCTTGTGGTTTGCTGGGCTCCACCACTTTTTTGGAATAATCAGGTCAGGCCATAAGCAGCCCTTGGGAATACATTGTATTTTTAGTCATTCTATGCGATAATGTAAGCAGTGGACTCCATTTACGAGAGTACATTTTGTGGCAAAAAGAAATCTTTTTTGAAGAAGTTTCAAAATCACTTGCCGTGTTTTCCGTGCTCAGCTATTTCTCTTGATAAATGCCGTGGGTCGACCCGTCACAACTTGTCCGAGTAACAGTCAAACAAATACTTGTAAAATAGAGAAAATAAACCAAAAATGAGGAAGGAGCTCTATTGTGATCAAGCTAAGTACATTGTGCATGCATGTGTATAGCGCAAACCTAGTTAAGAGAGCTAGATACAATTTCTTCTACAAAAGCATATTCACCTTTAATCAGCTAGCATCTCTTTAGGCACGGTCTTTTTAGGCTTGTTTTTTAAGTTTTATATTTTAAGCTGTTAGACAGTCTGTTAGTGTGTCCTTAAAGTAGGTACTGCTGCAAAGCAAAACTCTACAAATAAAGCACTTAGACGTGCTCAACGAAATCTAAATTGGGCTCAACGTTTCCTAAAGCAAGAGGAGGTCTGCTTTGCTATTAAAGTGAAATTATTTAATATCTGAAGTGATTGAAATAATATCTTTTGCCATGGTAAAAACAATAGTGGCGTTTCAGGTGTGGCGCAGAGTTCTAGTGTGGTCACACACAAGCAAGACAATCATAATAGTATTATTAAAAGATCTCAGAAAGTAGAGACGCCAGGGAATGGATATTGCTCATGAGAGTCCATGTGGAAAGTTCTAATGGCACCAATGTGAATAAAGGCTGCAATGTTTCAACGCACGCAGAAAAATCCTATAATCGTCATCAGGTCGGAAGTTGTTCAGGAGTAACTAAACATCAATTTGAGATAGACAGGGGGCCTTTCAATCCACAGGTCAACGCAGACAAAGTACTAGAAAAGTAATGCATTACTTCATCTCTAGAAAGAATTACCCGCTACATACAGTGTAAGCGACTGGAAGGGGCGGAAGTAAAATATTCTATAAGTGCATATAGCTGGGAAGTGCTCAGACACGACTACACCATCTGCCGAATGATACTTATAGCGTGAATCAAGTATTTTCTGAGCCTAGCATTCTTAATGTGCAGCGAGAATGAACAGAGAGTACCATCTCTGTTTTTGGTGGCCACCTAATGCAGAATGGACTATCTTGAGCAGTATCCATTTCTTGTCATTGTACATGTAGGGTATTAAATGTTTGCACTAAATCTCATAGTTTGTGTATTTGTAACAAAGCGGATAGTTTGTTTCCTTAGGGATTATTAAGCTCATATTAGATTCACTGTGCTCTCAAAAGACTTAAATGGAATTTTTACAGCAGCAGTACACACTATCAGTGTAGTCTATTAGATATAAAACATACAAAAACAAGTGTGTAAGGACCACTATAATTCCTTAATATGTACTTACACAAGTCCCATATGGCAGAATACGTAGCCCTATTTTTTATATTATCTCTTTATTGAGACACACATTCTAGACTTCTCCTTCCCAAGTGATCCACATGCAAGAATTAAATTATATTTGGTTTAGACATTTCTATCACAAATTATGAACATACCAGTGACTAATTTTATTCATGCATGTTGATTTTTGTAACTCATTTCTTGAAAATGCACTTGAATACTTAGGCTAAAAACATCTGTTCATCTTTAATCAATTCTCTGTACATCAGAACATAACTTAGTACATGAATGAATTAACAGTTAAGGCAATACCAAATGAAAAAGATTATTCACATACCTGTCTTTACATATGCTCCTATGTTTTGAAATTTTCATCCATAACTGAACATAGATGCCCAACTATCCGTACAAGGAAATCCATACAAAAAACAGGCCAGAGACCTCAATCAAAGGGAAGGGAAGAAGAGTGGAAATGGCCAAAGTGAAACAGGTATCATTCCAGCCCGTTTGATCTTCAGTAAAAAACAATTGTAACATTATGGCCCTGATTTAGAGTTGGACATACGAAACATCCATATGTCAGGGTGTCAGAAGGCATTATATGTGCCACCCTAACTGACTACCACCCGCCAAATTTAGAGATCACCGCTGGCCTAGTGGTGATCTCTGTGACTTCAGAGGAACCGCTGCAACGGGGTTCCTCTGAAGGTTTGATTGACAGCCTCTGTTTGTTAGGCAGGTGTTCACCATTTTCTTTTCTTTTTTAGATACCAACTCCCAAATAGAGGGGGGATTCTTTTTAAAAGAAAAAGAACAACTACTGACCCCCACACTATTGGCACTTTCGTTCAGAGTGTGGAGGGTCATTATTTTGTTTTGTCCATGAATGCCAGGTTATTCCTGGCAGTGATGGTCCTGGGTTTTGGCAGATAGGGTACTCTGTCACATTTGTACCCTGTCTGTCAAACTATAGATCAGGTCCTAGGTCAGACACTTTAATCATACAAATCTTTGGAAAAGCTTTGTATATTGAATTCTAAAGCTTTACCACTTCTTTCCTTGTTGACATTCCATGGCCTGTAGATAACATGTATCAGACTCATATGCATTTAAAAAAAAGAGCTGAGCGGTTCCTTGAATTTGGAAGTCTATAATTAGCTGACACATTTCAAAACCCCCTCTCCAGTGGCGGCTGGTGAACTTTGAAAGTGGTGAGGCGTAAGTCACTGCCTCAAACTGCACCTTGCAAGTGAGTTACAAAAACAGGCACATATTCTCTGAGAGGGGTGGAAGGAGTTCCTCACCTGACAAAATGTAATACAAATATGTGTCAAAATTGGTACATTTTGCAGCACCATTTTCAGACTGGTGAAAGCGCCACAGCTTTGGCATGCAATTCTAAAAAGGCAGTCATAGAATATTCAAATCAGTATGCCAATAAAGCTTGTCTCATCCCTTCAGTGTTTGTGATGGCTGCAGACCCTTTTCCTAGGAGCCCTTTAAAAATTGAGTAAAACAATAACATCATAGCATAATTTTCCCAACACAATGACTGAAAAGCCACAGATAGTGCAAATAATCTAGGGAATGCAATTAAAGGGCGGCCAATCACATTTCAACATTTTTGAAGCAACTCCCTTTGATTTTTCCTTTCCTGTTCTTTCCACATTTATTATCAGTCATATAATGAGAGAATTTTCTTGGGAGGTGCAAGTTGGAACACTAAAAAGATACCACACTCTCAGGCCTTGTACACCAGAGCTACCTCTATGTTAGAAATATGTCATACATTGGGAGGGAGTAGTTAAAGTGCTTCACTGCCTCATCAGGGGTAGTAAACACTATATAAATGCAATTTCAATTTAATAGTGTCCTCTTCGGTTACTGAGGTTGGAAATTTAAAAAGAAAAGTCTTAAATAGCAGTTATAATAATGACAGCAATATCACAAAAAATTTCAGTGCAGTTTTTAAAGCATTAGCCATGAAACACCCTGAAATTAAGTACTTCAAAGTTCAGACCAGGCCAACAAGGTGGGACTTTCTGCATGCATGAGTCACATATGTGCTTATCATTAACAAAGCAAACTGTTCTTACAGTAATAAACAGATTTACATTACATGCTGCATTCATTAAATTCCCAACCAGCTCACTGCAAATCTTCAAAATAAACGATGCCACTCTGTACAAGTAAATCATGGATTTTGACTTTTGCTCCTCTCAACGCTCTGTCAGAGATCCTAAAGTGCACATGTAACACACCACAAGGAGGATATTTCGTACAATCGAAAAATTAAAGTGCGTCCTCTCTTTAGTCCTAGCAACCAAAGCTGTCTCACAATCACCACTCACCCAAGTCAAATCAGCATTCTGCTCTGCCGGCTGGTTTCAGTGAAGAATGCAGACAGCCACTGAACTCCAACACTTACATACACACCACTTATATTGCTTTCAAATGAAAGCGAAAGTATCATCTACAGGAGGGAAACAGGTGTAACAAAAGGCTGGTATTAGCCAGCTTTGGATCCAGCTGCACTTAGCACATGGTGACCGGTGCCGCCTCTCCAACCCCACAAAAAATCCAGCACATAATACTTGAGCCTCCGAGTTGCACTTGTATAGTCCGCACAATCTTAATAGCTCCTTCCTCCTCGTGTGTACAACGTCAGCGCCTCATGAAAATGATTTAAATTTGTTTGAGTCTCAGGCGGAGAATTCCCCTGACACCGTCCGTGGCCCTCATTTACAGATTGCTGCTACTTTACTATAAATTGTAAAGTTATGGTAAAAGTTCTGAAAGCAGCAAACAACTTTGTATACTTTTGACCTTCTGTAAATACCCTATTTATGAAGTCGATCGCAATGATAGTAGGCCTGGGCGGAAAACTACGCTACGCTCGCGTAGTTTGCGAAGTTTGCGCTACTTCGCACAACGCGAATTGCACGTAGCACAGTGCAAACACGCGT
Organism: Calotriton arnoldi; assembly: GCA_963921515.1. Classification (NCBI taxonomy): domain Eukaryota; kingdom Metazoa; phylum Chordata; class Amphibia; order Caudata; family Salamandridae; genus Calotriton; species Calotriton arnoldi. The sequence continues at coordinate 533,740 of CAWUFW010006192.1, forward strand.
AGCGTAGCGTAGCGTAGTGCAGCGGTCATTTTTTGCTTGCTCGCGGTCCTCAACGTCAAGTTGGCGACCGCGAGCAAGCAAAATGACATCCCGGCGATACTTTTTCCTCGTTCGCGATCAGCAACACAAGTTGCCGATCGCGAGCGTGGAAAATAAACCTCCGGCGAGATTCTCAACGCGGGAGGTCAGGTTTCTCATTGCGAGTGGTCGCAGTATGCTCGCGACCGCTCGCGATGAGAAACTACCAGTCCGCGTTGAGAAAGCTGCCGCTCGAGTAAAAATCTACTCGAGCGGCAGTAAAAGACAGCTCGCACTGTGCAAGATGCCATTTTCAATGATTGCACAGTGCGGACAAGCATCCGGCACTGTGTAATCATTGCGAACACGCACTACGCAGTTCGCGTAGTGCTACGCGAAGCTCGCATAGTGCGAACTTCACTTTGCGTAGCTTCGCGAAGCGCTACTTCGCGAACTACGCCCAGGGTTAAATGATAGTCACCACTCAGCTCTGAGTTAAATTAGCGTGCTGCTCTGCTGGCTGGTGAAGACTACAGAAGGCACTGAACTTGCATCAATATAACATGCACACCAATTGTGTCGCATTCTAATGAAAGCGAAAGTACAGTCTCAACGAGGGACTAAATTACAGAGAAACTCCTCCTGTACTCAAGTTCATTTCCCTAGCTTGTCATCGGGTGGGTGGGATGACTGAGCTTTGCTAACAAAACGTACCATAATGGAAAGGGATCGGTTATAGAAGTGGAAGGAACACAGATCAAATGAACGATCTCATTCAAATCCGGGCTGTGCACTCGTGTGCCCGAGTGAGGATTATAATTGGATGCTATGGGCGCACCTGCAGTACAATGGATTTCGGCATGAGGCGCTACTGCTGCTATATGTTAGGAAATGAGTGGTCAACAGAGGTAAACGCTCCTCGCATGCGTAGTGTTACTGGCTCATAAAAAAACATTGAAACTAAGGAACACACACAGTGCAGGTTTTGAATGGCACAATTGTTTTTCCTTCGTGTCAGACAGAAGTGGGAGGGCTTGGTGAAGGAAGTGACCCGAAAAGGGCCACTCAGGTCACTCACCACCACCTTCTCTGCCTTCCTACAAATGAAGAGTCGGTCAGACAGTAGAGAATACAAACCAGATTATTTATTGAAATTACACTGCAGCAGAGCCCAGTCTGACCAGCCTCCTGGGATGGCTGTCGAGGGACTGAACCCCGTAAGCATACAATTACATTATGTACGTTGCAAAGTCCACAAAGGCCCGCCTACTATGGAAAAACACTAGCAGGTGTCGTAATACAATGGGGGTACAGAACATAAGTTTCGATTCTGCAGCCGGGCACAGGCTATCTACTGTCCAAGGTTGTCTGGCCTATCCTCCCTACCAGACAGGTGGGAGAAGGGCTCCATCTAACAAGAAAGTCATGCACTAACGAGGACACTTGCAAATACAGGAAGAAAAAGCTCAACCTTGGGAAACAAAACTTACGAAGGACTGTTTCTCGAAAATAACCAAGCAGCAGTTTCGATTATAATACAAAATGGCGTCCAGATTCCAAGATGGTTTCGCGAATGCTAAAATATACAGACAAAAGGGCCCTCAGTATTAACAAACCCTCCTGTTAGCATGAGCTAACCATCTACAATCGAAAACCAAAGCAGAAACATAAACGAATAATAAAGCACATAGCTGTTTTATGCACATGTCATGTTGTCAACAGTAGGAGTGTGTTCCAAGAGAAGAGAAGATCTTTCAAAGATACCCTTGTCTATGGCCATTATTTCATCTATTTCTTTCTGTAACATTATTGCAGCATTGGTATTGTTGAAGCCATCTCTCTTATATGATACCAAATGCTTGAAGCTTTAGGCCCTGTTAAGTTGACATAAAAACTCACTGCACAAGATGCTTGTACTTTTCCATTTTGCCTCAGTAAACTGCTATTGTAACGCAAGGCTTGCTCAAGAAAGATACAGAACAGAGGAAGGTGCACGCTTAGACACAAATATTTCAGCATATCACATTTCAAAATGTTTCTGGTACGTGGCTAATTGCATTACAGTGGAAAGTCCCAGAAGCTACCTACTTGGGACACGTGGTCAGCAACAGTATATTTCGGACCATAAATGGTATAGCACCAACTAGGCCTTTGCTTATAGGTCAAGTGGCCCATGCTTAATTTGTGCTATGTAAAAGGAGTGTGTGTGCAAAGAAAGGAGGGGTTATGGACAGGGCCGAATGGAAAAATATGCCTGCCTTCATCAATGCTTCCCTCCATGGTACGCCTCTTTCATGGTCCCTCACACGTTGGCCGAGACGGCATGATCACATTGTTTTCACAATGTTGGTACCACTGTAAGTTCCGTCAAATAGCAGAGAGACATTGTAAGCAATGCACTGTGTGTGCACAATATAATACTGGGAAGGATACACCAACTGCACCTGGTCATTTCCCACTGCCCCACGGTCCCTTTTAAAGCCTCCAATTAGACTTCATTGACATGCCCCCCACCCAGAAGTACAAACATGTGTTGGTAATCGTGTGCATGTTCAGCAAATGGACTGAGGCCTATCCAACAAAGAACTGTGATGCACATACGGTTGCTAAATGCCTTCTGAAAGAACTTATACCGCGCTTTGGAATTCCAGCCCTTCTGAGCTCCGACAATCGACCTGCATTCATTTCCCATGTGATAGGGGGAATATATAAGGGGCTTGGGGCCACACAAAAACTACACTGTGCCTATCACCCACCAGCAGCGGGTGCTGTGGAAAGAAACAATGGAGTGTTGAAAAACAAAATTGCAAAGATTTGTGCATCGACTGAACTTTCATGGGTGGATGCACTACCTCTAGCATTCTGTTGGCAATGAGAAGCACGCCAGATAGGGTGACAAAGTTAAGCCCTCATGAAATTATGTTTGGCCGCCCAATGAACATTGCAGGCCATATGTCCACTGCTACGCTATCAATAGCACACGATTTGCTTTTGTGCTATTGTAAAAAATTGACAGAGACATTACGTTATCTTCATCGCCAGGTTCTGCGTGCTCTTCCGGAAGCAGCAGCTCTGCCGTCACATGACCTGCAGCCTGGTGATTGGATCTGGGTCAAAGCTCACACCAGACGACACTGCCTCCAGCCAAGGTGGAAGGGCTCATTCCAGGTCCTGCTGACATCAGCTACAGCCGTTAAGTGCGAAGGGCTGACATCCTGGATCCACAGCTCCCACACCAAGAAAGCAGCAGGGCCTGGCAACGGAGAGCAAGCTCCACCGGCACCTCCAGTGGCATTTGAGGCACCTCGCAGGTACAACCTTCGCTCTACCAGGCAAGAAACTACAGACAAGAGATAAAGAAGAGGCAGTTCCCTGCTCGCTGCAGGCAAGGCCTCCAACAGAAGAAACACTATACCAGAGGCAGTTCCCTGCTGCGCACAGCAGGCCAGGCCTCCGGGTATCATCATTCCAAAGACACCTGTTTTCTTCAAATGTGCCAACCGTCATGTGCTGGTAACCTCTGACGGTACACCATAAAGGCACCAACGTTTCCTTTCAAAGTGTTGCTGGCGCCTGCACCAATAGACCCATAGGGGTGCAGGACCTGCTAGTTAGTGTTGCTGGAGCCTGCACCAATACATCAATAGGGGTGCAGGACCTGCTAGTTAGATACAAAAGACAAAGCTCTTTGAAAAGGAATATGCAGAACTTTCCAACTTCAAATGAACATTGTCAAACGTACACCCAAAACCTAAGTAGCCTCATCTGACCACAAATGCCAGTAATAAGATCTGGAAGGCTCAGATCTCTACAAGTGAAAGTGGAAGAGTCAGAACTAATAAATAGTATAAAACTATTGTCCCCTGGAATAGAGGTAAACGGAGTACTGCAACTGACTGTGCCAAACCCCCCGCTACTGAGTGGATTAAGAAGCCTGATTTTGCAAGACATTTCATTCCCCACTTTTGGATATCAGGCACCAGCACAAGATATCGCAGACACACGCCTTGACATTTTAGATTGTGTGATTTACGCAATAGAGGACATTGGATCTGGTCTTATTAGAGACGTTAACTGAACAGTGAACTGTAAGGAGGACTTCCAAAGAACATAGTTATACAGCATAGGTCAGAGTGAAAGAAGAATACATTTAGGGACCATTCCAAGACGACTACAACAAGGTTAGGGAAGTACCCTTTGACATATAGAAAAGAGTACCAAGATCTGAGCCATGCCAAGGACAAGAAGAGAGGAAAGAAAATGGCCAGCAGTGCTACTGGCAATACTATCGCCAGTCCCAGGGATAATAGTGACTGCACTGATAATAATATATGCAAAAGATCTTGAAATACCGTTCCTTAATTTCGAGGTGGGGGATGGAAGTGGCTCAAATGTAACATATGGAGAGAGGAAAATGAATATGACAGAGCAAGACATTCTGGGGGAGGTTGAGATTAAAGGAGAAAAGGAATGGGAATTATGGGATGAGTACCAAGGAAATGAATATGTTGAAATGCTGAAAATGTATGTACGCATTATGAACATATCGGGATGTTATGTTTGCACACATCTGCCAACAAACACAGAAAACAGCATGAGCTACAATGTCATACCTGTCTCTAAATATGTGGGATGTGTCCTAATGCGCGATATGCTCTTCACACAGCATAACATGTCCATAGCTGTTGCAGTTTCTGTGAAGGGGATAGCAGTAGGACTGGCCACTGCAAAGCCTAAGACAAAGAGGGTGCCATGCATGAACATGCAACCAACTAAAGGAGATCAGGCAATGCTCAATACATTTGACAAAACTTCTAGGAATGAGGAGTGGAAAAACAGGGATGGTTGGGACAAAGGGGCTGAGGTAAAAATACCAAGATTTAGGGTAAGACAACAGCTTAGCGCACCATCATTTATTCAGAATGATAAATGGATGGCCCCTAAAAAGCCAGCTGTGCAGGTGCGCCCCCTCAAACAACCATGCACAATATCACAACTAGTGAAGGGAAGGGAAGAATGGAAGAAATGCAGCTTCGGGTGTAGCATGGCAGACCTAGCAAATGGTGAGCAAGGATTAAGGGAATGCGAGGAAAGGAATGAAAAAGCCCTAGGAATTTCAGAAGGAGAATATTCAGTAACACCATCAATTTTCGTTGGTGAGAGTAACTGCACACACACAACAAAGCTATCACGGATTTGGAAGAGTGATCTGCGATCTTCACCTGGACTAGTGGGTTACAAGGGACTGTTCTTTGTCTGTGTCCAATGGGCGTACTTCTATTTGCCCCCGGGATGGTATGGTAGTTGCTACCTTGCCTCCATCCTGCCTCGAATTACACACTTCACTGACCTAGTACAGGTTGAGCACCAAGAGCACCGGACAGGAAGGGTTAGGAGAACACCAGATTGGCAGGATGACCTGATGACAGGGCTAGGGGCCATAGTGCCTGGTGTAGGGGTAGTATGTACCTCCATACGGATACACCAGTTAGCAAGGATGATTGAAGATCTTGCAGATTCAACAGTAGCAGCTCTGGGAAACATCACTGAAGAACTCACTGCCATGAGAGCAGTAGTAATACAGAACAGGGTTGCATTAGACATCATCCTGGCCAAGGAAGGTGGAGTATGCCACGCCATCCACCAGGTGTGCTGTTCTTGGATACCTGACAACAGCCGCAATATAGACAATGCGATACATAATATCGACAAGGTTAAAGACGAAGCACACAACATACACACAGGAGGCATATGGGAGAAATTGATGCTATGGGTAGGAAGCTGGGGATCATGGATATTGGAAGTGATCATTATAATTATAACGGCTTTGATCACCTTATGCATAATGATCCAGGTTTGTCCAGCATGCTGCGCAGCTTTCACTTCCAGCTGTGTACAGTGCATGACACGACACAAAAGACACAGAAGTCACAATCATGACTATGACCCAAGTGAGGAAGGAGAGGAGATGATGCACAGAAAGGATGCGAAGTAATGATTTGGTATCAGATGGGGCAATGTTGAAGCCATCTTTCTTATATGATACCAAATGCTTGAAGCTTTAGGCCCTGTTAAGTTGACATAAAAACTCCCTGCCAAGATGCTTGTACTTTTCCATTTTGCCTCAGTAAACTGCTATTGTAACGCAAGGCTTGCTCAAGAAAGATACAGAACAGAGGAAGGTGCACGCTTAGACACAAATATTTCAGCATATCACATTTCAAAATGTTTCTGGTACGTGGCTAATTGCATTACAGTGGAAAGTCCCAGAAGCTACCTACTTGGGACACGTGGTCAGCAACAGTATATTTCGGACCATAAATGGTATAGCACCAACTAGGCCTTTGCTAATTGGTCAAGTGGCCCATGCTTAATTTGTGCTACGTATGTTATGATGCTGCATCCTTTTGTGGTTTGGGCCTATAAAAGCTGTCAGAAACGTCACATCTTTGGACACTCAGGGCCCGATTCTGATGCGGGTTGGAAAAGCTTCCCGACCGAGGGCCTGATTCTGATGCGGTTAGGAAGGCCTCCTAACGACATTTGCTCCTTCCAAATCGGATCGGGAACGTGTCTTCCCGACCGAGGACCCAATTCTGATGCGGTTAGGAACAAATGTTCCCATTGAAGTCAATGGGAGTTCAACCAAATCGTATCTGGAAGCATCCGGATGCATCCTACTCCGCCGGTCGGACTTTCCCGATCCGAGTGGGTCGGACACCATTTCCCAACCGATTCGGTCGGGAAGCTTTTCCAACCCGCATCAGAATCGGCCCCTCAGTGACTATGCTGTTTGTCTCTGTGCTGCACGTATTTGCATTGTTTGTTGGTCTCCAATAAATTCTGCTATCTTCTGTGCTGACAGAGAATCGTATCTGTGGTATTATTTCTTATTCTTATTTCAGTTTCCACAGTATCATGAATCGATATCTTCCTCTTTGGAGTCATCATCAAATTTCTATATTCGTGGGGCGCTAGAGGGCGCGCTGCGGAATGGCTGCATGTTAGTGCCGCTCCGCCGGTCGGGGACACGATCCTGATACAGACGGCCAGTATCGGTGTACCCTGATGGAAAAGAATCACTGGCAGACACATCGGAACCCTTTGGCTCCACACTACTATCCTCGGATGCACGGGGGACGCTGCCGCTGAGGAGAAATTTGACTTAAAAGTCGGGATCCCGGCTGCAGACGCGAACACAAAATGGCGGCGCCGGCAGTAACACTGGCAGAGTACGCGCAGTGAAAATGGTGGCGTGGAGCTGGAGGAAAGAACGGCGCCATCCGGACCTGCACGGCGGAGCTTTCGCCCAACAGATAACTGGCCCCCTGCGGAGAACACTGTATCACAGATTATAAGGTCGCAGGGCAACAATCCAGGTGAGGCGGCACCCGCATAGCGGTCTTAGTACCGGACCAGGTATTCAGAACTTGTGCGGTGCGGGCCGCTTGCGGCAAAATACCCCTGCAGTTTTCCCATTGCTCATGGACTGTTGTGACTCCTGCCTTAGGCATGAGACAGCCCTTGCCAAACTGTGTAGATAGTGGCGGCTCGCTGCTAAGTGGCGTCATCACCCAGCACCAAGACCTGCGACCCCCACACTTGCATGCGGGCTGTGCTCCACGTTTACATCGGCCCACGGAAACGCTGTGAAGGGTGTGCGACCTGACACAGCAGCATATACTGGGTGCGCATACATCATCATGGCCTAACAAGTCTGTGTGCGGGGGGACTCATCACATGTGGCGTATTCCGGAATAATCCAGTGGTTTGGATACAACTTATTACACTGCCCGGCCTCAACGATAGGACACTGCATGGGCGGCTATATGTGGAGGCTGGTCCGCGTGGCCACTATCTCGCTATCAGAAATGCCGGGGGTGCTCTGAACTGCTAACTTCCATGGTCGCTGAGATGGGGCTGCCCTCGCCTGCCAATGCCACGCAACGTTAACTAACACAGAGGCCGGCATATCGAGGAAGTGTGTGCATTCACAGGTGCCGCGAGTGACTGCCGCTCTACATCCCAACCGCACCTGCGACTGCCTTGATACAGGCAGACAGCCACCTAATCCTCAATCGGACGCCAGCTGCTGTGACATCCACTCTGACTGCGAGGAACGAAGACACAAAAGTATAAATAAATAAATAAATAAAAAAACACAAGAACGATCCAACAAAACAAACGCTGTTATAATGGGAAAACCGGACAGACAACAGCCGAAGCTGACCTTTGAAAACAAGCGCTCCAATAAGCAGACAATGGCACACTCGGACACCGAATTGGATTCAGGCCAGGCACAGCAATCCAAGATGGACACCGCCCTGCAGGCCATTCAACAGAGCCTCCAAGCTATCAACGGCAAACTCGACTCCCTCACACAGCGTGTGGATAACATGGCGTCTAAGCTCGACAAGCAAGGTGAGAGATTGACCGAGGCAGAGGTACGCATATCAGCGGTCGAGGATGAATCCAGCGCAACGACACGCAAATGCGCGGAGATGGACAAAATACTAGCGGTCATACAACAGAAAAACGAAGATTTGGAAGCCCGGTCCCGCCGCAATAATGTGCGTATAATTGGAATACCGGAGAGCACCAACACGGGTAGGCTGGAGACCTACGTGGAGGACATGCTGCGAGACATCTTCAGAGCTGAAAGTTTTTCTAACCTGCTCGTTGTTGAACGAGCACACAGATCTCTTGCGCCTCCTCCTGTGCCAGGTAACCCACCAAGGCCAATCATTGCACGTGTCCTAAACTATAGGGACAGAGACACGGTCTTACGCATGGCGAGAGAGAAACAACAGATAAACTACAAGGGTAATAATATCTCCTTCTACCCAGACTTCACGATGGCGGTGCAGACGGCCCGCAAAGACTTTGCATCAATCAAAAAGAAATTGAGGGAACTGGGAATTGAATATGCGATGTTGTACCCTGCGAGACTACGCGTCACACAAGATGGCCACTCGAAAATTTTCGCAACAACCAAAGCAGCACAAGACTTTCTCAAAAAGACTCTCTCTACTCGCAAGCACCATCGTGCAGCCACGTCTGATCCGGACTCTGACTGACTTCCTGTATTGGGTGGTAATGTATTTCCTGTGCTCTGCAAATGATATTTCGCACAATGTAGATACCTATCCACATATGACATGTTATGTATCGCAGCTGGGATGATTCTCTATCTATACACAGACTTATTCTTACTAAGGAATGTCCCGACCAGTGACTACATGGCTGGAGGTTCCCACTCCCTGCGCGGGGCAATGCCCCCTGCGCGCTGAGTGTGCATGTGAGACTTTTAACTATAGTGACCGCTGATGTGTCCTGACCCTCTACTTTGTTAAGAATATTTACCGCATGGGGAGGCAGTATTTCACGCCTTGCTAAATTACAACAACACATCAAATTTATGGTGAAGTTAATTGATATATATTGTTCCGCTATTGTACACTTCACCTTAACTGCTCTGAAGTGGATCACTGTTTGCGAGGTAATCTGTGCTAGGCATTTGCATGTATTCTGTTTCCCTCATGCAATACACTGACATATATATTAAATTGTAGGTCTACCCACAATACTGTTACCATTTACAGGACAGGACACTATGGCCCACCCCATGGACTATTATGAGGTGAATGTCGCTTGATGATACACCGCACAAAATGTTTGTTCCCCGACCGCATCTGTTTTCTTACAGATGTAGAGACGAGCACTCAGCGGCCCCCCGAGGGTGCTCCCCGTTTTGTTTAGTGCAATGGCACTGTTGGTTATCTGGGTATGGCTTTGGCATGATTGGGTTGCCGAAGTGGGTGGGGGGTTTAAGGGGTTGTTATTGTTTTTTTACGGGCTGATGAAGTTGAAGTACACCAATATGACTAATACAAATCATACATGGTTTGATATGAAGGTAAAATCGATGTGTGTTGCACTACATGAACGCTTAAGAGATAACTATCTGATTCCTCACCTCTCTGTTCCCGGGCGAACCTCCTGAAGTTCAACTAAAATCATCACAGATTCGATTCTTAACCTGGAACGTTAGGGGTTTAAATTACCTTGACCGTCACCGAGTAGATGTGGCAATGTTGCAAGAGTCCCACCTGGATAAAACTAATAAAATGCCCTTTAGGCAGTAAATGGGCTGAAACTGTCTTGACATATTCATACTCTTGCTACTCACGGGGAGTCATCCTATTAGTAAAAAAGGGTGTCCACTTCATTATAGAACGCACCATAGCTGACGAGCAGGGCCGCTACATTATTGTCACGGGGCATTTACGAGGGCACCAACTGGCACTAATTAATACATATAGTCCCAATATCGATGACCCTGAATTCTTCTACAATATATGGCGCACCCTTAGAGAGCTACCTAATATGGAACTGTTATGGGGCGGAGATCTCAACCTTTCACTTGTAGAGGAGGTCGATAGATCGGGAGCCACTAGGGAACCACACAAACTGGCGGTGAAGGCGGTAACAGAGGGTATGGCAGAATTCAACATGGTAGACATATGGCGGCTGCGCAACCCCAGCAATACGGAAGCCACACACTACTCCACACCACACGGCAGCTGGTCACGCATTGACTACTGGCTCGCGACAGAAAAACTATCCACCTGGACGGCTGACATACAACACCTACCAAAAACATTATTGGATCATAAGCCCATTCTTCTAACGCTGAAGCCTCCACCCTATACCCCACCTCCCTATATCTGGAGATTTAATGCTAAGGCACTACTAGACTCTAACTATGATACTACCATTAGGAAGGCCATTGAGGAATACTTCACGCTGAACCAGTCCTCAGTAGACGACCCTAGTCTCTTATGGGAGGCCTTTAAGGCGACGATACGCGGGGTATGTATTAGTACAACTTCGGGTATTCTCAAAGACATACGTCAACAACTCACTCAACGGGAGGTGAAACTTAAGACTCTGGAATGACAATTTGAACATACTCAGAACCTGGCACTTCTAGGCGAGATACGTAGTATAATTACCGAATACCAAGACTATGCGGACCAAGAACTTAAATACCTTGCCAAACGAAGCGTGGCCAGATCCTATGGGGAGGGCGGTAGACCAGGACGAACATTGGCTCAAAAGATTTGCACCGGACGCACCACACATACGGTGACTAAAATCATAGATCGTCAAGACACCACACACTATGACACAGCGGGTATACTGGGGGCATTTATGGATATGCACGGGGATCTATATGGCACCCAGAAGGTAGCTACATCCCCGGACATCCTACAATACCTTGAAGATGTGGCCATAGCCTGGCTCTCAGACTCCCAACGAGAGTACCTCTCCCAAGCAGTTACGATTGAAGAAGTCACGACCATAATAAAATCACTACCTAATGGCAAGGCCCCGGGCCCAGACGGCTTCACCAATGAGTTTTACAAAGCATACGTAGACCTGATTGCCCCCCATTTGGTCGAGATGTATGGAGACGCACATGAAAAAGCAGATTTTGCCACCTACCTTAAGGGAGGCTATGATCATAGCCCTGTTAAAGCCAGATAAGGACCCTCAGTATTGTGATTCATACAGACCATTGTCGCTGATTAACACGGACACAAACATTTTGGCTAAAATGATTGCTACTAGACTCCAACCCCTGATGACTAACATAGTATTGCCAGACCAGTCAGGGTTTATACCCCATCGCTCTACTGCACATAACATTCGTACCCTATTCGCACTATCCCATCAACTCAACCCTGATCTGCAAGCTGCTGCAGTATTATTGGATGCAGCAAAAGCTTTTGATTCAATTGAATGGAATTACTTATTCACTGTGTTGCAGAGGATGAGACTACCCCCCATCTTTCTGCAATGGATCAAACTATTATACACGCAACCTACAGCTAGGATACGGGTTAATCAATATGTTTCCGACTCCATATACATCACATGGGGCACCCGACAGGGATGCCCACTGTCGCCGTTACTATTTGCTATCGCATTGGAGCCCCTAGCATGTAAAAGAAGGCAATGCCATAAGACTACGGCCTTGCAATTTCCGCAGCGTCCACTAAACATTTCACTATATGCCGATGATATGGTGCTGTATGTCCGTGATCCATCTCTCAATCTATCCCCCCTAATTAGGGAATATATCAAATTTGGGGGCATTCAGGACTCCAAATAAACTGGAGCAAATCGACCATCATACCGCTGACAGACACTACTAGACCTTGTCCGAAAGAGTTCCCCCTAGAATGGCAAGAGGACTCCACTAAATACTTGGGAATTTGGTTCCATCGCAATCCGGAAGTGGTTCTCCGTGAAAATTATGGAACAGTTATTAGTAAGCTAGAAGATAAAGTAGAGCGGTGGATTAAACTTCCACTTTCATTGGCAGATCGCATGGCGGTTGTTAAGATGGTTATACTGCCTAAACTTCTCTACCTCTTCAACAACATTCCTTTTACACCGCCGACGGCTATATTTCGTAGGATCGCCACCATGATCACTCGACTTATATGGGCTGGTAAACAAGCGCGTATCGATCTATATACACTGACTCTGCCCTATTCAGAAGGTGGCTTTAAAGTCCCTGACTTCTTACTGTATTACCTGTGCGCGCAGGCCCATTTCGCACACTACTGGTACCACCCGATCAGGTATCTACCACATACAGCGGTTGAAGACGGAGACGCATGCCCGATACCACTGCGCAACATATTACCACATTCACGCACACACGTCTGCAAAAATGAGATCAACACGATTCGTATCACAAACTCAGCTTGGCAAAGAATGGGTAAACTTGCGAATAAATTGCCGTTATACGCACCTGCACTACCACTACAACACCACCCGGAACTATCTGTCACGCAAGAAAAGGTAGGCATGGAACAACTACAAAAAGTAGGGATAGACACGATGCAGGACCTATATGACAAAGGCGTATTCATAGACCTGAGTCAGTTAGATTATATCAGTAATCCCACACTGCTTTTTACTTTCACATACCATAGATTGCAGGGCGCTATCAAACAATTGTACCCTTCATACCCACAGGAACCACCTACCCTACAAGCTCTCCAAATGATTATTCAAAACCCACACAATATACACCTTGTTAAAAAACTATATGTCTTGCTTCAGGCAGATATAGGAGGAAAGGCATCCAAAGCACTCGGTAGGTGGAATACGCCACTGGATATACATATCGCGGAGAAGGAATGGCATACCAGCTTCTCCCTGACTGACATGCTTACCCCAAATTGTAACTTACGAGTTATACATTATAAATATCTGCATCAAATATACTACACCCCGCAAAAGCTGTGCAGATTTGGGCTTCGGCAAACTGCACATTGCCAAAGATGCAGTGCGGATAATGCAGATTTTCTTCACCTAGCGTGGTATTGCCCCGATATCAGAGCATACTGGACAAGTGTCACAACTGTGCTTGGTACAATGCTTGCGACACAAATAGATTGTACAATCAAGGTCTGTCTCCTGGGCTTGGTGCCAAACTTAAAATCCCTTAAACGCAAGCTCTGTGTGATTGCATTACTTTTAGCCAAAAGACAAGTTTCTATGCATTGGGGGGATAAGAGCTATCCTAATACCAAACAGTGGCTTCGAGATATGACATATTGTAAAGACACCCTGCAGACCTATGAGGAAGAACTGCCCTCTGGTTCCCGGCCTAGAGACTTATGGGTAACGCTAACGGATTACCTTTGCACTCATCCAGCTGTAACCACGTCACTGTCAGACTGAACCATTGTTAGAAAATCGATTATGTCAAGAACTAATGTAAGAATGATGTACTGTCCAACTGCTTCTACTTTTATGCCCGAAATGTTTTTGTTGTGTAAGTTTGTATGCATATAATGTATGGAAAAAGCAATAAAAATTTAAAAAAAAAAAAATTCTTTATTTGGTTTCATATTACATAAAACCATAAAAGCACAATATAAAAACCAGGATAAAAATGGTGTGATATAGTAAGTACAATCTCAGGAACAAACCTGTACAAGTTGCATCTAAAGTGCCAAACACTAATTATATTAAGATAAAACTAATAAAACAGTACATAAAAGTTGGTAGCTAGATCCACGACCTATTAGCTATACAAGTACATGAGGCCACAAATAGCAATAAGAAGCGAGCCAGCTAATCACTATTCGCCCTAAGTTTGATAGCAGATTTAAAAAAACTTAAAACATAGAACACAGTATTACCCAACAGCATCTGGAGAAATATAAATGCGGGCCGAACTTGTTTAAAGTTGGCCTGTTTTAGGATAGGAATTAAATACGTTTTTCTCGGGGTGTCATAAAATGGACAGAACATGGTAAAATGTAGCATTTCCTGCGGAGATGTTCCATCGCAGCCACAGGGCGGGAAAGATTGCCCTCTGTTTGTGCCCCTTGGATAAGTGAGAAGTAAATAAAACAAATCGAACCGAAACTTTGTCAGCAGGAATCTATCATAAGAGTTCACTAACCCAAGTAAATACGGCTCAGCCATATCTGTGGACCTTAATATGACAAAGTGGCAAACGCTTGGCTTCATGAGCTCCCTCTCCTCCCTTAATATGGTCTGGCGCGTTCTAAACGCCGTCTTCAGGAGGGGTATGTCAACTTTTCGGGTTCCCTCAGGGTTAGAAAAGAGGTCTCCTCTTCCCAGATTCGTTAAGTTTCTTTTGATGTAATTCAGCCATGGTATCCTTAGTACTTGATCCAGGGCCAGGCAATCTTTAAGGATTTCCTTATTTAGCGAGTTCCCCACCTTGACCCATGTTTTTAACCAAAGTGACAGCGGGTGAAAGGCTATCTGGTCTGTAATATAGGGCATTCCTAGCTTTCATGGGCAATAAAAGAGGGGATACCCTGGGGAACTGACAGCAGGCGTCTCATAAATTTGTTTTCCGCTATTTGGACGTCCTTTACTTCAGCATATCCCCAAATTTCGCTTCCATAGAGTACTTTTGACAAACACTTTGCCCTATAGAGCTCCAGTAGAGCCCCCACCAGTCTTTTACCCAGTCTCACAGCAAAATTAAAAATTGCAGCAGATTCCCTGTTAAGGTCGTTTCTCTTACGGGTAAGTTGTGGGCCCCAGTTCAGTTTGTCATCCAGGAGTACCCCCAGATAGGAAAAAGCAGATGTTTTAGGGATCGGGGTAGGCCGTACTTTAAAGGTGTAAGATCTGCTAGGCGGTGTAGAGACTAAGGGGCCGATTCCGATCTCGGCCGGTAGGGCTCTGAATCGAATTCGGCATAACTGGATCCGATTCGGAGCCCTATTTCCCGACCGATTCGTACGCGCGTCCGGACGAGCGAGTACGATGCGAATTCTGCCGACCGACTCGTTCGGGCGTCCCAACCGCTCCGACCGACTCGTTCCCGGGTCTAACCGCACCGACCGACTCGCTCGGACACGACTCGCACCGCGCAATGGAGACGTTCCCCGGCCGGGTAAGTACGATGCGCGCCGCGAGCAGTCCGACCGACACGCGCCGTCCGGCTCGAAAGAGCAGGCGGAGCCGTACTTCGGGGGTCCATGTCGGACCCCCCTGTACGCGTAGCCGCGCGAGTCGCACACAGGGGGAACCCATGGGTCCCCCCTACCTGTGCGTGTATGGCGCGAGTCGCTTCGCCGCGTACCCGCTGTAGGGGGCGCCCTTGTTCCCCTCGCACCCATTGAAGCAATGGGAGCCCACGTACGCGTTGTACGACCGGCTCCCATTGACTTCAATGGGAGTCCGACCGACTCGAGTACGATAGCATACGGACGCATCGTACTCGTTCGGTCGGGCTGCACGGGTCCGATTCGGTCGGAAATCTCTCCGGGTCCGGCTCGGTTGGAGAGATTTCCGGCCCGAATCGGAATCGGCCCCATAATATCGAATTTTTAATATCGAAAGGACAAAATATTGAGTCCAAAATATCGAGAGGACAGAATATAGAAAAGACATAATATAGTTGGAAAAAATATCGACATATAGGTAAGTAATATCGAATGTCATTATATCAAATTTTATTATATCGATTTTTTTTTATTGTTTTATATGTTACTATAAGTGTTAAAAATATATAATATTTTTTTAATGTATGTTACAATTTTTTTAAGGTAATGGATTTTATGTGAATTAATTTTTGCATATATTAGTTCCGTAGCGGGTTGTGGGTTTACAGGGGAATAGGGTGGGAAGCAATTTAATTTACATTATAAAAATTAATAATTTATTAATTAATAATTTAGTGTTTAATTACTATTGTTTAATAATTTTTGCATATATTAGTTTCATAGCGGGTTGTGTGTTTATAGGGGAATAGGGTGGGAAGTAATTTAATTTACATTATAAAAATTAATAATTTATTAATTAATAATTTAGTGTTTTATAATAACTATTGTTTAATAATTCCTGCGTATATTAGTTCCGTAGCGGGTTGTGGGTTTATAGGGGAATAGGGTGAGAAGTAATTTAATTTAAATTATAAAAATTAATAATTTATTAATTAATAATTTATTGTTTAGTAATGACTATTGTTAATTAAGTTAATTAATTTATTATTAAATATATAAAAAGTGAATAATAATCTTTTTAATTAATTGATAATTATGCAAATTGTTTATTTTTGAATTAAATAGAAATTAATTACATATTAATTATTAAAAATTAATTTATTAATATGTTAATTATGTACATTTTTTAGTAGTGTGTTCAGTGTTGATAGGGAGTAGGGTAGGAATTAAGTTAAATTTAATTCAAATTTTAATAATTTTTAAATATTATTTATTCAAAGTTATTTTATAGTGTTAATTGTGTTAATTAATTTAGATATGATGGTTATTAATTTCATTGTTAATTGTAATTAGCTAATTAATTGAATGTTAATTAATTATGTTGATTCATTAATATTTTACACTATTGGAGGTGACGTTTATAGGGGAAAATGTTGGAAGGTAAATATATTTTTATTAATTAATTATTTGTTAATTAATTTTAATTATATTGTAGGAGTGGGTCTACTCAATTATTCCCCTACGCTACCCAACACTTTCCCTACTGTTGCACTCACTGGAGTGGGAATAGTTATTTTTACCCTCCCGCTATCCAACACTTTCCCTACTGTTCCACTCGCTGGAGTGGGAATAGTCATTTTTACCCTCCCGCTATCCAACACTTTCCCTACTGTTCCACTCGCTGGAGTGGGAATAGTAAATTTTACCCTCCCGCTATCCAACACTTTCCCTACTGTTCCACTTGCTGGAGTGGGAATAGTAATTTTTACCCTCCCGCTATCCAACACTTTTCCTACTGTTCCACTCTCTGGAGTGGGAATAGTAATTTTTACCCTCCCGCTATCCAACACTTTCCCTACTGTTCCACTCGCTGGAGACGGAATAGTAATTTGTACCCACCCGCTATCCAACACTTTCCCTACTGTTCCACTCGCTGGAGTAGGAATAGTAATTTTTACCCACTCGCTATCCAACACTTTCCCTACTGTTCCGCTCACATGAGTGGGAATAGTAATTTGTACCCACCCGCTATCCAACAAATTCCCTACTTTTGCATTTGTTGTAGTGTGAATACTAATTTTATTCCCTTAGCTATGCAACGTGTTTAATTTTGTTATA
Source organism: Calotriton arnoldi (assembly GCA_963921515.1). NCBI lineage: Eukaryota > Metazoa > Chordata > Amphibia > Caudata > Salamandridae > Calotriton > Calotriton arnoldi. The sequence continues at coordinate 551,394 of CAWUFW010006192.1, forward strand.
TTTAATGTAGTGTAAATTATTAATTAACATAAAAAAATTACTTTAATCATTTAAATGATTATATATTATTTATTTTTATATTTATATATGTTTATTTATATATATATATATGTAAATATATTTTTAATAATGTTTTAAATATTTTATAATTAAGATTAATAATTATTGTATAATATTATTAAGTAAATATATATATATGTTAAAAAATAATTAATATGTTTTATTTTACATTACATTTATTATTTTTACATTTTAAGTTTTTTTACATTATTTTAACTGTTTTATTTAATTGTGTTTATTATTTAATTACTTTAATATTATTTTTAATACATTTAAAAAATTCGATATTTTAGTTAACTATATTTTAAACATCGATATTTTGTACTCAATATTTTAGTACTTACCTGTTTGTAGATAGGGACTCGATATTCTGTCCCTCGATATTTTGGCATCGATATTCTGGACAGTCGATATTCTGTCCCTCGAAATTGAGGGGTCGATTCCGATTCGGGCCGGAAAAAGCACCGACCGACTCGGATCCGGAAATAATACCGACCGACACGTACCCGTGGCGCCCGACACGCCAAGTACGATGCAAGGCGTGAAAACTCCGACCGACATGTACCGAAACCAAGTCGACCGACCGAGCCGCACGGAAAACAGCAATCCGGCCGGAAAAACACGCGAATCCAACCGACCGACACGCACCCGGAACAAATCCAACCGAAACGTACATGCGAACTCCAAACCGCAAAGTACGATGCAAGGCGCGAAAACCACGAGCGAGTCGGACGGAGGACAAGCCGTACGACCGACACGCATACAAAACCGAGCCGAAGCAACACAAAACACCGCGACCGACGCGTACGCAGCATAGAAAACTGCACAAACACAGCGCGAACGAAACGGAGAACACCGTACGAGACAAATGCAGGGTCCGACTCGGTCACAAGAACGTTTCCAACATACACAAACAGCACAAAGGAAAAAACACCCAAAAAAGGCCAAACAAGCAATTACCAAGCCAATAAATACTGGGTGGGGTGGGGACAGAGAACAAAGACACACCCACAACTCCACCTATATAAAGGACACAAATCACAACCATGAGCCTTTGCAAATGCCATTCCACTGCCAGCACCCAAGAGAAAGCAACCACACACCCACAGCTCATCCCTCACACAAGCCACACACTATCAGCACACCAACAAATACCTACCTCACATACACCCAGCAAAACACACACTCACACACCCTCACCTGCACACCAACACACACATCACTCACCATCACCACCCATCACCATGCCCCCAAGAAGAATCCCAAGTTCCTAGATAGTGAATTGGAAGTCATGGTAGACGAGATCCTCAGGGTAGAGCCACAGCTGTTTGGCACACTGGTCCAACAGACCCCCATCTCCCAGAAAACCAAGATGTGGGAGAGGATCATCAACAGGGTGAATGCACAATCACCATGTCGGCGCACAAAGACCGACATCCAGAACAGGTGGTATGACGTGCGCAGGAGGGTACGGGACCTGCTGAAGAAAGACTACATCAACAGCCAACACACCGGCAGTGGCCCTCCTGCCAAGCCAATATACCTCAGGCCCTGGGAGGAGAAGGTGCGGGCCATCCTTCCGCCAGTGAGCGTATATGGACTAGAGGACATCCCAGAGCCTGGTGAGTACACAACAAATGTACACAATATACTGCCACAAAACACACACATCACTGTCAAGGGGAGAGTCAAATCATGCACTCATAGCAATTACACAGCAACCAGAACAGAATCATCCCAAAATGTGTATGTCAGTCAGATAAACACAACACATGCCATCAAAAAAGTCACATCCAACTGTGCCAACACATGTACAAACACAACTACAACTACAGCTAGGCAGTGGCACAAATAGAACTAACAAACACATCCACACATGTAGCCACCACAACAACACCAACACACAGTGAAGACCACTCAAAGGAAGGAATCCTGTGTATGCTGGCCAAGTCAGTGTAGCCAATAGCATCATGGGAGTCGCAGTCACACATATTGCCCCCCACAACTGTCCCATCAACACCACCCTGAACCATGCTCACATCACAGGAAGTGGAGAAGGACTCACAAGAAGGCTGACACTGGCTACTGCTGTGGGGAGCACAAGGCCCTGCTGGCAACTGTGCACCAACAAACAGCAGGACACCACTGAATGACATCCTGAGAGACAACTTACACTCCCTGCAATGCAAGCACGTTCCATGGTGGGATATCTGGCTAGCTGGGTGGGAAGGGGGACTTGCAGCACTGACCATAGTCACAAGCACCTCCCCTCACACACCCCCCAACACAAACTCCACAGAACCCACCTGGTAGAATGCAATGCCCACCATCCTAACACAAGATCCCTCAAAGAACCACCACCCTGGGTTATGTTGTGTGAAGCACAGGGACACTCTTGGGACTTTTAGCCAAACAACTGCCAGGACAACACTCCCAGCCATCCTGTCAGCACAGCCACCCCACCCCACAGGGAAGCAGAGTCAAAAGGAAGGAAGCATGGGCATGCTGGGAAGGGGGGTGGAGGCAATAGCATGATGGGAATCGTAGTCACTGATATTGGTCACCCCCACAACTGTCCCATCAACACCACCCTGAACCATGCTCACATCACAGGAAGTGGAGAAGGACTCACAAGATGGCTGACACTGGCTACTGCTGTGGGGAGCACAAGGCCCTGCTGGCAACTGTGCACCAACAAACAGCAGGACACCACTGACTGACATCCTGAGAAACAACTTACACTCCCTGCAATGCAAGCACGTTCCATGGTGGGATATCTGGCTAGCTGGGTGGGAAGGAGGACTTGCAGCACTGTCCATAGTCACAAGCACCTCCCCTCACACCCCCCAACACAAACTCCACAGAACCCACCTGGTAGAATGCAATGCCCCCATCCTAACACAAGATCCCACAAAGAACCACCACCCTGGGTTATGTTGTGTGAAGCACAGGGACACTCTTGGGACCTCTAGCCAAACAACTGCCAGGACAACACTCCCAGCCATCCTGTCAGCACAGCCAGCCCACCCCACAGGGAAGCAGAGTCAAAAGGAAGGAAGCATGGGCATGCTGGGAAGGGGGAGGAGGCAATAGCATGATGGGAGTCATAGTCACAGCTCTACATCCCCCACCACATGGCCCAGCAAGCTCACACTCACGCATGCACATCCCACAGAGAGTGGAAAGGCCCATCAAAGATGTCTGACACTGTTGCTGTGTCGTGGGGAGCACAAGGGCATGCTGGGTACTGCACACCAACCAACAGCAGGACACCACTGTCAGCCATCTTGCCATTGCTCTCACACCCACACACACTGAACTCCCCACAAAAGCAAGTAAGTATGGGAATGCTGAGAAGTGGGGTGGAGGCAATAGCATGATGGGAGTCGTAGTCACAGACATAGCTCACCCCCACAACTGTCCCATCAACACCACCCTGAACCATGCTCACATCACAGGAAGTGGAGAAGGACTCACAAGATGGCTGACACTGGCTACTGCTGTGGGGAGCACAAGGCCCTGCTGGCAACTGTGCACCAACAAACAGCAGGACACCACTGAATGACATCCTGAGAGACAACTTACACTCCCTGCAATGCAAGCACGTTCCATGGTGGGATATCTGGCTAGCTGGGTGGGAAGGGGGACTTGCAGCACTGACCATAGTGACAAGCACCTCCCCTCACACACCCCCAACACAAACTCCACAGAACCCACCTGGTAGAATGCAATGCCCCCATCCTAACACAAGATCCCACAAAGAACCACCACCCTGGGTTATGTTGTGTGAAGCACAGGGACACTCTTGGGACCTCTAGCCAAACAACTGCCAGGACAACACTCCCAGCCATCCTGTCAGCACAGCCAGCCCACCCCACAGGGAAGCAGAGTCAAAAGGAAGGAAGCATGGGCATGCTGGGAAGGGGGTGGAGGCAATAGCATGATGGGAGTCGTAGTCACTGATATTGGTCACCCCCACAACTGTCCCATCAACACCACCCTGAACCATGCTCACATCACAGGAAGTGGAGAAGGACTCACAAGATGGCTGACACTGGCTACTGCTGTGGGGAGCACAAGGCCCTGCTGGCAAATGTGCACCAACAAACAGCAGGACACCACTGAGTGACATCCTGAGAGACAACTTACACTCCCTGCAACGCAAGCACGTTCCATGGTGGGATAACTGACTGGCTGGGTGGGTGGGAAGGAGGGCCGGCTGTCAACCAAACACAACCAATGCAGACCATGTTCACACCCCAGAAAATACATAGAAATGCCCAAATAATGCAGGACAATGTGCCACACCAATATCAACCCCTAAGTGACGACTTAGGACAATGCAATGTACAGGCCCGCACCCAGAGGCACAGTCACAACTGTCATGTGTGTCAACCATTGATGCCTGCAGAAACATAACATACATTGTTTGTGTCTCCCAAAAACAGGTGATGATGGGGACACAGCAGCAGACGCTGAGGAGTCCCAGTCCCAGGCTCAAGAGGATGCCGAGCTCACTGGCGTCGTACAGCCTCTGTCCTCCTCGGACGATGAAGAACAACCTGGCACATCCGGTGCAAGTCAACATGCAGCACCAGCAGGACCACCAGCTGCAGCACCAGCAGGACCACCAGCTGCACCCCCTGCACCCACCCCTCCAACGACTGTCACCACGAATACCATCCCTGCCGACATGGACAGAACAAGGAGCAACACCAGCACAGGGACCCTGGACCAACCTGGGGCCATGGACACCACCACCACCACCAACCCCCAAGGTGGGCCAGGGTTATCTGTGCGTGCCACTGCACACACTGCACATGTCAGCAGGGGTGGTGGGAGGGGTGGGAGACAGAGGTCGCTGCTTGCAGACGTTGCTGGTGTGCATGATGACCCACAACTGGTACGCATAGCTGATGCGTACCAGTCCAGCACCGGAGAGCTCAGCCAGGTAGTGGGGCTCCTCAGAGACATGAAACAGCAGCAGGCTGCCCATCATGCCCGCTTGGACTCCCACATGTCCCACGTGGAGTCACACATGTCCCGTGTGGACTCACACATGTCCCGCGTGGAGTTCAAGTGGGATGCACTGCATGAGATGACGGAGGTGCACAGGGACATTTTACAATGCCTCCGCCAGATGAACAGCAACCAGTCCACACCTCCCTGTGTGCCAACAACATCTGGTGCCGAACAAACTGCCACTGCCACAGGGAGGGAGGAGGACTCTGGCGGAGAGTCCCCTGCACCGCAGCAGCCTGTACTTGAGGGGCCCCCCAAGAAGAGGGGTCGTCCGAGGAGGGAAAAGTGAGAGGCCGATGGCCAAGCGCAACTCCCAGGAAGCCTGAACCTGTTCTGGATGTTCGCCTTTGTGCACAGACTGTTCACCCTGTTGACGGCAACACTACTCCCACACATTGCATGGGGAGTACAAGTTGGACCAATGTGTCAGACAACTGTGGCCCCGATACTGGGGATCCTGTCTACCAGGACTTTCAATTCACCTAGGAACTTGGGATTGCAAGATTTATGTACAGCACTACCCATCCTATGCACTATTAACACAAATGTATCACAATAAACACACTAATACACCATACTTGCCTCTGTCGTGATTCCAACGTGGGTGCTGTTATGGGGATGATGAACTGCAAAATTACACTGTGTATGCGAACTGCAACAGCAAGGACAACACAGGCATGTGAGTACAGGCAACGTGACACACATGAGGGAGACACACCACCAGGGCTACACAACACATACACACCTAGGCCATCTGACTCATTGCCTACACTGATGTTGCCAGGGAAGACGGTGCAATGCACAGACACCTCACCCATTCCCAGTTGTAGTCAAGTAGCCCACAGGTGCAGTAAGCAAATGGCAGTCAAATGTGTGACCACAGACAACGCACATCACAAAGTGAAGCACAGGTTTATTACACAGTTGCAACATGTCATAACCACTACAGATGCAAGGTAATCCCACCTGGCAGCGGGCACACAGTCAACAACTGTAGACGGAAGGAAGTCCATGGGTGTGGCGCACATCACCTGTAGGGACACAACAGCTACCAGCCTGGATGTGCAATCACGTCGTCGGTGGACACAGTTGACCAAACGAATCTGAAAGTACCCTGTGAAGGACAGAAATGACACACAGTCAAAAGCAATGGAGTACAGGACAGAACAGCAAAACTCATGCACAATACATGTTACAAGATACCCACCCAGAACCAAGTTAGCATGTCAACACTGTTGGGGAGTACAGCCCACCTGTTAGCACACATCGCAACACACATCCAGTCAAGTAGCCCATGGACACACTCCAACAGCACCAGAGCACCACCCACACATCATGCCAACTCACATCATTGACATGACACCTCAGGATACTCACATTCAGCTAAAGAAGTTGGTGATGAGCTGTGTGCGGACATCACCATCATCATCATCATCATCATCGTCACTGGCATCGTGGTCCAGGCCAGGATCCTCCACAGGTGGCGGATGTTGGTCATTGTCATCCTGGATGAGAGGCAACTCCTTCCGCACTGCCAGGTTGTGGAGCATGCAGCAGACGATGATAATCTTGCACACTTTCGCAGGGGCATATGGGAGGGACCCTCCGGTCTTGTCCAGGCAGCGGAAGCGGCTCTTCAGGAGACCAAATGTCCGCTCAATCACTCTCCTGGTCCGACCATGTGCCTCATTGTAGCGCATCTGGGCTGGTGTCACAGGGTTCCTGAGGGGTGTCAGCAACCACGGCATGTTGGGGTATCCCGAGTCACCTACGGACAGACAAGTGCACATTAGCTGACTTGGAAAAGTGGGCGGAATACTACAGATCAGATCACACACAATGGCACAAAGTCAGTACACACCGACAAGCCAGGCACGCTGGTTCTGCATCTGTGCCATCATCCTGGGGATGCGACTACTCCTCATCACAAAGGCATCGTGTGCTGAACCAGGGAAACGGGCACACACGTGTGTGATGGTCATGTCTGCAAGACACACCACCAGTGCATTGACCGAGTGGTAGTGCTTGCGGTTCCTTTAGGCCTGCTCCTGGGCCTGTGGTGGTACCAAAGCCACATGTGTCCCATCAATGGAGCCAATGACATGCGGCATCCTCCCCAGGGCATAAAAGTCACTCTTCACGTCAGTGAGTCGTCGCAGTCTAGGGAAATAGATGTACCGGTTCAGGAAGAGCAACATTGCCGCCAAAACATCGCGGAGCACACGGCTCAACATGGTCTGTGACATCCCACCAGCAGTCGCCACAGTATGTTGGAAGGTACCGGTGGCAAAGAAGTGTAGGGCTGCCATCACCTTCACCTTGGGGGTCAGCGCTGTAGGATACGGCCGGCCAGGCTGCAAATGTGGGGACAACTGCACTGCCAAAACCTCAATCAGCTGCCTGGTGAAGCGGTACCGTCGGATGCTGTCCCGTTCCACCATCGTTGCCAGGTCTGGGAATGGTCGATGGACAGCAGGAGCCCTGCAGTGCAGAGGAGAAGTAAGCAAGATTGTCAGTCACCCCACATATGCGGCATTGAACACACTCAAGATCCCAACATACATCATTATGAGGCACAACTACATGAAGTGTGCAGTTCCGGAAGGACATGTATGGTACATACATGGCCAACATCTGTCAACACGGTCCAACAGGTGGCATCAATTAGTCCCAGGTTGGCCCATTGGATATCATGAGGCCGTGTCACAGTTCCCATCTCCTGCTGCCGTGTCACAATAACCCCCACAGTGACATGTGAGGACAGATGTGCCCCAGGCACCACAGCTCAACGACAGGTACATTCCCAGGGACCCTGTAATGCCACATGGACACTGGCATTACATGGAGTATCATGTATACACCACAGCAAAACAACCATGACCCCCACAGGTAGTGGCCCCACTTGCCACGGCAGGACAGACATGGACGTCTGTGACACACACACGCACAACATCAAAGTCCATGCACACACAACGTGGATGTGGAGACTGTCTCCCATTGTGCACATGAAATCAGAGACATTGTAAACACTACATGCACAAAGACTGTGGAGGACCATCACTATTGTGCCACTGGGACACCCTGGCTCAAACATACCGTCCCACATGGGACTCACGGGGTATGTGACATGACATACACATACATCACCGTGAAATGTGACCATGGCACATGCACAGATATGAACAGTTGCACATCACAGTGGTCATGTACACGTAACACCCAGGATCCTGTCCCCATGAACACATGCACAGCCTGGGGGTGGCTGCCCACAGGTGACACCCACAGGACAACATGTACACCAACATACACACAATAGGAAATGCAGCCTTACATGCCTTATGATAAAGTTTGGACAGGCTGTCGTGATGTAGGTGTGCCCCTCACTCCCTGGGAGCTATCTGTGGCTGGCATATGTCCATCTGATGATGGATTAAACCCAGATCAGTTGACTGGGGGTGAGTGTTTGATTTGCTCTAACGCTCCGTCCATCATCCCCTTTGGTATCGCTTTGTTCGCCCTAAGTTGGCAGGGTATGCCCAGACGTGGGTCCCTTGCTCACTTTGCCACTGGATTCAAGATAGCCTGGCTGATGAGGGTTTTGAACCCGAAACCGGTCCCAGGATGCTTGTTTCCGGTCCAGGGAAGACATGGCTTGGCAGTTCGGGCTGGACTGTTCCCATGAGGCACAGGGTCAGACTGATTTGCATATGGCCATGTCTGAACTGGGGTGGTGGAGTGAGCTAAAGAATGATGATGGATTAAACCCAGATCAGTTGACTGGGGGTGAGTGTTTGATTTGCTCTAACGCTCCGTCCATCATCCCCTTTGGTATCGCTTTGTTCGCCCTAAGTTGGCAGGGTATGCCCAGACGTGGGTCCCTTGCTCACTTTGCCACTGGATTCAAGATAGCCTGGCTGATGAGGGTTTGGAACCCGAAACCGGTCCCAGGATGCTTGTTTCCGGTCCAGGGAAGACATGGCTTGGCAGTTCGGGCTGGACTGTTCCCATGAGGCACAGGGTCAGACTGATTTGCATATGGCCATGTCTGAACTGGGGTGGTGGAGTGAGCTAAAGAATGATGATGGATTAAACCCAGATCAGTTGACTGGGGGTGAGTGTTTGATTTGCTCTAACGCTCCGTCCATCATCCCCTTTGATATGTCCATCTGAGACAGGCATGCTGACATATGCCAGTCACATGTGCAATGGACCGATCGGTGCCTCCGGCCGGCCCATTGCATTCAATGTGTACGGGTACGCGTTGTACCCCTGTGCGCGTTGAACTGCAATGGACCGATCGGTGCCTCCGGCCGGCCCATTGCATTCAATGTGTGTGGGTACGCGTTGTACCCCTGTGCGCGTTGTACTGCAATGGACCGATCGGTGCCTCCGGCCGGCCCATTGCATTCAATGTGTGCGGGTACGAGTTGTACCCTGTGCGCGTTGAACTGCAATGGACCGATCGGTGCCTCCGGCCGGCCCATTGCATTCAATGTGTGCGGGTACGCGTTGTACCCCTGTGCGCGTTGTACTGCAATGGACCGATCGGTGCCTCCGGCCGGCCCATTGCATTCAATGTGTGCGGGTGCGCGTTGTACCCCTGTGCGCGTTGTACTGCAATGGACCGATCGGTGCCTCCAGCCGGCCCATTGCATTCAATGTGTGCGGCTACGCGTTGTACCCCTGTGCGCGTTGAACTGCAATGGACCGATCGGTGCCTCCGGCCGGCCCATTGCATTCAATGTGTGCGGGTACGCGTTGTACCCCTGTGCGCGTTGTACTGCAATGGACCGATCGGTGCCTCCGGCCGGCCCATTGCATTCAATGTGTGCGGGTACGCGTTGTACCCCTGTGCGCGTTGTACTGCAATGGACCGATCGGTGCCTCCGGCCGGCCCATTGCATTCAATGTGTGCGGGTACGCGTTGTACCCCTGTGCTCGTTGTGCTGCAATGGACCGATCGGTGCCTCCGGCCGGCCCATTGCATTCAATGTGTGCGGGTACGCGTTGTACCCCTGTGCGCGTTGTACTGCAATGGACCGATCGGTGCCTCCGGCCGGCCCATTGCATTCAATGTGTGCGGGTACGCGTTGTACCCCTGTGCGCGTTGTACTGCAATGGACCGATCGGTGCCTCCGGCCGGCCCATTGCATTCAATGTGTGCGGGTACGCGTTGTACCCCTGTACGCGTTGTACCGCAATGGACCGATCGGTGCGCACCCATTGACAATGGGCTTGCCTGGCAACGGACGCGTTTTGAATTTTGAACGAGTCGGTTGCTGTAAATTCAGTTGGTCACCCACAACAATGTTGCAAAATCATGTATGTCATGAAGTTGAAGATTTGAGGGATGCTGTGGGCGTGTTTTGGTGCTGCTATTCCATGGATTGGCCAGATTCAGAAGATGCAAACGACTTGGACCTATCACTTTGGACACAAGGGACAGTATCTGCCTCTCCAGCACATATATATTGCTGGCTGTTCCCCTGAGAGCTCACTTGCCTGCACTACATGCTCCAGGACGACATCTGCCACTGCACTGCTGCTGTCTCTGCCCCTCTGGACCCTGCAATGGCACGTACTGTGGAGAGAGCCCCAGCCTTCAGCCTTGAAGAGAACCAGGCCCTGCTGGACAGCCTACTTCCACAGTACAGCAAGCTGTATGGGACACCAGGGGAGCAGGTGAGTGTTCTGTGCACTGCCTTTCTGAATGTGCATTTTGTGTGACTAGCAAGGCTGAAAGTCTGCACGCCACTGGCTAGCAGGCTCACTGAGTAGTTGTCACCCCCATAGTGTGTAGTGACTTGCACTGGACAGGTATGGTGCAGTGACAGTGCATTTGAACATGGTTTTACTTCCCATGCAATGATACCATGTAGTGACGTCTGGCAAACTGTCCATGGGCAGCTTTGCACTGCCTGTGTACATCATGTGCCCCTGTGATTGAGACATGTATATAAAACTGTGTCATGCACGGATATGTTGCATGTGTGGTAATGGCCTTTTCACTTTGTCATCCTGACAGGTTAATGCCCATCGGAAGCAGGAAATCTGGAAGGACATCGTCCGGGCCGTCCGGTCCGTGGGGGTCTACAAGCGCCGGATCCGCAACTGCCAGAAGAGGTGGCAGGACCTTCGGGGCTGGACCCGGAGGATTGCACGGGTCCAGCTGAAGCTGTCGCCTCCTCGCAGGAGGGGCGGAACACGGACCCTGACCCCCCACATGCTCCAGATCCTGGCGGTGGTGTTTCCAGACCTGGATGGGCAGCTGAAGGCCAGACAGCAGCAAGGAGGGGGTGAGTCAAAGACTGCACTGTGAACTCTGTATTACATGCTTTGTGCCCTCCTCTGGCCTGGTTCAACTGCCACAGTGCAGCAGTCATGTTGTCCAGGAGCCATGTCCCTCTATTGTGCACTGCCCACTGCTCATCTGATACCCAGGTGTGGCCCTTACATTCAGGGAATTGTGTCACTTGGGACTGTGTCCTTGCAGTTTGCTTCACTAAAGGTGGGGGACAGCATCTGTTTCCCTAACTCTGTTGTGGGCATCATGGGTGGGTCCATTGTTCACACAACGCCTGGGTTTGGACATGTGATCTGCGTGTTGCTTTGATATGCGGTCCACTTGCTGAGCTGAGCCACCACATGTGCCTGGGGTATGTGGCACACACCCATGCAGCGGGTGGGAACAATGTTTGGGCCCCAGGAGTGTGCAGATTACGTGTGTCACACATACATAGCCAGCTATCCACTGTCCAGGGCACATCCCTCATTCATGTGGAGCAGGACAGTCATGCCTACTCCAGGCCATGCAATGCACTCTGTACTCCCACTCCCGTGTATCAGCTGACACATTGTGCACAGTGATTTGACCCCTCAGGTGTCTGCCTCTGTGTCAGTGTGCTGTGGATTAGTTGCCAGGACTGCTGGGGTGTTTCTTGGTAGGGGCTCAGCATGCCCCTGGAGATGTGACCATAGGAGACGATACTTGTGTGTCACATAGGTGTTTGATCAGCTGCCCGTGCACACTGGGGTATGCGAATGTGAAGTTCAGGCAGCTGTTCCCCATTCACAGCAAATTGTGAGGGGCTCAGGTTCAGAGGGTAGTGTCACAGGTCTCCCATATGTCCAATAGGTGTGACCTGGACAGATGAGGGTTAAGATGATGTGTTGTGTGGGGGATGTACATGTGCACTTGTGCAGCTCCAGGACTTGCATTCCCCATGACCTACTATTGTGACACAGTGCATAGTGTTGTTGTCTGGCTGCCAAGTCATACATCACTGAGACAGTGATGTATGACTTAGCAGTCATGCCTCTGCCATGGCATGTGTCAACTTATTGGTGGTCCTGCAGGGGAGTGACATGTGCTACATGCACACCATTGTGGCGCTGGCTATCAGGACATGGGTGCATCATGGTGTCTGTCGCTGGTATGCATCACATGCATTTCCTATTTGACTCTGGGCATCCCTTTCATCCGGAAACCTGTACTGACTCAGTGGCAAGAGCTGTGATGTGTGCATGTCCACATGCCACACCGTGTCCTCTGCACTGTCCAACTACTGTGTACTTGGTGCATGTGTCCACACTGGGGTGTTGCAATCCAACAGACACCAGACAGATGGGTGCAAGGCCATGTGGGATGTGAGTGCCATGCTTGGCATCAGACTGACAATTGGCTTCTCCTGTTCAGTTAGGGCACTTTTAGCAATGTACAACTAATGATGCCAGGGCTTGCTCTGTAATGTGCTGTGCTCACAGTGGTGTGTGCGTTTGGTGCAGGTGACTGATGTCTGTCTGTTTCCCCATTGTTTGCAGATACATCCACGGCCACGGAAGGGGACAGCTCCACGGACCAGGAGGAGCCAGAGAGCCAGACTGGGTCAGCAGCCGAGGAGTGGTCGGAGGGACCCAGTGGCACGGAGGGCGAGGGGAGCCACACCGAGGAGTCCTCAGCACCATCCACCTCAGCTGAGGACCAGAGCAACTCGGAGGATGACTCCCTTGTGGAGGCGGGTGTCAGCAGCCACCACACCCCAGCTAGTGTTGCTGTCCCCGCCACCACCAGCACCACCACCGCCCTCCCATCGGCTCCCATTCCCCAGGTCCGTGGAGGCTCCCATGTTCGGGAGCGTGTCTCCTTTGGGCCAGGCACCGCACCCCCTGCCCCTGTGTCCCCTGCTGCCCTGAGTGAGGAGTCTGTGTACCTCCTTCGCCAGCTCCATGTAGGGCAGACAGCCATGCTGAGTGTCCTCCATGCGCACACCGCACTGTTGACTCAGCTGGTGTCGTTCATGGAGGGCATCTCATCGGGCATGTCTGACCTACAGAGGGGCAACAGGTCCATGGACTCCTCCCTGACGGCAGCAGTGTCCCTCCTCAGACAGTCCCTCACCCCTCCTGCCTCTGCTCCATCCACACTCCCCAGCACCTTACCCATCCCAAGCACACACACACCGGCACAGGCACACACCAGCACACACACGTCCAGCACACAGACACACACGCCACAAACTAAACGCACACGCACGCACAGTCAGGGGACTGAAACCAGACTCACAGGGGATGGGGCCCTGGTACACACACACGCATCCACGGGCGCTGCGCAGTCCTCAGTTGCCTCTCCCTCCAAAGCACCCTCCCTTGCCTCACCTGCAACCCCAAAGACCCAGCGCCTCTTCCTCAGTGACCTCGGCCTCTTCCCCTCCGATCCAGCTGCCCCAGCATCCAGGGGGAAGAGGAAGCCCCCCACACGGAGCAGAGTGCCCCTCGCCCCCGGACACCCTCCCCCAGGCACAGACAGACTGAGGCCCCCACCCGCAAGTCCCCCGGAGTGGTAAGAGCAAGACCCCGCCGCCGCCCTGCAGCTCAAGCACCAGGTCTCCTTCCTCCATCCCTCAGGCCCCCACTCCACAGGTGCCCCCACCACACCCTGCCCCAGGTTCCCCCACCCACAGATATACCATCCCCAAGAGGCTCCGGCCTTCTCCCCTACCACTTGCTCTCCCGGAACCACACCCCCCGCTGCGCTTGTCTGTGCCACTGATGTGGTGAGGGTGTCCTCCCCTCTGTCCAGCCCACCTTGCCTGTTCCCCATTCTCCTCCCCTGGTGGTAGGCACTGCAGTGGAGTCCACTACCACCCTGTCTGACTTGGGCACTGCAGTGGCGGACCTGTCCACTCCATCTGCAGGGTCCACTGCAGTCGTGCCGGCACCCACAACATCTGAGCCATGCCCCCCAGTTGTGCCGGCACACACCATGTCAGACACCTCCACTGCAGTTGTCAGTGGCTCTCCAGCACCCACCACCCCTTCCCTGCTTCCTCCTGGTGAGCCCTGATCCTGTCCCTGCGGTGCCTGGCCTACCCCCGGTTGCCCCTTCTAGTGGATTGTCCCTGGTTTTGTGCAGGCATGTGTAGGGTGGCATCTGCCACTGTCACCCACTTGTGACTTTGTTGATGGACTGGCCATTGGCCTTTGTTTATGTTCTACCGGACTTCTACTTTTAATGCCACATATGCTGAATAAAGCAACTTTCTGTTCTCTAGTGCTTTTGCTTCTGATGTACATGATGTTGATGATGCTAACCATGCCCTTGCTGCAGTGATGGTGATATTTGGTCTCATGATAATGAAGTGTTACTGTGCAGGAACCCATGTGGTCCAGGGGAATGTGTCCTATCCTGTGGTGTATCCATGTCATCCATAGCAGCATCTGAGGGTGTCATGTGTTCAGTATTTGGCAATGGGATTTCCTACTTAGATTGGCAATTTCACATCTGTGGCTTCCACCCCTGCACATCTGTTGTGCCTGCCATTGTTCAATTCGTCTACTTCCTGACCGTGTGGCCATCTCCACTGGACATGCAGGTTTGGGCATCAATGGGGAAGGACTCATCTGTGTTGTCAGTGCAACATTGCTATACAAGTGTGTTGGATCTGTGCTGATGATTCCGTTGGCACTTCCATGACCAGGCTGATGTGACGGGAGCCCTCATTTGGTGCTAATTGTTGATTGTGTGACCAAGTGCTCAGCTGACATGGTGGGGCCCTACTGAGGCAACATATGGCACAGCTTTCCTCACACAGGAGTGGAGTCCCCTCATGGCAGTGTGTACTCCTGTGACATTGCCTGCGCCCAAGGTGTGTGTTGTATGTGCATGTCTGTGTGTTCACTTCCGTTTAGCTGTGCATGCTGTGATCCCTAGTGTTGTACCTGTTTGTGATGCTAGCTGAGTTGAGCTATGTTCCCCCAAAGTCTTCTCCCTGGGTTCTCTGTGATGTGGGTGCATGGCACATTACTGGTCATCAGGGTGTCACCCATAGGTGTGCTTGCTGTCAGGGCTGAGTTTGTGTGCAGACGCAGCTGGGTCACAGTCAGGTTTCCCCTTGGCACTTGTTGTTTGCCCCTGTCATGTGATTTCCAGTTTGTGTTATCTTTCAGTGATTGTGACACGTTGTGTGTGTGACTGCTGGCACTCCTCAGGGTCCGGGCTGCAATGTTGGTTGTTGTCTATGTGTGTTCTTTGTGGGTGACCTTGGCTTCTTCATTGGTGTGTGACTGTGGCTGTGATCCCATTGGTTGGTGTGGTATTGCCGTCATGTCCATGTACGGCGTAGTGTGCAGTGTGTCAGACATTCAGGAGTCTTGTTGAGTGTCCATGTGTGATGTGTTTCTGCACCTTGGTTCCCACCCACCACCCTGGAATAGTCATGGGTGCATGTGCAATGTCACCAGTGCATGTGTGCTTCACTGCTGCACATTGTTGGAGGTCGAGGGGTGTGGTGTTGAGTGTGTGCAGATGAGAGTTGTTGCCCGGCTAGGCCCCTGCCTCCATGGTGGCCTTGGCTCACTGGTCATGCTGTTTGATTTGTGCTTGTGTAGGTGTGATGGTAGTTAGTTGCTCAGTACACATGACTGTGGTTCACAGTGTGAACCACATTTAGCTTTGTCATCACAGTGGGATTGTAATGCAGCCCAGGGTCACCACATTGTGGGGGCCCTGGGGGTGGTGCTGTGGTGTGTCTGTGTCTTGCTGTGTCAGTTGCTGTCCCTACGTGCCTGTGTGACATGTGTGATTTGTGCTCCCTCTCATCTGACAATGCCTGCTTGCCCACATAGGGAATTTGGATCCATGAGTTACCTTTGTGTGGCACTGTATGCACATCTGTATGATTGGTATTCATGTCTCCTCATGTGTTGTGTGGTTGTCTGGGGACACTGGCACCCCCACCCTCACCTGTTGTGTATGATGTGCAGGGTGGGTCTGCCTGTTTGTGTTTGTGCATCTGCACCACTGCATTGGCATATCTTGGGTGTGCCATTGGCTGTATGTAGTTTGGTGGGTTTCCCTGCTGTCCCTGGGACTCCTAGGTCATCGGTCAGCACAATGATCATGGTTTGTGTGTCCCATTGCTGCCATGGTATGGTATCTGTTCACCTCACATCTGCAGTCTCCACAGGGTATCTGCATGTGTGTGCCCATTGGTGCAAATATGTGGGTCTGCATTCGGATGGTCACTTCTGTCATTGTGTCATTGATGATTGTTGACGGTGTCAGCCCCCATGGGTGTTTTTTTGTCTGCACATGGCCAAAGTTATGTCTTATTTGCACTGCAGGATTTGGCTCCCCCAATTTATGTTGCAATGGGACACATACACTACTTTGCCACTGATGTGTTTGTTGTTCTGTGACCAGGAATCATCCATGCAGTTTGGCAGTTGCACCTCTTTCTTTGTCAACACTTACCTTTTGGTCACTGTGATGATGGGGGTTTGGACCCCATTGCCACAATGTTCAAAATGTGCTTCAGCTATGGACCACACACTTACCTTTTGGTCACTGTGATGATGGGGGTTTGGACCCCATTGCCACAATGTTCAAAATGTGCTTCAGCTATGGACCCCACACTTACCTTTTGGTCACTGTGATGATGGGGGTTTGGACCCCATTGCCACATTGTTCAAAGTGTGCTTCAGCTATGGACCCCACACTTACATTTTGGTCACTGTTATGATGGGGGTTTGGACCCCATTGCCACAATGGTCATGGCCTGCTTGCATTGTGGGTGCCACACACATATATGTGTGGCACATGTGCTAGGGGGTCACATTGTATGTTCAAAGTCATGTTCGGTGTTGTAGGCATTTGACACAGTCTACACACGCTTGTCATGGTGTTGGGGGATGTCTTCTTCTTGCATTCCCTAGGTTGTGGTGTGCTGGTTGTGTCATGCATTGTCCATCCTATGAGTGGGGGTGGTAGTGGTGGTAGGCATCCTGCCCCCTGGGTAAGGGTGGTAGTAGTGGTAGGCATCCAGCCCCCTGGTTGAGGGTGGTAGTAGTGGTAGGCATCCAGCCCCCCTGGCTAAGGGTGGTAGTAGTGGTAGGCATCCAGCCCCCCTGGGTGAGGGTGGTAGTAGTGGTAGGCATCCTGCCCCCCTGGGTGAGGGTGGTAGTGGTGGTAGGCATCCTGCCCCCCCTGGCTAAGGGTGGTAGTAGTGGTAGGCATCCAGCCCACCCTGGGTGAGGGTGGTAGTAGTGGTAGGCATCCAGCCCACCCTGGCTAAGGGTGGTGGTAGGCATCCAGCCCCCCCTGGGTGAGGGTGGTAGTAGTGGTAGGCATCCAGCCCCCCCTGGCTAAGGGTGGTGGTAGGCATCCAGCCCCCCTGGGTGAGGGTGGTAGTAGTGGTAGGCATCCTGCCCCCCTGGGTGAGGGTGGTAGTAGTGGTAGGCATCCTGCCCCCTGGCTAAGGGTGGTAGTAGTGGTAGGCATCCAGCCCCCTGGTTGAGGGTGGTAGTAGTGGTAGGCATCCAGCCCCCTGGCTAAGGGTGGTAGTAGTGGTAGGCATCCAGCCCCCCTGGGTGAGGGTGGTAGTAGTGGTAGGCATCCAGCCCCCCCTGGCTAAGGGTGGTGGTAGGCATCCTGCCCCCCCTGGGTGAGGGTGGTAGTAGTGGTAGGCATCCTGCCACCCCTGGCTAAGGGTGGTAGTAGTGGTAGGCATCCAGCCCCCCCTGGTTGAGGGTGGTAGTAGTGGTAGGCATCCAGCCCCCCCTGGGTGAGGGTGGTAGTAGTGGTAGGCATCCAGCCCCCTGGCTAAGGGTGGTGGTAGGCATCCAGCCCACCCTGGGTGAGGGTGGTAGTAGTGGTAGGCATCCAGCCCCCTGGCTAAGGGTGGTGGTAGGCATCCAGCCCCCTGGGTGAGCGTGGTAGTAGTGGTAGGCATCCAGCCCCCCTGGCTAAGGGTGGTAGTAGTGGTAGGCATCCTGCCCCCCTGGGTGAGGGTGGTAGTAGTGGTAGGCATCCAGCCCCCTGGCTAAGGGTGGTGGTAGGCATCCAGCCCCCCTGGGTGAGGGTGGTAGTAGTGGTAGGCATCCAGCCCCCCTGGCTAAGGGTGGTAGTAGTGGTAGGCATCCTGCCCCCCTGGGTGAGGGTGGTAGTAGTGGTAGGCATCCTGCCCCCCTGGGTGAGGGTGGTAGTAGTGGTAGGCATCCTGCCCCCCCTGGGTGAGGGTGGTAGTGGTGGTAGGCATCCTGCCCTCCCTGGCTAAGGGTGGTAGTAGTGGTAGGCATCCAGCCCACCCTGGGTGAGGGTGGTAGTAGTGGTAGGCATCCGGCCCCCTGGGTGAGGGTGGTAGTAGTGGTAGGCATCCAGCCCCCCTGGCTAAGGGTGGTGGTAGGCATCCAGCCCCCTGGGTGAGGGTGGTAGTAGTGGTAGGCATCCAGCCCCCCTGGCTAAGGGTGGTAGTAGTGGTAGGCATCCTGCCCCCCCTGGGTGAGGGTGGTAGTAGTGGTAGGCATCCAGCCCCCCTGGCTAAGGGTGGTGGTAGGCATCCAGCCCCCCTGGGTGAGGGTGGTAGTAGTGGTAGGCATCCAGCCCCCTGGCTAAGGGTGGTAGTAGTGGTAGGCATCCTGCCCCCCTGGGTGAGGGTGGTAGTAGTGGTAGGCATCCTGCCCCCCCTGGGTGAGGGTGGTAGTGGTGGTAGGCATCCTGCCCCCCCTGGCTAAGGGTGGTAGTAGTGGTAGGCATCCAGCCCACCCTGGGTGAGGGTGGTAGTAGTGGTAGGCATCCTGCCCCCCCTGGGTGAGGGTGGTGGTACGCATTCAGGCCCCTGTGTGCATATGTGGCATTGGTGATGGGCATCCCGCCCCTATGGTGCTGCTGTTGCTGGTGTAAGTATATTCTGCATCCCTCTGTGTGTGTGTGATGTGTCGTGTACGTGTTGTATGTGTTTTGTGGTTGGTGTCTGGCTAACCTTCTGCGCCGTACGCGTCCGTGCCTGTTCCGGTAGTAAATGTAGAATATTGGTATGATCGGGACGAAGGGATTCATGGTTGGTTCGTGTCGTTCGTCCTTCTCGTTGCTTCGCGTTGTCCTCGTCGCTTCGCCTCGTCCTCGTCGCTTCGCGTCGTCCTCGTCGCTGCCGTGTTCATCTCGGAGCCGTGGATCGTGTTGTGGCGCGAATCGGAGCTTATGTGCGCCTCTCCCGGATGCTTTGACGTGCCGTGCGTAGCGACGGGTTCGGCACGTACGGAAAGCGCATCGTACTTGTCCGGCCGGACGGGGCTGCATTTTTCCTTCCGTGCGACTCGATTCGGCGTTTCCGGATTCGCCTCGGTCGGGGAACAGGACCTGGTTTGGGTGAGTACGGCTCGGCCGGATTCTTTGCTGTTGTGCGCATCGTACTTACTCGTTCGGTGTGCTGTACGGATCGGTCGGGAAACAGGCTTTCGCATGGCTTTTTTCCCGACCGAATGGTGTTGGGTACACCTCCGACCGAGATCGGAATCGGCCCCTCAGTCACTGAACCCTGCTAGGCCGTGTCCCCAGTTGCATGATATATGATTTGGAGTTGTTCACTTTTAAGTCTAAGTCTCCCATAAACTGGGCGAACGTGGATAAGATGGTTTGTAGACCCCTCTCTGTCCTAGACATCAGGACGGCATCGTCTCCGTATAGCAGCACCAGGAGACCTCGCCATCTGATCCGGGGATAATCTGTCTCAGTCTCCAGGAGGATTTTCTCCAGATTGTTAATAGAGAGATTAAAGAGAAACAGAGCCAATATACAGCCTTGACGGACACCTCCCCTAACAGGGAATGGACGAGATACGCTCAAACTCGATGAGTATCGCACTACCGCCTTGGTGTCCCAGTGGAGATCGTAGAGGAAGGAGACCAACTCCCTATCTACCCCTAAGGCTAACAGGATCTTCCATAATTTGCCCCTGTTTACGCAATCAAATGCGGATGACAGATCCATAAAAGCCAGGAAAATTGTGCCCCTGCGTGCAACTGTATATTTACTGGTTATAAGAAATAGGTTCAAAGATTGTTCAATCGTGGAACGGCCAGGGCGAAACCCATATTGAGCGTCCGACAGGATGTTGTTGTCAGTAGCCCAGGTCGATAACCTATCCAGTAATATTCTGCCAACCACTTTTACCACAGAATCTAACAGGGAGATGGGTCTGTAACATACAGTGCTATCCCTATCCCCCTTTTTGAAAACTGGCACAATGATGGAAGTTGCCCATGATGACAGGGTGCCGAGCCTAGCAGCTGAGTTGATTACAGAAGTGAGTACTGGGGCCCAAAGTGCCACATCCGAAAAATAAAGATCAGGTGGGATTCCATCGGGGCCCGGGGCCTTATTGCGTGTCAGACCAGTGATACCACGCCTTACTTCTTCTTCCAATACTACTAGTTTTTTTTTAGTACCACCAAGATTAAGGAAGGACGACTGGGCCAAGTCTCCCTTGAACATGTCCTCAAAATGACTGACCCATTCGTTTTCAGTGATATGAGCTTCTAAGACACTAGCGGCCTCTTCTCCCAAGATGGGGCTATTTATGATACTCCAGAACTTGGCACTGCACTTATAGGTTGTTGCTTCCATGAGGTTACCCCAAGCTTCTTCCTTCAATGCCGCCCTGCGATTACTAAGCGCTAGTTTGTACTGCTTTCTATGGCGTTTCTCGGGGAGGCATGGAGAGCTAATTTCAGCCTCCTGGCAGCGAGCGAGCATTCTGGGTTAAACCATCTAGACCCCCTCTCCCTCTGAGCACCCTGAGATGGAACAGTCAATAGTTTGGCGACAGAGCCAGAAATTAGTTCGAAGGCACGGATGATTGACTCATCTGTCTCTACCTTCGCGTTCTGACAGATCTGAAATTCCTTCTGGCACATCTCCAATAGGGACCTGCACAGAAGGTCTGGAGAGATATGCCCCCATCTAAGACGTCTCCCTCCATCTGTTGCCCGTAAAACCCCTCCTCCTGTGATCTGTCTTTTTAAGTCAAAAGAGGGCCAAGTGCCTTTAATACACAGGGGATTATGATCGCTGTAACTACTGGCTATTATTGAAAACTCTGAGAGCAGGTAATACAGGGGGGTAGAGATTAAAATAAAATCAATAATCGAGGATTCCCGTCCCGTCCCCTTAAAAGTTGGAATGAGGTAACGCCTAGACGGGGTCAATTTCCCTATTGTTAATTGCAAGTCCTGCTCACAAACCAAAGCATTTAACTTCTCCCCCTGCCTGCCATGAACAAAATGCACACAGTCTACAAGAGGACTCCTCGCTAGCCCCTGAGCCCTCCTGCCTTAAAGCTGCACATATGTGTGTGTTAAAGTCCCCTACCAGAACTATGTTACCAGGCTTGCGAGGCAAGGTCATACCATTTGTTACAAATGAGCATGAGCGAGTAACGTTACACGCCTCGGGGAAAAGAGAGGTGGCATTCTAAAAATTCAAAAGCGTTAGACTGTGGGACCCTGAGGAGAAGGATAACGCCTGGAGACACGGATTATCTGTGTTCAATACCACAAAATCACCTCGTAAACTAAGAGACACATAGACTGCAAGTCCCCCTTTTGAAAGTCCCGCCCTCGAGGGAGTTGCAGGGATGTTAAAAAGCTTGAAGCTCTCCAAAAAGTAAGTATTGTCAATAGTCCATGTCTCTTGAAAACAGATAATGTTGTGTTTTTTTATGAAAGCCAGCCACCCTGGATCCGCAAACTTGGTTGCCAAACCGGCTATGTTCCAAGAGATGATGTTAAAAGAGTTGTTACCCTTCGGGTGGCTGCAGTGATTCTCCTGGGTTGGTTGATCCTTTATGTCCGTTTGTAAGAGCACAGTGGGTTTTCTTGGACCGTGTCCACCAAGTCAATCGCAGTAATCAAATTGACCCAGGGGCTCAAATGAGTTGAATAGAGGGACAGGAGGTGGTTGTTGAGACCATCCCAATGGAGTCGGGGTCACTAATTTCCTTGGATGCAGTACCATGGGTGTGGGTGGGTAGAAATAACCCAGGGGCAGTGCTCTTATGGAGGAAGGAGGGCCTGTTCTTTTACAGTGGTTTGTGGCGTGCTGAATCCGTTCTGCCAGATGTGGTCGGTTAAAATTGATGATTATACAGTCACCATCACAACTCTTTTTTGAACCTCCTATCCAGGCCACCCTCCTAACCATGAGGATGTCCCTTTCCACTCTAAAGCCCAAGGGTGTATTGGAGTTAAGCCAGTAAAGGACCTTATTCTTTAATTGGTAGAAATCCTCGGAGGTGTCCGGCTTTAAAACTGGCAAGTTACCTAAGACCACTACGCACGGTGTTGCTTCCGGCAGTAGGTGGATGGAAATTGGGCCTTTTTTGCACTCTATCCTGATTAACAGCGGAGAAAGTTGGGGCGTCCCCTTCTACATCCCTTACGTGAGGAGCTGACTCTCTACGAGAGTTGGCCTCTAGTCTGGATAACAACTGCTTGGGTGGCCTCGCCTGTAAACCACTTGTGGAAGGTAGGGATTGCCTGATGCTTGTGGATAGGCCAGGTAGGGGGTTGTTACTCACTGGGTGGGAGGTTTGGGCAATGTGCATTGTATGCGTTGTATTTGAGGTGGAAGTAACGGGTGCCGAGCCGGCAGGTGCAACCACTATGTCACCAGAACTTAGGGCAGGGTTGGATGTTATAAGTGATTGAGACAGGTTAAAGAGGTCTCGCTCTATAACAGTCTTTGCTTGATTGGGTCCAACATAAGATCCAAGCGATCAAAAAGGGAACTTAGACCAACCTCTATCATGGCCGCCAGGTCGTCTTTCGTCACGGGTATTGCAATCTGGATGTTTATAGATGTTTATAGAAACGCTTTAGCCCCGGTGGTGGTGTATTTGCGCTTGGCCCCGGATCCCACCCCACCACATAGCTGCCCCCCCTGGTCGACAACACGGGGGGCTTTGGTTTGGACTGATAACCTACTCCCTAATGTAGGCCCCGTGGGTGGCTCATCGCGATCAGGCTGCGTCTCGGGTGTAGTATAACGTGGAGAGGTGGCAGTCAACTCAATTCCTTCCTCAAAGCCCTGAGACCCGCTGTTAGAGGCGCATGATGGGAGATGATTTGCCGGGGACCGGGAAAGTCTATGGGACACAAGTTCATTTTTTTTTTTCGAGCACCCCCGCTGCTCTTTTTAAGAAACAGTCCATTGTGCTGGTAGATGGCACAGCGTGGGCCGCCACCGTCTTGCGCTTGCCCATTTTTCCCTCCCTGGGCCGTTTAGGGGTGTAGATGCAAGGTTAGCCGGATTATTATACCTCCGTCTTTAGTTAATATCCTTCTTCTTTATGGCCACTGTTAGTGTTGGCGAAGAGCAGATAATGGCAGAAAGCTTGTAGGAAAAATGCTTACAAGGCGGTGTAACGTGATGCAGTGGGGTTTACCTTCCACCACAGGAGCCTTGAGTATCTGCTGGTGATGATAGATGCAGTGGCTGCAACGTCGGTAGTAAACCTGGATAGTCCGCCCCCCGGATATTACCACCAAGAGGGGGGGCCCGGACCGGCCTCCTACGGGCTCTGACGGGCGCAGATGGGCCCGCCCTAGGCCCGGCCGCGTCCGCGCACTTCCCGTGCTGCGGGACCCTCAGCTGGCTTAAGGCGCCTCTAAGCGCGAGCTGCAGTCGGTCGTGGCGGCGTACCGCTAGGGGAGCGGGGAGTGGTAGTCCCGGTCCAGGGCACCTCCCCCGCACTTCGTGGAACAACGGTGGAAGCAGCAAAGAAACAGGCAACAACAGGTAAGAAGGGCGTCCCGCGCTGCGGGAGCCCTCAGCTGGCTTTAGGCGCCACCAGGCGCAGGCTGCCATCGGTCGTGGCGTCGTACCGCTAAGGGTGTGGGGAGTGGTAGTCATGGTCCAGGGCGCCTCCCCCGCACTTCGTGGAACAACGGTGGAAGCAGCAAAGAAACAGGCAACAACAGGTAAGAAGGGCGCCCTATCTCCTATCACTTCACCATGGCATTCTCCAATTACTGTGGCACCCTAAATAGCTTGTTCTTGGCTTCAGGGATTCTCTTTGGAGTCAATACAGAGATACAATATGTGCAGCACATTGGAAGACATTGAATTAGGACACAGCAAAGTATCAATATAGCAACGAAATATATTGCTTTTTCTATTAGTCAACCCCATGTTCCAAAAAGGGACCAACTCCAATTACCTGGTTCCATGCCTTTGACATTCTCAATAATGTCCAAGATATGCTTAGTGATATTCTTTTCCATATTTGTTATGCCCACTACGCACTGATCGGCAATAACTGCGCATGCACCACCATTTTTTGCTAAAATAAAATCAACTGCATATCTAGTTTGTTCAGAATAGAACCTCATACTCTCTAATTGAACGGTGATGTCACGTAATGCTGCTACTGTAGTATTTGACAATATCTGCAATTTACAGCCAAAATATTCCTGAGCCTTTTCAGTCCTACTCATAGCCATTCCCCCCAGCGTGAAAATAGCAGACAGGATATAACCAAAAGTAAGACCATTACTGTAACTGTTGATCTCAATATCTGTCACTCCTTCGCAAAATTCCTTTGTAAGTGTTCTCTTCACCCATTTCACCTGTCTGTGAGCATATTTACAAGGGACCCCCAGGGACAGCACCATCCCAAGAGCTACATCATTGGTGCCATTATGAACATTTGAGTACGTTCCATTAGTTAAAAAGAAGAACCCGGGATGGGCATATATTGGTCTGTCATAGTTCACAGCTGAATAGCGAGAATTCCCTGTGAAGGTGTCAGAACCTTTCGAACCTTTCAAGGGGAATGTCTCTTTGGATATGATCATCCCTGAGCAATTGATATACAATATGGTATCAGTACTATTTATGATGGGGCAACAGGCAGGGTAATAGCCAGCTTTTCGAGGAACCGCCACTTCTTTATAATGCCAACCCACCAACGTAATATTTTGCTCTTCCAAATAGAAGTTATCACAATAAGTATTATTGTCACAACCGGGATAACCTGCTCCTGTGGTCTGACGATGGTACAAGCATGGCCCTGGGTAGCCGAACCCAAACTCCCCTTTTACCTCAACAAAATATGTCGGCTTAGAATATGTGTCATTTATCATAGACAAAGGATAAGCAGTCCATAGGCTAGTTACAGATTCAGTAGGATAACAAGCAACACCATTACCAAAAAATCTCTTATGAGTATCTAGAAAGACATTATTAGAAAGCATTCTCTTCCGTCTTGGTGTGAAAAAGATATCATTGTCAGGAGTAGGCAAGTTACTTGCATATTCTAACGCCCAAAGAACCCCACAAAATATAATCATCAGCAGAATAGCAAAAAGAAGGAATAGCACTCTCCGCTGTTTTACCCATGATGATCGGGGCAAAATAAGACCCAATGGCTGTTCTTCATCAATCATTGGCCTGCCAAAAAGATGCATGATAGCAGAAGGAATAGGTACTGTTAATAAAGCCTCAATGAAACTAAACAAACAATCTTCTTTCCAGGACCCTTTTTTCTTCTCCTCTGAGCCTCGCAGGCAGGCTCCTATTGTTCATCCACGGTGGTGCTATTGAGCACTTCTCATTGGAGCTACACGATTGCAGCCCTTTTGGAGGAAAATCCACTTCTTTCAGGATAGGGTACCCTCCCTCCTGGGAAGACACCCCAAACTTTTACTGTCCAGTGTCTCGGACAATGCACCAATCTCCCTGTCCCTGCTCTATTGTCCCTATTCTTCATCCATGAAGTCCATCCCTACTAATCTGACTTTTCCTTCGGTGCACTGTCCCTTTGTCGAGGACGCAAATTGTACTTAACAATTCCAGGAACAGAGAGATCAAGAAACAAAGGTTCACTTTCAGCGGGGTTAACTAACTCAGATTCAAACACAGACGGGCCAGCTGACTGGAGCTCTTGGCTGGACTTAATCTCAGGTGGCACTGCTTCATTCAGGACTGCATCACTCTCCTCCTCAGAGGGTGCCCACGTTATTCTGGCATCGGAGAAAGGAATGAAACGGGGAACCTTCTCCGTCTCAGAATCCCCAATGCCATCGAGCCTCCACTGGTCATAGGGCAGCGGGAGCAGCACCTTCTTACAGTGCGTTGAGTGGATCCAGTTCTTCCGACCGTCCACTCTCACCGTGGTACGTGTGGCAAGGAGGATCTGGAAAGGCCCCTTCCACTGGGGCTCCAGGCTGCTTTTGCGCTGAAAATGGCGAACCAAGACGTAATCCCCGGGCTGAAGGTCGTGGCCGGGTCCCTCTGTAGCGGATGGCAAGGCCTCTTGAATCTGCTGATGAATAGAACGCAAATTTTTAGTCAATAAATAATCTATCAACAAGCGGTGATCTATCTCGGAAAAGTCAAGGGGTCTCGGAATGCACCAGACATTAGCGGGCCTACCAAAGACAACCTCATAGGGGGACAACCCTATTCTAGTATGGGCTGTAACTCTTGTCGACAGCAAAGCCAATGGTAAAGCATCCGGCCACTTCAATCCTGTACTCTTCTGAATTTTGGCCATCTTTAGTTTGAGAGTACCATTGTTCTTCTCAACTAAACCTGCCGACTGGGGGTGATTCGCAGCATGAAACTTCTTCTTAATGTGCAAGCCATCACACACCAACTGGATGACTTTCGAATTAAAATGGCTGCCGTTGTCACTCCAAATCAAACGAGGCAAACCAAAGCGAGGAAAAAATTCCTTCAAAAGAGCTTTCGCAGTCGCCAAAGCTGTATTTTCCTTAGTAGGATAAGCCTCAACCCATTTACTGACTGCACAAACCACCACCAACACATACTTCAGATTATTCACCCGATCCATCTCAATGAAGTCCATTTGCAGGACTTCAAAAGGGAAAGAAGGGGGTGCAAAGTTACATGGAGGTGTAGGAGTGCCCTTTCCTGGATTGTAAATCATGCACACCATGCAATGTTTTACCAAATGGTCAGCCATCTTTGGGATATTATCATTCTGCCATACAGGGTCTAGCAACTTACAGATACCCCTAGCACTAATGTGAGCTGGTCCATGAGCCATAGTAACTACGGGAAGAACATATGCATCTGGCAGCATCCATCTCTGTTTCCCCGACTTGTCTATCCAGCACCCATGATCATCCAATTGTGCTGTACTTTCCTGCTATATTGCTAATTCCTCAACTGTTACCTCGCTCTGTATTTCCTTCACGTTATCTAGTGTGTCCTCAAACATTGTAACTTTGGGCACCCATCTAGCAGGACCTGCTACAAACATCTTTTTCATCTTAGATCGTGCCGTCTCCTTAGCTGTTTGATCTGCAAAAGCATTCCCCCTCCCCACATTATCAGTAATTGCTTTGTGAGCGCTACACTTCACTATTGCCAGTTTCTTGGGCAGGGTCAAAGCTGACAAAAGTCTATTTATCAAAGGGCCATGCTGAATCTTCGAGCCATGGGAGGTGAGAAATCCTCTCTCAGCCCAGAGCCACCCAAAATTGTGAGCGACTCCGAAGGCATACTGGCTGTCAGTGTAAATATTAACCACCAATCCCTGACTCAACTCACAGGCTCGAATTCGAGCTACCAGCTCTGCAGCTTGGGCCGACTGATAGGGAACTCGTGATGTCTCAACTATTGTGTTCAGTGTTGTGATCGCATAAGCAGCAGTTGTGGTGTCATCTGGTAATTTAAAACAAGAACCATCGACATATAGTTCCCCTTGGGGCTCAGATAAGGGAACATCAGTCAAGTCTACCCGTCCCTTCGTCTCCTCCTCCGTCCGAAACATACAATCATGTATGTCTATCTCCTCACTCTCCGAAGGGAGGGGTAGTAACGTGGCAGGGTTTAGAGTGGCAAATCTTTTAATCATAATATGTGGTGCAAAAAGGGTTAGCTCATAGCCAGTCAGACGTGCACTGGTAAGGTGCTGTGTCTTTGTTATGTTCAAAATTGTATCGACAGCATGAGGTACCATAACTGTGAGATCACTATCAAGAACAAGCCCTGCCGATTGTCGAATAGAGACGGCCACAGCTGCGGTCGCTCTTAACAGCTCGGGAGGGCTTTCGCGACGGGATCAAGCACAGCAGAAAAGTACGCACACGGCCTCTGCTTACCTCCAAAGGCCTGTGTTAAGACAGAAAGCGCACAACCGGCCGACTTGTGTACATATAACATGAACGGCTTGTTGTAATCAGGTGTGCCAAGCACAGGAGCCAAACAAAGCGCAACCTTCAATTGTTCAAAAGCTGGTTGACATTCAGGCATCCAAGGCAAAGGTTCATGCACATCTTTAGTTGTTAGATATAGCAGAGGCTTCGTTAATAAAGCAAAATTGGGTATCCAATTACGACAATAGGAAGTGATACCAATGAAGGCTCGTACATCCCTTTGGGTCTTTCGAACAGGCATGTTAATTACGGCATTAATACGCTCAGGAGTTAGTTTCCGACCCTCCTTCGACAGTAGGTGACCTAAATAGGTGACCTCCTATCGACAATATTGAAATTTAGAAAGGGACACCTTGTGTCCATGTTGAGCCAAATACAGCAACAATTTGACTGTAGCTGCTTTACATCCTTCTTCAGTATTGGACGAAATGAAAAAATCGTCCACATAATGTAGCAATACATTACCTGGGGGTAGGGTAAGAGAGTCCAATTGACCCTTCAAAGCCTGGCTATATATGCTAGGACTCTCAGTATAGCCCTGAGGAACTCGACAAAATCTAAAACTACGACCTGCCAGGGAGAACACGAAAAGGTGCCTGCTATTTGAATGAACGGGGATGCTAAAACAAGCATTCTTCAAATCAATAACAGAAAAGAATTTGGCAGAAGAAGGAATCATAGTCAAAAGAGCAGTAATGTCAGGGACCACGGGGAACTGAGGGACTACAATTTTATTAACTTCGCGCAGATCAATCACAAAACGATAAATATCAGCAACATCATCAGGAGAACCCAGAGGTGGCCTCTTGAGAACAGGAAGGATGGGGCTATTGCACACATTCGCCGCTGTCTCCTCTACAAGTCCTGACTGAAACAAATCTTGTATTATGCACAACAACGCCTGTTCACCTGCGTGCAAAATTTTATACTGAGGGATATGAGGCAATATTGCATTTTCTTTAACTTGAATAGAAATTGGAGGTATCTGCAAAAGTCCTACTTCTGTGTCACTTGTAGCCCACAACGTAGATGGAACATCCTTAAACTCAACTTTAAACAAACATTGTGTAGTACTAACCACACTCGGACCCATTGTCAAATGGACACCATCCGGAGAACAGTAAATAGTAGCGTGTAACTTCTTCAACACGTCTAATCCCAATAAGTTCTCTCCACAATTTGATGTTAGTAAAAACGGCGAATCAACGGTGAAGGGGCCTATAGTCAAAGCAAGGGGTTTAGAGATGGGGCTTACTACCGGCACACCAGAAAAACCAACCGAAACATTGTTATGGCCAGACAGGGCCAGTTACCTCGAAACAGAACTATTCATTGCTCCTCTATCCACCAAAAAGTTATTTTCTGAGCCCTGCAAATCCACACTAATATAAGGTCCATGCTGATCTACAGGTATCGGAACTGGTCCCTTACCCTGTCCTTGGCTGTCCTAGCTGTAAGACATCCCCATCACCTCATCCAAATCATAATCATCATGATAATACTGTTGTTCCCGAACGTCATCAAAGTAATTCTGATCGGAACGGCCCAATGATGTCCCAGTAGTTTGATCTCCACCCTGACTGGCTGCTCCCCGTCCTCTTCCTCTCTCTCCCTGTCCTCTAGGAGTCACAACCTTTTGCAGCAAAACTGGGCACTCGCTGCGCCAGTGCCCTTCCTCCTTGCAATACGCACATTGATTTGGGCCCACAGGCACAGCATTCCGGCTCGTACAAGGAAGCTGCCTGGCCGGTCCAATACCTCGACCCCGTCCCTGCCCCCTGGATGCCTGCTGCATCATTACCTTAGTCTTCAGCTCCTTTGTTTTCTTTTCCACCTTTCTCCTCGTTCTCTCTATTCTCATAATACTGAGCCATAATCAATATCACCGAAGGGGTAGAAGTAGGCCACATGCTCTCAGCAGCCTGCAACCGTGTTGCAATCTCTGGGAGCAAATTCGTGACAAACCTGTTAACAAACAATCTGATACCCCTTCCAAAGGCAAATCCTGGCCACTAAAATCCCAAAACACACCTTCAAACCAAGTAAAAAAATCAGACACACTCTCATCTTTCTTCTGATGGCATGCGGCTAGCTTATCCCAATCCACCTTCGAGGTGGAATAAGAGAGTGCATATAGGTAATGATGCGGTCTGGAAAAGCCAAGATCTCAGCCTTGGGCTTTTCACCAGGCTTCCTCTCCTTATCCCACGTCCTAATCTCGTCCCAAGTACCACCCAATTCTCGGGCATGGTTTTGAGTATGCACCTGTCGCCAGATATCCACTGGTACCAATAAGCCAAAAAACATTTCGATATCTGCCAACGTCATTACCGTTGATGCAGCAGCCTCTGTCAATTCTTTATAGTAAGCAGTAGGATTTTTACTGGGGTCGGGCAACTGAGCCTTAATTGAGAGGACTTCACTCCTCTTCCATGGAGTATAAACCCATTGTTCTTGAAAATGGGCCTCTACTCGTTGCCTACTCACTTGATCAAGCTGATTACGTAGCTCTGGTATCTCCGGGTGGAAAATGGGGTGAACTTCCCTCATCAGGAACTGGGATATCGTCGTCGGGGATTTCTGATGCAATCTACCTCGATATCCAATCAGTGTGGTAACACTAGCAAAAAACTCATTGGGAGCCATGCCCGTGGCATATACCTGGTCCCTAATATCATAAACAGCCTGGGGTACAACACCTTTAAAACGCTGTTCCCATAGTCCAATCAAAGTAGCCGACATATGTTTAAGGTCATGCTACTGAACAAATGGCTCATAATCCTTTAACACACTCCATACATCTTCAACACCATAAATAGGATTACGGGCCCACTGGGCAGCCTGATTGGCCACCATGTTTTTCTCCATATCTTCCACATCAGACCGAATCAACACCCGTCCTAATCGCTCCTTTGCAACTTCCCCAGCTCCATCGTCCTGGCCACGCACCGGTGTCTCGGCATCTAACAAGGGGGTAGAAGTAAGAAAAGGGGACAACACAGTGATCGAAGAGGGGGGCACTAAGGTCAACATCGACTGAGTAGTAAGTGTCTGTGAAGGAGAAAGTGACGCCATAACAACAGGAGTGACAGGAAGACTAGCAGTCACAGTGACTGTGGGGGACAGAGCCAAAGAAGAAGTTGGTGATGCCGGAACCAAAGCACTTTGATCAATACCAGAAACAGCAGGAACAGGGGGGGCAGAGGTAGATGACAAGGGCTGTGGGACAACAAGATATATTCTATGCGGGGCATAAGGGGGAGGCGGTCTGTCGTCCAATAATTTTTCCATAAAAGTGTCTGCCTCCTCTCTAGCAACATAAGACTTATCACATTGCAATTGAAACCTCCTATCTGCACATTCTTTACCCTTCTCCACTTTCTCCTTATCATGCGCCACTGCTTTCTGAGTCAGTGTCTGCGTTCTCTCCCTCCCTGCCTCCCTTTCCGCCCTCAGCCATCTCTGTTTAGCTTCCTTCCGAAACACCTGAAGATAATCAAACATCGACTGCCTGCTACGTTTAGCGAACAATTTTTCCTCCAAATAATTCAATTTCTGTTCATCAATGGTGCCCATTGATGGCCACTGCAATTCAGCATTGTCCCTGGTATATTTGTGCAATAATGTACTAAATATAATAGGGCCAAGACCGTATTTGACATGCATGTCATCATTTGAAGTACCTTCCGCAGGTGCGGGCTGTTTATCCTCCAATCGAGCATCAGCAGAACAACAACCACACCTCACATAACACAACTTACTCCAACAAGGCATTCTGTTCACACAAAGAAACACATTCACCACACAATTACACTAAAATGCACTCACGCCTTTACCAAAAATCGCTTCCGCGGGTTGCATCAATCACAAATTAACAAAATGGTACCATGTTTCAAAAAATCTTCAATATCGAACGCAAGCGCTTGTCTAAAACTGATTCCTAGACAACCAAAGTACCCACCAAACAAACGTCATGACAACAAAGAACCAAACAAGCTCACCTGGTGCACACAGGTCAAACAGTTTATTCTCCACTGCCGACTCTTCGGACCAAACGGTCAGATCCAAGGGTTTCGCCATTCAGGACCCCAGTTGGGATGACCACTGGACAGGGCACCACCCGATCAGACAGGCGGGGCAGCTGTGAGTGCAAAACTCTATCATGCAGGGGTCCCCCGATCCGCCTATCCGACCCAACTCGTCCCCGTCCTCCTCACCCGTCCGCGGGCGAGGATGAGGTCACTCGATGGAGTCCCTGTTCGGGCGCCAACTGAAGGAAGTGACCTGAAAAGGGCCACTCGGGTCACTCACAACCGCTTTCTTTGCCTTCCTACAAATGAAGAGTCGGTCAGACAGTAGAGAATACAAACCAGATTATTTATTGAAATTACACTGCAGCGGAGCCTAGTCTGATCAGCCTCCTGGGATGGCTGTCGAGGAACTGAATCCTGTAAGCATACAATTACATTATGTACGTTGCAAAGTCCACAAAGGCCCGCCTACTATGGAAAAACACGAGCAGGTGTCGTAATACAATGGGGGTGCAGAACATAAGTTTCGATTCTGCAGCCGGGCACAGGCTATCTACTGTCCAAGGTCGTCTGGCCTATCCTCCCTACCAGACAGGTGGGAGAAGGGCTCCATCTAACAAGAAAGGCATGCACTAACGATGACACTTGCAATTACAGGAAGAAAAAGCTCAACCTTGGTAAACGAAACTTACCAAGGACCGTTTCTCGAAAATAACCAAGCAGCAGTTTCGATTATAATACAAAATGGCGTCCAGATTCCAAGATGGTTTCGGGAATGCTAAAATATACAGACAAAAGCGCCCTTCATTATTAACAGTGGCCCCAACGCTTTTGAAAAGGAGCCGCTGCTGCCCCTCTCCAAAGCAACTATGCTGACACTGCTATAACATGTTCATTGGTGTAATTTAGCTCTTGCCATAGCTTCAACCAATGACATTGTCTAAAAGACAACTCCAGACAAATTGACACACAGAATCTTGATGCAGCATTTTGGGCCAACCCTCTTACCATTGGTCCTCCGATGGTCCTTCTATTTTCTGACTGAGAGGTAATGGGGGTTAACATTACGTCAATCAATTAATTTCATTTAACAGTGTAACCCATTTGGCTACAGGAATCAGTACTATGGATAAGAACGTTTAGTACAAGTTAACAATCGCATTAAGGTACACAACTCTCAGCACCTTGCTATAAAGATACAGAATAACAACAGGGAAACACAACCTCCTAAAGAAGTTTAGGCGTACCAGTGTTAAACAAACAAGAAGTTCAGTCAAAGCAATGCAAAAGATTAACAATAGTATCTGATGCTCAGAGAAGAGTCTCAGATTTTCTTGGCTATACACAGGGTCACTTGAATTAGCCATAGCGATTTTCGCATAACTATAGATTTTCTGCATTTGCTACATAATCCACCATCTGCCACATAATCTGAAGATTGTACCAAAAAAAGTTTGTTTCTAGGTCAAACGGTTCAAAAGTTACTAAAAACAAAGCTGCATGTGTTGCAGCACATTGGAAGGATCTTTGCAAAGGTTGATTGTTCATCTTTCTGTTGCTTATTGCTATATTTGGGTGCTAAACTGGTACAAATAAGGTGCAACTAATGCTCAGAAGGTGTTAACAAGTGTAAACATAACAAAATAATGAAGTAATACTATCACAAAATGTGGCGCATTATGCCGCATAATTTGCCTTTTCTAGCTGCATTATTTACTAAATCCTGCTTCATAATTGGGCCCTTCCCTGCCGCATAATTCCAGTGGCCCTGGCTATACATAAGTAAATCTAGAATCACCTAAATTAGAGTCCAAGCTAAGAGGATGGTTTTTCAAACCTAAAGAATTCTCAAAAATCAGGGAATTACCGAAAAATAGGAAAAATCTAAGGAAGTACAGGAGGTGAGAAAAACGAAGTAGTTGAAATAAGGGAAGGTGTCAGCATTTCAAAATCTCGGTCAAGAGTCTTCTTGGGTCAGGGAAGTAAGTGTTAACCTAAACCACACTCAGCAAGAATTAAAGGGAATGAGCATAGAGGTCTACACCTCTAAAGTCCAAAGGGTCTGAACAGGTTCTGGAAGCAATCAGAAGGGATCTGCTCTCCAGCAGTGTGAACGCAAAGGGGGTGATTATGATAGCGGTGAACCCGCCACCAGCGGCCTGCAGGTGGTGGGTTCACCACCATCGTGCGGCCATTCTCCTCCCACCAGATAAGGATGGCGGGCAGAGTGCTGGCGGATGGAAAGCCTGTCCGCCACGGGTCCGGCACAGGCAATCGTTACGATTGCCTGTCGGACCCGGCCAGCATACCTAGAATGGTGGTGGTGCCTAGCAGGCACCGTCCGCCACATTAGGATGCTGCATTCCGCCAGCCTTTGAATGGTGGTTCCTCCGCCATTCAAAGGTTGGTGAAGATTGACTTTGGGGGCCGTTGCGGGCCCCCCTTGTGCAGGGGCAATGCAATTGTGCACTTGGGGGGCACCTATGGTGCCCCCCTATAGTTCCCTGCACCAGGTGGCAGGCACCACGTGGTGCCTGCCACATAGTGCAGGGAAATGCACAACATGCCATTTCGGCGGGTGCTGCAGCCAGCAGCACCCGCCGCAA
This sequence comes from Calotriton arnoldi, assembly GCA_963921515.1. Taxonomy (NCBI): domain Eukaryota; kingdom Metazoa; phylum Chordata; class Amphibia; order Caudata; family Salamandridae; genus Calotriton; species Calotriton arnoldi. Next base: position 586,573 of record CAWUFW010006192.1, read on the forward strand.
TGGTAAACATGCACAATGCGACCGCCACAGTGGCGGTTGCATTATAATAGCATGTGCGGGACAGCCGCCATATGGCCGGGCGGTCCCGATTCCCATGACGATGGCGGACGGACTCAAGTCCGTCCGCCGTCGTAATTACCCCCTAAGTTTTTGATGCAAGAGTCTCTTTAGCAATACCCCACTGCACGCATCATCAGGGGCTCCATTGTACTTTTCCACTCAAAATGTTTTAGACTGGAACATTAGCAAAATGTCCCACACTGAACATGGGAACAACATCGTCCTTGTGCAATCAGGGCCAGTTACAAATAATGCTGAATAGAACTTTCGGTTAACGCTCTGGCTCTCCATGTTCTTTCATCAAGGTCTTCTCCCTCTAATACTAGTACAGTAATGTATCTATTTTCAAACTAACAATTTGTGTGAATACCTGTAAGAAAGTCATGTTAGCAGAAAATGGAGAACAGTAGTTTATACAGCATGGAAATGTAGGCCTAAAATGACAACTTAGCGTGTTAAAGCAAGAGTGCACATTTAAAATGCATGCGCACATTCAAACACCAGTAAATGTAAAATGTCAGTACATTAGATTCACATTACATGTGACACACAGCAAATCTTCAATGTATATATGTAAGTATGTTTAAGAAATACATTTTAAGGCAATATATGACACATTAATACATATATTACATAAATCAAATATATAAATATAAACGAAATTTCATAATGTGTTGATGATTTCTACTTTAACACCTAAACAGTAAATGTCATTTAATGTATTAAGACTGGAATCCGAGCAAAGGTTCAAGTAATGCATTATATACAACATAAACTAAAATAATATAAAATATACATCACATAAAACAAGACAAACAATGAAAAACATAATAATATTGCCAAGTGATACCCCTACACAAGTTCAAATATGTACAAATTTTAATAAGACAGTAACATAAAACCAGAAGAAAATGGGGCTCTTTTAGCTACACAACAAACAGTATAAAGACAATTGACAGTGAAGACGTAAACAGTGGCTGAGGATAAATGATTACACACAAACTGTTCAGACAAAACAAAAAACAGAAATAGCAAAGATTGTGTCCTCTTCAATCAAGACCACATATAGCATCAACGGCGTTTCAACCAAACTAAACTTGAATGGTCATTATCAGGACAAACAGTATTTAATGGTAGAGCGTCCAATAATTAGATCTGGAATAAATATGTACACAAAGGTGGTATCGCAATTAATATAAAGGGATCACTAATTACAACCAGCACAGCACAAGATCAAAAATCAAAAATCAGTGTCATGCATGTAGACCATAAAGATAAACCACTAAACCAAAATAAAATTATAAAATGAAAAGGCACATAAATAACAGAAGAAAGTCAGGAAAAAATAAAAAAATATTCATAAAATAGATCAAAACCAATGAAACTAAACCAAGTGCTTGTGAAGAAATATAAGCCCAAGGCAAAAAATGAGCATAAAAAACAAGATATTGAGAAAAAACCTTAGTGTATTTAGTAATAAACCATGACAGAAAAGACCATAGGTCCTAGAAGTCAAAGAACAACCTACTTTTTCCTTTATCAATGGGAATCAAAGTTTATTGATTAAAGTTACTCCAGAGGTCAAGGAGGGGCACATTCAATCCACACGAAAGGAATCAATGTGAATGACTGCAGTAACACAAGAGAAAGTACAAAAGAAAGGGATCAATAACTAACCCAACCTATTAAGGAAAATGAGACAAAAATTGTATATACTCACAGGCTGTATAAATCGATATGTACTCTAGAAAGGTATTTAAGAGGCATCCAATCTCTCTCTTAGAGGCCAGATAATGTGCAATCAGTCACTCAGGAAAAAACATGACTAAAACAAAGAAAAAAGGTGGAGCCATGAATCCCTTGGGTGCTATTAGGATAATACAATTCTTAAACCCCAAAAAGAAAGTAAGAAGCCAGAAAAAGGGGGGGACAAATTACACCTACCTGCTCGAATGTATTAAGGCACATATTAGGTAAGTGAGCAAGTATATTGAGGGACCCTGAAGACAAACAAGGGATGTGGGTGTGGTTCTTTCTACAAGAAAACATGGAAAAATTGAAGGCAAATGGTGTTTTTTACACACAGTTTTTAAATTTGTTTGGCTAAAGAGGAACTCACGATCTAATTCAATACTTTAATATTTCACTGTATGGTAGAACACTATCTCTCTAAATAATCAAATTACGTACGTGCTAATGAGAAAAGTGTGTGCTAGATGCAAAATGTGGGGATTTAAAATAGACACATACACTTGTGTCACAGAATAAGCAGTGACCATCTGCTACATTGTGAGCCACTGGAATGAACAGTGGGATCATGCTATACCTTTGTGACTACCTTGACCATGCACTCTTTTTTCTCCACCCAGACATCCACAGGGCTCTCACAATGATCCTCTATTTTCTTTTGTATCCTGTACTGGTGTCCCAAGATCGAGATATTTGACACAGTCTCACAATCCATCTTGGTTGATCGTCTTGAAGCCTCAGGTAGGTATTGTGGTTGTGGCCTTGGAGTGGCTGATCTCTTTTTTAGAAGATTGCTCGTTCCAAGTCTTCTCACACACCACAAAATCTAATCCAGTAGCCTTAACATCAGGAGTGCCGCAGGGTTCTAGTTTGAGCCCTTTGCTTTTCAATCTTTATGTTCGCCCTTTGGGGGACATTGCGGAGAGGTCGGGTCTGACCATTTTTTCCTAAGCAAATGATACATAGATCATATTTTCTCTTTCTGCCGCTCAGCATCAGGACCCCTCCCTGCTCCAGCTCGGACTGGGGTAATATCTCCTTGTGGATGTCCAGAAACACCTTGAGGCTGAACAGCTCTAAAACTGAGGTCCTCATTTTGGAAAACAATCACGAACTCTGGGGAATCACCCATTGGCCTGACACTGGGGCTTTTACCCGCTCCAGTCCCTAAAGTCAAGAATCTGGACTTTACTTTCGACAACAATCTTTCCCTTAGAGCCCAGGTGTCTGGGGTCACCTCAACCTGCTTTGCGGTCCTCAAGTGGCTAAAAAGAATCCTCTGGTTAATTTCTCCTGCTGCACAGAGAATGGTAATGCAGGTGTTGGTGATATCCAGACTCGATTATGGCAACGTATTGTATCTGGGTGCCCCTAAAGCCTCCATTCATTGCTTACAGCTTATACAAAATGCAGCTACTGCCCTTTTGTTTCGGCTACCTCAGCATGCCTCAGCCTCACCTTTACTCCATCAACTCCATTGGCTCAAGGTGAACAAGCGCGTTAAGTTTAAGGCCTTGTGTTACATGTTCTGGGCCAAACATGGCTCTGAGCCTCCCTACAGACAAAGCCTGGTTAAACCTGACGTGCCCCCTCGACAGCTGAGATCAGCGAGCTTCTCTCTGTGCCCAGAGTCCGTCTTACTCTTATGAGAGGCCGCTCATTTGCCTATCTCGTCCCCAAACTGTGGAATTCTCTTTCTTTGGAACTTAGGTTGTGTCACTCGCTCTTAGTCTTTCGCAAGAAATTAAAGACCTTCCTTTACAACCAAGTTTAATCCTTCTGCGCTTTCTATCTGCAACCTGTGGCTCACGTTTTGTCCTGCTCAGTGCTGGGAAACCCTGTTGGGTAGCTGCACGCTTTATAAATCTATAAATAAATAAATATTTGATGTGCATTTATAATATACATCTTTTATCTTTTGTGACCTTGAATAGTTCCATATATTCCACCATGAATTAATCCAGTGAGTTCAACCCAACATAAAGGTTTTACAGGCCATAGCACCTTGAACAGAATGAGCCCCAAACACCTGAGTGTCTATTTCAGCTTCTGCTATAACTGTTTTCAACCATCTAGCTATAGTAACAGATGACACTGGTTTAAAGGGTTTCTGTAAAGCAAGAACAACTGACCAGAGGTATAATTTCTCATATGCACAAGTGCATTCATCATATGCTTGATTTGACCACACACAGTTTATCATTAGCAGGAAATGCATGATATTCAATAAACTTTGAATTTTTTTTTGTACTGCCAGTAATCATAAAATAAACTCCTGCAGGAGTAAATACTTTACCTGCAATGTCCAGAAGTCCTTCTACACGCTGTGAGACATAACAGCATGGCTAACTTAGCCGACAACTGTTTCCTAGATAATTGATCATTACTCGGCCATCTATCAAAAAGGCCTAAGACAAAATTCCTATCCCATAAAAAGGAATACTTAGGTTTGGGAGGATTAGTAAATCTGATACCCTTAAGGAGCTTACAGATGACAGGATGCATCCATATAGGGTTATTATTAACCTGTATGTGTCCTGCTGAGATAGCAGAACGAAAAGTGTTCACTGACCTGTATGATATACCCTCAGCTTCTTTCTGAGATAAGAAATTCATTATCTGAGATAGCTCTACTGCCACAGGATCCACGTGCCATTCCAAGCACCAATCCATCCAGCATCTCAATGCTGGAGGATACCTCTTCCTAGTGGAGGGGGCCCGAGCTCATTTAATGAACTCTGATGCCGCATCTGAAATGCCTGCCAAACTCCATTGTTGCCAGAAAGCCTCAAGACCATCAGGGACAGTTACTCCGATAGTACCATTGGATGCAATTCCCCCTGAGGGCCCTGGAGCATCATGTGAGACCAAGGAGGAAGAAGAGGGGAATAACACGTCAATTCCAAGAGGACTGGGAACCAAGGATGTGCTTTCCACACAGGGGTGACTAACACCACTTCTGCTACTTGTCACTTGATCTGAGTCGCTAGTCTGGGAATCATTGCGAATGGGGGAAAGGTATAATTCAGGTCCTTCTGCCAATCCTCAGAAAAAGCGTCCATCGCCTTCGCTAAGGGATCTGGTCTCCAACTGAAGAACTCGTCCAATTGGCAGGTTTAGTCTGGAAGCAAAAAGGTCTGTCCTACAGGGACACCAAATATCCTGCCGCGTCAGGTCCAGAATGGACTCCCTGAGATAGGGGAAAAACTCATCGAATGAATTATCAATCCGCAAAATGATGCACGTACGCGTTCCCGGTCATGAGGGCAGAGAGCTGGGATGCAAAAGACCACCCTCAAGGGAAGTGTGAACAGGTGCAAAAACAAGGTATGCAATAACTAATGAAAAACATGTACTCTCAAACACTGTTATCTTCATAAGAAACATAGTATGTGGAGGCAAGATGGCGTCCGTAGAGTCGGACGTGTGAGCTGGTCGCTCCTGGGTCACCCCGCACCTGCATGATATGTGGCCCTTTGTGTGCTTCATAGACGTGGAAAGGCTTTCTGACAAGGAATTATTTACGGATGTGGCTGGCGACTTCGTGTTTGGTTGACCGGTAGATGAATTGCGGTGGACGGATTGTGCTCTAGCGGCTTGGAGCGCTGTGTCAGCTGCCGCTGCCTGCCCTCGGGCGCTGACCTCTCTCGCTGTTGCGGCTGCTGCTCGGCCTCGCTCCTTCTTTCTTTTGGCTGTCTTGGAGCTGGCGTGATGGCCTGGGGAGAGCGGGAGTGTGGACGGCGGAGACGGAGATCGGAGGAGAGGGTGTTGGCATGTCCAGGTGGACAGGAGTGTCGGAGCGTTGTGTGTGCTGGTATTGTAGCGGAGATCGACTGTAAGCACCCCGGCAGCAACGAGAGAGGAAGGTGCTTGATTTTTGGCTGGGAGACGGGAGCGCTACATCTAGGGGCTTCGTGGCGGCCTCTGCAGCATGCTGCTTACGGCGATGGCTGTGCTTACCGCAAGATTGAGGAGACTTCAGAGGAGTCAATGGAGTACTTTTCGATATCGCCGGTGGGGCGCCCTCACAGCTGTAACATTCTATGGTGTGCAAAGTGCTAGAAACACTGTAGTGTGTGGGATGCCTCCTAAACCTGCAAAAGGGAGGGCTCGCCCTCTGGTGGACTCAGCTGGAACTGTGGGGTATAATACGACTGTATGTAGCAAGACAACCAGAGCGGATACTATGTTACCTAATACATCGATGGAGAAAAGTAATAAAGACCCCACTGGTAAGCGTACTGTGCCTCTTTTGTTTTCGGGGATGAAGGAAAAGAAGAAAATTCTGCAATCACCGCAAACGGAGCTACTGGATACGAGAATTTCTGATATCTCTATGGCAGTACATGCGGGGGAAGTGATGTTATTAATGGAAATGGGGGACAGGCTACCAGTGCACGACTTTTATCATCTCAAATTGGTTTAATAGCTGAAGGTGTCACAGAAGGGCTCCGCCATGTTACCAATGGGTCTGGTTTATATGATACAGACACTGGGACAACGGTAAAGTTAGCAAATCAAATGGGTAAATTGGTGGATATAATTAAACCAGCCCTCAATACAAAAAGGGAACTGCAACCACAAAGGAGTAAAATAAATCAAAAAGAAATAGACTCTGGTGACCATTTTTTCTCTCTTTCCGATCACTCTGATTCATCTAGTAATGAGCTAGAGTTAGGCTCTAAATCTCAATCCGAATTACGGGGAGCTGGTGGTAGTGGCGTCAGCAGTGTACATTTGGAGGACTCAGAGGGAGATACGTCTGAAGACATTCCCCGCACAGTAAGAAAAAAACAAGACTACAGAGAGGGCCCTAAATTCGTAGCAAGGGCCAATAACAGTAATACTCTACAGTGGGACCACTCCTCAGATGTTGGTATGGGCTTGGAGACCGCTAAAGGAGATCTATCGAATCCCCCGGAAGAGATATCACTAGCTTTGATATATCAAACTTTAATAACCCATAGGGAGGAGACACGATCAGAGAGCCAGAGGGTACAGAGCTCTTGTCGCAAATTGCAGAACTCGATGCGACGCATCGCTAAGACCTGCATGGATTTTACTACAAGATTCACTGAAGCTGAGGCACGTATTTCATCTTTAGAAGATGAACTTGTAGCACAGAAGGCTATCACAGAATCAATGCGGTCTTTGAAAGAGGACACTCAGTGGAAACTAACTGATTTGGAAAATCGTTCCCGGAGGAACAATCTTAGAGTTTTGCAGGTCCCGGAAGGCGTAGAGGGCAAGATCCTCGCAAGTTCATCATTGACTTATTCACCGAAGCCTTTCCTGAACTTACGCAGTGGGATTGGCACAAAGAAGTGCAAAGGGCGCATTGCTTTCCTTTTTCTATCCGCTCTGGTCCCAGTCAAGGAATTGCTAGGCCTAGAGCAATTCTAATCTCTCTTAATAATTTTTTAGCGCGCGAAGCGCTTTATGAGTTGGCCCGTCCTGATAGAAAGAGGGCCGCGAAAGGTTTGGAATTTTTTGTACGCCCTAATTACTGTCATTACACGGTAGAAAAGCGGTGGCAGCTCCATCAACTCATCTCCTTATTCCAAGCCAAGGGGGCTCAAGCTTTTTGCTTAACCCTGCAAAGCTAAAAGTCCTTTATAAAGATCACATTAGATTTTTATGTCTGAGATTCAAGCCAAAGAGTATCTACAATCACTGTAATATTTAATTTTGATTTTTTTTTCTTTGGTATCTTCTTTTTGTTTTTAGGTGGCCGTATAAGTTCTCGGGCTTCATGTAGCTATATGTTAGAGGACAGATATGGTATTAGTAACGATGAAGAAGCATTGACTATGAAGGGCTAATGTTTGTTCTTTGTTTTTTGTATATATGGTTGTGTGGGCGGGGTCACCCGGGGGGCGGGAGCTTAGCATCACTGGGAACATCGTTCCTATTGCCTCAGTGAAGGGTGGGGGAGGGGGGGAGGAGGGAGGATTGGTTGGGGGGAGGGAGCAGTTTGGGCGGGGGTGGTTTTTGGGGGTAAAAAAAGAAAAACTATCCACAGTATTGGTGAGCTAGTGAAACGTAAAGACATTAGATGGTTTGTAAGAGAATGGAACAAGGGATGGTATTTAGGTTTGTTTTATGGCTAAGCTAGGGCTTCGAATGTGTTCACTCAACGTCTCTGGGCTTAATAATTATAATAAAAGGCAAAGAGTTGTGGCTGAGCTTAGGGTGATTCATCCAGATTTAGTGTGTATACAAGAGACACACATACCCTGGGGAAAACGTAAGATATTAGCAGAATTAGGGTACGTAGTATTGGCCATTTCACAACAAACTACTATGAATCGTGGGGTCGCTGTGCTGGCCAAACCGAATATACAAACTTCTGGACGTATGCTTTCAGATAATTATGGGCGCTGGGTAATTGTGGAATGCATTTCGGGGGGATCCAGATTTACATTATGCACAGTATATGGGTCCAACTTGGATGAAGCTTCTGATTTGAATACTTAAACCTGGAACTTGCAACTTGGCCCACCCCTTTAGTGTTATGTGGGGATTTTAATATTAATCTGATACATGGGGAATTACAAACTGGGATTCAAAGTTATAGTGGTAGGAAACCTAGGGTGTTCAAGGCTTTATATCATTTAATATGGGATCATGTCTTAGTTGATGTATGGGGAACACTTAAAACACCCAATTCTGGCTTTACGTTTTATTCTCATCCTCATGGCAAATTAGTGCGGCTTGATTATTTTTTTATTTCACCTCTTTTATTGACAAAAGCTCAAATATAGGTCTATCCCCGAATTACATCTGACCATGCTCCAGTTGTTTTAGACATTCCAGCGTTCGGTACTAGCTTAGTTCCAAGAGAGTTTACCTTTGATAGAAAACTCCTCTTTGATAACTTTTTCATTGAGCAAATGAGGAACTGGGTTAGAGAGTTTTTTCAAGATAATCGCTACTCTACTAGCTGTGGGAATGTTTGGGACACCTTCAAAGCTTGTTTCAGAGGGGAAGTCTTAAGCTTCGGATTATATAAACAAAAACAGGCTAAGCGCATGGTTCAGGAGCTGTACAATAAATTGAAAATCGCCGAAGAAAATTTAACATGTGGAATCTTGTCAGGTAGTAATAGTATTGAATTGCAAACAACAGTTGCCAGATGTAAAGCCAACATTAATAGCATATGGAGTAAGGAAATTGCCTCTAAATATCAGCTTTTTAAGAAAGATCGTTACGTAATATGGCGAGGCGACAGGGCGCTGTTTAGCTCAAAGATTACACGCTAAAGAGGCCTCACAAAGAATAGATGGTTTGCGGAATACTATTGGTGGGTTGGTAAGTGATCCCGGGAGATTTTAGAGGTTTTTCATAGCTTTTATCAAGAGCTTTATACAGATGGAGAGTGCGATCCGGTAGACTTTGGGCTCTTGGACGTTCAATTGCAGCAATTAGCTCATGGAGAAGCAGATAGATTAGATAAACCTATCTCAATGGAAGAACTGGAACAGGCTGTTAATGGTTTGTCACGGGGTAAAGCCGCGGGTCCAGACAAGCTACCATCTGAAATTTATCAGCTTTTTTTTCAAGAACTTAAAACTGATTTTTTGTCTGTCTGTCAGGCTGCTCAAAAAGGTGTGGCACCACAATCATGGGACGTGGCCAATATCATTGTTTTTAAAAAGAAGGGTAAGCCGTCAGACCTTCCGGGTTCCTATCGTCCAATATCACTCACAAATTGTGACAGAAAGATATATGCAAAAATTCTCGCGAATAGATTGGCTAAGATTATATCCCCTTTAGTCTCACTTAGACAACATGGATTTATTCCCGGCAGGGGGACGGTAAACCATGTAGCTAGAGTCATTACTATACTCGACATTGCTCAAGTGGAGGCTAGAGATGTAGGAATTGTACTACTCGACGCTGAGAAGGCGTTCGACCGCGTGTCCTGGAATTTTCTTTGGGAAGTTTTAGTTATGATGGGTTTTCCTCAGGGATATATACAGGCACTGCAGGTTTTATATCGTTCTCCTGTGGCTTGGATCTGTGCTATGGGCTTAACATCTAAGGAAGTTCGTATTACTAGAGGCACACGTCAGGGCTGTCCTTGCTCCCCGCTTTTGTTCGCGCTTTACATTAATCCTTTTTTGGATATGCTTGAGCGGAGCACAAAGATAAGACCGTTTACGGTGGGGCAAGATCAGTTCCGTGTCTTGACATATGCGGATGATATAGCCATAATTACATCGGATCCAGGGATGGCTTTACCCGAAATTGAAGATCTTGCATATGTATTTGGGTGTATGGCTGGCTATAAGCTTAACACCTCTAAGACCCAGATTCTATGCACTAATCAGATTATTAATAATGACACTAGAGTTGTTAAGGAAGCTATATATTTGGGTATCAAGATTCGGGTTTGTTTGAAGGAGTTAGTCAACGTTAACTGTAGAGCCATTTTTGGAAATATTAAACAAGCGCTTGAGCGGTGGCAATGTCTTCATCTGACTTTGGTTGGTAGAGCCAATGTGCTTAAAATGAACATTTTGCCGAAAGTTTTATATTTTTTCAGAGCGGTGCCTTTGGAAATACCTTTGTTGCAACTACGGCAATTACAATCTGTGTGTTCTAAATTTTTGTGGGCTCCGGGGAAACCACGCAGAGCGGTTCGATATATGACACTACCCCGAGATAGAGGGGGATGGGCAGTCCCTGATTTTGTTTTATATTATTATGTGTGTATTCTAGTTAATGCTCGTATTTTGTTAACCGGAAAAGAAGTAGATAAGTCCTGCGGAGGCCCCGTCAATATATCAGATGGCACTTGGTACTGAGGCCAAAAACTGTCTATTTCAAAGAATTGATGGCAGTTATTATAAGAGGACACGGTTCAAGATCTTGTGGGCAGTTTTTAAGGTCTGGAAAATAATTAGAAAGAATTTACAGATTGAGGGGCTTTCCTTTTATACACCCCTGTCGGCTGTAGGGATCCTTCCCTCGATATTTCAAGATTATGTCACTAGGAAATGGAGATTATCTGGTATCACACAACTTGGACATTTCACGAGAGCCGGGGGGCTGCTGTTTTCTTTCTCTGAATTGGCGGATAAATATCAATTTCCAAAATGCCAATTCTTTAAATATCTTCAGATACGTGATTTTCTGAATAAACATACTACGGTGTTAAAACCAGATAAGATAATCGAACTTATTAGATCTCAAGCAAGAATTGGTGTTCTCTACAAGGCATTACAATCTGTTAAAATTGATGATCTTGAGAAATACAATCTTAATTGGGAGGATTCTTTTGGAATCTCAGGTGTGTCTATAGAGGACTCAATTGATTTGGCAGGAAAAATATTCATGGCCGCAAACCTAAAGACACAACATTACAAAACGATATTTAATTTATATCATACTCCGGCAAAGATGAAGAAATGGGGGTAGACATGATGGGAAATGTTTTCGCTCTGGCGTTGATGATGCCGATAGTCTACATATCTTTTTCTCATGCACTAATTTGGTTTTGTATATACAACATATTGAGAGGTTTTTATCAGAGGTTACTGGAGTGGGTATAGTGATTTCGGCCCCTGTTATGTTGTTAGGCACTGGTGAGGAGTTTGGACAAGGGACACTGATGTATAAATATAGGTATCTTATTTTTGTGGCTATGGGGGTAGCACGGTTATGTACTGCCTCTCTATGGCTTCATCCAGAGGCACCCTCTTTTGAAATGTGGTGTGCTAGGTTTTATAGTATATTTAACCTGGAGTTTAGTCTGTATTCGCTTAAGGGCTCAAGGAAACGAGAGTTAGGCATGCAAATATGGGGTTCCATGCTTGATCATTTTTCTCACTGATATTATAATCTGTTATATATATTTTTTTTCTTTTCTGATTTTGTTTTTTGTTTCGATCTGATGATTGAAATGGGAATGAAATAATATGTATTTTGTATTGGATGATTTGACATGACATATTGGTTTAGTTCTGTATTTGTTTTTTATACTGTGGATTTTTAATAAAAAAAAAAAAAAAAAAAAAAATGTGATTAAACAGAGTATAAATATGTCAATAAATACAGAAGCACTTATCTTGACTGCCGAGCAGCAAAACAAGAGGCTCTTAAGATGGTGTTGACTGTACTCATGGTCTACTGGGCCATGATTGGTGCTTAATGGGCAGATTATCATGAGATATATAGTTTGTGTTACATTTAAAAAGTGTTTTTTCATTGGCTGCTGTTTTGGTGCAGTAAAGTAAGAGAAGCATAATCCGAGCCTTTGGTCCGGACATAGAATTCGGAAGATGTGAGGGAGATGCCTAAAGTCCTGGTCGAAGGTCAAACTGAGGTGCGAATTAAAGGATGGACAGAAGAACAGGATGCTGCTATGCTTGCTAAAGGATCTCCTGAGGACAGACACCTCCAGAGTGGTACTCGGTCCTGCCTTACTCCTGAAGGGGCTTGGCTAGCCCAGGTGCGTGCAAGGATACAAGGGTGGAGGGCAGGGGCTGGGATAACCCCATAAATAATTAACTAATGGGAAAGCCTAAACAGGGAGCGGGAAAGGCCACATTTTATGTAGTCTGCAAAAGGACTCTTGAAAGAGTTGTAAATGCAGAGACCTGTGACTAAACGGGAACAAGGGTTACTCTAAGGAAAAACAGAATAAGATAGGGGAAAAAAATAAAAAAAACCTGTAAATCAATCAATTAATCAGGGATTCGTAAGCGCGCTACTCACCCGTGAGGGTCTCACGGCGCTGAGTGGGGGGGTATGCAGCTCCGTTTCAGCCAAAGAGCCAGGTCTTGAGGGTCTTCTTGAAGGTGTTCAGGGAGGGGGCGCGTCTGATGTCTGTTGGTAGCTCGTTCCAGGTTTTAGCTGCAATGTGGGAGAACGATCTTCCGCCTGCTCTGGCTCTGTGGATGCGCGGGGTTTCAGCTAGTGCGAGGTTGGCAGATCGGAGGTTCCTTTTGGGTACGTGGAAGTTTATTCTGTCATTGAGGTATTTGGGTCCGCTGTTGTGAAGGCATTTGTAGGCGTGGGTGAGGATTTTGAAGGTGACTCTCTTCTCCACAGGGAGCCAGTGGAGTCTCGCAGGTGTTGGCTGATGTGTTCGTGCCGTGGGATGCCGAGGACGAGTCTGGCCGCGGTGTTCTGTATCGTCTGGAGTTTTCAGAGTAGGGATTTGTTGAGAGCGTTACCATAGTCGAGTTTGCTGGCGAGGAGTGCGTGGGTGACTGTTTTCCTTGACTCAGGTGGGATCCATTTGAAGGTCTTTTGAAGGATGCAGAGGGTGTTGAAGCAGCTGGAGGTGACGGCGTTGACCTGTCTGGTCATGGCGAGTGATGAATCGAGTACGATGCCGAGGTTTTTGGCGTGGTCTGAGGGGGTAGGCGGGCTTCCGAGGGCGGTGGGCCACTAGGTGTTGTCCCATGCTGATGGGGTGGTTCTGAGGACGAGGACTTCAGTTTTTTCGGCGTTGAGTTTTAGGCAGCTGTTGGTCATTCAGACTGCGATGTCTTGCATTGCTCTCTGGAAGTTGAGTTTTGCGGTGACGGGGTCCCTGGTGAGGGAGAGGATGAGCTGGGTGTCGTCGGCGTAGGAAACGATGTTGAGCCCGTGACGTCTGACGATGGC